>JAVANC010000016.1:31680380-32382880 GCA_033319125.1 Parnassius glacialis | reverse complement strand
TGCAACTAGAAGGAAGCAATTGCAAATCGAAGAAGATCTCATCAAGAAGAAATACGTTAGGGACGTCGCTCAACTGCAAGAAGAAACGGATAGGGATAGTTTAAACGAAGACGATTTAGTGGAATATAGGGTACGCGTTGATAGGTGGTTAGAAAACGTGGAGACTGTGCGGGGGGAGCCACCCTACCGCCCGTTTCAGCCCGCGCCCCGCATCGAGATAGAGCAGGCCCCGCCGAGTAGGGGAACCGGTTACGACCACGCTGAAGATGCCCAGGGGAGGTCGGTCGCGAATAACGATCAGCCACGTCGCGTAGATACGATACAGAGGGACAATGGATTTGCCGTAGAAATGAAACAGGTGGATCACCGTGTACGGATTACGTCGCCGTCGCGCGTCCAACGCCGCACCCTATCGCCTATACATAGATCGCCATCGCCACATCGCCACGCGGACCGTAGATTACCGTCGCCGTGTTACAGGGATGTAGGTGTACGTAGGTCGCCAGCGCCACAGCGTAGGCTAGAGGGAAATAGGGATAGAGATAGATCGCTCACCCCGCGAGGGAAAGATAGGGGTATAGAACGATTAGCGGAAGCCTTAGAAGGCATGATAAGGCTTAGACCAGCCGCCGCGAAGCAGACACAGGAGTTGCCTATTTTCAACGGCTCGGCCGCGGAACGGTTATCGTTTAAAGTCGCGATGAGGGAGTCCACGCGTCTGTATGGATTCACCAATACGGAAAATATGGCAAAGTTGAGAAACAGTTTCTCTACCTTACTACTACCTGTATCGGCGCTGGTGTTTACCGCAAAGGATCCAGCAGACATTATGCGGACACTGGAGCAGTGTTTCGGCCGCCCGGAAGTGATTATTGATCGTGCGTTAGATGACTTGAAACGCCTTCCGCGCCCGGGCCAAACCGCCCAGGAGTTAAATTCGTTCGCTATTAAGTTGCAACATATAGTGTGTGTTATGCAGAACGTCGACGGCAAAGGATACTTACAAAATCCGATGCTAACTAGGGAGGTTACGAGTAAGCTTAGCCCTCACTTACGGTCGCGTTGGTGCGATTATGCGGAGCACTACGGAAGTGCGGACGAACCGGACATTGTCACACTATCCCGGTTTATAATGAGAGAGGCTGACCGTGCGTTAAGTCACGCCTATATGTCCGTAACGCCGACTAAGGAATCACCTGTAAGACGAGAAGCACCGCCGTTGAAAAGGATAGTGTTGACACGCCGCGTAGAGGATAGGGCCTGCGACGTAAAGACGTTAACCGCCCAGGAGGACACCGGTAGTGCCTTGTGTATGTGTTGTGGGGGTGAACACCCAATCGCCAAATGTAGGAAGCTGGCGCAAATGGGTTTGGACGACCGGTGGAAGTGGGTAAGGGAAGATGGGGTGTGTTTTAGGTGCTTAAGCAGCAAACACCGACGCCTACGTTGTAAGGCTAGGAAATGCGGCGTCGACGGCTGCAACGCCCCCCACCACGCCCTCCTTCACGCCCGCAAGGCCCGCACGCCTGAAGCGTCGGTAAAACCGGATGAAACCGTGCTCTTTGCGTCGAATGTTAATAGTACTGCGTCTGTGTTATTGAAAGTGTGCCCCATTACCGTGCGCGGACCGCGCGGCAAGGAAGTTGATACGTATGCGCTACTTGACGAAGGCTCTACCATATCGTTAATCGACGACGACTTAGCTCGCGAGTTAGGAGCGGAAGGACCAGTAAAGCCGCTCAATATTAGAGGCGTAAATAATAGTCAACGCGAGGCCGATATTAGGTTAGTAAATATAGGGATACATGGCAAGACGCGCAGTGAGATTTATAATGTAAGCGCGCGAACAATAACGGACTTAAAGATAGGCTCGGAGTCTGTGAGCTTACGGTAGTGCTTACGCGACTTACCGAGTTCGGTATGTTACGACAACGCGAAGCCGAGATTATTATTAGGCGCCGACAACTGGCATTTAAAAATCACCCGAAATTTGAGAATATGATGTCGAAGGCAGCCCATAGATGCACGTACGTTGCTAGGGTGGGTAATTCAGGTAACCGTGCCGCGGTTAATGTGTAGGGAAGACGGCGAGACCGTATTACACGAAGCCAGCACTAGCGGACGGCCAGATAGGGACATCCGAACGTTTGCCAGTCAGGACGAGGAGCTAACGTAACTCCTCAAACGGCAGTATGAGATAGATTCTATAGGTATCTCGCTAAAGAGTAGGCCGCGACGGGAAGAGGAGCGCGCTGTCGATATATTCCAGCGCACAGTCAAGAAGATTGGCGAGCAATACCAAGTTGGACTGCCATGGAAGGACGACAACGTGCGGATGCCACCCAGCTATGAAATGGCAGCTCGAAGACTACGGACGATTGAAAGGAAGATGGACCACTCGCCGGAGTTCTGGGACGCCTACACAGCCCAGATAGACAACCTCCTAACGAAAGCATACGCGAGGGAAGCTGAGGGGACGGAGAGGGAGGACCCCAAGAGCTGGTACCTGCCACACTTCGCAGTGCGGAATCCGAACAAGCCGGGGAAGACGAGAGTAGTGTTCGACGCGGCAGCGCGCGCATCTGGTAGATGTCTTAATGATTATTTACTCGACGGCCCCGACTTATTACGGAACTTACCGGGCATACTGTTTAGGTTTAGAGAGAATGAGATAGCCGTGTCAGCGGATATTAGGGAAATGTTTTTACGTGTGAAAATCGACCGTCGCGACCAACCCGCGTAATGGTTTCTCTGGCGAGGAAACGAGCGATACAGCCCACCGCGGGAGTACGTTATGACGTCAATGATTTTCGGCGCGAATAGCTCGCCGTTTCTCGCACATAGTGTTAGAGATTATAACGCGCGCACACACGCAGAGACATACCCGTTGGCACTTAGCGCTATCGTACATAGCCATTATATGGACGACTATTTAGACAGTTATGCAACGGTAGAGGAAGCGGTAAACACGGCGAGGCAGGTTACGGAAGTGCACCAGAAGGCCGCTTTCACCTTGGCAGGCTGGAATTCTAATCACGCAGCCCTATTGGAAGACAAGCCGGAGGAACTACTGGCGCGCAAGCCTAAGAAAATAGGCTTAAGGCAAGACAACCCAGGCAGAACCCTAGGGTTGTTATAAACGGCCGACGAAGACGCCCTAACCTTCAACACCTCGATGAATAGGGTGCCACAGGAAGTAAAGGCGCTACAGCGACCACCGACCAAGAGGGAAGCATTAAGCGCAGTCATGTCTGTGTTTGACCCGCTCGGACTGCTTAGCTACCTCACCATCACCGCCAAGATCCTACTACAAGACCTATGGCTTATGAAGACGGTCGGATGGGATGACGAACTACCCAAGGAGGCAACGGATGAGTTCCAGAGGTGGCTGCGAGTCGTCGAGGAGGTGTCACGACTGCGACTGCCAAGGTGCTATGCTCCTACGGGGGAGTGGTAGAGCGTCAACTTCACATATTTAACGACGCAAGCGAACGTGCGTACGCATCCGCGGCATATTGGCGAATACGATACAGCGACTGAACGGTTAGGGTACGATTAGTTGCAGCCAAGGCGAAAGCCGCTCCGATTAAGGCGCAAAGTATACCGCGATTAGAGTTGCAGGCGAATTTGATAGGCGCGCGATTCGCGGAATTCGTGCAGGGTGAACACAGAGTGGTAGCATATAGGGTCGTATATTAGACAGACTCTACTACGAAACTCCACTGGGTACAAAATGATACGGCGCGTTACACTCCATACGTGGTTCATCGGTTAGGGCAGATAGCTGAAAAGACATCACCCGAGCAATGGAGGTGGCTACCGACTGCAGAGAACATAGCAGATCAGGCAACGCGCATGAACTTCGTGACCAAAGAAGAAAGCGACCAATGGTTCACAGGACCGTCATTTCTTTACGAGGAGGAAGACAGATGGCCTCACCGGAAGGAAGAGAAGGCAGGGGATGATGAAGAGTTGGAGGAAATCGTGGCACACCAGAGCGACACCAAGGACGCTCCACACCTGCCAGACATAGAACGATTGTCTTCCTACGAGAGATTGATCAGGGCCACAACACGAGTACAGCAGTTCGTCGATGCCATACGAGGAAGGGCACAAGGACTGACATTGCAGCACATCCAGAGGGCAGAGTGGATGTGGATAGAACACAGCAAACGTGAAAGCTTCGCTGAAGATATCAGCCGCCTTCAGCGAGGAAAAAACCTGGCCACCGGCAGCGCACTGAGGAAGCTCGACCCCATATTGGAAGATGGAATGCTACGAGCCAGGGGAAGAATCGACGCAGCCGACGTGGACGGCCAGATGAAGAGACCCATCATACTGAATGGACGCAACCAATTCGTGAAGTTGCTTGTAGAGAAGGCGCATCAGGAAGCAAGCCACGCCAACAGAGAGAGGGTGGTCAACGACCTACGCATCATGATCATCATCATTACAGCCCTTCACAAGTCCACTGCTAAACATAGGCCTCCCACAAAGAATGCCACAAAGCACGGTCCTCAGCCACCTGCATCCATCGACTTCCTGCACATCTCACCAGGTCGTCACTCCATCTCGTGGGGGGTCGCCCTACACTTCGCCTACCGGTACGAGGCTGTCACTCAAGAACCTTTCTTCCCCATCGGTTGTCGGTTCTTCGAGCTATATGGCCGGCCCACTGCTATTTCAGCTTACTAATCCGTTGGGCTATGTCGGTTACTCTGGTTCTACTGCGGATATCCTCATTTCTAAGTTTATCAAGCAGAGAAACCCCGAGCATAGCCCTCTCCATAGCTCCCTGAACGACCTTGAGCTTCCTCATACGGCCAGCAGTGAAGGACCACGTCCCAGATCCGTAAGTCATCACTGGCAACACGCACTGGTTGTACAATTTCGTTTTAAGGTTTTAAGGTATGTCTGACGAGAAGATGTGTCGTAGTTTCCCGAACGCTGCCCAGCCGAGTTAAATCCGTCGACTGACCTCTCGGTCGAAGTCGGACTTACCTAGTATTTGTCCCAGGTAAACATACTCGTCAACAACTTCGAGCTTAGTGCTCCCAACATCTAGCGGCATAGGTGTGACATGGACATTAAACATGATCTTTGTTTTGTCCATGTTCATCCTAATACCTATTCGTTGGGAGACACTATTGAGGTCATTGAGCATGGTGCTTAGTTCCTCCAGCGATTCTGCCATAAGGACTATATCGTCGGCAAATCGAAGGTGAGTGATGTACTCGCCATTGATGTTGATACCGTATCTTTCCAGTCTAGAAGCTTGAAAACGTCTTCCAATGCAGCGGTGAAGAGTTTCGGGGATATCACGTCACCCTGTCTTACACCTCTCTGCAATTGGATAGGTTTCGTACTCTGGTTCTGTACTCGGATAGCCATCGTAGCCCTACTGTACAAGCACTTCAGCACTTCGATATACCGACAGTCAACTTGGCACCGCTGAAGGGACTTCAGCAGCGCCCAAATTTCGACGGAATCAAAGGCTTTCTCATAGTCCACATACGCCAGGCATAGTGGCAAATTGTACTCCTCTGACTTCTGTACAATTTGCCGAAGGGTATGTATGTGGTCTATGGTGCTAAATCCTTTTCGGAAACCGGCTTGTTCGGGAGGTTGGAAGTCGTCAAGCCTGCGCGCGAGACGATTCGTAATAACTCTCGAAAACAGCACGTAGACGCGGCTCAGAAGGGAACTCGGTCTGTAGTTCTTCAAGAGAACGTTGTCGCCTTTCTTGAAGAACAAGACCACCGCACTTCTGCTCCACGCCTCCGGTGTAATGCCACCATGGAGGACGGAATTAAAGAGCTTCTGAAGGACTTCAAGTACCGGTTTTCTACCGGCTTTCAGAAGCTCCGCTTTAATTCCATCCTCGCCTGGGGCCTTGCCGTTTTAAGGTGCTGGAGAGCCATTCTAATCTCGCTCAGACTGATGTCCGGGATATCATCGGAATAATGTCGGATAAGACTCGCTCTTGGATCGTTACTCACATTTGCGCTCCAACGATGACGTGTACAGCTGCCCATAGAACCTCTCAATCTCACTCAAAATCTCAGGTGCCCCGGAAACGATGTTGCCACACTCCGTCTTAAGCTTTGACAGTTGGCTCTTTCTGGCAGACAGATCTCTGGCAAAGACTTTGGAGCCTTGGTTCCGCTCGATCGCTTCTTCAATACGAGCTGTATTGAAGTTGCGTAAGTCCCGCCGCTTGCATTTGGAGATCTGTCTGTTCAGTTGCCTGTATACTGTCAAATCTGTTGAAGAATCTAGCTTCATCTCCCATCTAACAACCATGAGATTAAGAGTGTGATCGGAGAGTTTTTGTGTTTTTCTGCGGCGGGTCTTGCAGAACTTAGCTCCGACCGCATGGACAGTTTCCACGAGCTTGTCATTCATATCGTCCACTCATTGCAGTCTTCTAGGCACTGAAAACGGTTTTGTAACTCGAGCTTTCGGGACTTTGGATCAGAGCACGAGGGGGACGAAGCGTTGACTTCATTAGACGAGACCTCTCCAACTTAACGTTTAGGTTCAGTGTGCCTCTAACCATTCGGTGATCGCTGCCGGTTTTCACCCTCGCGATCACTGAGACATCACTGAACAGTTGTCGTCTGGTCGTCATAATGAAGTCAATTTCATTTTTTGTCGAACCGTCGGGGCTCGACCAGGTCCACTTCCTGTGGGGCCGCTTCTGGAAGAAAGAGTTCATCATAAAGAGTCCCTCTTTCTCCATGAAGTCGGCCAGCTGCTGGCCCCTTGGGTTCCGTTGCCCTATTCCAAATTTCCCTACTTTCAGCTCACCGTTCTCTCTTGTGCCTAGTTTTGCATTGAAGTCTCCCATTAACACCGTATATTGGGTTTTGGAGGAATGCATGGCTCTAGAGATATCCTCATACATTTCCTCCACCTCCTCATCGGGGTGTGCCGATGTTGGTGCGTAAACCTGTATGACCTTCAGCAAATACCGTTTGGTGATTCTGAGTATAAGGTACGCAACCCTCGTCGACACACTCTTAATCTTTACAACGTTGTTAACGAGAGACTTGTGGACGATAAATCCGACACCTCCTTGGGACAGATGGTCGCTCTCCCGGTAATAAAATAAAAGAAAAAGTTGCTGGATTCGAGGATTACCGTTTCCTCCCCCTCTCTTTGGACTTCGTATAATCCTATAATATGCCAGCGTAACTTTGTCTATCTCTTCTTTTAACTCCACATTCTTCTCGTCAGTCCTCAGGGTGCGTGCGTTGTATGTTGCCAGGTCGAGTCGTCGTAGGTGGCAACCGAACCTCCACCAGAGATTCTTAGGACCCCCTGCCCCGCCGTTACCATGATCGCCACCGTAGCCAGGAATAGCGGGGTCGGCCCCGCTATTCCTGGCTATTTTTTTAATTGTAATTTCGGCTACTATCAGGAAGATCCTGCTGCCCATCTCCTGCCTATTTGCCTTTGTCGCCTTTTACGACACCCACGGTAAGATATGGGGTAGTGGATAATCTTAACCGCCACTACACGGCCTACGCACCAGGTTTCATATCCTCCGATTACGACCTACCGTACGAGAAGCGGAGCGGAGATGTCTGCGATGCAGGGTACGCAAGGCGACACCACGGCCTGCGGTTACAGGAGACCTACCACCCGAACGGTTAGGGGCGTTTGCGCGACCATTTACGTACACCGGAGTCGACTATTTCGGGCCGCTGATAGTTACGATAGGACGACGGCACGAAAAACGGTGGGTTTTTAGTTTTGGGTTCATTTAGAGCTAGTTTACTCCCTAACAACGGACTCGGTGATATCGGCATTGAGGCGCATGGCGGATAGGCGTGGGTGGCTACGGGTCATATACTCCGACAATGGCACCAATTTTCATGGGGCAAATACTGAACTGCAACGGGCGATGGAAGAGTGGGCACCGCAGCTGAAGGACTACGCGCTGACTCGGCGAACAGAATGGAAATTCATCGCACCGGGCGCGCCTAACCAGGGAGGTGCATGGGAGCGTCTTGTGCGCTCAGTGAAGGTCGCACTCGAAGCCACTCTACATCAGAAGAGCCCATAGGAGGAGACGTTAGCGACGCTCCTGACAAAAGCATAAAATACAGTTAACTCTCGACTGTTGACGCACGTACCGACATCAATGACGAAGAGGCGTTGACACCCAACCACTTCATCATGTTGGGACCATCGGGCCTACCAGTCACCGCGCCGTGCACACCCATCGATCGTCGGGCGTGGAGAGCGGCACATGGGCTCGCCGACGAGTACTCGAGGCGCTGGGTGAAAGAATACCTGCCGACGCTGGTTGCGCGCGGGGACTCCCGAGACGCTCAGCAGCGCCAAATTCAAGAAGAGGACCTCGTCGTGGTTGCGGACGGTAACTTAACAAGGAACGTGTGGCCGCGGGGGGTCATTACGAAGAGATTTCCTGGACCGGACGGCGTGGTGCGCAACGTCGAGGTCAGGACCAGGGGCGGAGTGCTGCGGCGACCCACCACCTCCCATGGCCCCGCCAACCTTGCGGTTATATGGGCCGAATCACGAGAGATGCACGCGGTACTTGCTCAGGGCTCTTTCCCGCATGCACTTTCTTGACTCTCTACAAGTTATTTAATCTACTCCTTGTCCCAGTTTGTCATTCTCCCCCTTCTGGGGCTGACGGCACTATTACGCCTACGTCGTCAGGCCTTTCTTCCATCAGTCTGTCTTGCCTTATTCTAACGTCATGCCACCTGTGCGCAAATTCGCGCAACAGCCCGTAGTTCACCCCATCGCTGACGAGATCCGAGTAGTAAATCGGTCCTTGAACCGTACGAACTAATCCATCCATCATTTTCGCTCTTAGGTCGTCATACAGAGGACATTCCCATAGAACATGGTGAACGTCCTCCTCTATCGCACCACACTCACACATACTTGTTTCACACAGTCGCATTTCACTCAGTCTCTTCCGAAAGCATCCATGCCCGGTGAGAATCTGAGAGGTTTGATAGTCCGGTGCGACCCAGGTATACCTGAGTCGCAACGCCACTTCCGGGAAGAACCGATAGAGCTCGCGTCCTTTCGATTCATTCGTCCATCGATCCTGCCAAACACCGATCACCTCAGTCCAAATTTCGCGCTTCCGTCTGCTCAACTCCTCTTTGGGCGCGGTCAAACGTGCCATACCCATCCTACCAGCACGGATGACCTCCAGGTCAGAAGGGAGAACGCCAGCCAGCACCGGTAAGGCCGCCGTACTGGTGGATCGATACGCCTTAGTCAGCAATATAAGGGCTGATCGCTGCGATCTCAGCAGTACGCTGCGAACTGTGTACATGTTCGCACGCTCGTACCAGCACTCCGCCGCGTACGTGAGCGTGGATACAAACACTCCTCTGTATATTATTTTTAGGCTCGGGTATCGGACACCCCATGATGATGTCGATACGCGAGTCATCTTGCCGAATCCCTTGGTCGCTCTTTCAGAAATATCGGACGCATGTTGCACAAACGATAGTCCTGAGTCCAATACCACACCTAGTACCTTAGCATAAGTGCTGCGGCGACCCGTCAGGAAGATAGCCGTCCTCCCGAGAGAAGCTTAGGCTCGCAGGCTACGCCGGGGGGAGGATGTTACGGACGGCGAGGAGAGCCGCCGCCCCATCGCCCCTTCATACCCCGTTGCGCCCCGCGCACCCCGCACACCGCCAGCAGATCATGTGATGTTCAGTTCAATCAGCGCGCGGCATCACCTCACGACGCTACTCACATACTGAGACGCTCTCTTGCGAGATATAATAAGGGCGTTTTGGTCTGTGAGCTGTTCATTTCGGAAGCGGCACTCGAAGACAACAGCAAGCGAAGAAATCAAGAGATAATCCATTAAAGATTGAAGAGTAAAGTGTCCCCTCTGTATATATAATTATATAGTTTATTAGTGCCGCACTGTAAATATTTGAATACAGTATAGTCTACAGTACCATCTTTCCTTTAAGCAGCCCCTAGCGTAGTATACCTCAACATCAGTCAATTAATTAATCAATACAGTCCACTTGCTATAGTAAAATCATACAGTCCACTATAGTCCCTAAGAATAATCATAACAAAGAATTTATACAATATGTAAAATCGTATTCTAAAATATTCAGAATAGTTTGTAATAAAGCGAAAGCATAACATTTACGGCAAACAATTAAATCTTCGGAGAACAAGCCTAAAACTACTTGGAAAATTATTAATAAAGAAATTGGAAATAAAAAATTAAGAGAATCTGAAATTAATTTAAAAATTAACAACCAACTCATTTGTAATGATATAGATGTATTGTTAGAACATTTAAAACTCTAAAAGTAAAGAATACCATGGATGTGTGGGGAATGTCGATAAAGATCATACATAGTATTATAGACAGTATTGCCCCTTACTTGGCATTGATATTTAACAAATGTGTTGACAACATTGATATGGTTGACAAAGGTATTTTCCCTGATCTTATGAAATACAGTAAAGTCATACCCTTGTACAAAACTGGTGAAAAAATTGAGGCAAGCAATTACAGACTTGTTTCTGTATTACCAGTACTAAGCAATATTTATGAAAAATTATTCTGAAACAGCTTGAAAAACATTTTGATTTAAATGACTTATTCCGTGTTGAACAATACGAGTTCATAAAGAATAATCTACGACGGATGCCGGGGTTGCATTGTTGAGACACATTTATGAAGCTTGGGAAAATAATAAAAATGCTTTTGGCATTTTCTGTGATCTCTCCAAAGCGTTTGACTGTCTTGATAATATACTCTAATATACTTGTTAATAATATTTGTTAGGAAAAATTTACATACATATAATAAATACAGTGACATACATGACCTTAATACTAGAAAAAAAAAAATTGTTATACCATTTTTTAGACTAAAGAAAACTTACAATTCATTTATGGCACAAGGCATTCGATTTTTCAACAAAATACCTGATTCAATGCTTGACTTGCCCTTACATAAATTTCAAAAGTATGTAAAAAACACTTTGATTAGAAAAGCATATTATACAATTGACAATTATATTAATGACATAAACCCATGGTCATTAGAAAGTCAATCAAGTTCCACACAGAATAATCTCAACTGAATAACTTAAACAAATAAGTGTTATATTGTATTATATTCAATTATTATTTTTTATATCTATAAATTATATACATATATAATGTATACATTGATAGAAACTGTTATCTGTTAAAATTAGTTAATTTGTTAAATTGTATTTTTTTTTCTCTTATATTTGTTCTTTCGCTTAATCATTCATAAGAGCTTATATATGAGCCTATGTGAATAAACATAAATAAATAAAAAAAATACATCCGAATCGTCTTCAGCTATGTTCGCCGAACAAAAGGCACGAAAAGTGTATATTTGACTTGAATTGTTTGGCTAGCTTAGTTCCTAAGAGTATTAATTGTAAGTAATAACTTAAAATCAATATATAATAAAGCTAGCAAGCTAACAGCATAGCAACGTGGCGAAGCAATCAGCTTTGTAGCGGTTTCTAACGGTTGCCGTTGAGCAATCAGTTTCAAAATAGGAGGTTCAGATGCCTGGGTGATCAGTAATCGATTGCTGAAAACGGAATTTGAAAATTCGAAACCGTTCTCGAGATAATCGTGGGACAGACGGACAGACGGACAGACAGACAGACGGACATACAGGCAGACGGACAGACGGACAGACATCGTGAAATCAATAAGTGTCTTCGCAAGCTTCGCCACTTAATAATTTTAATTCAATGCAAGCGTTTTTGTTCCTTTTATGAAATCTTTACTCTTCATTGGGGCCCCCCAACAAATTTTGATACAGGGCCCATCTAAAGCACGCTACGCCACTATGTTTCACTTTCCAAGTTTATCTAGATAGAATCATTATAATCACTTTTTAACCCCTCGGTCGTCCTGATAGGTACTTCACTTTACAACATAACGCTTACAAAAATCACGTGGTGTAAATATTTGAATATAACTAAGAAAACATAAATGAAATCTCTATAAATATAATGTTTTTTTCATAATGTCTATATACATTATGAAAAAAACATTATAGTTATATACTAATCTGGGAAAATAAAATAATAGATTAAAAGAAACAACTTAGCGGCAGCCGGCAGATGAGAATCGTCAGCGCTAAGGGACTCACGCTTGGTTGCACGTCGATATAAGGTCGCTGATTATCAAAGCCCACAAACCTCACCTTATTATCCGTTTCGATGATCAGGAGCACTCATTTTAACAACTCATTTGCCACCATATACGAGGGCGACACTGAAAGGTTTTAGAACTGGCCACTTTTAAACGATATAATAAAAAAATAAGTTCAAATTTTGAAAATGGTTCTGAACGTAGTGATTATATTCTCTTTGATGGTACTCTTTCCCAATATTATTGTGTATGTATTTTATTAATTTATAGTTTTTTTACGATTTGGCGGCAAATTGATTAATTGTCTGTGTCACGTCAGCATTAATTTAACGCGAGAAAATTTTCGTACAATGATTTTTTATTACTTTCGATGTCATTTAAGTCAACAAGAAAGTTATGATAGACGTCGATTGGCCTTTCACGATAAAGCGCCATCTCGTGCCACTTTTTACAACTGGTTAAATGAGTTTAAACGTGGTCGTACTAATCTCACCGATGATCTGCGTGAGGGACGGCCTTCTAGGGCGACAACTGAAGACAACGTCAGTGTTGTGCGGCGTATGATAGAGACCGACAAAAGAGAGACTTGTCACAAGATTCGGGCAAGCTTAGGCATCGGTATGAGTCTAGTGCACAAAATCCTCCATGAATATTTAGCGGTCAGGAAGCTTTGTCCCCATTGGATACCTCATAATTTGATAGAAGCCCGAAAACTCCGTCGTGTTAACTGGTGTCGTGAAACGGTTCAAAGATTTGACGGAGGTGACTCAAATGCTGTGTTCGACGTACTTACGGATGAAGAAAGCTGGATTAATGTTATGATCCTGAAACTGAGAGACAGTCTGCTGTCTGGGTGTTTCCTTCCGAAGAGTTGCTAACTAAGTAAAGAGAGGTTGAAGCTTGGAAAAAAAGATGGGGCCTCGTTCTTCAAAAAGACAGGTCATTACGCAACAATTGTTTTAGAGGATCGGAAAAACAGTTACTGCAGAGTGTTACACTAACAATTGTTTGCCACTTGTCTTGAAAAAAGTTCAGGAGAAACGACCTCGCAGTAGGGTCCTCCTTTACCACGACAACGCCTCGTCGCACACCGCCAAGCAAACAATCGACTACTTGGTGACGTTACACGTTGAATTACTGGGTCACTCGCCCTATAAGCCCGACCTCGCACCTTGCGATTTTTATTTATTTCCGAAAATAATATAAAAACTACGAGGAAAACTTTTTATTGACGCCGAGGAAGCAGTGACTGTGTTTCAAAATGCCGTCCAAAAGATCCCTAAGGACGAGTGGGCAAAGTGCTTTTCTCAGTGGTTCCATCGGATGCAGCGATGTATTGATGTAAATGGACACTATTTTGAAAAGATATAATAAAACTAATAACTTGTTACTTTGTTCAGTTTTTGATTTTCTAATAACTTTCAGTGTCACCCACGTAAAATCATTAGGCTTGTCAAATATTTAAATGACGAACTTGGACGTCGATAAAAATATGAATAAAAAATCTATAACTCTTACATTATTATATGCATGAAGCAAATACAAAGAGGAGACGGCATAAGCAACTGTGCACGGTGATTCTAAGTAAGTCCTGACGTCATCATAGTGGGCGTAGCTTTAGTTAGTATACTGTCAGCATTCGTCCTGTGCGCTTATGTATTGAAAATCGCAAATCGGTGTATTTTCGTAGTATTAAGAAGAAAAGGCTGAAGTGTTGTGTTTTATCGTGTAAAAACTACTCAGATAGATGCTCTGATGCTATGGATGGCATCACATTTCATTTGTAAGTAATTTTACACCTAATTTATTAAAATAGTTCTAGGAAAATCTCTTTTCGTCGGCTTTCAAATATAATTAAATTTTAATTATATTCGACACTAGATGGTGACACTTTGTGTCATGTGAACTAAAAATATAAAGGTACGTAGAGCTCAATATTGGTAAAATAATCATACGAAGGTGCTGAAATTTGTTTTGCATTCAGACGTAAAGAAATTTTAATCGCCAAAATATTATTTTTATAATTTATTAAATCATTTTGTGAACAGGCCGCCATCTATCGTCAAGGTAGCTAAACCATATGGAACGATTCGAGTAGTTTTACTATTTATCGGTAGATGTAGATAGTGTAAATGTAAAGTGGGCGGGGCTTAACATCCGCAAATTGTCACGCGTTGTTACATAGTGAAATCTAATTACAACACCTCCTCTATGTATTTGCTTCATGGTTATATGTGTGATAAGTTTTCCCTTGAGTTTTCTTTTACTTTTTTACTAAGGCTTATATTTTAGTCAATCTGAAAGCAATAGCAAGACAAGTAATAGGAAAGCAGACAGAAAAAAAGTCTCTCCGCAATAAACTATCGCATCTACAAGGTACTAGTAATACGTCTGAATAAACCTCAGAATGGTACCGTAACAAGTGACAGCTCGAAATAGTCCTTTTAATGAACATCTGTTTACCATAGGTTGTATATGTTTCCCTATACACGGCGTGGATGCGGCGAAAAGACCAGGGTCAATCAGGAAGTAGTGTTGCCAACTTAGTAGATTTTCCACTAAAGCTGGTGATTTCGATCTTCCCTTTAGTATAGAAATATTGCTTTTAGTGACTGGTGATTTTTTCTAGTGGGTCAGTAGAGTTAAGTTTCAATTAGTAGAAAGATGATCACCCAACCGTTAAGTCACGTTTACACGTTTCAAATATATTTCTAATATAATATATATATCTAATAATTTTCTATTACTATATAGTCAAAAATAATTCCCGGTCAAATCAAAATTTGAGGAATTAGCGAAATTTGTGATTATTCTGAGAATGAAGTTAAATCCTTTATAAAGAGTACGCTGCGGTATGAGGTTGGCAGGAAAATGCTGCAACGAATTTGAAATTCCGGTAGGCATTGTAAAACAAATTAGTACGAAAAAATGATATTTATCTGCAATTGACGTTGATGGTATCGACAAAAATTATACATTGAAGAAAACGAATTAATTTAAAATTTCATTAAATAATATATTGTTGATGTTGACTTGTTGATTTATTAATTATATAATATATTGATTTATTTTTTTATTGTTTATTTAGTATTTTGACGCCCTAGGAGTGTAATGAGAACTTTTTGCTCCTATTCAATCATGACCTCTACATGATAGGCTATTCAAACTGACTATGCCTAAAATTCGAGCCACCCCGCAATTTTTTGGTTTTTGGCCATTTTGACCCCCTAGGAGTGTAATGAGAACTTTTTGTTCCGATTCAATCATGACCCTCATGACATCCTTTACATGAGGACTTAGGGGACTTACTTCAAGAAAAGAGCTTACTCCTTTTTAAAAGGCCGGCAACGCAGCTGCAATTCCCTTGGTGATGCAGTTGTACATGGGTGGCGATAGTCACTTACCATCAGGTGAGCCGTATGCTCATTTGCCCCCTCTCCCATAAAAAAATACTGCCTTACTTATCTTCACGCACAATCCCTGACGGGGTAGCCAGAGAGAACAGATCGCCAAGTGTCACGATCCTTACATACCTCTTTCGCTTCTTTCAGATTCATTATCTTCTTCATACATGCACGTCTAGGTATCCGAGTACTCTGGACCCTTCCCTCTTCGAGCAATTTGCTCACATGGTCTTCGAAAGTTAGTCTCGGTCTACCTCGACACCTTTTAATATTAACTTTCGCGCTATATATTTTCTTCACCATTCGGTCTTCACTCATTCGCTCAACGTGCCCAAACCATCGAAGCACGCCCTTATCAATTTTTGTGATAAGGTCATCTTTCAAACCTGCCATATTGCGAATCTCTTCGTTTTGCTTTCGGTCGGCCATGGTAACGCCGCACATTTTACGAAGAGATCGCATCTCCACTGCATTCAACTTGCTTTTATGCTTCTTCTGGCATATCCAGGTTTCGCTGCCATATAACAAAGTCGGTACCAACACTGCGTTATGTAAAAAATACTGTCGCATAGTAAATAGTCAATAAATAGTGTTTTAATTGCCCACCTTTTCTTTATCATACAGTCCGCTTAGTAGTCAGCACTAATTAGTCCAAGTTAATAAATAATAGAAGCTATCGAAGTAAAGTAAAGCTGAAATCAGTCGCTCTCACTGTCGAACGTATCCAGCATAATGCCATCTCAAAATTCCATTCGTAGCATATTTGAGGTTGAAGGATTACACGATGTTAGAATTATAGCAAAAAGTTATCGTAGTTATTCCGCTCTTGCTGTTTGAGCAGCTTCCCTCATTGTCTGCTTACAATGATTATCGTTCTCTAATAAACCATGACGTATATAATATAACCGTCTACTGTACGACGATCTTCAAACGATGTTGGTCCACGAACTTCATTGAGTACTAAATGTAAGTAAAAACATTCTGCGTTTTTTGGATAAACCGTATATGTTCGACCAATGGCATTATGTTTGCATACATCCGTAGAAACGTTTACCGGGATCCCTTTTTTAGTCAGCAAAATACCCTTTGCGATGCATCCCATGTGTAATAACTGGACATTCACATAGAAAAGTGTTCTTGCAAACGGACCAAAGTGCTTCATAACTATTGATGAATCGTCCCATTTGATATCTTAAAATTTCGTCATTTCAAGTTTCATAAGTGATTCCAAAGACAGCCATATCACTGCCTTTGTTAATATACTTACAAACATATTTGATTGACTTTACAGAACTACAATATTCTACGTTTATGTGTGCTTGAACCATTTTAGATAACAAAGGATTAAATGGTAATACCCCTTGATTATCAATTTCAACTTCTTCAGCTCTAATTGTGATTTTTGCTGTAGATCCTCCGTCATTCGTTTGAGTTTCAATTAAAAAATTATCTTGGATATCTCTTCGACCATTTGGTATTATTCATACAGGAAGATTACATACTCGTATTTAGTATTTCACAGGAACCACGTTCGAAAAATTCGATTTGAATGATTTTTTTTGAGCCAGATCAAGTTATGCGAGTTTGGCAGAGCTCTTTTTCTGTTGAGTACAACTAACCAATAACATCTCAAAAACACAACTCTTCAGAATTGCATTAATAAATTTCACTTGTTTTTGTCTATACACTCGTGCATTTATTTCATGTCTATCACGTGGCTTTTGTCCATATTGTAACTCATCTTGAATTTCTTTCCAGGATAGATTACATGTAAATGTAATAAACAAATCAGGACGACCATATTTTCTCACATATGTCATTGTTTCTTGTGCATATTACTTCGTATGTCTGGGGCCACCAGTAATTGAAAAAGGCAAAATTACAAATTTTCCCAAATCTCTAATGTTTCCATTATTAGCTATCGCATCTCGCAGATGAATGTATTCATCCGTTCGCAACTTACTCTGATTTAGGCGAATGTGGATGAATGAAATAGCAGCAGTAAGACTGTTATGTCTTTCTGCTGCTATTTTTGATTGTCGCATATCAACAATAAACTGTAGAAACAATTGCCGACAATTGAGTATATTATATTAATTCTCTCTCTCCATTATGCATTTACCATAAAATTCCTTTGACGAAACTTTTTTATTAGTTGGTTAATTCATTTGGGGATCAATTTGCTGAATATTAAAATGGTAAACATCTTCGCCTTCCCGAAATATCAAAGGATATTGCAAGGCATCATACATGTGTTGAGTTTCTGCAATACGTTCTAACTTTTTGCTTCTTCGTTGAACTACAATATCCTTATAACTGCTCCTATTATTCACCATTACTATCGCTACTTCATTTACTTGAGGTACATTAAATATTAATAATTCATGCTCACCAATCGGTCGTTTATCTGCTTGAATTATTACTTTGTAATTATCTGAGACTATTTTTTCCATTGCAGTTTTAAACATTCTTATTTATTTATTATTTTCACGAAGAAAACGCTGTATATCAAGATTTATATCTCGACACAATCCGGAAAAATTGTTAACTTTTGGTCGACTTTGTTTTCTTAATTTCTCCTATGAAGTAAATTTGTCAGAAATTCGATGATTCATTTAGATTTCATATTTTCATTCACATTTTTCCTTGACCTCTAAACGCTGGTTTGAATCCTTGTTTATCGATTATTTCAGTTGCTCTAAACAAAGTCATTTGGAAAAACTCTTTTGAATTTAGTGTTTCTCTTTTCATTAATTCCAAAAATGTCGGTGGTGAACTTAATTCAGGTTATTTCATTTTACCACTTTTGCAGGAAATACTTGGTGTTTCTCATTTGAATTGTTGGCTTTACAAAATTTACATATTTGATCTTTTCTCCCAATCACTATACTTGGATGTTCGTTATAATTCCTAGTGCAATTGTAATGAAGCGCTTCGTGGTCAAGACTGTAACTTCCTTGACGTTTCTCGCGAATCGCACGTACAGTTGGTGTCTAATAGTTGAGCCACCAAATATTCGTGTTATCTGGTGTTACTCATTCTCTCTCTAGATTGCTTTCGTCTGTCATCAATTTGGATCTTTGTTTCTCTTTTTCTCCGTGATCTATCTCTAATTCAATGTGTTACCCTGTAATCCTCGATCTGCTATTCGGTCAGATTATATCGGAGACGATGATAAGTTTCTCGTTCCAATTGTTTTGCCGCGTTGTTTTTGCCTTTTTTATATGGATTGAGAACGATTCGGCATCGTTATTAATATTTTAGCTTTTGACACTGCGACTATTTACTTTGCACTACTTGTTTGCACTGTTTACTTTGCATGAGGTGTACACTTCTTCTTATAGAAAACCAACTGAAGAACGCGTGCTTTTTTTGTGCCCAGAAGCAATGAAAAGGGCTACCCTCCGGGAAGCGGGGAAGGGGGGTGGTGAATGCTCTAAGCATATCACAACAGCCGGTTGCCGTGGTTATGTGGGACTCACTGCGAAACCTAGGCCTACCCACCAAACACCACATGTAAGACTGGCATTGACTTGTGTGGCCTTTCTGCCGAATCGAAAGCGACCCTCTTTAGGGAAAAGGGGGCGTAGCTAGAACGCGTATCTCGCGTTTCGTCTTGTATACTCTTCAAAACAACCCTCACTGCTCAAAATATATTCTGGACTATTAAAAAATATCGGAAATGTTCTGGAAAGTTCTTCTTTTTTCGATTATTCGTAAAGTCGAAGAATGTAGAACACTTTAGGCATATGAGAATAATTGATAAGTTATTTGAATCATTCTAAATAAGTAGTGGTTTTTTTTTTAGTAGTCGCTTTTTAGTAGTGGTTTTCTGGTGGTTTTAGAAGTTGAATCTGGTGGAGATCTAGTTTATCAGCTGGCAATACTGTCCGGAAGTCAACACATAATGGTAGGTGGATGCTATGACACATAGACATTTACTATTTATCTTCGATCAAGAATGTAAATGCAGATTCGTTGTCGCCTCCGAGCTCTGGATGGAATGCCTCGTATCCAGTAAAAAGAGTCTCCGGTTCTCAACACTCACCATACGAAACACAGCAGCATTCAACTACTATTTTACGCTAGTATTCTGTGAGAACGTCGTTCTTTCCCGGTCGTGCGACTCATTCGTACTACAAACACAATGTTTTAATTATATCCATAACAACACTATTGTAGGATTTTTGGATACTGCACCCCTAACGGTAGTATAGGGGATTACAGCTACTCGTATTATAAAATTGTAATTTATTTTATTATGGTTTTCAATTTATCGTTATTCCATTCGTACACCCATACACCTTGAAACAAAAACAAAATTAAATAAATATAGAAGGTCCTAATAAAAGTTCCAAGAGTTGTGTAGATTTTGAAGAAAAAGACGATTGAGTACGGAGAATATGTAGAGGAAAGAAATTCCACAAGAGTACAGTTGTAACAGAAAGTAATTCATTGAAGAAGAAGGAGAAATGTACGGTATGTGGGAGTACGGAGAGGCAGATGGTTAGAGTGGTTTTTATTATTCAAAAAGCTTCCATCATCATCATCATTACAGCCCTTCACAAGTCCACTGCTGAACATAGGCCTCCCCCAAGGAGTGCCACAAAGCACGGTCCTGAGCCACCTGCATCCATCAACTTCCTGCATGTCTTACCAGGTCGTCACTCCATCTAGTGGGGGGACGTCCTACACTTCGCCTGCCGTTACGAGGCCGCCACTCGAGAACCTTTTTTCCCCATCGGTTGTCGGTTCTTCGAGCTATATGGCCGGCCCATTGCCACTTCAGCTTACTAATCCGTTGGGCTATGTCGGTCACTCTGATTCTACTGCAGATATCCTCATTTCTAAGTTTATCACGCAAGGAAACTCCGAGTATAACCCTCTCCATGGCAAGTCTATCTTAAATTCTGCGATCATTATTATTCCAAAATATGAGAAAGTTTCCATGCGATAGCTTGACTTTTGCGTATTATGCGATCTCGTAATAAATGTGAGTCACGACTGTCTGGATTCTATAACGTGGACGCAGGTAACACCGCGGGGCGAAAAGCTAGTTTCTAAATATAAGACAAAAACTATAGCAGAAACGATTTTAGATTTCATCAGATATTGTTTATACACAGAAGAGCCATGCTCCAACTATATTATGGTTGTAGCACGAATGGATCGGCTCGACTGGGAAAGTACCACGCTCTCACGGAATACCAGCGTAAAATAGCAGTTTAGTGTTTCATATGATAGTGAGTGTATAGAAATGGAGGCCCTTTTTACTGGAAACGAATCATTTCGTCTTAGTCCTCAGTGGTGGCAACGCATCTGCATTTTGATTCTTAGTCGATGATAGATCTCTGTGGGGCTCAGCACCCATTTACCACCAGGTGGACTGTGTGCTAATTTGTTACATCCGACTAAGAACGCTATATTCGATAGTTGATAAATATGCAACATGCATACAAGCAATATGTTTATATGGGACCCCGGCTGCAACAATAGCCATTTCGTCGCAATAATGATCACGTAATATGACACACGTAGTCGACGTTTGCCAATGCTGGTAGTGGGCAACGAACGGAACGAGTCAACAACGAGCGAACGTCTTTATTTATGCCTTACAACTGACCTGATAAAACTCGAATCAGAAAAAGCTCTTCACTCTTTTGGTCAAACATCTACATGTTTATTCACAGAATTAAACGTCACTAACTCTGTCAAATATCTTGGATGTTACTACAGATCAGCATCTAATCTTCGAACAACACATGTCTCTCTTAAAACTAAGGTACGTAAATTAATTTATATACTTGGAAATTTGCGTCGTATTGCTGATTTAAACTTAATCAAAATAGTATTTTATGCATTATGTCAGTACCTACGTTATGACCTGCTATATCTCTGTCTGTGAAGGTTCTTCGAAAACATTACTATTATTCTTCGAAAGAGCAATTTTAAAAGTAGCATCCACTCATCTCACTATTTGCTTTAGACTACTAAAGAACTTTATAAGGAGTGGAAGTTCTATCTGTGCGACAGCTATTTGTCAAGTCCTTTATACAAAGACAACATCGCTTGGTTCCTTTTGATCCAGAGCTGAAAAGCAAAAAGCAAAGACAAGATTTGGTGTGCATGAACATTAGAACATTAAAAAGGAACATTTATAACGGTATTTGTAGAGAGATTTTTTAGTTTTATTGGTCCTTATTATAAGTTCATTCGTCATTTTATCCATCATACGAATGCAAGAAAAAAGTTTCCACTTGGTTGCTAAACTGTAGCCATGATGATACTGAAAATTAAATACGGCCAACTGCATTATAATCAAAAAAAACTAAATTATAATCATCAATCATCTAAGCAAAATCTATAAAACATTTTGAATTACTAATACAATGACGGATGTGAAAATATAATAAGTACAAAATAGTATGTAATATGTATATACATTAAGTATAACCTAAAAAAAAGTGTGATAAATTATATGGTATTATGTGTAATAATAATACATACAATAATAAATATAAGATAATAAAATATCTATACATTTATATTTCTACAACCCTTTTTTAAATATATAAACACCTCCTTATTACTCAAACACAATTTTCATTATTCTTTTCAATTATGAGCATTCTAAACCCTAATACTGAACAGTATTTAGAGTCAAAACCAATATTTTACTGGTGACTCTCTTTTGAGGCGACAAAGAGAAACAAACCAAGGGATGGGTAGCAGTGTGTTCCTAATAAAAACTGCGGTTACCAAGTACCAACCCACCTGCCAAGCGTAGTAGGTAACTATGGAATATTATCCGTCCTATGTGGGAATCTATAGAGGCGGCCTATGTAGACTTGTAAAGGTAACGATTAAACTCTGGGAACTCTCTTGGAGACAGCTGACCGCATTTTTTGCTTAAGGCAAGGGTTGCCAAACTTTTTCCTATATTATTTATCCTTTATTTTGTCTCAGCTCCCTAGCTAGTGGATACAGGGTACGTTACAATGATACTAAGTAGATAGGCCCAAAAATTAAAACATCCACAATATATTTACATTGACACACAGGAATACATTTTTTTTTATTTAATAAAAATAGGAAACAAAATACAATGGCAACTTAGACATTGTGACGTGTGGGCTTGGTGATTTTCACACATTTTTTCAAAGCATGTGATAAGGCTTGATACCACTACTCTAACTTCTTGCTCCACATTGGTATTTGAGCGATATTTGCTTTTTATTACAGCTAAAGTTGAAAATCTGGTTTGTTTTGTACCCGCGACCATATAAGTGTAGTTTCCAAAAAATAATTGAAAATTTGGGAAATTAGCAAAGTAAAGGATATACCAAAATGCTCAGGAAGCTTAGGCAGGAATTAGACAGGACATCTAATTAGATGCCCAGACAAGTGGTACAGAATTGTAACAACTTGCTATTCCAGGAATGGGTAGGGGAGCTATAAAAGGACTGAATGAAGACTTTTGAGGGAGGCCTTTGCCAAAGGACAAGCCGACGAGGACTGATTTGTTATTAGCAGCTCATTTGGTAGAGGGGTAGATCGTAGAGGCACAGGAATGAATATTGATTTAAGTCATTAGCGATCTATGTATTTTATGCATAGTACTGGCTTAAATCCGTCTCCAAAGAGTCTTTTTTATAGGCAGGCGGTCAACGACTAAAATAAATAAAAAATGCCCACCCTGGGCAGCGAGTGTTGCAGTTGTGGGGTTCAACCGTAGGGTTCTGGGGGAACGGGAACAAGACTGGGGCGGATTGCTGCTTATCTAAATTAAAAAAAATATATTTACAAACTATTTTGGCGTATTCTGTATCCTCTTATATTGCAGTAGAAATGTAACATATTATCCCTTCTACTTGCAAGACATTAAAGAGATGACTAGACACTTACGCAAATGAGAAAGATTAAATTCTTAGATAAAGATGTCTGCATTTGTTGCAAAACAACACAAACAAATAAAACAAAACACACGAAAGTTGTGTATACTTCATAACAAATGTGCCCGTGGTTTATCCTCCCGACGGCCGCTCTCCATAGCTTCTACTGCGTAGCGCAGTGTGAAACTTTATGCTTGCAATGTGTATGTGCACTTTATGCTTTTCATAAATGTCCTTCGTAATTTAAATAAAAAATGTATGACTGTAAAAAGATTTAAAGAGTGTTAAATTAAGCTCAAGCTAAAATAACTTTATTGGATTTACTAGCTGTTCCACGCGACTTCGCCCGCGTGTAACTTAGGGGTTTAATTTTCCTGCGCGGAACCCTAATTCTTTTTTCTTTTTCTTAAATATAAGTAGCCTAAGTTACTCCTTATAACATCAGCTATCTGCCAAAGAAAGTCCCGTCAAAATCCGTCAAGCCGTTTCCGAGATTAGCCGAAACAAACAGACAGCCAGACAAAAATTTTAAAAATAGTATTTTTATTATAAGTACCGTATATACTTTCGTATGCATTAAGTAAAAACCTGTTATTTTGACATTACAAACAGACACTTCAGTTTTATTTATTTGTATAGATTTGCGCCTAATCAAAGAACTTGAACAATCGCAAACAAATTATGTTTGTTTAAGTAATATATTACTATATTACGTACGTGGTAGAGCCACGCTGCAGCTATGTTGTGGTTGTAGCACGAATGTGTTGGTTCGACCGAGGTAGGCCCGAATATCGGCGTAAAACAGCAGCTTAATGCTGCCGTGTTCCGTATGGTGAGTGTAGAGAACCATAGACCCTTATTCCAATACCACTACTTTATAATGGCTAAAATAAGAACATATTTCGTAAAATAATGAGAATCTCTTATTTTAGAAAAACTCACCGCCTCGTCGGTCTAGTGGCCGTAAACGCTGTTGCTGATCACGAGGGTCCGGGTTAGAATCCCGGGTCGGCTCAAAATCAGTTATTGAGTTTTCCTGTCAAGAAATTCTCAGTAGCGGCCCGGATTCAGACAGTTGGCGGAGTGTCATCCCTCGTGCCTCGGAAAACACGTAAAGCCGTTGCTTCTGCGCCTGATCTCTCAGGAGACAGGAGAAAAGGAGCTCTGTGAACTTGGAACAAAACTAAAAAAAAAAAAAAAAAAACATTATTGACACATATTCTATAAACAACGCAAGCCGAGCACCTGATTACCTACAGGAGCGGTCGGAACGCCACTCAAATCGACTATCTACTGACCAGGAGAAGTCATATCAGTCGCGTGGTCAACTGTAAGGTCATACCCGGTGAGTGTCTCACTGTCCAACACCGGCTTCTTGTCATGGACCTCTGCTTAAAACCCCGTCACAGACACGCCGAACGTTGCCGCCGTCAAATCAAGTGGTGGCTGCTGGATCAAACCAGATACTCAGAGTTTGACTCTGCCGCTGGGGATATTAGTCTCGACACAGCAGGCAAGTCCGTCCAAGAGTGCTGGAAAACCATTCAGACAGCAATCACAAAGACGGCAAAGCGAGTTCTCGGCGTGGCGAAAGGGGGCCGCAAAATCGACAAGGAGACCTGGTGGTGGGACGCCACAGTCCAAGGTTCATTACGGGAGAAGAAAGCACTCTTCAAGACGTGGCAAGCGACCAAATCTCCTGAAGATCGCGCATCTTACAAAACAGCGAAAAGAGCTGCCAAGAAAGCTGTAGCCAGAGCCAGGCGTGACCACTTGCAACCATTATATGCTAAGTTGGACACTCCTGAGGGGCACAAGCTCATATATAAACTGGCGCGCTCTAGGGCCAAAGCAGCGCAAGATATTACTCGCTGCTGCAGCGTCAACGGCCCTAATGGCGAACTCCTGTACGATGATCGTGCGGTGAAGGAGAGATGGCGCTCTTATTTCCACGTTTTGCTGAATACTCAGCACCAGGAAGTACACCCTCCCGAACAACTCCCGAACCATGGACTCGTGCCACCGATTACACCTGACGAGGTTCTCGCATCTCTTCGTCACATGGAGAATCGGAAAGCTGTCGGACCAGACGAGGTGCCAATTGAAGCGTGGAAAGCGCTGGGGACTCGTGGTGTGTGTATTCTTACCAACCTTTATAATAAAATCCTGAGCGACCGAATAATGCCCGATCAGTGGCGGCTTAGTATAATAACGCCGGTCCACAAGGGTAAAGGGTCCGTTCAGGATTGCGGTAATTACCGCGGTATAAAGGTGATGTCACACACCATGAAGCTCTTCGAGCGCATTATTGACACCAGGATCCGACAGGAGTGTACAGTGTCGGACTCCTAGTACGGTTTCCAACCAGGACGTGGTACCATGGACCCTATATTCGCCCTAAGGATCCTCATGGAGAAGCACAGGGAAAAGAATATGCCTCTGCATTTCTTATTCCTAGACCTGCAGAAGGCCTTTGACTGTGTTCCTAGGGAGATAATCTGGTGGGCGTTGCGGTCGAAGTTGGTACCAGAGACCTACGTGAAAATCGTACGTGACATGTACCGCAACTCCGATTCAATAGTCAGGACCGCTGTTGGTGATAGCGCCCCCTTCCCCATAACCGTAGACGTGCATCAGGGCTCCGTCTTAAGCCCCTATCTCTTCAGTGTGATATTAGACGAACTGTCAGCCAGCGTACAAAAACTACCGCAGCCTTGGCTGCTTATGTACGCTGATGATATCGCACTGGTAGATGGGGACAAAGGACGGCTTACCAGACGCCTGCACGCATGGAGGGAGGCGCTTGAGAACGGCGGGCTGAAGCTAAACGTGGCGAAGACGGAGTATATGGCCTGCAACAGCACAGATCTGACGTCTCTCCGTATAGGCGACGACACCGTCGAGCGCACGGACAATTTCAAGTACCTCGGATCTGTGCTTGATGCGTCCGGAGACATCGATCGCGATATCAAGGCCCGTATATCAGCGGCTTGGGCGAAATGGCGCGAGGTGACGGGTGTCATTTGTGACCCCAAAATGCCGGTCAAGCTGAAGGGACAGGTCTATAAGACCATCATAAGGCCTGTCCTTACGTACGGCAGTGAGGCGTGGCCGGTGCTGGAGCGACACCGGCAGTTGTTGCATGTCACGGAGATGAACATGCTGCGGTGGATGTGTGGCGTCACGCGGAAAGACCGTGTACGGAATACATACATCCGCGGCAGCCTCCATGTCCGTGACATTGCTGACAAGCTGCAGGAAAGTCGCCTCCGCTGGTACGGCCGCGTCTTAAGACGACCGGCAAGTTACGTGGGAAACAAATGCCTGGATATGACCCTGCCTGGTACCAGGAGTAGAGGACGACCCAAGAAACGCTGGCTTGATGTCGTGCAGGATGACATGCGCGCTAATGGGCTAGTTGTGAGGGACGCCGAAGACCGGGCAAAGTGGAGGAGGAAGTGCAGGAAAGCGGACCCTGGGTTCTCCCGCGCTGGGCGGGATGAGCAACCAGGATAAACGCTCGGTAGAAGAAGAAAATTCTATAAACAACGCAGATGACTGTAATACCATTTATTCGTTTGTAGTCTTGAAAAATCAAAAGATTTTTCGAAAATTATCATATTTTATGAAAAATTACCACTTTTAGTAATTATCAGAAGATTTTTTAGGACTACAAACGAATAAAGGCTATTACAATCACCTGCGTTGTTTGTAGAATATGTATCAATTTTTATTATTATAATAATATTAACTCTTTTTAGAACAAAAAATCAACAATAAAAATCTTTTAGTATGACAATCATCTACAAACGATTCTTAACGCATTAGTAATCAAGATTTTTCAAAACTTATTATATTTCACGAAAAATTACAACCATTAGTGATTTTCAGAAGATTTTTCAGGACTACAAACGAATGAAGGTTATTACAATCACCTGCGTTGTTTGTAGAATATGTATCAATTTTTTTATCTTTACAATTTTTTTCAAATTATAACTCTTTTTAGAATAAAAAATCTACAATAAAATCTTCTAGTATGACAATCATATACAGACGATTCTTAACACATTAGCATTCAAGATTTTTCGAAAATTATTATATTTCATGAAAAACTACAACTTTTAGTAATTATCAGAAGATTTTTTAGGACTACAAACGAATGAAGGTTATTACAAAAAAACCTGCGTTGTTTGTAGAATATGTATCAATTTTTATTTTTTATTTTATTTTAGTTCGGGTTCCAAGTTCACAGAATTGAGAAAAGGATCATTAAAATCAATCCACAATTGACGATTATATCGAGTAACATAAATGTTACGGACGGCGAGAGGAACCGCCGCCCCGTCGCCCCATCATACCCCGTTGCGCCCCGCGCACCCCTTACACCGCCAGCAGATCATGCGATGTCGCCAAACAATCAGCGCGCAGCATCACCTCACGACGCTACTCACATACTGAGACGCTCTCTTGCGAGATATAAGACGGGCGTTTTGGTCTGTGAGCTGTTCATTTCGGAAGCGGCACTCGAAGACAACAGCAAGAGAAGAAATCAAGAGAGAAGAATTTATACTCCATTGTAAACTCCCCTCTGTGTATATAGTTAATTAGTGAAAAGCCGCATTTGTAAATAGTTGAATACATTATAGTCTACAGTACCATCTTTCTTTTAAGCAGTCCCTAGTGTAGTATACCTCAACATCAGTCACTTAGTTAATCAATACAGTCCACTTGCATAGTAAAATCATACAGTCCACTTCTGTCCCTAATATTCTTGGTCCTTCGCCGCCGGATAAGAAGCCAAAAGCACTTCTGTCCCTAATATTCTTGGTCCATCGCCGCTGGATAGAAGCCAGAAGAAAGAAGGTAATTACAGAAGAAAGAAGGTAATTACAGAAGAAAGAAGATAATCATAGAAGAAAGAAGATCATTATAGAAGATCTTCAAGTAAGAAAGAAGTTCGTCGACGAAGAGAGAAGATCGTCGGTACTAATTTCTTCCCCGTTTCTTATTACGTCTACGTCATATACGTCTATTGTCTGTTTCCAGACAATTTCTTGTTTCTTAACCACGTTTACGCGGCCAGGTGGTTGCTCCCTAACTGTGCCAAACTGCGATAATCTGGTAACGCCCTTGCGGCGGGAACGGCGTCCAATACGTGCGTCTTTATAAAGACGATCGGAAGCCGCAACGTGTGACGTCATGAGGAAGACAAGAAGCCAGAAGACAGGGAATGACGACGAAACGCCGGCAGGAATGCGGGTATTCGAGGAAGCACCCGCGTCCCCGTCCGATTATCTCACGTTTGCACAAGCGCCCTCCGCCACGCCCCAGCCCCCGCTCGCGCCCGCTTCTATGCCCGCGCCGCCGCGCCCCGCTATGTCCGTGTCCACAACTGATCGCTTGGGAGAGGTTAGCACATCCGCGCCGCGTACAGAGACGCTCGCCGCTATTGTAGAAGATCTTCCGGTAACAGAGACTAGTTCGATAGTGCGTACCTACCGTCGCGCCTGTAGCAGACATTGTACATAGACCCGCGCCCCGCGCCCCGTCGGTCCGTTCAGTCCGTTCAGCCCGGTCGACAGCTAGCGCGATAGCAAAGTTAAAACAAATCGAGTATAATACCGCGAAGGAACTAGGAAGCAATTGCAAATCGAAGAAGATCTCATCAAGAAGAAATACGCTAGGGACGTCGCTCAACTGCAAGAAGAGACGGATAGGGATAGTTTAAACGAAGACGATTTAGTGGAAAATAGGGTACGCGTTGATAGGTGGTTAGAGAACGTGAAGACTGTGCGGGGGGAGCTGCCCTACCACCCGTCTCAGCCCACGCCCCACATCGAGATAGAGCAGGCCCCGCCGAGTAGGGGAACCGGTTACGACCACGCTGAAGATGCCGAGGGGAGGTCGGTTGCGAATATCGATCAACCACGTCGCGTAGATACGATACAGAGGGACAATGGAGTCGCCGTAGAAATGAACCAGGTGGATCGCCGTCTACGGGTTACGTCGCCGTCGCGCATCCAACACCGTACTCTATCGCATATACATAGATCGCCATCGCCACATCGCCACGCGGATCGTAGATTACCGTCGCCGTGTAAGGATGTAGGTGTACATAGATCGCCATCGCCACATCGCCACGCGGACCCTAGATTACCGTCGCCGTGTTACAGGGATGTAGGTGTAAATAGGTCGCCAGCGCCACAGCGTAGGCTAGAGGGAAATAGGGATAGAGATAGGTCGCTCACCCCGCGAGGGAAAGATAGGGGTATAGAACGATTAGCGGAAGCATTAGAAGGCATGATAAGACTTAGACCAGCCGCCGCGAAGCAGACACAGGAGTTGCCTATTTTCAACGGCTCGGCCGCGGAATGGTTATCGTTTAAAGCCGCGATGAGGGAGTCCACGCGTCTGTATGGATTCACCAATACGGAAAATATGGCAAGGTTGAGAAACTGTTTACGTGGTGAGGCTAGGGAGGTAGTTTCGGCGCTGCTGTTTACCGCGTGGGATTGAGCAGACATTATGCGGACACTGGAGCAGTGTTTCGGCCGCCTGGAAGTGATTATTGATCGTGCGTTAGATGATTTAAAACGCCTTCCGCGCCCAGGTCAAACCGCCCAGGTGTTAAATTCGTTCGCTATTAAGTTGAAAAATATAGTGTGTATTACGCAGAATGTTGACAGCAAAGGATATTTACAAAATCCGATGCTAACTAGGGACCCAACTAGCACGGTAGCGTTAAAACAACCTGTATATCGTTCGTATATGGGATCCATTCGAGTATCAAAGTGTTAAGAATACCTGTAGCAGCGGTGTTATAGAGTGCTCTAACTCACTTATAACCACGAAAGAGGCCCACGATTTTACAGGTAAAGGTTATAGAAAGTCTGTAGAGCAATTGTATAAAGGTGTTAAAGTACCTACATAAGAGTGTTTATTCATCCTCAGCTACTACTTTAACCGGTATTACTGTGGTTGTAGATGGGTCAGTTAACACTACGGGTCATAGAAAAACGTCGGCTAAGAATGATTTATCACTCAAAACTTCATTAGACCTATTAAAAATAGTTGTTTGACACTTTGACGCGTGATAGTTATCTAAAATACTCTTAAGGCTCGTTTGAGAAATTCAATAAACGACACAATAAAACTGTGACAACGAAGAACAGCTTACTGAATGGCGAAACATAATTGACAGAGGAGTTAGTTATAATAAATTAGTCAAGTTATTTTAGTTTGTGAAGTGAAAACAATCGGCTATTGTGATTTTACGGTAAGTGTATACCATGTTTCCCATCTCAATTTTAACGCGCTCAGGATTTGTTAGAGATTTTAAATAAAAGTTATGAAGAATAAAATAGACACCCCAAATTTGTATCATATTTTATTCTTGCATCCTGGCCAGTGGCATGTTAAATTAAGTGGCATCAATGGAATAACAAAATTAAACAAAAATTATGAAGTATTTTGTTGTCAAATATTGAATAACCCAGTCATCAATTTATAGGTTAGTTTACCAAAACAATGGCGAACTTACTTAAAGCTTTAGTCTTCACTTAAGTCATCTATTACACATTTTGAGATACAACATCTTTACTCAAGAATATTGTGCAGTCTTTAGTATACTTAACAGTGCAATAATAGACTTAAATAATTATACTTATTATAGCCAAGGCAATACAACCGGCTAAACATTTTTGGAACTAAATGGATTAGGGTTCTTCAACAAAATAATCAAAACCTGCTTTTAGAGCCGCAAACGATATGATCTATGTTTATACGGGTTGTAACGAAATATCGAACGGATACGTGTGTAGGTGGGGGATAAATTAAAGTTAACAACTTTCACCAGAGAATGTGGGTCAAAATATTTAAAAAAAATTGCCCACTTGTGCAAATTGTGTGGTCTTTTGACTGATTAAAGGTTTTGTTAAAAAGATTTTCTCTATTGGGACAATTTGTTATACCTTGAGTAACTACGTATATATATGTGTTAAGTATGTTTTCTGTTGTCTGAATTTGTGTACTAAGGTGTTATTATTATTGTTTCAGCATGCCGTTCAAAGTTGTTCAAACCTTGGAGGGAAATAAAATATAAATTATTTACTGTCCCCTCGGATTGGGAATCGAACATTATTCTCAGATATCCAAATAAATGCATATCAAAGTATTTAAAAGATGAAAATTCATTACCAACGTTAGACTGGGACGTAATGAAATGTAAAGTAAAACGGACCGATGTATTACGATAACAATTTACAATGTATAACAGTCTATACTAAAGAAAGCATTTTTAATATTATAATGGATAAATAATATTCTCCTTATTGATTTTTTCATAATTCACATACAGAGTATTTATTTCAGAAAATAATGTTTCACATATTTTATATTTCTAAAAAAACATTTGTACAACAATTTTTTCTTAAATTTTTACTGTTTTAATAAAGAAATTTTCAAATTAAAGTTTGCTTATCATTTGAGTACTTACAGCGTATGTATTAATGGTAGAAAGTATATTACATCTTAATGACTAATACAAACTAATTTACATTTGATTTCATTTGGATTTATTACCATAACATCATCAGAGACAACATAAGGTTCTTAACTTAAAAAATTGTTCAACAACATCAACACAAAGGATATCAGGCAATATGATAACGCTTAAATAATTAAAAAAAAAACTAAATTCACTTGTTTTCCAATAAGCGAGACAATCTATACTTCTTACTGCCCGGTGGATCTCAGACGGTAATTTACATATTTTTAAAAATGCCTCTAGGTTTTCATATTATATATATTATAAATATTTCTTCCTCTTCTTCATCATCTGACGCACTAAGTAGTATGGAATCGAAAAAATTGTGATTTGTCTGGGCTTTTTCTTGTTCTTGTTCTTGTTCTACAGAACCCTGTTGTGTCTCCACTCGAACTTGACTAAAATTACTCGTATTATGGCTATTTATATAGTCACTTTGTAACGAATCTTCTTTATTTTCCGTAATAACTGGAACACCAGAATCTAATCGGATATCATCACAACTAAGTGATTTGTTTGTGTCATTCGTACAATTATTAAGTGAATCCAAAAAAATACGGCATTCCTGCTTAATCCTTTTTTTCACTGCACCTGTTTTCTTAAGTTTACTCCATGTTTGTAATCGTTTCATTTTAATGTAACTTAATATTACTACTTGGTAGAAGAATTTCTTCACTTCGTAATAAGGTTGTTTATAACAAAAAATTATAACAATTCGCAACTTTAGAAAGACTGCTTTTGAGTATTAATATCCATACTTGTCTTGTATAACACCATTACTTTTACAGTGTCTTTAAAGTGTATCTGCCTAACACAATAAGCAATAGTAAAATTAAAATTAAAGCTTAAAACTACATAAATGAGTTGTTCAACACTTTTAGTATCTTGTGTTAGTACACTCTTGAATAACTCTGTTTTACAACCTATGTCTATATAATACCTATAGTCAATATAATACCTAAAGACATATAAGACACTTCACGGAAACAAATAAACAACAATAAGTGTTAACGAGAGTCAGCGAGCACTGTTGTATAGATTTAGGAGCTACAAACAGGTCAAAGCTACAACATCTTAACTGTACTTGCTGTGATTAGCACTATTCTAACTCTTAAAGCAATCTAACATCGTTCATTAAAGTTCCAGAACCACTGTTGGAGCTACATTTATTTTTTAACTCTTATATATCTCGTTTAGTTAGAACTGAGATAATTATTACTCATTTAAACAGATTAAAGTTATACTAAAACCTGTAACTGACACCAAAATGTTAGTTGGGGAGGTTACGAGTAAGCTTAGCCCTCACTTACGGTCGCGTTGGTGCGATTATGCGGAGCACTACGGAAGTGCGGACGAACCGGACATTGTCACACTATCCCGGTTTATCATGAGAGGGGCTGACCGTGCGTTAAGTCACGCCTATACGTCCGTAACTCCGACTTAGGAATCGCCTGTAAGACGAGAAGCACCGCCGTCGAAAAGGATAGTGTTGACACGCCGCGTAGAGGATAGGGCCCGCGACGTAAAGACGTTCACCGCCCAGGAGGACACCGGTAGTGCCTCGTGTATGTGTTATGGGGGTGAACACCCAATCGCCAAATGTAGGAATCTGGCACAAATGGGTTTGGACGAACGGTGGAAGTGGCTAAGGGAAGATGGCGTGTGTTTTAGGTGTTTAAGCAGCAAATACCGACGCCTACGTTGTAAGGCTACGAAGTGCGGCGTCGACGGCTGCAACGCCCCCCATCACGCCCTCCTTCACGCCCGTAAGGCCCGCACGCCTGAAGCGTCGGTAATACTGAATAAAACCGTGCTCGTCGCGTTGAACCATTACCGTGCGCGGACCGCGTGGTAAGGACGTTAATAGGTATGCGCTACTTGACGAAGGCTCTATCATATAATTAATCCACGACGACTTAGCTCGCAAGTTAGGAGCGGAAGGACGGGTAAAGCCGCTCAATATTAGAGGTGTAAATGATAGTCAACGCGAGGCCAATAGTAGGTTAGTAAATATAGGGATACGTGGCAACACGCGCAGTGAGATTTATAATGTAAGCGCGCGAACAATAGCGGATTTAAAGATAGGCTCGCAGTCTTTGAGTAGGGAGTGCTTACGGTTGAAGCATTTACGCGACTTACCGAATTCGCAGCTATCTGGTCGTATTTTCAGTCCTCATACTGTTTTCTTTTGTGATGCCATGCATGCGCAAATCTCCTAAACTCCTTAAAGTTGGATTCGCAGCACACTAGGTCCCGGAAGTATACTGGTCCTATTTCTGTTCTTTGTAGGCTGTCCAATAATGCGTTCCTCTCTTCAATATACAGATCGCAATCCCAGAGAGCATGGTCACGACTCTCCAGTACTGAGCCGCAGGGGCATAAGCCAGAGTTCCTAAGGTTGAATTTTAGGAGACGCTCGTTGAAACACCCGTGACCAACAAGAATCTGCGATACTGCATAATTCGGCTCGACCCACCTGAAGATTAGACGCTCTGCGATGTCCGGGAAAAACTTGTATAGATCCCTGCCATCTTGGCTTGAATCCCACCGGTCCTGCCAATTGGCAACGACAGCAGCCATCATCTCCCTCTTCTTCATGCTGCGCTCCTTGTCGACCAAACCCGTCCCCTCCTCGTCGACTCGTCCCGCACGAAAAACTTCCAGGTCGGCAGGCAATACGCCCGCCAACACCGGTAGCGCTGCGCTGCTAGCCGTCCTGTAAGCTTTCGTGAGAAGAATCAAAAGCTGGTCTTTGCGTCCTCATCAGTACGCTTCTGATAACATAAAGGGACGAGCGTTGGTACCATACGGCAGCAGCATATGTTAACGTTGTCACATAGGTCCCTGAATACAGGATGATGAAGACAGTCGCGACATCTTCCCGAAGCAAGCAGCGGCCTTCTCGCCGATATATAATGCATGCTGCACATAGGACCTAGCCTCGTCCAAAATTATTCCTAGGGCTCTTGCCTGTGAAACTCTCGTGATCGTTGCACCGTCCATCTTTATAATTGGTCCACGTTTAAACTTGCCCTTATAGGTCATCGTTTGTGACTTCCCGGTAGAAAACCCTAGTCTGTTGCGAATACCCCACTCGGACACGGCAGCAATCGTAGCTGCCGCTTTGCGCTCTATTGCGGAACGAGACGATGCTTCGACCACGATCGTCACATCGTCGGCGTAAGCAACGAAGTGTACTCCTTCGGGTTTTGGCAGCTTCAGGAGGTCATCGAGTAGGAGGTTCCATAGGGTTGGTCCCAGCACCGATCCCTGAGGACAGCCCATCGTGGAGACCTTCCACACTACACGGTTTCCAGCAAACAGTCCTACACGGCGATTTATAAAGTAACTCGTTAAAATACGGTAAATGTTAGGTGGAACGCCACTCTGCTTTGCCTTGAGTAGGACCATTGGCCACCAGGCATTGTCAAAGGCTTCAGATATGTCCAGAAGGATCAGTTGCACGTACTTCTCGGTTGATCCGTTGGTAATTCGGTTGATGGTACTAAGGGCGGTCACTGTGGATCGGCCACGCGTGAAGCCATGTTGTGCATCGGAGATTCCGCAGTAGAGACATGGAGCGCAGGAGATTATCACACGCTCCAGTATTTTTCCCAATATGGGCAGAAAAGTTATCGGGCGGTAGGCTTTAGGGTCAGTGAGCGGCCTGTCGCCACCCTTTGGCAGAACAACGAGTTTGCCCATCTTCCACAGATCCGGAAAAACGCCCTCGACTATGCACGCCCTAAACATGTGCCAGATCTCGTCACCAGTTACCCGCCATGCCTGTCTAACAATCTTAGCTGTGATACCGTCAATGCCGGGTGCAGTGTTCGGCAGTTCTCGAATGATGAGTCCAACTTGTTCTTTGGTCGATGGTGTAGTATCAGTTCCAGATGGAGCACATGCAGCAGCGATCCGCACTTGTCGATGGTATACAGTGTCCCTGGCTAGATTATCCTCTGGGCATAAGGCATTGACGAGGCCAAGCATGGTGTCTCCAGTCGTCCTAGTATAGCCGTCGGCTAATCTCACTCCATTTAGCACGTTGAGAGGTGGACGAAGTCGTCCACTGGCTGTTCGGTAAGCCAGGCCCCACGGATCGGCGTTACCTGATTCCGCGACAGAGCGGAAGAAGGCAAGTTCAGCTTCCTTCATAGCTAGCTTGTAGCGTATCCTTGTTTGTCGGAGATAATCGTGAAGAGCCTTCTCCCTGTCGCCTCCTATGCGACGTGAGGCCTGCCACTTACGACGTGCACAATAGACCTCGTTACGCATACGGTCAAGAGCCGGAGACTACCACTCGTACCCTTCTTTCTCCTTTTTCGCACGTGTACCTAATCGTTCTCTCGCGGTACGTAGAAGTATTGCAGAGTACTGCTTGCAAATATCATTAGCTGGCCGCGTTAGCCTCAGCTGGGACATGCGGGCGTGCAGAGTCGAACAAAATCCTCCCCAGTTCACACCACGTTCACGAAAGTAACATACGTTATCTGAAAATTCTGTGCCATCGTACCTCCGTGAGTCACCAAGGATAACGCCAAATGTTATCAACTGGTGGTCACTCACACTGACACCCTCATGCACCTTCCAGTCAGCAACCCTCACACTACGTGTGGAGATGGTAATATCCACATTGGACGAGCCATTTGGGCTATGAAAGGTTGGCGGTTGACCCTCCACATTATGTACCAGCAAATTCCGTCCGAGGATGAATCCCTCCATCTGGAGTTTGCGGTATTCTGTGTCGGGGCCGCGACCTACATATTGCCTGCGCTCGCAGTGCCACATTGGAGAGTGAGCGTTACTATCCACACCAAAAGGATTGGGTGACCAGAAAGCTGATCTATCACGTGGGTGAGATGTTGCAGGTGACAAGAGATGTCATGACTGTACTGGCAGTATAAGGATACGACGTATATGCTAAAGCTCTGGCAGCTGACATGACCTACAACACAGTGTCCGTTGCATAAGTCATGTAGAAGCGTGACTACAAATCGTGAACTTACTGGTAATAGACCGGCCTTAGGGTTGGTGCCGCACCCAAGTATTTGAGGATGCTGATATTGCCCCTGTACTAGTACTAGATCCAACCCCAGTTCTCCGGCTATGACAGGAAGCTCAGTGGTAGCCGTCTTCGAGCCTTGCAAGTTGAGCTGACCTACGCGAAAAGTAGTCGTCCTATCCACACTGGGTCATGTTGACCGATTGCTGTTCCGCGTGCAAACGTGCAGGACAGTTGAGAGCGGCAGTGGCATGTTGGTCAGCATCTTTCCGCTTGAAGCGCTTGCATATGGCGCAGCACTGTGTAGCCGACTGGCACTCTGCGGCACGATGACCGGTCTCGCCACATTTGCCGCAGACCATCGCTGCCGCCCTGCAATGCTTCTCCGGATGGCCATACTGCTGACATTTAGTGCAGCATGTCACTCGTACAAAATCGCAGACTTCAGCTTCGTCCCAACCAATGAAGACGCTGCCGAGGCCGACCAATTTATCCCGCAGCGCAGATGTGCACTCCATCACTACTGTGGTGCGTGGTACATCTTTCCGGCCCTTCTTGAAGGCAACTCTGCATGATTCGCCAAACTTATCTCTTGGCCAGTCAGGATCATCACTCAGATTGATCCTGTACAGATCCTCGAGAAATTCAGTGGCTGGCGGGTCCGAGCGCAAATTGCGCACTGACACCAGTGGCCGCCTACTTTTTGGGTCAGAGACCTTCAAGGAAGGCTGCCCAGAAATTGAAGGCATTGCCGTCTGTACCACAATGCCGGAGTTTCCAACTTTCCGAACACTATGAATTTTAATTCCCTGGTGGTTCACAGGACCGTCATTTCTTTACGAGAACGAAGACAGATGGCCTCACCGGAAGGAAGAGAAGGCAGGGGATGCTGAAGAGTTGGAGGAAATCGTGACGCACCAGAGCGATGCCAACGACGCTCCACACCTGCCGGACATAGAACGATTCTCTTCCTACGAGAAATTGATCAGGGCCACAGCAAGACTACTGCAGTTCGTCGATGCAATAAGAGGAAGGGCACAAGGACTGACATTGCAGCACATCCAGAGGGCAGAGCGGATGTGGGTAGAACACAGTCAACTCGAGAGCTTCGTTGAAGACATCAACCGCCTTCAGCAGGGAAAGAACCTGGCCACCGGCAGCGCACTGAGGAAGCTCGACCATATATTGGAAGATGGAATGCTACGAACCAGGGGAAGAATCGACGCAGCCGACGTGGACGGTCAGATAAAGAGACCCATCATACTGAATGGACGCCACCAATTCGTGAAGCTGCTTGTAGAGAAGGCGCATCAGGAAGCAAGCCACGCCAACAGAGAGAGGGTGGTCAACGACCTACGCACCAGATTTCACATCCTCCGATTACGACCTACCGTACGAGAAGCGGAGCGGAGATGTCTGCGATACAGGGTACGCAAGGCGACACCACGGCCTGCGGTTACAGGGTACCTACCACCCGAACGGTTAGCGGCGTTTACGCGACCGTTTACGTACACCGTAATCGACTATTCCGGGCCTCTGATGGTTACGATAGGACGACGACATGAAAAGCGGTGGGTAGCACTATTCACGTGCTTAACGACGCGCGCGGTTCATTTAGAGCTAGTTTACTCCCTAACAACGGACTCGGCGATATCGGCATTGCGATGCATGGCGGCTAGGCGTGGGTGGCCGCGGGTCATATACTCCGACAATGGCATAAATTTTCATGGAGCAAATACAGAACTGCAACGGGCGATGGAAGAGTGGGCACCGCAGCTGAAGGACTACGCGCTGACTCGGCGAACAGAATGCAAATTCATCGCACCGGGCGCGCCGAACCAGGGAGGCGCATGAGAGCGTCTCGTGCGCTCAGTGAAGACCGCACTCGAAGCCACTCTACATCAGAAGAGCCCACGGGAGGAGACGCTAGCGACGCTCCTGACAGAAGCAGAATATACAGTCAACTCTCGACCGTTGACGCACGTACCGGTCGACATCAACGACGAAGAGGCGTTGACACCCAACCATTTCATCCTGTTGGGACCATCGGGCCTACCAGTCACCGCGCCGTGCACACCCATCGATCGTCGGGCGTGGAGAGCAGCGCAGGGGCTCGCCGACGAGTACTGGAGGCGCTGGGTGAAAGAATACCTGCTGACGCTGGTTGCGCGCGGAGACTCCCGAGACGTTCAGCAGCGCCAAATTCAAGAAGAGGACCTCGCCGTGGTTGCGGACGGCAGCCTACAAAGGAACGTGTAGCCGCGGGGGGTCGTCACGAAGACATTTCCTAGACTGGACGGCATGGTGCGCAACGTCGAGGTCAGGACCAGGGCCGGAGTGCTGCGGCGACCAGTCAGGAAGATAGCCGTCCTCCCGAGGGAAGCTTAGACTCGCAGGCTACGCCGGGGGGAGGATGTTACGGATGGCGAGGGGAGCCGCCGCCCCGTCGCCCCTTCTTACCCCGTTGCGCCCCGCGCACCCCGCACACCTCCAACAGATCATGCGATGTCGCCAAACAATCAGCGCGCGACATCATCTCACGATGCTACTCACATACTGAGACGCTCTCTTGCGAGATATAAGACGGGCGTTTTGGTCTGTGAGCTGTTCATTTCGGAAGCGGCACTCGAAGACAACAGCAAGAGAAGAAATCAAGAGAGAAGAATTTATACTCCATTGAAGACTCCCCTCTGTGTATATAGTTAATTAGTGAAAAGCCGCATTTGTAAATAGTTAAATACATTATAGTCTACAGTACCATCTTACTTTTACACCTGTACTAATGGGTGTTCCTCAGGGCTCGATTCTCGGCCCATTCCTGTTTCTGGTGTATATTAATGACTTACCTCACCTTGTAGGGGACAGTCATGATATAGTATTATTTGCTGCTGATACTTCCTTAATTTTTAAACTTTAACGTCAATCATTTAAATGTGACGAAGTGAATAATGCTATATCAAAATTAGTACATTGGTTTAACGTTAATAATCTGCACTTGAACGGAAATAAAACTAATTGTGTTAAATTTACAACAACGAATGTTAAAAATCTGAATACCAATGTGTTTTTAAATGGGGAGAAATTGAGCCCTGTTGTATCCACTGTTTTTCTTGGCATCACTCTTGACGCAAAGCTTCAGTGGGGCCCCCATGTATCCAAATTAGCAAGCAGACTAAGTTCAGCAGCCTATGCTGTAAAAAAGATTAGAGGTCTCACTAGTGTCGAGACAGCTAGATTAGTTTATTTTAGTTATTTCCATAGCATAATGTCTTATGGGATTTTGATATGGGGAAATGCGGCTGATTCAGAAACTATTTTTGTTTTACAGAAGAGGGCCATTAGAGCTATTTACAATCTAAAACCGAGAGAGTCTCTTAGAGATAAATTTAAAGAAATTAATATATTAACTTTGGCCTCTCAGTATATTTACGAAAATTTAATGTATGTTCACAAAAACAAAGATAGTTTTAGTAAAAAAAAGTATTATACATTCTGTAAACACTAGGAACAAACACAAGCTAGTGATGCCAGTTTCTCGACTCCACAGAGTCAGTAATTCATTCTTGGGGCAATGTATACGCTATTACAACAAGGTTCCGAAAAGTGTACAGGTTCTCTCTATTACCAAGTTTAAATGTTAAATTAAGCTGAAACTGTATAAAAAGGGTTATTATAGTATAAATGAATACATGGTTGAAATAACCCCTGGGATCATTCCCAGGGGTTATTATCAACCATGTATTCATGGTGGTCGCTTCCAAGCAGTTTCTAAAATAAATTTTGTAAATAGTTCGTAATCATTTATATTGTAAAATTTATTTAAAAAAAAAAGTCCCGCTGGGATTCTTGCTGGTTCTTCCCAGGACAGAGGGTTTTTTTTCGAACCAGTGGTAAAGTAAAAATAACTTTCAATAAGAATTACACATGTAATGTATATTGAATAAAAATTATTCTATTCTATTCTATTTAAGCAGTCCCTAGTGTAGGATACCTCAACATCAGTCACTTAGTTAATCAATACAGTCCACTTGCGGACGCTACGCACATACTGAGACGCTCTCTTGCGAGATATAAGAAGGGCGTTTTGGTCTGTGAGCTGTTCATTTCAGAAGCGGCACACGAAGACAACAGCAAGAGAAGAAATCAAGAGAGAAGAATTTATACTCCATTGTAAACTCCCCTCTGTGCATTTTTTTTATAGGATGAGGGTGACAAACGAGCACACAGTCCACCTGATGGTAAGTGGTTGCTGCGGCCCATAGACATCTACATCTATGCTCGTTTGCGAATCAAAATGCAGATGCGTTGTCACCCGTGAGGACTAAGATGGAATGCCTCATTTCCAGTAAAAAGGGCTTTCAGCCAACTGCACTCACCAAGCGAAACGCAGAGGTAAACCTCTACTTCACGCTGGTATTCTGTGAGGTCGTGGTACCACACCGGTTCGAGCCGGCCCATCCGTGCGACAGCAAAAGCTGCCGCGTGGCTCTAACACTGTTGAATGTTAAAGTATATAGTTAATTAGTGAAAAGCCGCATTTGTAAATAGTTGAATACATTATAGTCTACAGTACCATCTTTCTTTTAAGCAGTCCCTAGTGTAGTATACCTCAACATCAGTCACTTAGTTAATCAATACAGTCCACTCGCATAGTAAAATCATTCAGTCCATCCCTAATATTCTTGGTCCTTCGCCGCCGGATAAGAAGCCAGAAGCACTTCTGTCCCTAATAATAAATATAAAAAAAACATGCAGTCGAGTTGAGATCCCCCCTTTTTAAACAAAAAATCCAGTTGACAAGAAATGCATGTTAATTTTTTTTTTATTTGGGCGTAGGTATTTTTTTTTAACTTTAATATTTGTGTCAATTATGTTCTTATCTTTGAAGCTACCCCTCACTTTGAAAATAATTATATCACTGAACGTAACTTACCGAATTTATTGGTATAATATATAAAAATGTTAACGATAGAGTAAGAAAAGCTACTCCAGCCACTAACGAGTTCAGGTATGAAGCTAACAAGTTTTCTCTCTAATTAATGTTTTCGTCCAGTTCGCAGAGTTCCAAGAGCGTAACGCTGAATAGGTCTATATAATATTTAGTGCCACTAAATCATAAAAGTCAACTACGAGCCAGACGCCACTGTAATTAATACTTCTATTTATTACGTCCGCATCGTATTAAAGTTTGCAATCAATGTTCTCGTTTCACAGCACCAAGTAAGTTTTTCTCGTTTTATTTTAAAATCAAAAATAGTCAATAGTCTTAAAAAGCAGAATTATAAAATGTTGAAAAAACCCACAACGGATGTAAACGTTATAATCGAAAAAGGATCAATTAAATTTTTGAAAACTAAGAAGCGATTTTTTTTATAGGATAGGGTGACAAACGAGCACACTGTCCACCTGATGGTAAGTGGTTGCTGTGGCCCATAGACATCTACATTTATCCTCGTTTGCGAATCAAAATGTAGATGCGTTGTCACCCGTGAGAACTAAGATGGAATGCCTCTTTTCCAATAAAAAGGGTCTCCGGTTCTCTATACTCACCATACGAAAAACAGCAGTGTTACGCTGCTAATTTACGCTGGAATTCTGTGAGAGCGTGATCGTTCCCCGGTCCAGCCGACCCATTCGTGCTACAACTATACTACTAATATAGCTGCAGCATGGCTCTACCACGTTGCTAAATATATATAAATTAAGTGGTACGTAAGTAAGGAAACTGAAGAAAGTTATTTTTTTCTAAAAAAAATGATCACCGACTTCAAAACTTTGCCCCTAATACTAAAAAGTTAAAAATAATATTTTTTGTAGCTAAGATAAGCAAAAGCTAAGAAATAATTTATAAGGAAAATCACAATTATTGTTCTTTAAATATTTACAATACCTAACCAGTAATTTTTGAAGTCGGTGCCCTTATCATTGTCAATTCTAATTTTTAATTATACGAGTATGTTGACAATGAGGGAGCAAATCAATAGAGGGTGAGCCCGTGATCGCCAGACCTTCCTTATTTTATAAAAGCTGTAAATTTATCAGAGCATGCTTCCAACATAGGTAAGAACAATAGGCTACTATGAAGTTTGGATTATCGTGGCTTTGCTACCTGAAATTTGCTTGCTTGTAATTTTTTGCTTTCGTTAGTTTTTATTTCAATCCTATTTCATTTGTACTCATGTCTCAAAAAATTTAAATTATACTTGCAACGAATATTTGGCTATTATTCGCTATTCGGCCTATTCGGCTACTTTTATCCTATTCGGTCGCATACCGAATATCTAGGTACTATTCGGTCGAATACCGAATACCTACTTAGGTAAGAGGTTTTATTGTAGTCAGATACTCGGATAATATAGAGCCGTGGTCGCTCAGATGGTTAGCTCTCACTGTGATCACAGTACGCGGGCAACCCGGGTTCAATCCCCCGCCGCCACCAATGAAATTGTTAATTGCAATTTTAAGTGCTGATTTACCAAGTGCTCGGCGGTGAAGGAAAACATGGTGAGGAAACCTGCATGTCTGGGAAATAAGAAAATATATATATGATACGCTTTGAAGAATAAACACTACTTCCTTCCCGGGCGAATAATTTTGCCTAATATTCGGCTATTCGGCCAGGAATATACTATTCGTTGCAAGTTTAATTTAAATAGTTCGGTTATTTCTTAATATTTTTGTTTAAATCGTTTTCGAAGTTTCGATAGATTTTAGTTCCCTTTTTTTATATTCATGTCTCGATAAATTTAAATAGGTATCTGGTACGGTTAATTCTTACTATTATTGTATAAGTTTTTAAAAAATTCTATGTCATAATATCTCCATTTTGTCTTGTTTATATGTAAAATTATTTAAATAGGTGTCTCGTAAGTTTCTCTTTTGTTTTTCATACTATTCATTGTAGATATTTAAATAACAATAATTGTGATGTGTGATTGTGATTTTCCTTATAAATTTCTTCGTTTCTTAGCAACAAAAAAGCTATAATTTTTAACTATTTAGTATTTTTAAAGTCGCTTTTCAGTTCTTTTTTTGGAGAAAAAACTTTATTTTTAAATTTTTGTGTTAAGCTTAGAGTACCTATACATAAGCGAACTATGCTTAATAATGTGTTAAGTATTTAAGTTAATAAGGGTAGGCCTTCTGAATGCGCTGATCTAATGAGACAGCGACAGTTGAAATGAAAAATCGTTTAAGAAAACAAGAAATGAGACAGAGGTAATGAAAGTCCAGGACATCGTACCAAGAATTTCCGTGTGATACATGAGCGCTTATCAATCGAAACGGAAGAGCAACAACATTATTACCGAATAAGCTTGAAGCACCAGCGTTTATTGAACGAAAATGAAGAGCAACGTTCTCACCGACTCGGCTTGATACACGAGCGTTTATCAAATGAAACTGAAGAGGAACGTTCCCTCTGACTCGGCTTGATACACGGGCGTTTATCAAACAAAAATGAAGAAGAACTTTCTCACCGACTTGGCTTGATACACGAGCATTTATGAAAAGATTTATTAGATTAGACGCTATGCGGTAAGCAAGTTGCAATTGCGTAAAAAAGTCGTCAAGACAACACATAAGAGCCGAAACACGCTACAAAAATTTGCTATATTCACATTTGTGAGGTTCCCCTTGATTGCCTTCAGTTCCTATCACTAGATCAGCTTGAGTTTACCATAATATTGTTAAGTCGTGTAAACTAAGCCTATGTGCCAATTTTCATTAGAATCGGCTAACCGGAAGTAGGTTAAAATGTAAAATTACTTAAACAAGAGTCCAATATGAACTTCATCCCTTATTTTCCACCATTAGGGGCGGAATTTTCTCGTCAACTTAAAAAGTAAAGCCTATTAATAAAAAAAATAATTATAATCGCTTCACAATCTGCGAAGATATCATATAAAATTCCTTAAACAAAAGTCCAATATGAAACTTATCCCCACCTTTAGAGGCGGAATTTTGTCTTCATAATTTAATGTGACCACCCTGGAGGTAAAGACTATTTAATTATAGCTTACATTAAAAAATTTAATAACCCTCGAAAAAAACCAGCTGATTACCATGAAACGGCTGAACAGACTTTGATAAACACATGACATATTTAAGAACCACCGCTAGAAAACATGCTTTTAAATAAAAAACCGCACCAAACCGGTTCACCCGTTTAAGAGCTGGAGGTGCCGCTGACAGACAAACGCATACAGTGGTCAAATTTAGAACAACCCTCTTTGCGTCGGGGGTTAAAGAAGAATCATAAAAATTGGTTTACAATGTGTGGAGACATCATATAAAATTCCTTAAACAAAAGTCTAATACGAAAGTTTTTCCCCTATTTTCCTCCCTTACAATCATTAAAATGGTTCCCAATCTGCGAAGCTATCACGTAACATATATAAATAAAAAACACACCAATTGAGACCCCCTCTTTTCTGAAATCGGTTAAAAATAAAAACATTTTATTAAGGGTTGATTTATTGCGAGTTAAACAACTAATTATGACTTTCCGTAGTTCTTCCTAGTGTTGTATTGTACCTTTATTTATCGTAGATATAGACACAGCAACAATCTATACCATCATCATCATCATAATTACAACCCTTCACAAGTCCACTGCTGAACATAGTCCTCCCCCAAGGAATGCCACAAAAACCACGGTCCTGAGCCAACTGCCTACATAGACTTCCTATATGTCTTACCAAGTTGTCACTCCATCTAGTGGGGGACGCCTTACATATCGCCTGCCGGTATGAGGCTGTTACTCGAGAACCTTTCTTCCTCATCGGTTGTCGGTTCTTCGAGCTATATGGCCGGCCCATTGCCACTTCAGCTCACTAATCCGGGTTAGTTTTTGTCCGTTTCAAAATTGGTTTTTATAGCCAAATTATTCATATATATATATATATATATACATAAACACTCACGCCTGTCACCCAGAGGGGTAGGCAGAGACTACGGACTTCCATTTGGCACGATCCTGACACACCTCTCTCGCTCCCTCCAAGTCCATATACCTACGCATACACGCTCGTCGGTTAAGGGTACTCCTAATCTGGCCCATTTCTAATGTATCGCCGCTTTGATCGATAAACTTTCGTCTAGGGCGTCCCTTCCCGACCCTGCCAAATTATTCATGCATTATATTACACTTAATAAATTAAATAAAATAAAAAATAAATTAAATTACACTTAAAATCTGAAAAAAAAATATATTTTAGATACATTCTTTCTCGTTACGATGTACTTGTTCAATACAATATACAATAGAAAAAATTACCGAACTGCGTTCGAAATGCAGTTTTTTTACAAGCCACATTTCATTTTAAGAAAGTACTTATACTCCTTTTTTTTCTATAAAAAATATCAATTTATAGGCATATAATTTATTTTGAAATCAATTCAACCCGATTGTTTTGTTTTTTTCAGTTACAATTATTTAAAAAATTATCGATTATTCAAGTGATTTTCGATCCGCGTTCCGGCGTCGCTTGCCTTATCAGTAGGGATGGCGGTTCTTTCCGAAAAAGATCGATTTTTAAATCTATTCAAATCGTAAGCTGATGTATTGATTCACAAAAATCGAAGTCTAAAAGATCGATTACTAAAAAAAACATTTTTTTTTAACTTTGCATTTATAATGTAAATATAAATCCATTTTATGAAAAACAAGAAAGATACCATAATAAATGATCTCTTATCAGTAAAATCAGTTTTTTTTTAGTTCAGGGAATTCGATAATAACAATTACTTTATTACCAATCAAAGTCAGATCAGGTATGAAGGAAGATATTTATTTTCAAAATCTATTTATTACATATTCTGAAAGAAGCGAAAGAGGTATGTAAGGATCGTGACACTTGGCGATCTGTTCTCTCTGGCTACCCCGTCAGGGATTGTGCGTGAAGATAAGTGAAGTATTTATTACATAAAAAAGTAAAAGTTCCCAATGCTTCAAACTTTTTAAAAACAATAGTCTGTCAAGTTCACTGGGATCTTGATTGGATTGCCAGCAATTGAAAAAAGACGCTCACGAAGAACAGATGATCCCACGATACTCATATTATACAACATGGCTTTTGAGTGACGGTCGTGATAACTAGTTTTTTGTTCTTGCCCGTACAGTATAGGATCATACTTTAGGTGCACAACTGCCTGCGATAAAAATAGTGTTGTAATTAGCCCTTTGCAGGCAACATCGTAATATCACATATATACATTCTACTAATGGCTATGCTCGGAGTTTCTCTGCGTGATAAACATAGGAATAAGGATATCCGCAGTAGAACCAGAGTAACCGACATAGCCCAACGGATTAGTAAGCTGAAGTGGCAGTGGGCCGGCCATATAGCTCGAAGAATCGACAACCGATAGGGAAGATAGGTTCTTGAGTGGCAGCCTCGTACCGGTAAGCGAAGTGCAGGGCGACCCCCACGAGATGGAGGGACGACCTCGTAAGACATGCAGGAAGTCGATGGATGCAGGTGGCTCAGGACCGTGCTTTGTGGCATTCCTAGGGGAGGCCTATGTTCAGCAGTGGACTTATGAAAGGCTGTAATGATGAATGATGATGATTCTACTAATTATAAATAATTTTATGGTTTTCACCAAAACAAAAAAACCGAATGGCGATTTTAAAGGGTAAAATATCGATTCACTGGATCGATTCAATAATGCACATCGATTTGAAAAATCGATGGCGGGACATTACCAATGATCTATGCCAAATTTTTGCGCGCGCGCTTCTCTTCTGCCATGTAAATAATATTTAGAAAGTAAAATAACCTGTAAATAACTATAGTTTTATGGAAATTATATAGACTATAGTTTAGCTTTTATTTGTGTGTTTATTTCCCATTGCGTAAATATTCGTTTATAACTTTAAAACAATATTTTTGTAATTACAGTAAAACTAGCTTAATACGATCACGTTTAATACGATTTCTCGCATAAAGTTGAACGCACATTTGTCCGCGCCGTACGCGCCGAATTTTACTGATGGCCTCGCACACTTGCACGTACGCACCGTCCGCACCATCCGCAAATCTTTTGGATTGCCAACAACTCTTGCAGTTTTTTCCAACCACTGGTGTGAAACGGTACATTAGATAGATTAGATTGAAGACATTATCGCTCGGAATCACAATGGAAAAATATTGTAATAGCGTGGTTATTGGCAGAGGAAGAAGAAAACAAAATTCGAAGAAAACGAAGATTTTTTTTAATAACATAAGGGTGACAAACGAGCACATAGTCCACCTGATGGTAAGTGGTTGCTGCGGCCCATAGACATCTACATCTATCCTCTATTACAAATCAAAATGCAGATGCATTGTCACCCGTGAGGACTAAGATGGAATGCCTCATTTCCAGTAAAAAGGACCTCCGGCCACCTGCACTCACCAAGCGAAACGCAGAGGTAAACCTCTACTTCACGCTGGTATTCTGTGAGGTCGTGGTACCACCCCGGTTCGAGCCGGCCCATCCGTGCGACAGCAAAAGCTGCCACGTGGCTCTACCACTGTAAAAAATATACTGGTGATTTTAATGATAATAATTCTGTAAACACATAATCGCTACGAACGCGAATCATACCCCGTCAAATATACAACCTAACCCCGACCTGCAAATTCCAAAAAACGCAAGAAAATCTGAATTTCGCGGGCTACCCTGTAGCTTCCATCTTAAAGTATTATTTTCCAAATCTACAACACACTGATCTTTTTATTAATTTAAATCTACGCAGATGAAATATATAGACAGTCCTTGCTAAATAAGTTACGCAATATTCATCATTACAGCCCTTCACAAGTCCACTGCTGAACATAGGCCTCCCCCAAAGAATGCCACAAAGCACGGTCCTGAGCCACCTGCATCCATCGACTTCCTGCATATCTTACCAGGTCGTCACTCCATCTAGTGGGGGGACGCCCTACACTTCGCTTGCCGGAACGAGGCTGCCACTCGAGAACCTTTCTTCCCCATCGGTTGTCGGTTCTTCGAGCTATATGGCCGGCCCATTGCCACTTCAGCTTACTAATCCGTTGGGCTATGTCGGTCACTCTGGTTCTACTGCGGATATCCTCATTTCTGAGTTTATCACGCAGAGAAACTCCGAGCATAGCCCTCTCCATAGCTCGCTGAGCGACCTTGAGCTTCCTCATACGGCCAGCAGTGAAGGACCACGTCTCAGTTCCGTAAGTCATCACTGGCAACACGCCCTGGTTGTACAATTTCGTTTTAAGGTTTTGAGGTATGTCTGACGAGAAGATGTGTCGTAGCTTCCCGAACGCTGCCCAGCCGAGTTGAATCCGTCGATTGACCTCTCGGTCGAAGTTGGACTTACCTAGTCGGACTATTTGTCCCAGGTAAACATACTCGTCAACAACTTCGAGCTTAGTGTTCCCAACAACTACCGGCATAGGTGTGACATGGACATTAAACATGATCTTTGTTTTGTCCATGTTCATCTTAAGACCTATCCGTTGGGAAACACTATTGAGGTCATTGAGCATAGTGCTTAGGTCCTCCAGCGATTCTGCCATAAGGACTATATCGTCGGCAAATCGAAGGTGAGTGATGTACTCGCCATTGATGTTGATACCGTATCCTTTCCAGTCCAGAAGCTTGAAAACGTCTTCCAATGCAGCGGTGAAGAGTTTCGGGGATATGACGTCACCCTGTCTTACACCTCTCTGCAATTGGATAGGTTTCGTACTCTGGTTCTGTACTCGGATAGCCATCGTAGCCCTACTGTACAAGCACTTCAACACTTCGATATACCGAGAGTCAACTTGGCACCGCTGAAGGGACTGCAGCACCGCCCAAATTTCGACGGAATCAAAGGCTTTCTCATAGTCCACATACGCCAGACATAGTGGCAAATTGTACTCCTCGGACTTCTGTACAATTTGCCATAGGGTATGTATGTGGTCTATGGTGCTAAAGCCCTTTCGGAAACCGGCTTGTTCGGGAGGCTGGAAGTCGTCAAGTCTGCGCGCGAGACGATTCGTAATGACTCTCGAAAACAGCACGTAGACGCGGCTCAGAAGGGAAATCGGTCTGTAGTTCTTCAAGAGAGCGTTGTCGCCTTTCTTGAAGAACAAGACCACCGCACTTCTGCTCCACGCCTCCGGTGTAATGCCACCATGGAGGACGGAATTAAAGAGCCTCTGAAGGACTTCAAGTACCGGTTTTCCACCCGCTTTCAGAAGCTCCTCTGTAATTCCATCCTCGCCTGGGGCCTTGCCGTTTTTAAGGTGCTGGAGAGCCATTCTAATCTCGCTCAGACTGACGTCCGGGATATCATCGGACGGACGCAATATTCAAAGCTACAGAAATAAAAATACACGTACATATTAGAAGAGAATGATCAAAAATATGGATGTATGTAACATTACCACCACCTTAGTTTTTTAGAGTTGCGAGCATAAAATTAGCAAATAATTTTCTAAATACTCGTAAGATTCTGGATTCATAGTATTAATTTAAAAAGGCAATTGTATGGAGTGTATTATACTGTATTTAAAGACTTGTTATATGATTATGAACGATTTGTAGATATTTGCATTTAACATACAAGAAATTTCAAGAATTGTTACATATATTAAAACCATATCTTTCTACGGAAAGCTCAAGATTTAGAAGGCCAATTGAACCAGGAACCAGGAATTGTATGTTTGTGGTAAGTATTTTTATTGATAATTAAGTAATCAGGTATAATTGGGTTTTTGAATTAAAATTCACTATCAATTTTTTTAATGTATTTACATAATTTATCACTTATTATTCATTTCACAACGTTATCGGAATTTCAATTTCGTTGCAGCATTTTTCTGCCAACCTCTAACCGCAGTGTACATTTAACACTTAAAAAATATAATTCGAAACAAAAGTCGAAACCACCAGTTTTAGTGGAAAATCCACTAAGTTGGCAATATTAGACAACACTGAGTATCAACACGCGCCAAACGCGCCGCGTTATATGACGTCATCAGCATTCGTCCTTCGATATAGTATACCTACCGCATTTTATAAAATTCGGCGCGTACGGTGCGGCTGTAATATGCGAGAGCTTCATATGATTTCATACAACGAATTCTAAAATTCGGCGCGTGCGGCGCGTACGGCGCGGACAAATGTGCGTTCAGCTTAATACGCCATTTTATATCAATCCCTGCAACTTGAGGCATGTTTTCATACATTTTTAACTCGCTTAATACGATCGTCATCCCGTCTAATACGCCATCTGTGCAACATCCGAGCCAAGCCGAGTAGCACGCATAATTCTCTTCATTGATAACTGCCCCGGCTAAAGAACATCAAGGTTGTTTTCTTACCTCCGAATGCGACAAGCAAGTTGCAACCGATGGATCAGGGCATTATAAAAGTCCTTATATATAAAGCTACAGAACACGATTGATACATCGCTGTCGTAAAGAAATGGAAGACCCTGACAGCAAACGACCCTTGACTGTGCATGATCCGATCCTAAATATTGCAGCGGCATGGCAAGCAATTAAGCCTGAAACTATACAACATTGTTTCAAGAAAACAGGTTTCCGAAGTAACAAAGCTGACGTCGTGTTGGAAGAAGAACCCGCGATACTGCAGGGTTTTCCTAGATATTCTTCCATTGATGACAATGTTGCACCGTACGAAACCCATTCAATCGAAGATCTTTTCGAAGATATGAATAACACCCAAAAAGAGGTCCTACGTGATGACGATAAAGATGAAGGAGAGCCAATTCCGACTGTCAAACGCAGCTCATTATAAGAGCAGTAAACGATTTAAGGCGCTATGTATCTATTGTTGCAACTTTTTCGCTTTCGGGGAAAGTGATGTTATTATAAATAATAGTTAACTATAATGTAACGTATTTAAATACATATACGTATTATGTATAATATTACAGCTTTCTAGCAAATTTATAAATATACCTATAATTAAATACCTACAAAAATTTCTGAATGATGTTATGTTTTATTTTCCATATCCCGCATAATACGCTTTCTCGCTTAAGCCGCGATTTTGGATAGGTCCCAACAAAATCGTCTTAAGCGAGTTTTACTTATTTTGTAAAAATCACGATCATATGCGCAGCCCCACTCGAACTTTGCGACGACCGCTTGTAGAAATGCAACACCCAGCCTTAACATTAAAAAAATCTGTATCTCTAAAATTAATTTTTTAGTTTAGTTTAATTAGCTTTTTTAAGCAATTTAACACAATATTAAAATTAGCTTATTTTTATACTACCTACGATTTTTTTTTTAAATTTACGTTCATCCCTTGAACTTAAAACCCTCCCTAACTCGGTTAAATTTGACTGGAGGAAAAAATCATAAAACATTTATTATGTAAAATTTTAAGCTCTACAAATTTTTATTAGAACTTTTTGTCTAATTTTTTACCGTTTTCGAGTAACTGCGAAAAAACATTTGACAATTTTCTTTCAACCCTTGCCAGGGATTACAGACACAAAAACCGTTACACATAGTTTTTGTATAGTTAAAACTAAATTTTACCGCGTGGTAGAGCCATGCTGCAGCTATATTAAAAATATTGTTGTAGCACGAATGGGTCGACTTGACCGGGGTATGACCATGCTCTCACAGAATACCAACGTGAAATAGCAGCTCAATGCTGCTGTGTTTCGTATGGTGAATGAAGGGAACCGGAGACCCGTTTTACTGGAAACGAGGCATTCCATCTTAGTCCTCAGGAGTGGCAACGCATTTACATTTTGATTCTTATAGATGATAGATGTAGATGTCTATGGCCACAGCATCCACTTATCATCAGGTGGACTGTGCTTGTTTGTCAATCTTATTCTATTAAAAATAAACATTATATCAAAAACGCAAAGTTGAGTGCCAAAATTTTGATTTTAGACCTTATTTGACTGGACTACGCGGTATGGGTCAGTGAGTCGTTCTCCCTGTTTCGAGATGGAACAGATGGCTGACAGAAGTTCCCGTGGGCAGCCTTCGCAAACACCTTTATAAAATTATGAGAAGAAAAGAGAGCTTGGGCTGATTAAAATCTTTGAATCACTTCCAATCAGTCAACAAAAGATGAAAGATACCAAATAATTTAGTCTTATTTTTACAATCATTTTATTTGTTTTATACCAAAAATAAAGATGACTTACCTTCGATCACTAATAAAAAACTAGTGATCGATGTGACTGACAGACGTTTCCTTGGACATCCTTGTCATCATCATCTTTACAGCCCTTCACAAGTCCACTGCTGAACATAGGCCTCCCCCAATGAATGCCACAAAGCACGGTCCTGAGCCACCTGCATCCATCGACCTCAAGCATGTCCCACCAGGCCGTCACTCCATCTAGGTGGAGGTCGCCCTACATTTTGCCTGCCGGTACGAGGCTGCCACTGGAGAACTTTTCTTCCCCATCGGTTGTCGGTTCTTCGAGCTATATGGCCGGCCCACTGCCACTTCAGCTTAGTAATCCATTGGGCTATGTCGGTTACTCTGGTTTTTTTTTATAGGAGAGGGGGCAGACGAGCATGAGGCTCACCTGATGGTAAGTGACTACCGCCGCCCATCAACAACTGCAACACCAGGGAGGGAATTGCAGATGCGTTGCCGGCCTTTTAAAAAGGAGTACGCTCTTTTCTTGAAGGTCCCTAAGTCGTATCGGTCAGGAAAAATCGCTAATGGTAATCGATTCCACAAGGAAGTCGTGCGAGGAAGAAAACATCTTCTAAATCGCACAGTGGTGGACCGCCAATCATCCAGATGGTGTGGATGGTATCGGGAGTTCTGCCGCGATGTGCGTACGTGAAATTTGGCGGCTGGGATTAATCCGAACAATTCCTCAGAGCACTCCCCATGGTAGATGCGAAAGAAAATGCAAAGAGATGCAACATCTCTTCGCAGCGCCAATGAGTCGAGCCGATCGGAAAGGACTCGGTTGTCGACGATTCGAGCCGCTCTGCGCTGGATGCGGTCAAGTGGAAGGAGCTGGCACTGGGGAGCCCCTGCCCAGAGATGGGAACAGTATTCCATGTGAGGCCGAACCTGCGCCTTGTAAAGTTGCAGGCGGTGTGCCGGCATGAAATACTGTCCCGCTCTGCTGAGCACGCCAAGCTTTTTAGAGGCCAATTTGGCCTTCTCTTCCAAGTGACCACGAAACTGCACTTCACTCGATATGTCGACGCCAAGGATTCCGATACTGGCTGAGGCAACCAGGGGAGTGCCTTGAAACTGAGGAGATACGACAAAGGGGTTCTTTTTAGCAGTAAACGCGCAAACTTGTGTCTTCTGAGGATTAAACTGGACTAGATTTAGTCGCCCCCAGTTCGAGACTTTGTCTAGCAAAGACTCGACTTCAGACACAAGTTTGTTCCAGTACTCGGAGACGTTTTCCCGACTGACTGACTTTTCTACTGCGGATATCCTTATTTCTAAGTTTATCACACAGAGACACCCCGAGCATAGCCCTATCCATAGCTCGCTGAGCGACCTTGAGCTTCCTCATACGGCCAGCAGTGAAGGACCACGTCTCAGATCCGTAAGTCATCACTGGGAACACGCACTGGTTGTACAATTTCGTTTTCAGGTTTTGAGGTATGTCTAACGAGAAGATGTGTCGTAGTTTCCCGAACGCTGCCCAGTCGAGTTGAAACCATCGATTGACCTCTCGGTCGAAGTTGGACTTACCTAGTCGGATTATTTGTCCCAGATAAACGTACTCGTCAACAACTTCGAGCTAAGTGCTCCCAACAACTACCGGCATAGGTGTGACATGGACGTTAAACATGATTTTTGTTTTGTCCATGTTCATCTTAAGACCTATCCGTTGGGAGACACTATTGAGGTCATTGAGCATAGTGCTTAGGTCCTCCAGCGATTCTGCCATAGGTACTATATCGTCGACAAATCGAAGGTGAGTGATGTACTAGCCATTGATGTTAATACCGCATCCTTTCCAGTCCAGTAGCTTGAAAACGTCTTCCAATGCAGCGGTGAAGAGTTTCGGGGAATAACGTCACCCTGTCTTACACCTCTCGGCAGTTGGATAGGTTTCGTACTCTGATTCTGTACACGAATACGCATATGACATAGTCTACATACGCAAGGCAAAGTGGCACATTATACTCCTATGTCTTCTGTACAATCTGCCGCAGTGTATGTATGTGGTCTATGGTACTAAAGCCTTTTCGGAAACCAGCTTGTTCGGGAGGCTGGAAGTCGTCAAGTCTGCGTGTGAGACGATTCGTAATGACTCTAGAAAACAGCACGTAGATGCGGCTCAGAAGGGAAATCGGTCTGTAGTTGTTCAAGAGAGCGTTGTCGCCATTCTTGAAGAACAAGACCACCGTACTTCTGCTCCACGCCTCCGGAGTAGTGCCACCATGGAAGACGGAATTAAAGAGCTTCTGAAGGACTTCAAGTACCGGTTTTCCACCCGCTTTCAAAAGCTCCGCTGTAATTCCAACCTTGCCCGGGGACTTGCCATTTTTAAGGTGCTGGAGAGCCATCCTAATCTCGCTCAGACTGACGTCCGGGATATCTTCGGAATAGTGTCGGATAAGACTCGCTCTTGGATCGTTACTCACACTTGCGTGTGGCTCCAACGATGACGTGTACAGCTGCCCATAGAACCTCTCAATCTCACTCAAAATCTCAGGTGTCCCGGAAACGATGCTGCCACATTCTGTCTTCAGCTTTGACAGTTGGCTCTTTCTGGCAGACAGATATCTGGCAAAGACTTTGGAGCCTTGGTTCCGCTCGATCGCTTCTTCAATACGAGCTGTATTGAAGTTGCGTAAGTCCCGCCGCATGCATTTGGAAATCTGTCTGTTCAGTTGCCTGTATGCTGTCAAATCTGTTGAAGAATGTAGCTTCATTTCCCGTCTAACAGCCATGAGATTAAGAGTGTGATCGGAGAAGTTTGTGTTCTTCTGCGGCGGGTCTTGCAGAACTTAGCTCCGACCGCATGGACAGTTTCCACGAGCTTGTCATTCATATCGTCCACTTCAATGCAGTCTTCTAGGCACTGAAAACGGTTTTGTAACTCGAGCTGAAAGGTTTCGGGACTTTGGAACAGAGCACGAGGGGGACGGAGCGTTGACTTCATTAGACGAGACATCTTTAACTTAACGTTTAGGTTCAGTGTGCCTCTAACCATTCGGTGATCGCTACCAGTTTTCACCCTCGCGATCACGGAGACATCACTGAACAGTTGTCGTCTGGTGATCATAATGAAGTCAATCTCATTTTTTATTGAACCGTCGGGGCTCGACCAGGTCCACTTCCTGTGGGGCCGCTTCTGGAAGAAAGAGTTCATCATAAAGAGTCCCTTTCTCCATGAAGTCGGTCAGCTGCTGGCCCCTTGGGTTCCGTTGCCCTATTCCAAAATTCCCTACTTTCAGCTCACTGTTCTCTCTTGTGCCTAGTTCGTATAGTGGGTTTTGGAGGAATGCATGGCTCTAGAGATATCCTCATACATTTCCTCCACGTCCTCATCGGGATGTACCGAGGTTGGTGCGTAAACCTGTATGACCTTCAGCGGATAACGTTTGGTGATTCTGAGTATAAGGTACGCAACCCTCGTCGACACACTCTCAATCTTTACTACGTTGTTAACGAGAGACTTGTGGACGATAAATCCGACACCTCCTTGGAACAGATGGTCGCCCTCCCGGTGATAGAGCAAGTTACCGGATTCGAGGATTACCGTGTCCTCCCCCTCTTTTCGGACCTCGGATAATCCTATAATATGCCAGCGTAACTTGTCTATCTCTTCTTCCAGCTCCACAATCTTCTCGTCAGTCCTCAGGGTGCGTGCGTTGTGTGTTGCCAGGTCGAGTCGTCGTAGGTGGCAACTGAACCTTCACCGGAAATTCTTGAAAATTGGAAATTCTCCTTGGTCGCCACCGCAGCCAGGAATAGCGGGGCCGCCGGGGACTGGGGGCCGTCTCTTTGTTGCTCTTATAATTGGGGGGTATTCGCCATAGTTGCCACGCTTGACAAGCGGGTTGGCAACCGCAGTTTTTTTATTGTAGTACTTTTGCTGTTATCAGGAAGATGCTGTTGCCCATCTACTGCCTGTTTCCCCTTGTCGCCTTTTACGACACCTACGGGGAGACATGGGGTAGTGGATATTCTTAACCGCCACTACACGGCAAACAGCCTTGTCAAAACACCTTAATAAAATTAGAGGTAGGGAAGAGTTCTTCAGCAGCTTAACACATTTGAATCACGTCAAGTCAGTCAACGAAAGACGAAAGGTACCAAATAATTTAGTCTTATTTTGTTGTGTACCAAAAATAAAAAAGAGTAACAAGTAAAATACTTTGCGGCATTTACTTTATTATTTATTGAGAATATTATACCAAATTTTATTCTGTACATAAAAAGTGCTAAGGCAAGCACAGCGCCTCCTTGTAAATTGCTCCCTAGGCTCCAGGCCTAGTTAGGCTGTGAGTAAATCAGGCCCTGCTCACACTTACGTGTTCGTCCAACGATGGTGTGTACAGACGGCCTTAGAACCTTTTTTTTTTCTTTTTTTTATAGAATAGGGGGCAAACGAGCATGCGGCTCACCTGATGGTAAGAGACTACGGCTGCCCATAAACAACCGCAACACCAGGCGAATTGCAGATGCGTTGCCGGCCTTTTAGAAAGGTGTAAGCAATTTTCTTGAAGGTTCCTAATTCGTATCGGTCCGGAAAATTCGCTGGTGGTAATTGATTCCACAAAGAAGTTGTGCGAGGGAGAAAACTTCTTCTAAATCGCACAGTGGTGGACCGCCAATCATCCAGATGGTATGGATAGTAACGCGAGTTTTGTCGCGATGTGCGATGGTGAAATTGAGCGGCTGGAATTAGTCCGAACAATTCCTCAGATCACTCCCCGTGATAGATGCCATAAAATACGCAAAGAGATGCAATCTCTACGCAGTGCCAGTGTATCGAGCCGATCAGAAAGAACTCGGTCGTCGACGATTCGAACCGCTCTACGATGCGGTCAAGTGGAAGGAGCTGGCACTGGGGTGCCTCGGCCCAGAGATGAGAACAGTATTCCATGTGGAGCCAAACTTGCGCTTTGTATAGTTGCAAGCGATGTGCCGGCATGAAATACTGTCTCGCTCTGCTGAGCACGCCAAGCTTTTTAGAGGCCAATTTGGCCTTCCCTTCCAAGTGACCACGAAACTGCACACTATTCGATATGTCAACGCCAAGGATTCCGATACTGGCTGAGGCAGCAAGGGGAGTGCCTTGAAGCTGAGGAGATACGACAAAGGGGTTTTTTAGCGGTAAACGCTCAAACTTGTGTCTTCTGGGGATTGAACTGGACTAGATTTAGTCGGCCCCAATCCGAGACTTTGTTAAGCAAAGACTCGACTTCAGATACAAGTTTGTTCCGGTACTCGGCGACGTTTTCCCGAGAAATATTGGCACGGCCGGTATAAAAGGCATCACCAGTGCTGTCGTCTGCATAGCAATGAATGATATGCAGACGACTGCTATGCAGCTACCAGTTAGTAACATTTCATTGATATGCAGGAGAAACAGCGTTGGTGATAGCACGCAGCCTTGTGGAACACCAGCGTTGATAGGCTTGAAATCAGAGCATGCACCGTCTACTACGACCTTGATGTTCCGATCAGCAAGGAAACTGGTGATCCATTTGCACAATTTCTCGGGAAGCCCATAGGAAGGAAGCTTTGAAAGAAGCGCTTTGTGCCAGACCCGATCGAAGGCCTTCGCTATGTCCAAACTAACGGCCAATGCCTCCCCCTTGAACTCTACTGCCTCCGCCCATCTATGAGTTAAGTAGACTAGAAGATCACCAGCTGATCGACCCCGACGAAAACCGTACTGGCGGTCACTAATCAGTTGGTCAAGGTACCTCATGAGCTGGCAGTTTATAATGGCTTTCATTATTTTGGAGAACAAGGAGGTGATGGCGATAGGCCTGTAGTTGGACGGGTCTGAGCGGTCGCCTTTTTTAGGGATCGGGTGGACCAAAGCTGTCTTCCATGAATTCGGGACTACGCCTTGAATGTAGGAGTACCGGAAAAGACGCGTTAAAACTGGTGCCAACTCCGAAGCATACGTTTTCAGCACAATGGGAGGGACTCCATCGGGCCAACTCGACTTGCTGACGTCCAGGGAGAAGAGTGCTTTGCGAACCGAGCGCTGTGTAAATCGCACATCCGGCATGGAGCACTCACATCGCGGGATGGTCGGCGGTGTGTTCCCCCCGTCATCTAGAGTCGAGTTGGACGCAAAAAGAGAGCTCAACAGATCGGCTTTCTCCTTTGCGGCATGGGCCAGTGAGTCGTCCTCTCTGTGCAGAGATGGAAGAGATGGCTGATAGAAGTTCCCTTGGACACCCTTAGCGAGAGACCAGAATGCACGGGTTCCCGAAGGAAGGCGAACTAGCTTCTCGCCAATTCTGCCGATGTGCCAGACCTTGCCTTGGCAATGACGCTTTTGAAGGACCTGGAGGCGGAATTATACTTCTTTTTAAGTGCGCTGGTGTTTACATCCCGAGACGTTGATGCGTCAGCCCAGGCCCGGTAGCACTCCTGGTTAGCGTGATGCTATTTTACAGGAGCGACCAGACCATGGCTGGGATCTGCCTCCGATGGGCACCCCAGAGGATGGAATAAATAGTTCCATACCCTGAAGTACCACATCAGCAACAGAATCGGCAACAACGCTGGGATCTTCCGGCAAGAAGCAAACCCGCCCCCAAGAGTAGGATGCAAAAAAAGACCGCATCCCGTCCCAATCAGCTGCCCTGTAGTGCCAAACACGGCGGCAATCTGCAGATCGAAACTGCGATTGGAGCATGAGTACTCCGGATCAGACAATGGTCCGAAGAGCCCAGAGGGGCATCGACGGAGACCTGATATCCGTCCGGATGCCCGGATGCACGGTCAGCAGAAGGTCCAACAGGGAAGGTACATGGTCTTCCACATCTGGGATCCGCGTAGGCGAAGTAACCAGTTGTGTTAGACCATATGCCAAAGCAAAGTCATAGACAGATCTACCTGCATGATCGGTTAAACGAGAACCAAGCCATCCAGCGTGGTGGGCGTTGAAATCACCGAGTATCACGATCTCTGCGGATGGGACCTGTTGTAGCACGTAGTCTGCAGCCATTTGGACGTGGTCGATGAGTCGGTCTGTATCGGCATTACCGCTATGGAACCTATAGAGGCACCCGTAGACGCGGGGATGGTCGTTGCTGTCTACGCGCAGCCATAGGATGGACAGATCCGTACCTTCAAGACTGCCGAGGCGTCGAAAACAGATGTCCTCTCTGACGTATACGCAAACTCCAGCCCGGGGCACAAAGGAGTGTTCCAATTTGTACCCCGGGTATGAAGTATCAGCCGGAGAGGACACCTGAGTCTCTAGATGTTAATGGCGTTAAGATTGGAATGAAGTCCCCTGATGTTGCAAAAATTCACGGATAGCGTGACAGGGGTCGCCTTGGTTGTATTCTCCAGGGGTGCTGGTACCCTCCTGGGGTAGTCTTTTATTTAATTCCACTACCATGTTGATGGGGGGGGGGGATTGGGCCTCCGGCTACCTGCACTCACCAAGAGCAACGCAGAGGTAAGCCTCTACTTCACGCTGGTATTCTGTGAGGTCGTGGTACCACCCCGGTTCGAGCTGGCCCATCCGTGCGACATGAATTATACATGTTCAGTTTTACTCTCTGCGAATGAGTACTCGCTGCGAAAATTCGTTGTGTGACTGGGTACTCGCTTCCTTCATTGCTTAACGAATTAATTGAATTGGGATTCGAAATAACACCCCAAGAGCAATTGAAAAGAAAATAGAAGAATGTAAAAGATACATATTATAGATAATTCTCATATAGTACTCGCTGTGTGTGACAGGCAGGCAGCGAATTGTCACTGCGAATAATATTCGCAGCGAATACACAAACATGCTTTGACACAACATACCAACTCACATCTACTATTAATTCCTGACAAGTCTCATATTCCGTCAATGTAACAGTCGCGGTCTTTGAAGGTACTTACAACGGCCTCGCAATCACACTTAAGAGGGGCTTCTTGCGAGGCCCCAAACAAACACACTTAAATTTTTGATTTTCAATTTCGAGCGTAAAAGTGATCAAATTAATTAGTCATCTGTGGTAGTCTGGGGGCACCGCATTTTAAGGGGCCTCGCAAGGCCCCTTTAAGTGCGAGGCCGTAGGCGAAGACCCACGTCGCCCACGACTAGCTACGCCACTGCTTACAATCATGTATGCTTAGAATAATATTCTAAGCATGTATGTAACACAATTAAAAACACCAAACAAATTAAAAATAGCTTGGTAGTGATCACCTCATTCCCAGAGGTTATTATCATCCATAAATTCCTTAATATTACAATAATCCTTTTTATACAAGCTTAGTTTATTAATAATGCTCTCACTGAATAATATTAATAATATTGTAAACACAATAAAATATGTTCTCAATTAGCGAGTAACTTTTTATAGGTGAAGTGTTGATTAATTTACAAAATTGACTTAAAAAAATTTATTTGTAACGTTAAATTGTTGATTTTTACTTTAAAATAAATAAATATATTGCTACATGACTATTACAATTACTGTTTTTCATTAACATGCATTATGTATAAAAAATATACCAGATTTCAGCATACAACAAAAAAAATTAACATGTCTAAGTAAGTTTCGGTTTCGGTTTCGGCCGCAACTGTAACCCAGACCGAAGGTTCGTTTTCGGTTTCGGTTTCGGTTGAAAATCCTGTTTTGGTCGGACACTACTATTTATGTAAAAACTCTGATCTAAGACTACTAGGTACTATTCAGATTTGTACGATCTCAAATGCATACCTACATTTACAGACACAAGTGTATGACCTTACCAAATGGAACGCAGGCAAGCTGGATACAACCTCAGCAGCCCGACTGCCAAGGAAGGGTTATGTTTTTCGCGCGTATCTTGTATGTGTGTATGTTTGTAATTTTTTTTATTACCTCGTATCTTCCAAACGGCTAAATGGATTATATATATATAAAATAATAAATTGATTTAAATAGTTTTTGATAGCGTAAACCGCTTACGTAAATTGTAATTTTCATTTGTCCGTATTGTTAGGCATGCAATAAATTTGGCGGCACCGTCACGCAGTGGTTTAGCAATGAGTTGCTACGCTGGGGGCCGCAGGTTCGAATCCTGCACGGTACAAGTATTTGTATGGCCTGCAAATAATTGTTCCGGGTCTGGATGTTTGTCTTTGTGCGATTTATGTTTGTAAACTGCCTCCACGATACAGAGTACCCTAGTGTAAGGGACGTAACGTTAACGTAACGTAAAGTTTCTTGTAAAGATGAGAAAAAAATCACCTCTACATTTTCCCCGGCTTATATAATAAGTACACAGTTTTTATTCATAAGAGCGTGCCGGGACAATAAAGTCTAAAATAAAATAATTAAAAAAGTCAAAAACCCGACTGCAAAAAAAGGCAATTTAAAAGCATGGTGTGCTAGGGCTGTCGGTACTCTAAATCAGGCACTGAGTGTGTTTAACGATTCATGTACTATCTTTAAATAAATATCATCGGAATCTATTCCGATGATATCTCAGGCGTCAATTAAGCAATATTTGAATGATTCTTCAGCACATTCAAAACGGCAAGACCCCGGGTGGGAATAGAATTACAGGAAAGCTTACAAAATTGAGGTCCTTCAACAGCATTTCAATTCCATTCTCCATGGTGGTACTATAGAAACCACCGCACTTCTGACTATTCCGAAGGAATGAAGCAGAAATGTAGTATTCTTATTCTTAAAACAAAAGGAAACAACGCTCTATTGAAAAAATAAAAAAATTTTCTTCTCAGTCGCTTCTATGTGCTGTATTCTAAAGATATTACAAATCGAAAAGGACATATTATTAAAGACCACATACATATCATTCAGCAAATTGAACAGAAGACCTAAGTTTACAATCTTTCGTTTATCCTATGTAAGGAGACAATGAGAAAGCCTTGATTCCGTCGAAATTTAGGCGGTGCTACAGTCCATTCAGCGATGCTAGGTCAATTGTCGGTATATCGATGCTAAAAATTCTATACAGTAGGGTTACAATGGCGATGTGAGTACTGAAACATAGTATGAAACCTATCCAACTACAGAGAGGTGACGTTTATCCCCAAAACTCTTCACCGCTGCATTGGAAGAAGTTTTTAAACTACTGGACTAAAAAGGATATGTTATCACCATCAACGGCAAACTCTCTTTGATTTGCCGATGATCATATACCTAGTCATTATGGCAGAATTGCGGGAGGACCTAAGCACTATAACCAATGATCTTACGAGTACTATTTTTTTCCAACGCATAGGTCTTAAAATGAATATGGACAAGACAAAGATCATTTTGTAATATCCGTATTACACTTATTCTATTGTTAGGAGCACTACGCTTGAAGTTGATGTAACATGCAGGATAAATTGTCTATATAAGTCAAACTTCGACCAAAAAGTCAAGCGACAGATTTAACTCGGCTGGGCAGCGTTCGGAAGATAATATAAGCCTCAATACTTAGAAACGTCTAGTGTACAACTAGTACGTGTTGCCACTTGCCAATGATATTAGACACAACATACACCTTAGACCAGGTATTTCATTAAACTTAAACTTGCTCATATGGTCAGTAGACCATATGAGCAAGTTTAAGGTCGATCATCCTGCTATGATGAGGGCTATGGTCGGAGTTTCTCTGGGCGATAAGATTTGGTGATGAGGATATCTGCAGTATTATAACCAAAGTGGTAACTTACGTAGCCAATGGTTAAGCTAAAGTGGCCATTGGCCGGCCACATAGCCACAACCATATAACAGCTACCGACAACCGATGGGGAAAAAAGGTTTCGAGTGGCAGCCCAGTACCAAGAATCGAAGTGCAGGTTGGTCCCCCACTAGATGGCATGACGACCAGGTAACATACAGAAAGCCGATATTTGCAGTTGGCTCAGGATCGTGTTTTGTTGCATTCCTTGGACTTTAATGACGATGATATAAGAGACTACGAGTTTGCAGAAAAGGATCTATTAACGTTTACTAAAAAAAACCAAACACTATTAATTAACCAAATTATTCAAAAGAATTGTGTAAACTGCACCTATTCTTCCTTTGCTTTTTATTACTGTGGTAAAAAGAGAGCTCATGTAAAACTTTATCCAAAAGGAATCATTCCTGAATCATGCATGGACAGAAAGTTAGATATATGTAGACTCAGATTCAGATTTCGAAAATTTAAAAATATTGTGTCTTTGAAACGCATGTTAATAAAACTGGTAAAACATTGACTTTGTTTAGTATGTTATAGTTTGTATATTTTTTTAAACTTTTCAGGTAAAACCAGTTAGGTTTTTTTATTATTATGTGAAACAAGTAGTATGTTGTAAGTAAATAATAGTTAATAATTATTTAAACACGTTTCCAGTGGCGGACTAAGTCCGTCAGAGGCCCGGGGCGGCAAAGCTGAATGATTCATTGCTAACAACGCACCATTAGCGTTTATAGGGATTGCAACGTCATGCCATCAACGCACCGTATGAGTTTAGTGACTTCTTGAGTTTTTTGTGGCATTACTTAAAAACTGTAGAAATTTATTTAAATCTGTGGCAACATTCACAGCTAGGAATAATTTTTAAATTTGGAAACACTGATAGTTTTTGCTAAGTACTGTCAGTCTTGTTTTGACAGTACAAAAAAGTTTGGTGCTGAGAAGGTCTATTTTGAATTTGAAATAACTTAGGTTTTATTGAAAGTTTATTATATATTTGTAAATTGGGAGATAAAGGTAAGCAATATTCTTAATTATATAATTATTTTTCATTGTTTCATTGCATATTTTAGAAATAAAATCACATGCACGCGTTCGGTGCGTTCTTTGGCATAGCAGTAAAATCTTTGATGGCTAGTTTTATGCATGAGGAACAAATCATGCCAAAATTTATGAATGTCTAGTAATTTTTAATCTATTTAACACTAATAATTTTTTATTACAATTTTTTATTACATTTTATAAATTGAAAATGTAAGATTAAATTATGAACCTACAGAAACTTATTTTTATTACTTCCACAGTGGCATTTATAGTACCCAAGGCAATTACGGCAGATCTAGATAAATCATTTCGGGATTCAGATATTATGTATGAAATGAGAAATATACTTAAAGGAGAAGACAAAGAAGAAAAACCGAAAGCGAAACTACCATCTACAAAACTATTGACTGAAGAAGACCTTATTAAGATGCTGGAATTGGAAGATAAAGATTTCAAAGAAAAACGTGATGGCAGAATGAGAAAAATTGACGTCGGTGTAGACAGTGCTGGGTTTCAAAAGAGTCAAAAAAGATACTTTCATATTTCTGTCCCGCTTGTCCCGAACAATACGGGTTTTGCTTGAATAATTGTTTCAAAGAGTACGACAACTACTAATCGTTTATTTTTAATTTTTAATAATAAAGTATTATCTTCATGGTTTTACTTTTTTATTTGCCGTAGTGCACCCTAATTGCCCAATGAAATATTGATTATCTACCTACATGCCTGCTGTAAATATAACAGTAGAGAAAGTGTATAAATATACATTTATCAGATGTTTAACAAACATGCTATATAATACTAATATTAAATTATATACAGACATAGATTATATGAATAAAGAATTCAACGGCATATATATCGATATATCGGACATGAGCAGTCTTTCAGAATATGTTGAATAATACTATTCCAAGCGGCAACGCAAACGGTGAGTTGAATGGCACTTGTGATTAAATTTCTCTTACCAGTGCCACCACCGTGTATGTAGCGTTTACTGTTTTTTAGATAGGTTTTTGTTATTAATATGGTTTTTGTAATTAAAAAACGTGCTCAATTACGCCTTTTCTATTGTAATCCACAAAAATATTAAGTGGCACCCAGGTGATGTTTTTAAAATTTTAGTGGCAATGAATGGGTTAAGGCGCAGGTTGAGCAAAATGTCGCGCTAGTCCTTATTTGTGAGGTTTTTAGGAGCTATCTACTTTTTATTTAAAAGATATATCAACAAATAAAAACACATTATATTTCCACATAATCTTGATTCCATAAGAGCTACGAGGGCGACACTGAAAATTTCGGGAATCAAGGAAGTGACACAACATTACTATTTATAAATGTATTTATTGCTTTTCGAAGTATTCTCCGCGAAATTTGACATATTTTTCATACGATGGAACCAATCATTGAAGCAACCATTCCATTCGGAAGTTGGGGTCTCCGAAATGGCCGTTTTGTAGGCGTCCAGCGTCCACAGCTTCTTCAGGTGATGAAAATCTCTGTCCACGCAATTTATTCTTTATTTTAGGGAAAGTATAGAAATCATTAGGGCTTAGGTCGGGGCTGTACGGCGGATGGTCTAATAATTCTATGTTTTCTTGCTCTAAAAACTCTTTTGTTCTGTGTGCGGTGTGAGAACTCGCATTGTCGTGATGGAGGATGATGCGGCGGTTGCAGTTCTCTTTACGGAGTTCAGAAACGACCTGTGGCAAACAAATGCTAGCATACCATTCTGCATTAACCGTTCTTTGTCCCTCAAGAGGAATAGTCGTAACATGGCCGGTTTTGGAGACAAACGTGGCCACCATTTATTTTTTTGCAACACTTCGTGAACGAATAATTTTTGTTGGCTTTAACTCATTTTCGAACACCCAAACTCGTGACTGGTTTTTTGTTTCGGGTTCGTACGCGTATATCCAGGATTCGTCACCTGATACGATGTTGTATACAGCATTTGAGGATCCTGCGTGGAATCTTTTGAGAGTTCTGACGCACCAAGTAACGCGAGCCGCTTTTGGCTCTTCACAGAGCGAATGCGGTATCCATCGGGAAAACAACTTTTTTACAGCTAATTGTTCATGCAAGATTATTTGTATTTGACTCATGCCAATGTCTAAAGTTGCCTGAATTTCGCGGTATGTCACATGTCGATCTTCCTCAATCAGCTTACGCACAGCATCAACGTTTTCTAGGGTGACTGCAGTTTTTGGACGACCTTGACGGGGATCATCACTGAGCTTGACACGTCCACGTTGAAATTCAGCAAACCAGCGATAAATTGTAGTTTTGGATGGGGCTTCATCACCAAATGCAGAAATCCGGTCAACACACTGTTTTTGTGTTAAACCAAAGTCATAATCACAGAACACAATTACTCTCTACCAAGAGAAGAACGCCAACTTCATACTAAAAAACGGAAACACGTGTTTACGAGTGTACACGAAAAGCGCTACGGTGGACGCCCATATAAAACCTTTTTAGCGGGAATTTCAAAACTTTGTATTCTGTAACTTTAAACTTTTTATTTAAGGCTTATTCGAGTAATTTTGGCTCAAGCCTCACAAACCTATGGGGTAAATTCCCATATTTTTGAGAGGTTGCACCAAAATTACCCGAATATACTTAAGATTAGTATGTGGGATAAAATAAAACTATAAATAAGTATAGTTATGTAATTTTATTTTCTGGAAGACAGATTGTATTATAAACGACACATTATTATTGATGTTTTTTTATTGTTTTTGTACATAATATTTCCACCCTGGTTACTGATGTATAACACATGTTATTGTCAGAGAGTTATTCTTCATAGAACATTAACGTAAATTTAAATCAGCAAAATTCTAATGGTGAAAACTTAACTCAGCCCAAATACATGATCTGAAACAGATAAAATTCGAGTTAATATAGTAATAATCCCTACAAATAACGATCAATACATTTAAAATGCTTAAAGATTTACCACAATATTGTTAACAGGTTTTCTTCTACTGTTGTAGGAAACCTGCAGAAAGTAATTAGATGATTTTGTGCTTTTTGTTTGCACAACGCTTAATTTACTTTCGATTCTGATCACACATCGTGAATAATTTTTTTTAATAATAAATTTATAGTCAATATCTCTTGAGTCAACATCTCACAAAAATATTTACAGACACAATCGCGAAGAAACGACTACAAACGAAAATAAAGTATTCTGAACCGATAATAACTGAATTATAGCAAAAATCAATAACAAATATTAAAATCTAAGCCTATTAAATAAATTTTAATCAATTTCAGAAAATATTTTCAATGTGAAAGACGTTGACAAATAAATGTCATTTTTTTCTTCTTTTAATTCGTTGCTTCTCTTGACAGAATTCTGCTAATATTAAATAATTTAATTTAAATGAATTAAATTGTGCAAATCTCACAGTAATATATATGTAATTATACTTTAAAGAGCAAACCAAAAAAAACTTTAACACATAATTAATTAATATTTTTAGTTTCTTTCGATATAATATGAATTTGTGTAACTAATTTTTTAAGTGGCAATCTAAAACAACATGAAGGAAAGAAAGAGCGATATTTTTTCTCGCTTTATTTTAACAAGCCCAACACAAACATTGAACAAATCATGATTGTGTGCAGATTTTTCAGCTTTCATACAAAGTTGCCTCACCCTGGTCATAATAAATCATCGCTCCTGAATTTTCTCGAGTCAAGTCCATTTTCTCAACGACTAAACAAGTTTGACAAAACCTTGTGACAAGACCGAGAATCTTTTTTTAAATAAATAAATGGTATTCGATTTTTAAAACCAAGGAGTTTTCAATTAAAAAATTTTAATATGACAGGAACAGCTTAGAATAATAACACCTAGAACGGTAGTTCCCTACAAAGCGGACGTTCAAAAGTGGGGTGGGGCAAGAACAAAATCTACGTGTGCGTTATCAATTTGTGTTTACGCTAGACGAAACACACACAAGTGAAGAAATAATGTGGCCAATACATTAAATTTTCCCGGAAAGTAGGGAAGTTGAAACTATATTGGACTAATAGTTACAACGTAACGTATGACTCACACAAATGTGAAAATAAGTTAATTTGAATTCTATTATCGAAGTGTAGCCCCCTAAATTCAAAATATTTTTGAATAGGATATTTGCCTATTGAGCCAAGTGAGATACTTTTATGAACCATATAAATGTGATTGCATCATATTTTTCTTTGTAACTGTATAGAGACGTTATAATTATATGACTAATGCAAGTTCGATATACACCAGCCCGATGCCTGACACACGACTGCTCGACGAACGATTGACCGTATTCAGTATCTATTATTCAGTTTGTTTTTAACATTTTTTTTAATAATCGTCGAGTAATGGTGATGCATAATGTAAGCTACGAGTACGAACCATGCACCTCACCGCATGCATAATGTAAGCTACAATACGAAAAATACAAGAAAATTTTAATTTTGGTAGGTTTTACACACTCCTCACTGTACCTCACATGTAAATGGGTCACAGCATCCACTTACCATCAGGTCGACCGTGTGTTCGTATGTCACCGTATCCTATAAAAAATGTAAAGAACAAATTTTTATATTTTAGTGGACTTCCAACTGCTTTCATTTCGATTGTGTCTGATGTTTTCTGTCTCACAAGCCGCAATGATTCAATTTGGACAAGTCACTAGAAGTACCATCGAATCTCGCTAGATTATGAGAATTCAGGATATTAAAAATTCTTTAGAATTCCCTAGATCCAATAACCATATACTTTTAGCCATAAACCTTCTTTTTCATAGGGATTTCCATTTTGATTTTCGATGTACAATAATTTTTTTACAAAAATTTTACGTATTCACACCACGACAACGCATTACGCAACAATTAAACACATTGAATGAATAGGAATAAACTATGAATGAAAATCTCAAAAAAAAAAAGCTGTATAGTTATTTCAGGGGAAATCCCGCGTCTATAATAAACTATCTATGGCGGACAGGGATATCAAATAACTATTTTAGTACGTAAGTGCCCACCAATCACGATTTTACACGTGGTAGAGCCATGCTGCAGGTATATTATGATTGTAGCACGAATGGGTCGGCTTGACCGGGGAAGGACCACGCTTTCACAGAATACCCGCGTAAAATAGCAGCTTAACGCTGCTGTTTCGTATGGTGAGTTTAGAGAACCAGAGACCCATTTTACTGGGAAAGAGGCATTCCATCTTAGTCCTCACGAGTGAGGACGCATCTGCATTTTGATTCTTTGTTGAGGATAAATGTAGATGTCTATGGGCCACAGCAACCACTTACCATCATGTGGACTGTGTGCTCGTTTGTCACCATTGTCCTATATAAAAAACTATTTTAATGCCATCGTGCGACGATTGGTCGTACTGAGAATAATCAGTGTTGTCAATACTATAATAAAAAAAATACCTTACTAATTTTTTTTTAAACAACCAGGGGCAAACAAGCAGACGAGCTACCATCATTGTCAATGGTCATCGTCGCCTAAGCCGTCTTGATAAAGTCGCTAAAAATCACCAAATCCATATCTAGTGACTTAACAAATGCAAAAATCGTTGAGCTATTGCAGTTCCCTAAATCTAGCGACAAATTCCCCAAAGTGGCAACACTGGTCGGAAGGAGAAATCGGACGTTTACCTGGTCTCTGTACAAGAGTATGCAGACCGCACCTTCAGATAATTGAACCGGCAATAAAATCGTAAACACCTTGGCACTGTTTCCGACTCCGATCGGATGTCAGATCTGACTATTGGATCGGATGTGTATTATTCAAACAAATGTATGGCACGAGTGCCTTCAGACAGTCTGATTAGACAATCTAATTGGACTGAAGGATAAAAAAAAACTGACGTGTATTACCGGCTTTGCATATGGTGTTTTCATCAAAATCCTTAGTCGTTTTTTATTATTTATGCATACGAGTTCGTAGTTTGGTAAATGAAAAAACTGAAGATATTTTTAACTTTTTTAATAGGGATAACTTATATAATATGCAAGGGATAGTCCCAAGGATTCTTCTCTAGTGATAAAAGGATGAAACCATTCATAAATGGAGAATCACATTTTATCACCTGCTCAATAAATACAGTCAACAGTAAGCATAATTCTTAAACAATTTTAATCTGTAAATGATATTTAGTCATTTTACAACTCTGAATAACTGACAAAGTTTCAAAACTAAAAAGTATGTCTATAAGACTCGAAAGGCTCCAGACACAAAGGGGCTTCCGCGCGTTCCCAAGCGCACCAAGGGGAGGAATTGGCGTTCACGAGAAACTCGGGCGAGCGTCCCCGAGGCGATGGTCCCCCGAGGACAATAGGACACACGCTGCGTTCTCGAACGACACTAAAGCGGATCCGCAGGTCACTGAAAGACTGCGTTTCCAGACGCAACGCGACAGTCCGCTCCGTATGCGACGGAGTACCGTCTTCGAGTGCGAGGCGAAAGTCCGATCCTTTGGGCAGTGAGCAAGACGCGCATAGTTCGCGACGCGGGTCACTGTGTGCGGATCACTCGCGGCGCGGAGAGTCACATATATACAGGGCACAGGGCACAGGGCACTCGGTTCACTGCGCCGCCGGGTGGCGGGGGCGGCGGCGGCGCGGCTAGGACGACGAGCCGGCGCCGGCGCCGAACAGGCCGGCGTTGAAGGCGGGCGCCGCCGCCGCCGACGCCGCGGGGGCGCCCGCGCCGCGCGGCTTCGGCATGGGCGGCTGCAGGTACTCGTGCCGCGCCAGCCCGAACACGTCGATGCGCTCCTCCTTGCGGTACGCCAGGCACGCTCGGATAAAACTCTGCAATTAACGAAAAACACATTTTAAGTACGCACGCACATTCTAACCCAATATAGCCTCTCTTTCACTTTTATCAAGCTGATGCAGTGTGCTTTACAATCTTCTTACTTTGGCTACATCATTACATAAAATCAGGTGGGATATAGTAGTCCAACACTGGCTTATAATAGTTAAAAAAAATAAAACGAAAAAGGTTTCGTGAATGGAGTACTGTACTGTACAAAATGTTACTGAACAGCATAGAACTCAGTGTGTGCTTAAAGGATTATTGAACACTGATTCAGTTGAAACCATCATGCCAGTCTCAAGGACAAGCGGAGAGTAGATCGCCTCTCGATATTCTATAGGATATATTCCTAGTCTGTAGTAATGGTCTTAAGTAAAATTATACATCAAAATAATAACTTTGAAAAAGACTAACATATCTCTTTCCTCAGACAAACTAATCTTTCTCTTTCTGACGACTTTCCCCAGCTTACAACTAATAGGTTGTTTTTGTTTCATTAAATATTTAAGAAAAAAGTTTCTTTTCAACCGACTCCAAAAATAGGAGGAAGTTTCAAATCGATTGTATTTTTTTTTGGTGTTACCTCACAACTTTTTCTAGGTGATCCGATTTTAATGATTCTATTCTTTATTTGAAAGCTAATGCTTCTTATGTGGTCTCATAAAAATTTATTCAAAATCTGACTAGTAGTTTTTGAAATATCCTTAATAATGCGTATTTAATCGACTTCAACTACATTGATGATGTTTTTATCTTATTTATATTGAAGTCGGTTGTACAAAATTTTTAATTTCACCACTTGTACGTTAAATAGAAATAACTACCTAAAAGCCAATATTCATAGAATGCTATTTACGATGAGAGCACTTCGATTTTTGATCAATTTCACGAAAACATTTAAGTGTCCGTTAACCTAGCAACTTTGATAAATTGTTTTCACTTATAAGATTTTTTTAATACTTTTTCGGCCATATTTATTACAGTAGCATCATCTCTGTTTTGAGCCAGGAAATTTTATGTATGAATTGTTTTACCGATTAAGAGAATTTCGTAAGGAAGGTATACTTATCAAGCTACTAAACAGTGATTATCTTGCCCCGGTGATAGTCTTATTCCACATCACCCTACATTAAATGTTTGATTATTAAAATATTGTGTTTATACCGTAAAGAACAAGCATAGAACATAGATGTTTAATAAACTCTGTTATAAAGCGGAGCACAGCCCTTGTGCTCAAGTACTAGTATGATGATATTAATTTAAAATGTTACTTTATAATTTGTTCAAAATGAGAATGAAAAATTGCAGTATAAATGTTATTTATTTATAAATAACATTTATACTGGAATTTTTCATCATCATGATAAAATCATCATGCCTTGTCGGCTTCGGTAGTAAACTTCTGTAGAGACCTGAGTATCTCCGAAATTGTCGCGCCATATAGCCCTATTTGATACATCCAATTCCTTTCAGCCCAGATTGGTGAGTCATGAAGTCCATTCCACATTTGCTTACGTCATCTATTCTATTCTATTTAGCATATTTCGTATTTTAGAGCGATGGATGTTTTTAAATACTAATAATTTTATTACTTAGCTATTGAAACATATAATTAATTACCTTAGCCTCATTGCTGACTGTGGGTTTGTTGGCAAACTGAACATCAGTTGCCTTCAAAATAGTGTTTTCTTCTAATATTGTTGCTTGACTCTGATTATGACCAAAAGGCTTCTTGCCATAAAGGCACTGGTAGAAGATAACACCAACGCTCCATACATCCACCTTACTACTTATCTTTGGTGGGTTCTTGCCGACTACAAAGCACTCTGGTGGCAGGTACCTAGTAAATACACAAGAAAAAACATGTATTTATAAAAATCTCATTATAAAGAAAGTCCACAATTGGTCAACAATATAATTTTCAATTACCAGTAAGTGCCCGCGCCTTGGCTAGTGAGATCCATACCGTGGTCTGGATTATAATTTTCCTCATCCATCACCTTTGAGAGACCAAAGTCGGTAATTTTTATCTCACCACAAACATTGCCCTCCGTCAACAATATGTTGCCAGGCTTCAGGTCATAGTGAATCACAGGCGGCTTTATCTCATTCAAATACTTTAATGCTGACACTACTTGCATCACAATCGAACGCGCTTCACGCTCAGGGATAGTTTTATGCTAAAATATAAAATTCCCGATTAGGTATAACAATAATTAGTAAGAGTAAGTTTTTTTATAAAATACATTAATTAGAATGACTATGGAGCCTTGTTGCCAATGCAAGTATGCACTATGGTATTGAGTCCTGAATTCAGATGCCAAGTAAAACAAATATTCGTGCATGAACATAATTTATTAGTTTCCTGTATATACATTTTACTGGAAATGAGGCATTCCATCTTAATCCTCACGGGTGACAACGCATCTGCATTTTAATTCGCAAGCGAGGATAGATGTAGATGTCTATGGGCCGCAGCAACCACTTACCATCAGGTGGACTGTGTGCTCGTTTGTCACCCTTATCCTATAAATATATATATATAGAATACCCCTGGGTCAAGGTTATCAGTAATACCCCACTACCACTTTTCTATCTTATGAGGAAAATGAACAATGGGTATTTTTTCTGAATACTCGCTCATACTTTCAGCCATATAAAATATCTTGCATAATTTCACATTCTATGAAAATTGCGCCATAGTCAAAACAACCAATACGACTTGTTAATTAAAATATGTTATTTTATACCTGTTTAAGATAAAAATCGAGATCATGACCATTACAATATTCAAGAACTGTACAAAATGAATTTCCATCAATTTCAAATACATCATACAATTTCACAATTCTTGGATGATCTAAAGCCTTGTGAATATTGTATTCCCGTAATGCATGTCTGGAACAAAGTACCGAAATATCACATAAATAGGATAATGAAATCTAACAAAGTATAATTTAAATGCGTCAATAGTAAATAAAGAGAAAACAGAAGAAACAAAAATTTAATAGATCATATTCATTGAAGCTTTTTAATTTTTCGGAATTATTAAATATTACTTAAATTTTGAAAAAATTATTTGCGATTATTTCTAATTGAGGATAAAGATAATAATTATTATTGACAGTACGAATTTTTAACAGCAACAAATAAGTAACAAAATAAATATAAGAAAATTTCTATGTGAGTGGGGCTCATATACGGACTCACTTGATATAGTTGGCCTTTTTGTCTTCCTTCCAGTCCTTGTTAAGCTGGTGAACTTTGCAAGCAGTATAACGCTGTTCTCTTAAATCAAATGCCTTGTGTACTTCACTAAATCCACCCTTGCCAAGGAGCATCAGCAGTAGGTATCTGTGGACATTGAACAACACATATTTTATAAATGTTTTATGAATGAATCGCTGGCTGCCTTTTGTTAAATCTTAAACTTCTAAATTATAGTATCAAGGATAATTCTTGATAGTTTTTAGAAGTTTATGATATGCATTATATTACATCAAGTGTGTAATGATATTAGGTAAAAGGCTCTCTCACATCGTAACCTACCATGTACATATCTGATGTAATTCACATGTGATAGATAGCACTGATTGTAAGCTTTATTCCAGTATAACCAGTGTTTTCCCACTTGGTAGAGCCACACTCCAGCTATATTATGGTTGTAGCACGAATGGGTTGGCTCGACCGGGGTAGGACCTCGCTCTCACAGAATACCAACATAAAATAGCAGCTTAATGCTGCTGTGTTTTATATGGAAGTAAGAAATAATTTACTCAAATTCTTCAGATGATCGTGGGGAGTAATATTTCCAAAACGAAGGTTTTGATAATGCGCTTATTGCCTAGAATAATGAGTTTGGGTAAATATTCTATCTACATTGCTTAAACAAAGTAATTTGCTTCAGATTTTATCACAAAAACTATGATATAGTCAAGTATTGCAACTAAAAGATTACACCAACTTTCGAGTTGAAATACTTTAAGTATAGAATTTTAAGCTACTAAGAGCATGTCCCAAACTCAATAAATAATGCTTAATGCTACCAAAATATTTAACACTTTTATTATAACACTAATGTGCTGTTAAATGGGGAGGAGTTGAGTCTTGTGGATACCACTGTTTTTCTTGGTATTACTATTGACGCGAAACTTTAATGGGGCCCCCATATATCTAAATTAGCAAGCAGACTTAGTTTTGCAGCTTATGCTGTAAGAAAGATTAGAAGTCTCACAGATATTGAGACAGATAGATTAGTGTATTTTAGTTACTTTCATAGCGTAATGTCTTATGGAATTTTGCTATGGGGTAATGCGACTGATATTGAAGCTATATTTGTTTTGCAAAAGGGAGCCGTACGGGCGATTTATAACCTAAATTGTAAAGAGTCCCTCAGAGAAAAATTTAAAGAAATAAACATATTAACTTTGGCATCGCAATATATTTATGAGAATGTAATGTATGTGCATAAAAACATATTTAGCTTTAATAAGATTAAGGATGTGCATACTTTAAAACACTAGGAACAAACATAAGCTTGTAATGCCAGTTACTAGACTCCTCAGAATCAGTAATTCATTTATAGGACAATGTATACGCTTTTACAACAAAATCCCAAAAATTATTCAAAGTTTGTCAATAAACAAGTTTAAAGGTTTTATTAAGGAAAAACTGTACAAAAAGGGTTATTATAATATCAAGGAATACATGAATGAAAATAACCCCTGGGAATAAGGTGATCGCCACCATGCTGGTTCTATTAAAAATCATTTAATAATTGTATAAACAAAGTTATATTAAGTGAAATATGTTTGGAAAAAAAAAGTCCCGCTGGGTTTCTTGCTGGTTCTTCCCAGGACTGGGGTGTTTTCCGAACCAGTGGTAAATAAAAAAATGACTTTCAATAAGTATTATGTAATAATCAATATTGTATAAAAAAATATTCTATTCTATTCTATTACACTTGGAGTTATCATTTGTCCTAAATAACTTGACAACATAGAAAACAAAATTACTTAAACTAAAATTACTGCTTTATTAAATGATTCATTATACCTCTCGGACAAAACTGGATGAGCTGAGAATCTGCTCTGATCTTCATTGTGTATTCGCTTTAATTCGCGTATGTGAAGATTTCTCTCCCTTTCTAATTTCTCCATCTCTAACTGTAAATCTGCATCCTCTTTCTTTAGTGCGCTTTGTCTTAACTACAAAAAAAAATTAATCTTTAAACCGATAAAGCAGTTTTAATGTTTAATATAATAATTAATAAAATTTCGAAAACCTAATCAGTTTTTAATAATTATCATTAACATAATACTCACTTTTAGAATCTCATCAGCCTCATAGTACTCCTGCCACGTCATACTTGGCAGTGGATCAGGCTTAAGAAAGGTGGGCGCGTCAGTTCCATTGTGTAATGGTTGAGGTTGAGGTGTTGTTGGTGCAGACACAGTAGAGGTGCGTTTACCCCGCCCTCCACCACCTTCGTTGTTTGATGGCCTCTTTTTTAATAATGACTTTTTCTGGCGGTCAATTTCTTCTTTTTCTGCTGTTATCTCCTCTTGCCGCCTATTTGAACCAATAAATCTAATGTAAATGTGGTAAAAACTTAGCAATTTCAGTAACGTGAACACAACTAATTAAATGAAACTAGAACTAAATTTTTATATTCCCAAAATTATTTACACTAAACATAAAACTGAAAAACAAAAGTATAGTCCATTTTATAAAGTTATCCCTTATATATTTATGCCTTTAAAGTATTTGTGTACCAGGATTTCAATCTTCAGGCCAAAAGGAGTTTCATATAAGTGTAGCCTGAACATAGAAAGATTTACCAACTAAATTGGTGCCATGTGTAGGAATTTTTCGTACGTGATTGGATAAGAAACGAAGATCCTAGTCATAAGAAGAAGAATGAAGAGCTTTGGGCTAAATAAAAGAATACCGATTGTATTAATAAAATTTAATCATAACCCAAGCATGCTTCTGCAAGATTTTAAGATACTATAAGTTAGTATACATACAATAAGGTAGTTTGTTTAATATTCAAAAATAGAAGATAGCTGGGCTATCTATGACATCGGAACGTCAAACACCCCAGTCCCCCTGTGACCATGAGTTTGATAAAGCACCCGAAATGTGGGGAATTAAAAAGTTAAATTAAACACGATAGAATCCGTAAAAATTAGTTTTATTTGTTTTTTCTTTCTGCTTAGTTTGCATAAATACATTAATAATTTTAAGTTGAACGTAGTCAGAGTTAACTATGCCATTAGGACATTGAACACTTCACTGATAATTTTTTCGATTTCATCGATTATTAATTTACAACGGGCTGTTTTCCGTAACTCCACGTCTAAGCGCGTATTTTGGGTGTGGGCAGAGGAATATTACGATTATTCGAGCTATGAAATCTTCTCGAAGTTCAGCAGTCCTTTATATAGTAAAAGTATAATTTTATTAAAAAAAGCAAAATGATCTGGTTTTTAAGACGTTACCTACTAAAAGTAGCGAATTCAAAATAAATGATGCTGTTATGTTGGACTAATTACCAAAATTTTATTTCAATTTATCTTTTATCCACAACTTCACATAGAACTTAAATAAAAAAGGCCAATGCAGATAATAGTGGTTAGTGGGTTTTTGTTAATTGATCAAAAAACAACTTCAAGCTCAGTTTTTGCTATAACCTCGAACACTATGTGAGATATGGTAAAATGTTTACATAAAAATGGTCTTAATATTACCTTATCATTCATTTAACATTCATAGTTTTGTTGTGAAATTATATTTAAGTAAAAAAATGTTAAAATTGATTTAAAAACAAAACGATTTTGCATTAAAACTTTAAGCGATAGAAGATAAGGTGTAAGGAACTTTTTGTGTAAAATAGCAAACCAAAAAATTATCCCTTATATGTATGTTTTGGAAAAAAAATTTTAGGCTAAATAATCAGATCACTTCAGCATTGCTCTTTTTATGTTTTGAATTTGCTTCACGGTCAGTTCAGCCATTCTGAAGGTTATCCCAGACAAACAAAATTTCAAAAATAATTACTGATATCTTAATAGCATGCAAATAACCCCTCTCCTTAAGCTTAATAGAAGCCAGTTATTTAGAAATTACAAACAAACCCTTACATTTTATATAAATGCATGTAATGTGCATACATATCACTGTAATCATCAAAAATCATTTCTTTTATCAACTATTTTTCTAATGCACAAAAAAGTTTTTGGGATAAATCATCATAAAATTAGCACAAACCAACAGAAAAAAGTTTTAAAATAGTTGTTCATATCTTAACGGCATGCAAATAGCCCCCTTAGCATAATAAAAGGCAGTTATTACAGAGACTTCAATATTATTTAAAATTAGATAACATGTTTTAAAATAGGAAATCGGTTGTTTAAATATTTGAGAAACACACACACACCTTGTTAGTTCTTGAAATGCATATCCATCAGTCCAATTCTCTTGGAAAGTGGCACCGACACGTTGGGTGACAAACTGACCAAGCCTTAGTCTATTTTGCATACACCTCTGTCTGGCTTCCTTCTTTTCTATAGAACTCTTTTCATTTAACAATTTCTTAACCACTTCTATACATTTGTTAATGTGTGATTTATGTTGCTCTATTACCTGTAAAAATGAGTTATGAATTAACAAAAAATTAAAAATATACTACTTCATAGTTTAAATTATAAAAGGTTCAGTAATTCAAAAATTTTAATTTTAAATGAACCTAGGTAACTTTCAAATATTAAAAAATTAAATATACCACATAAATACAACTGACCTTGCTCTGTGCTTGAACCTGATGTTTTAGCTCTTCATTAGTCCTTGTTAATTCTTCTATTCTATTATTTCTTAGCTCTAAGTCAGAAGAGGCTTGAGTTTCTAACTCCTGTATCCTCTGACATGTCAGTTCTGTTTGAATCTGTCAACAATAATATTGTTTTTTATCAATGAATGGCTAAATAAAAACTCAATTTCTCTTCACAAAATAAAATACCTGTTTAACAGAAGTATGTGGTCGCGGTTGCGCAGCGGAACGTAAAAAGTCAGTTCCCGAAGGCAACAACGACGAAGGTGACGGTGGGTACTATATGAAATAAAAAATATTTTGGTTTCTCTCCATTTTGCATAACGGTAATAAATGAAAGATAAGTTTTCAATTTTTGTCATTATACATCATGTATACTAAGTCATTGAAGAACAAAATGCAGTCCAATGCTTAGAGTAACTAGGTTTTTTTTTTATTATTAGCAGTAAGAACATTTCTCCTGGCATATTTCAATCATTGCAACAATTCCTGAACACTCTAATAGTGTTCACAAGTGTGCCAATTGTACAATCGTATTAAAACTAACATAATATTACAACTACAAATGTATACCAAACTCAAAATGCACTAGCATTTCATCAACCTAATGTATATGTAATCTGCAAAGCCACATTTATTAAATTAATTTAAAAAGCGCATTTATTAAATTCATTTAAAGAAGCTTGTACAGTGGAAGTTATGGGGACAATCACAAATACATTCAATTACAAAAAAACAAAATTATTTAATGCCTATCAACATCATACGTAAATTATTTTTTTTATAAATAATACAGTATGTAATATAGAAAAAGCAAATATTTTAACTGTTATATTATGATAATAAGATTCTAATAAATTAATTAGGGTACTTTAAATGGTATATCTTCAAAATAATTGTTATTATTCTAAAATCTGCCATTTAAATCAGTTTCCTACAAAATAACAAGCTTTTGTGCACTAGCCATAATCTGCACAACTTTGTAACAAACTATGCCAATATTTTCATGAAAGCCCTGCATTAAATTAGAATTTTCTCGGATAGATCTTAGGGGAATTATTTAACGACGTGAATGTAATATTTCTTCATGGTTCTGTTTCTATTTAAATAAAAAAAAAACCCCAATAAAATAAAGCGGAGTAAGATTTAGCGAATAAGCTTTCACTAGCTTCCAATTATTGATTTAAGTTTTCTTGCACTTTGGTCTTTATGTCAGTGGTGCAGTGGTGAATACTAATACCAAGTCTCTATATTTTTTACTAGGGGTTAGAGGTAAACTGCTCGCTTTTTAGAAATGAATTTATATATACTGGCCCAATTATTTACCTTTGAGACCTAAACATGTATCACATTGTTCACAGTATACAAGTGGGTTTTGAATGTTCACCAGCCAATAATGCACAACAATAATTTTTAAATTTATGTTGTGTAAGGCCCAAAAATCATACTAAACTTACCAGAAATAATAATTAGGCTTAAATTCTGATATCTTGGATATTGAGCAAATGTTATTTGTTGTACTTTAAGATTCAGTGGACACTTGTGTGACTAATGCCTAACTCAGATCCTACTTTTCTAATAGCCAGGCTAATTTTAAAAATGGTCCAATTTCTGCTTTTTTGCTGCTACAGAAATACTACTAAATATAATTCTAATTAAAATTTTAAGCTTCATTATATTATATTCATCATCTCCTAAGTCACACTTTGAAATAAACCCAAAATGCAGAATGTGGATGTTTTAAATAAACTCATATGTCAGTAACAAGGAAAATAAAGTATCATGACAATTATTTACAAGAATCATATTTATTTTTAAATTACTTTTTTACTTTTAGAAAAGAAAAATTGACAACAAAGTGATAATATTTTATAGTTGTTATGTTTTTCACTTTAATCAATTACTAGCTGGAACAGGCCAGTGATTTCGAAATTTAGGTGTGATATGATAACGCGGTCATAGTTCAAGCTATGATAATAAGGATTGGCAGAAATTACTTATTTATAATGTGCAGCTGATCTTACAGGGATAATGTAAAATAAATTAACAAAAAAAAATAAGACTTATTAAATAGAGACCAATAAAAAGAAATGAATAGTGATTACCCATTAACTACTTTCAGTTTGCTCTGCATTATATTGCATACTGTATACTAAATATTATATTATAATAAGCTACAAAACCTTTACAATCTCAAATTTTATATAAATATAAATTTTTCGAAATATTACCATAGGATAATTCGCGCCCTGAGGTGATGGAGATTTAGCTCCAGTAGTATGTCTAACAGGACTTGAAGAAGGATGTTTGGAAAAATATTCCCGAATGTTTTTGTCAGACGAGTTATGTCTTTGTTTTCCACCGCCCCCTCCACCTCCGCCAACGCCTTCTTCACCTAAAATATTAAAATATATCAAGGTTAGTCACATACTTTATCTAAGTACACAAAGTAATAAGATACACAATTCCCATATTATGGCGGCAAAATTATCCAGTGAAATCATATTAAACAGTGAAGTGAAATTAAGTTTGTCCAGCTGAATATATTTTATCATTTTATGTCAATCATAACTCTTCGTCAAAAACTTTGGAGAAAATATTTAAAAGGGAGGTAAAATTTTAATGAATGTGTTACATACACATGGCAGGTACACAGCTTTGAAAAAAATACAGTCAAGGCATGAAAGTGGTAATAGACATCAGGTGGAACAGAACACCTTATTACAGAATGTTCTTTTGTTACAAAATTTGAGGAGATATTTAAGATGTAAATATTTTATATTTTAAGTAATTTACATAACATCATACTTGATATATTATGTAGTATAATCATAGAATATTCTGAAACAAGTCTAAATAAAGGTTATCATTATTATTTTTCATTGTCACCATTACATTACAGCCCAAGTCCACTGCTGAACAGAGGACACCCGAGAACATGTAACAAAGCACAGTACTCAGCCATCTGCATCCATCTAGTGGGCAGCCTTAAAATTCACTTACCAGTATGAGGTAGCCATTTAAAAACCTTTTCTCCCAATTGGTTGTCGGTTCTTTGAGCTATATGGCTGTCCCATTGCCACTTCAGCTTACTAAAATGTTGGGCTAATGTCGGTTACCATTACTCTACTGTGGATATTCGAAGTCCATCACACAAAAAACCTCCGAGCATAGGCCTTTCCATAGCTTGTTGATTCAGCTAGCCAAAATAGTGCTGAGAACCAAACAGCAATTCTGCCACAATGACAATATTGTCGTCAGTAAATCAAAGGTAAGTGCCAACACTGCTGTTTGGCGGCAGAAATAGATACGAGTGTTGTACCTACCCAGATGAGCTCCTAGGCATTGAGTTATATGTATTACGTACTAGAGAAGCTATTCCAAACAAAAATTGTGCTACTTTACATCTTCGCGCATGATATAGTAGAATGCGCTACATAATACTCGCCATTGATGTTGATTATTATTATTACAAACTTAATCTTTTTACTTTATTTAAAATATTTTGCTAAAATGTTAATGCTAAAAAAATCAGAACTCTTTATGTCAAAGTTTTTCCTGGGCAATATAATTATAATTTATTTACCTCAATTGATATAAAGGATTATAAAAATCCATTCAATTAAGAATTTAATTGAGTATTTCATGTATGCACATATTTTTTCCGGGTATATAATATTTCAAGAAGTATCAAGTATTGAGCATCAAGATTGTTCTAAAATATGATATTTTTGCCCAGCCAGGCCTTAAATTGATTGTGTACCTTTAATTTTTTTTTATTATTTCTACATCTGTAATTCAATTTTTTTTTTAAATTAACTAATGAAATAATCAGCTTGACACATGCCTATAAATAATAAATAAAATACACTTAAGAAAATAGTAATTATTAGAAAAAAATATTACCTTTTCGCTTTCTTTTCCTTTCAGGCACTGCTATTGTAGGTGTAGCACCACTTGGTGGTACAAGGGCATTACCAGGTCCAACAGTTGAGCCCCTCATAGCAGCAGATTTTTCAGGGGTTAAAGCATCAATTTCTTTGTCACTATGTGAAGACCCTGCAATAATTGATATAAGACTATATAAATGCCTCTGTAATCTCTTAACTCTCATTTATAACATAATTAAAAACAATACATTTAAAAAATTATGTTAAATTAATAATTATTTATGACATCTTAGAAGCATAATATTCAGCTTTTAGAGGAAATACTCAATGAATTAAATGTTCAAATACTTGTGAACTTATAAAATATAATGTTCTGACAGAATAATTTAATTCAGGACTGCTTATCTAAGCATCTTATTTCATGAAACTCACTTTTTGACATAAAGCTGTGTAGTCCGACGATGTTTACATTTAGTCCATTTTCATAGTCATGCATTATGGCAAGTGATAATTCCGGTAATAATATGAGTAACATTGGCACATTCACAATTCCTATCCGGCATTTTACACTTTACGGCAACGTCACAATCCTTTATTTACAATTTTCCACATAAGTTCGAATGTCCAGGTTGTATCGAATTTAGTCTCAGAAGAGCGGTCGACTTCATTGTAAAACACTAGAAGTCACTGATCACATCACATATTTCATCCACTTTTATCACCGATTCACAAATTACCTGTGCTCATATTGGAGTCCTGATTATGTAGTGGCTGCCCCGTGTTGACAGTAGTTTGTGGTGCCATCTGAATTTGTGACCCAGCTGACATCTGTAAAGAAAGATGGCGTCTTTACATATGACTCGCCCAATTTGTCGCTTTTCACAAATTTACAGCACTTAAAAGTTACTGATATCTACACTTACAAATTATATACTAAATGTTGTGTCCATTTTATATACCTAACATTACAAAATTTTCACTTTAACATTCTGAATAACCTAACTAGTTTGACAAGTTGTAAACGCTAGTCGCGACTCGCAACAATCGGATACGCATCCGCGGGGAGAAGTGCGAGGGGTGTAGAGAATGGAGATCGTCACGAAGTTTGCTCCGAATGTAATAATAATAACGACGGGCGAGGCGCCATTTTACAAGGATACAAGGCCGAGACAATTGTTCAATGGTAAAAATTTACAATACACTGTGTAACTAATATATAATTTATGAAAACCCTATTCCAAAAGCGCAATTCGAAAGATTCTTATTGCAGATTTAGCTGGGTCAATAGCCCATGTTTGCAATTGTATATATTTTAATAATGCAAAAATATTACCTAATTTGTTGTACCTATTTGTATTCATTGGGCAAAATCAGTGGTATAAAACGAATACTTAAATATTATTACAAATAATGAATATACTTTTAAAAGATACGTTGTTCACTGGAATCTATGTTTAGTAACGTGTGTACGAAATCGAGTTGACCGATTATTCCCGCAATGAGGTGTGGTGGCAACGGCAACAGCGGGCGGCGGGCGGAGTGCCACCGACCTGCGGCGAACGAGTACGTGATATCGGCGCTCGTGCCCCACAACAAACTGCTTACTGGACGTGTTTGTTACGTAGGCGTCTGTGCCGCGATGTATACGAACCAACATAAACACAGATAGAATATATTTATGTAGGTACACAAGTAGGCACCTAAATATAGATATAGGTATCCAACAAGCACTGAGCGCGATTAACTTGTGTTCAGGCATTAGATACGCAACGCAATGATGGTTTTTTTTATATTATAGAGGTGTACATACCTACCTACGTATGTTTAATCTACATTATAATTTAAAACACATAAATGCTACTAAAACAACTGTTATAATAATTATAATTTCTTTATTTCACATAACATAACTCCAGGCACGTGAAATAAAGAAGTTAAGTACCTACCTACCTATAGGGTGGATGCCCCTAATACCAGTCGTGCCCCTAATTGCAGCCTTTTCGCCTTTTTACTTCGTAAATAAGACTTCTAGTAGTCTTAACTACAAATATTGTCACCTAAAAAATTCTTCGTACCTAACTAGAGGAAAGTATATTTCAAATATTACCTCACAGTTTTAAACCTAACAGTGTTAAAACATGTACGTAACGGAAAACGCTAATTTTCTTAATTTTTTGACAAGTTTTGATCTCGGTGGAATTACGCTTACTTTATTATTATCTCATATATAGAATTTTTGATTTGTATGAATATGACTATAAACATAGTAATGCAGTTATTTTTGTTTAAATTTACAAGTTATTTATTTTCTTTTAGTGGAAATTAATGGGGCTGTTATTAGATATAAGAAATGTATGGAGTGCATAATGTCAGCCGCATAAGAAGTACCTAGTTTCAGCCACGTAATATAAATCAGGGCTGTCATAAACTGGAATATATACCATTAATTAGATCATAACTTATTTTATAGTTAAGGGAGTTATGATCAATTCGGCTGTTTTAAAACTGGTTTTAGATTTTAAAGTTTAGCAAAAGATGTACTAGCTTTTTTATTTGATATTCGATGTATATTAAGAACACCTTATGTAAGTATTCTATTATTTTTTGAGAAAGAATAAATAACAAGCAATAAATATAGTATATACACAAGCAAAAACTATAACTTAGTAATACTAATTATAACTTAGAACATAAACGATAAACTCATGACAAGGAAAGTGGCTTAGGACCAGACTTGGCGGCAGTTTATGGAGGAGGATGTTCAGTAGTGGACTTGTGTAAGGTTGGTAATGACGATGATGATTTGAAAACTTGGATGATTAAATTATTAGAAATCGATATACTACATAATATTTTATCATAATTTGCTTTAACTTATTGAACTGCTTTAAACTAAAACACAGTAAGTTAAGTAGTAAAACGTTAAAATAAAATAATGTTGTCGTCTGCCTTAATACATATTCCATGCTTGTGACATGCAGATTCAAAATTAAAAATTGTTACGAATTTATTACTGTGCCTCTAAAACTTACCTGCAATACGTACTTGCCAACCAAAAACTCAAAAGTCATAACCCTATGCTATGCTGACATTAGGGACACAAAAGGACGACATTCGGTTCAGGGTGGCTGGAATTTGAGCCATTACGCCTTTTTTTGCTTATCGTCATTTTAAAAATTGTTCCTGATATAATATGATGGTAAATAAATGTTCATCACATTTGTCCATAAATAACCTATCGATTAAAACAAATATTTAAAAATATTTTGTCCTGATTAAAATAGTAGGAATTTTTAAAGTTGAAATTGGCGCTAAAAGGCTGGTAATAGGAGCATCCACCATATTAAAATATTATTACCTACCTACCAACTAGAAACCTACTCTAATTTGTAGGTGTAATCCTATAAAACGCATGTTAGATACTAATAGGGTCGTTGCGCCGGTTTTCGGCCTTTTAGTGGAGTTGTTAACTTTAAGGTACTAGAAAAAATAATTGCCATTATGCTGGTCTAGTGCTGTTAATGTTAATTTGTAGCTTACATAATGTAGTTTTCATTTTTGTAACTCATTGATGCTACAACAAAAATCTCTTTTTTATAATAATTTTTGATGTGAAAAATATGTAAAATGCTAGTTTTCGGCCCCAAATTTTAAATTTCGGCCCACAAGAATTTTAGTTTTCGGCCACTGCATTAGACACGATAGAAAAGGTGCTTTAATCTTAACTTAATATAATTTTTGTAAAATTATAATAAAATTTCGTGTCGTTAAATATGGCAATCAAATCTGCTCATTTTTTGTACTTACTCATATTTTCATCATCATCAGCCTTTCCATTACATCCCTTCACAAATCCACTGCTGAACGTAGACCTCCCCCAAGGAGTGCCACAAAACACGGTCCTGAGCCACCTGCATCCATCGACTTCGTGAATGTCTTACCAGGTCGTCACTCCATCTAGTGGGGGGATGCCCTACACTGCGTCTACCGTTACGAGGCCGCCATTCAAGAACCTTTTTCCACATTGGTTGTCGGTTCTTCGAGCTACATAGCCGGCCCATTGCCACTTCAGCTTACTAACCCGTTGGGCTATGTCGGTCACTCTGGTTCTACTGCGGATATTCTCATTTCTAAGTTTATCACGCAGAGAAACTCTGAGCATAGCCCTCTCCATAGCTCGCTGAGCAACCTTGAGCTTCCTCATCTGGCCAGCAGTGAAGGAACACGTCTCAGTTCCATAGGTCATCACTGGCAACACGCACTGGTTGTACAGTCTCGTTTTGAGGTATACCTGACGAGAAGATGTGCTGTAATTTCCCGAAAGGTGCCTCATATTTTAGTCCAACAAAATCTATACATCTCAAATCCTTTTGGTGCAAAAGTCATATCCAATTTTTTTCCATATCTTCTTCTGTATCGCTTATTAAAATGTCATAACACCAGGTGCAATTTACTATTACTCTTTCATTTTCCTTCATGGAATTCTTGGATATTGCGATTTTTCGTTTTTGAACTTTAGCACTTTTTAACTTTTCTTTTTATATTCTTTTATTTTTCAAAATATGTTATCTTTTTTAACTTCTCTATATTAACTTTTTTTATCTTTATAAGTTTTCGCTATCTCTGCATATCAAATTGCTATAGAAGAAGGTGTACGTGTACTGTTAATGGTTGATTTTTTTACGAGTCCCATTTTAAATAAATGTTTTTTCTATCGCATCTTTGTATTCTTTATTTAATAGTACTGAAGCCACTAGTTTGTAGAGGTGTACTAGTCTGTTTTATTGGAATATCAACCAGCACATTTTCTAAAGTTTCAAAGGCGTTGTTTGTTATCATCGGTGTTAGTGGTGGTGGTATCATAGTGGCCATTGTACTACTTTGAATCGTTATTATTGCATTACTGGAATCTATCACCATTTCCGGCATTGTCAGTACTGTTGTCATTGGTATGCTTATTTGAGTTGGGATTACAAGAACATCATCTAACGATACTAAGAAACTGATATCCAAACAACTTCCTGACAAATGCATTGTTGAAATGTTGTTATCAATAAACGATTCTAATGCATCGGTAGATCAATTCATTAGTTACTAGAACATCGCCAACCATGTTTTTTTTTTGCCAGATTTGATTTTACTTGTTTCAAAACTTCTCTTGTGGAAACTAGGTCTGCGTCAGTTATTTATATACATACGTAATATAGAAATATATTTTTTCTGGTGTCTGAATTTTCACTAATTAGTATTTCCGGGGTATTCCGGACACATTCTGAATAATCCACTACATGGTGATCAAATTCATTAAGACCACATTTTCTGAAACTATTTACTAATTATATTTCTTTGGAGGAATTTTCTTTAGAGGAGCCATCTGAAGAAAATAATGTCTTATTAGTTGTGTCTTAGGAAAAAGGTTTTTCTTCCTAAAACGCAACCCGAATGAAAAATTTCATGAAATGTCCGTCAACCAAAGCAGTATTCAATTTTTGTTTTTTTTTGTATGATGATATTGGTATTGTATGAAATAATTTCCTATTCTTTTATACAATTTTAAGTTGGCCGAAAACTAAATAATAATTTTAGACTTAATCTAGTTTTCGGCCACAACTAAAATGGGTATTTTAGTTTCATCAATAACCACTCAAATTGCAGTATTTGGTGGCCGAAAACTGAAAGCTAGTGTCTTCGCAAGAATACAATTCATTATAAATAAGAAAAAGGACTAATAGTAGGTAACCAAATAAATGAAAGAGACAAAGTATTTAGGCCAAACTCGGGCTACTTTCCGGCCACATGGCCGATAACCAAATAATAGGAAAATTTTATGTGTTACTTTCCGGCCACCTAATTTATTAACTTTTACAATAAAATATTATAGTAATCTATGTAACAATTTAAAATTAAGTTATTTATACAGTGAAATATAAGCACAATATTAAATAATCATTGTAAATACAGCGCAAAATTTACTTTTGAGTGAAACGCGCGCCACTATTTTTTTTGCACGATCTTACACATTTTGACAGCTCCTGTGCCGGCATCAAACTGAACTATTTATTATAAATCGCGTATTGTGTTTACACGATGAAGTAATGTTGCAATATATAATGCAACTATTTACAAATGTATTAAACTTAATTTTGCACGATTATATTTATTAAAATCGTTATTAAATCAAATTTACTGCATCACCTGGTGCCAAAGGCCGAAAACTAGACCCGGTCGGCTTACCGGCGCATCGACCCTACCTAATACACATTTTTGTCAAGTTTATTATTATCTATTTTTTATCTAAATCAATTTAAATAATACTTTCAGAAGCAGTCAACGACAACGACAATCAGTTTTATAATGTTTTCTTAGCTGGTACTAAACACTGCTAAGCCTTTTTGTTAGTGTAAAAAACACCAAAAAGGGATAATATAACTGACTAGAAAACTTATAATTAATTTAGTTAAATGTGCTCTATTTTATATTAATATTGTCAAAGCAATTCTTTTTGACTGTCGATTACGAATCGTTATATTCGCCTTAGCCGATATTCAGATCAATGCATATCACCTAGTGCCAGCGTACAAAGCACTATTATTTACCTGGCGATGTGTTAAAAAAATGTGTTGCACGTTATGACACGTATCAATCGGGCATATTAGCATTATCGTCGTGGCGTTGCCGCTCTGTACTGTGTACTCCCTTTGGAGCCTCCTGCCCCCGCCTCTCCACTCTTCAGTATAAACAACTTCACCGACCTAAACTAACGATTGTAACAACAAAAGAGGCAACACAACACTCTGTATTTAGATTGAATCAAAAATAAAGATAAGGAAAAAAACAAGCACGTGACGAATGCACAAGTTAATGTAATATTATATTCAACATTTAAATATTCTTGTCAAGGTTGACTGACGTAACTTCCAGATAACATACATTATTAGAAACAACTATCATTTACAAGCCGAAACTTTTAATATTTAATTTGATGCGAGAACATCTGTAAATAAAAAAGAATCAATGGTAAGAATATCCAACTTGTATAATATGTAAATCGACTAATGATTTGCTTGCGCAGTGCTTATTGTTATGGCTATTTTTAGCGCACCTAGCATCAGGCGAATGGAAAGTTAGCGAGCTGGCAACATAATATTTACGTTGCTACTTGCTACATACAATAAACATGTATTTGCAAGTACATAAGTACTCGTAAATGAGGAATTTCAAACGACATTAATAATCAAAATAATATAGTTATAATTTTATAAAACTTAGATAAATAGGTACAAATTTAGCGTTATAAGTCTCGCACTTGTATTGATAACATCGTCACCTGCCACCTCCTCCACCTCTTCTGCAAAAACTGTCTAGATACTCACAAGCAGGTTATTTTAGATAATTAAACAATATGGCACAGAAACTTCTTAGGATTCTATTGGTCTTAGATAGATATCGCAATTAAATAACATCAAACTTAGTATATCCTAGTTTATACATACAATTATATTTCAATTGATAGCAAGTCAATGATACTTCAAATTTTATAATTTGTTTATGACTCCTCGTGTTGTTCGTTAATTTCATATTAAAATATTCAGATTCAATAGTTCCGAACATGATACGCCTGTTATTGATTTATTTTCTAGTGTTACCTGATAAGTATATAAGCGTGTCACAGTAACAAATTTTGGCCAAGGTCAATTTAAAATCTAGCAAGATTACTGCTATTCCTGGGTCAGAAGGGGCGTGTGCATTACTGCGCCGCAGGAAACTGCGTCTCTAGGTAGAAGACAATCAATACTCAGTCACATCTCTGCCCCGCGTTCATTGTGAAAGCGCAGTTCCGCGGACCCCAAAATCCCCTCTTCCGGTGCGACGTATAACCCCGCGTGCTATTTAACCCAATTTTCTAGTGCGAGGGGTATGCAGGGTGAAGTGGGCGGAGTTCGGCGCAACTTCAGTCGCAAGTGTGCAACGCCAACGAAGTGTAAAGAGATTCAAACCTTTACTTGCAATATTGATTTATGTCTAGGTCCGACTTATCTTAATGCCTTAACATCTTGTTAGGTTTTCACTTAATTAATTTCCTAAGAATATAGTTTCTGTTTAAGCAATTGACATTTTATTAGTAAATTAACTTAATGAGAATGGTAACACTACAGTAAGAGAGGGGATGTGGTCAGTTGCACGAAGCAAAGGGCCATGAAGTGGGAGACAGCCGTGGGAGACGGTTGGGTTAGTGACGAAACATAGATTAAGACCAAATAAATGTATAATATATAGAGTTTAAACTAAAGCCTCAGGACGAATAAAAGTGTAAGCAGTAATCGGAGAGTCTTTTATTATACTTCAGAAGTGGTAAGTACCCGTTTCTTTTATTATACCTGTAAGTATATGTTTCTGATGGGTAAAAAAAAGTTTTATTGTAAACAATTTTATTGACTCGTTTATGATTAAATGGTCCTAGGCTACCCGTTGAGTACCGGGGGGACCAATTCATACAGCTATACCGCGCTGTTATTTTCGTCTTAATAAATATAGAACGACAGTATATTTTCAATTAGAAACTATTTTATTCAATTCTGAACAAAGTAAAGAGTATTCTCAAGTATTAAGCTCACTCGGTTACATAGACAAAATAAAAAAAAATAGGCATTCACTTTCGCGTTGTTGGTGATGTTAGTTGCGAATTGTTTTCTTTTTGTATTTATGATTTTTGTTGGATTTTCTTTCAAAAACTGGTAAAAAAAATGTTAATTATTTTTGCTAGATAATGTTTTAGAATGATTTAAGTTACAACAACAGAAAATTTTTGTGTTTCAATTGATAAAAAAGGGAAAACGGAACATCAACAAACGCCAACAATTTATAACGGTCAAGGTTTCGAATAGATCTACCTTCTGAGATATTTAGCCTTTTATAGATGGTTTATTGCGTGTATATTCATAAAGATATTATTTCAAAATGTTTTGTCTGTATAATTGTATATAAAAAAATGGAGAAGACGCTGTGGTGTTTTCACAAAAAGGTTTTGAAAATGAGGTTGCAAGGGGGCTCGCGCAGGCTGTCTCCTGTAGAATTTTTAGCAAATGTTTGCGGGTGAAGAAGTGGAGCTATTTTAATGATTACATACATCATTTCGGTTAATTTTAAGAAGAGCGTGTTATACAGATATGATGACATAAAAATAAAATAAAATCTTACGCTTTTTCATTCCTATAAAACATATTTGCCTAAAACCAAATTAATTGGCAGTAAATACACTTTTTCAAGATCCCTTAGAAACAAAGAGCTGTACAAAACTAAATAAACATCCAAATGTTATTGTTATTGTTTCTACTTATCGACAATCTTATCAGCTTTAAAGAACTGTAACTTAAACCTTTTGTAACATAAGGGAACAGTCGTGAATAACATTAAATGTTTTAAACAAATGCCGTGCGACAAAGCCGTTTTTGTTAGCAGGTTTTAAATTATGTTATTATTTGTTCATTTGTTTTACTTATTTCGGTAATTATTGGGTTCTTCTTATATTTTTATGCTTTCTTGCTGAATCTTACCAGGACAGAGGTTTTACTTCAAACCAGTGGTAGTTAAACAAAGAGGACATTATTGTACTTCTTCTTATGGTAACGTATTAATAAAGTATTAAGTGTAGGTCAAATGTGAGAATGGCGCTACCTAACGTGTTATGTCAATCCAAGTAAGACTACCCAATGCTGGATACCGCTGCGATGCTGGGATAAAAGGAGTAACAAAAATTTTGTTAATTTTTAGATAACATAGGCCGTTTTCGAGATACCTACTTAAGAAAAGTTTCAAGTCATTGAATGTATTCATAGTTGCTTTTGTTTGTGAGTTGCAGAAAAAAATGCAGAGGGAAGATAAATCGCAACCTCGTCGTCTGGAGACTCCAGATCGTGGGGAGTCCCGACAACGAAGGGATGATGATAGGACCAGAAGCAGACGTAGCCGCACCCGCTGTGACAGTATTAGGAGTTTTAACGAACGTGATCGACTCCGTGTAGTAGAACGAGAGCTGGCTCGCGAACGGGACCGGCTACACAATCTCCAGAACGACCTGATTATGGAACGTAGTAGGAGGCTACGCAGTGTGAGTAAAAATAACGATTTCGAACGTCATGATTCCCATATTTCTGGGCGTGATACAAGTACTGGACGTAATGTTCGTTCTAGAAGTAGGGCGCTTGACCAAGGGGTGGATGACCGTCCCAAAAGAAGGCGAATTCTAGAACAAGGCCAACGATCTTTCAGTCCCTCGTTCTCAACTAAAGATGTAACTAATATTCTTAAATCACTTAAAGACTTACAGTCACAGCCGTCGACGTCCGCCCCGGTTGCACCTATTAATTCAAGTAGCTATAAAAATATTTTACCTGATTTTGATCCATCGTCGAAAAATCAACGAATAGATATGTGGTTAAAAAAAGTAAATGAATGTGCAACAGTCTACGGCTGGGACGACAAAACAACAATCCATTACGCCATGCAAAAGCTTCAGGGTTTGGCCAAGACCTGGTACGAGAGTTTACCTTCAATTCTTTTTAATTGGAATGAGTGGCAAGATAGGTTAATAAATGCTTTTCCATATGAATATAACTATGGCCAAGCTCTGGAAGATATGTTGAAACGAAAGAGCAAGTTTAACGAACCTATTGAAGTGTATTATTATGAGAAATTGGCACTTTTGAACCAATGTGACATCGAAGGAAAGCGCGCTGTCGATTGCATTATACACGGGTTAACGGACAAAATTATTAAATCAAGTGCTACCACATTACGTTGTTTACAACCGGAACAGTTGCTCCGATTTTTAATGAGTAATAAAGAACTCAATCAACCTTTTGAACGAACTTATAACAACTTTAGGTCTGGTGTAAATACAGATGTTATTAGCGTTAATAATAATAATAGATTAGCAAATAAAAATAACCTTATCCAAAATAATAATATATATTGTTATAACTGCAAGGAAAAGGGTCATCCATTCTTAAAATGCCCCAAGCCTATTATAAAGTGCGGTAAATGCGATAAAATGGGCCATAAAACAGAAAATTGTTTCGCTGTTATTAATGCCAATGAGCGGCCCTGTTCATAAAACCTTGCGTATATCAAACTCAAACCCAAATTCTAAGTTTATTATAGTTCGTCAAGAAACTCGAGAAATAAACGATCTAGCCACCATAAGAAAAAAAAGAAATTAAAGACTCTATTGATACTCAACAAGAGAAACAAAAATTTAGATTCAATAGAGGATGACGTCCGGCAAAGGTTTATGCCGAAGGTTAGTTAAAATAACGAAAATGACTTTTACAAATGACGGAAAGAGTAGGAAACTTCTTCTTTCATACATAGGCCCATATTAGGTAATATCAGTATTGGGAAATGATAGATATAGGGTAGCGGCTATTCCGGGACGAACGGGTACCAAGAACAAACGACAAACAGCGGTAGCCGCTGACCAAATGTCGCCTTGGGTCAATTTTGCCGCTTTAGATGTTAATGAATCCGATACGTCTAATGATGGTGGTAATGAGGATATATATAGATTATAGTAATAGTGATAAATGATAAAACCAAGTAATTATTTTATTTATTTATTTTAAATTTTTATTTTATTTTGTAAAATTACATCAAAAATGTCGTAAATGGACCTGTTGTGAACAATTTTATTAACAATTTTTCTACCTAAGTACCCTTCTAAGTTTCACATTCATGGTAAATATTTTGTTACAAAATATGTTATGTTAAGTTACGACGTACATTTGGATAGATAGACAAATAAAAAACAAGGATTGTTATGATTAAGACAAGCATTGATATCTGTGAGAATGGATGGGTTCACAGTTTATCGTTTTACTTGTGCCGCTTATGAAAATGGATGCACAAAGATTGTTATGGTTAAGATCTAGCGACATGGGTGTTGAGCATAGATATCTGTGAGAATGGATGGGTTCACAGTTTATCGTTTTACTTGTGCCGGTTATGAGAATGGATGGGTTTGTAATCGGGCAAGTAAAGTGTTCTGCACTATGTTCGCTTGTTAAATGTGTCCCGTTTGTAAGAATGGATGGGTTTACTAATGGGACTCATTTGGAAATTGTAATGGATTAACAAAAACTGCGAAGTTGTGTTTTACTTGCTCAATGGGAATGGATGGGTCCACAGAGCAATATATTAAGCACATACCAAAAGCTATTGTTAAACTTATATTCTGAGACGTACCATAAGATTATAGCAATGTTTGATTGTTTGATTAGGCTAATATGTAAGAAATAATAATATTTTAAATTGTTATTTTAGTTTGTAAAATTACATCAAAAATGTCGTAAATGTACCTACCAGTTGTGAACAACTTTATTAACAATTTTTCTACCTATTCCCTTCTAAGTTTCACATTCATGGTAAATATTTTGTTACAAAATATGTTATGTTAAGTTATGACGTACATATGGATAGATAGATAGATGAATAGAAAACAAGGATTGTTATGATTAAGATTTAGCGACATGTGTTAAGCGTTGATATCTGTGAGAATGGATGGGTTCACAGTTCATCGTTTTACTTGTGCCGGTTATGAGAATGGATGGACAAAGATTATTATGATTAAGATTTAGCGCCATGGGTGTTGAGCATAGATATCTGTGAGAATGGATGGGTTCACAGTTTATCGTTTTACTTGTGCCGGTTATGAGAATGGATTGGTTTGTAATCGGGCAAGTAAAGTGTTCTGCACTGTGTTCGCTTGTTAAATGTGTCCCGTTTGTAAGAATGGATGGGTTTACTAATGGGATTCATTTGGAAATTGTAATGGATTAACAAAAAAAACTGCGAAGTTATGTTTTTTTTACTTGCTTAAAATTGGGAATTGATGGGTCCACAGAGCAATAAATTAAGTATATATACCAAAAGCTATTGTCAAACTTATATTCTGAGATGTACCATAAGATTAGGTATAGCAATGTTTGATTAAGCTAATTTGTAAGAAATAATAATAATATGTACCTAATGTAAGTTTTATATTATTGTTTATATTACTATAATAAAAGACTTTCCGATTACTGCTTACACTTTTATTCGTCCTGAGGCTTTAGTTTAAACTCTATATATTATACATTTATTTGGTCTTAATCTATGTTTCGTCACTAACCCAATCGTCTCCCACGGCTGTCTAATCTCATGATAATAGTTCGTACTAATCAAGTTGTCTTATATTATGTTAAAAATATTGCATTGCATACATCGTTACCAAAATATCATTTTACTTCGAATACAAATATAAAAAACGAATAGCATTAAAAGACAAAACCCCACTATCTAAGTATCGTAAAAACCATTCAATACAACTTAATCGTCGTAGTAAAATACACATACCTACTTACCTACATTTAAATCAAGTTTCACAGTCAAATCAAGGCATAAATGTCGCGTATAGTGGAATTAGTCAACTCTTCCTCAAATGACTCGGGTGCACCTCGCTGATAGACAGAAAAAATTCTGACGAATAGATTTGGGAAGCTACATTACCAATACAAGGATATAAGCACTGCGCTGATCAACCTACTCACTACGCCGAAACGCCAAAAACTCTAATGAAGTAAAAACCAGTCATTCAAATGCATGTGATTTATTTCTCGAATCTCAAGGGTTTCCTAGGCAGCAACTGCAATCTGTAATAAACTTAATATTAATAGTTCGCACTTATCAGAAGTTGGCAGACATTCTAAGCATTAGAAAAGTCATTGTGTATCTAAAGCGCATATTATTGTGATTTTATGTTAGGAATTGCAAATATAAAGCTATCTATATTTAGTGATTTTTTAACAATATTTTAAATCTGTTTTTCCTTTTCTCATCAGAAAAAATAAATCTCTTCTGCTTTTATTATTATTATTATCAAATAAGCAGATTTATCCATACACTTCCTGAAAGATCACTGCGAACTTAATTTTCTGATTATCAGAAACATTTGTCTCATGCTTGGATCCAAAGAAAGTGACTTGTGACTGTGTCGCTGTAGAGCTCTATTATGAGCTTTAGATTTGCAATCCATTGCAATAATCACAATATACTCAGCTCAACAACGATTTTTTTTAATGCTTAGAAGCTTAGAATGCCTGCCAACTTCTGATAAGTGTGAGCTATTAATTTTAAGTATAATACGTATATTGTAATTGTTGCGATAGGAAACCCTTTGAGATTCAAGAAATAAATCACATGAATTGGAATGACTGGCTTTTGCTTTTTTACAGTTTTTGGCGTTATGGCGTGGCAGAATGAATGAATCTGTTTAATCGAGGTATATTTACGCACCAACCTTGACAAACCCTTATGAGGAGGAAACGGTGTTGACGGGAGTCTCCTCCAAGGAGTGCCTCAAAGCACGGTCCTGAGCCTTCCGCATATGGATGCGGAAGGCTCAGGACCGTGCTTTGAGGCACTCCTAACTTTCTGTATGTCTTATCATGTCGTCACTCCGTCTAGTGGGTGGCCGACCTACACTCCGTTTACCGGTACATATATCGAAATACTGAAGTCTATGTAGAGTAGGGCTACGTTGGCTATCAGAGTAAAAAACCAGAGTACGAAATCTATCCAACTGCAGAGAGGTGTGAGATAGGGTGACATAATGTCCCCGAAACTCTTTACCGATGCATTGAAATTGAAAGAAATTCGAAGCTGTTGGACTGGAAAGCATACGATATCTAAATCAATGGCGAGTAGAGCACTCACCTTTAATTCGTCGACGATATAGCCATTATGGCAGAATTACTGGAGGGCATCAGCACTATGTTCAATAACGTTTATAATGTCTCCCAACAGCTAAGTATTAACTCTTTCGCTGTCCCGTGCACTACATATAGGTCATTGCTATTGTCTTACTATTGTGTCTGGAAATCGGACAGTGAACGTGTTAAATAGACAATAAAAAGATCATGTGTGTAACGTCCATTTCAATTAAATCCCTCTCCCTATGGTAGTTGTTGAGCGCATTTCACTAGAAGTTGTTAACGAGTATGTTTACCCAGGACAAATTGTCCGACTAGGTGATGATGACGCTGTTTTGAAGTATAGCAACTTAGAACTCACGCGACGCCATTTTGCGATCACTCTTACAAGTTAAATTGTGTAGATTGAAGATGTACCAAACACATGGTTTTCAATTAGTGACCGACCCAAGATTCGGTTTCGATTTCCGCAAGTTTCGGCAAAAAAAATCCAGTTTCGGTAATAGTTTCAGTTTCGGCAAAAAATCTGCCGAACCTTCGGCGGCGCCGAAACTCGGTGTTCGTGGATTATCGTGCGTCGTTCGGCAGAGTTCGTAACTCGCGTATTATAGAAAAGTTTGTTTCTGTAGCTGATACCGAAACAGAAACTTTTTTATTTAATATAGATTATAAATAACACTTATTAACACTGTCACTCTTTTGTTTTATTAGCACTGGTTCGAAAAAAAAACGTCTGTCCTTGGGAGAACCAGCAAGAAACCCAGCGGGGTTTTTTTTTATATAACAGCTTACAATTAGAGGCGTAGCGTAAACTAATATAAACGTGAGCGAAGTTGCATCAGCGAGGCCTCTTTTCTTTCGTTCCAAAGATTTACCCAATAGATCTATCCTTCCCAACATGCTTTGATACGACATACCTACTCATATCTATTAATCTCTGACAAGTCTCGTATTCCGTCAATGTAACAATCGCGGTCTTTGATAGTAGTTACAACGGCCTCGCAGTCGCACTTAAGAGGGTCTTCTTGCGAGGCCCCATACAAACACACTTAAATTTGTGACTTTTTTTCGAGTGTAAAAGTGATCAAATTAATTAGTCATCTGGGGCATCGCATTTTAGGGGGCCTCGCGAGGCCCCTTTTATGTGCGAGGCCGTGGGAGAGGGCCCACTTCGCCCACGCCTAGCTACGCCACTGCTTACAATCATGTATGTAACACAATTAGCAACACAAAACAAATTAGAAATAGCTTGGCAGTGATCACCTCATACCCATGGGTTATTATCATCCATAAATTCCTTAATATTATAATAACCCTTTTTATACAAACTTAGTTTATTAAAGTTTTTGAATTTTGAGCACGTTGTGTATATTTTCTGGGATTTTGTTGAATGTATATTGTGTGTGATATATTAAGTTAATGCTCTCATTGACTAATATTAAACATATTGTGAACACAATAAAATATGTTCTCAATTAGCGAGTAACTTTTTATGGGTGGAAGTGTTGATTTTTTTTACAAAATTAAAGTATTTCTTAACGCACTTGTTGATTTTTACTTTAAAATAAATAAATATATTGCTACATGACTATTACAATGACTGTTTTTCATTGACATGCATTACCTATCTGTATATGTATAAAAATATACTAGAATCCAGTATACAATAAAAAAAAAATGTCTAAATAAGTTTCGGTTTCGGTTGAAAATCCTGTTTCGGTCAGACACTAGTTTTCATTAATTAAGTACATTTGGAAACTATATTATTCATCATCATTACAGCCTACCAACCATAACTAAACCTAGGCCTAGCCCATAGATTGCTTTTTGATTAATGGTCGGGATATTTGTTGCAGTTTCACGCTTGGCAGGCGGGTTGGCAACCGCAGTTTTGTGTTATTTTAAATTGTTAAGGAACACGCTGCCGCTCATCTCTTGTTTCACTTTCCCTCTGTCGCATCTTATGACACTCACGGCATGATATTTACTAGTGAATTTTCTTAGGCCGCTTATACACGGCGAACTTTTACAGGTGATTTATATTAAAGAAGTTATACCTTTGAAAACTGTTATGTTAATAAAGTTGTTAAATTTTATAATTCCATAGTTACATAAGTATAATTAATTTATGGTTAAAGATTTTTTCTTAGAATATAAATGTTCGCTGGAGACTATCATGGTGATATTATTTGTTTATTACAATGGTATTCAGATTATCTGAATTTATCCGGATAGTGTTCTAGAAGTATTCGATATATCCGTATAGCAAAATGGGGTGGACAATTGCATGCCCTAATTGCATTACGTGGCCGATATAAAGGACAAGGTTGTATAGACTGTCCATGCGGTGCGGTCGAAGCTAATGTTTGTAAGTCTCATCACAGTAGAACTCATAAACTCTCTTAATTTCATGACTGTTAGACGGGAAATGAAACTTGCAGTCTTCAACAAATGTGATGATGTGAAAAATTATAATGATGATGATGAAGAAGAAACTTCATGAAACAATATCCTTATTTCACAAGAGAGCAATATTATATAGGGTAGACGCCCCCTATTAAGAGCCTTTTAGTGCCATTTTCAACTTTCAAAATTCGTACTATGTTAATAAGAGCACAAGATTTTTAAAATCTTGTTTTAATCGATAGGTTATTTATCCAAAAATTCAATGAATATTCGTTTACAGTTATATTATTTCAAGAACAATTCCAAAAACGGCGATAAACAAAAAAGGCGTGATGGCTCAAATTCCAGCCATCCTGTGCCAAATGTCGTCCTTTTGTTTATCTAATGCCAGCCTAGCATAGGGTTGTGCCCTTTAAGTTTTTGATGAACAGTAATAAATTCGTAATAACTTCTAATTTATATAGTGCGTGTCACTAGAATACAAAATGAACAATAATTATTTTGTTCTAATGTTTTACTACGTACACTTACCTTACTTAAGATGTTTTGGTTTTAAGAAACAAATTGCAAATGTATGTAGCACATCGATTTCTTACAAATCAATCATCATCATTATAGCAGACCACAAGTCTACTGCTGAACATAACTTTCATCATAAGTTGCCGCTAAGCACAGTCCTCAGCTCCTTTGCTTTTCATGAGTTTATAATTATTTTTATCTATCTCAAAAAATAATTAAAATATACGGTATTCTTGATACACAACAAATGTCTGATAGAAAAGCAAATACAACTTTTGGTAAATTTTCAATTCAAATAATCAATTATATAACAAAGATGAATTGATGTTAACATCCTCTAAAAATAAGTTGTACTAATTAATTATATTTATTTCAGATTTTGATAACACTGATTTATATAACGTGACTGAAATTAGGAACTTATTATTTGGTACCTCATATCCAATAACAGCCTGACGGCTGACATTATACACTCCATACATTTCGTTTAAGTAATTACAGCCCCATTAATTTCCACTAAAAGACAATAAATTAACTTATAAATTTATTTAAAAATAATTACTACATATGTCTATAGTCATATTCATACAAATCACAAAGGCTAAAGACGAGATAATATAAAATATGCCTTATTTTATCAGGACCATACCTAGTTAAAAAAAAATAAGAAAATGAGTTGTCCGTTGCGTAGGCGTGTTGATTTTAAATTTAACACTGAGATTTATAACTGCGTAGTAATATTTGAAATATACTTTCCTCTAGTTACGCAAAATTTTTTAGTGTTCAATATTTGTAGTTAAGACCACTATAAATCTTATTTTTAAAGTAAAAATGCGATAAGGCTGCTATTAGGGGCGGGGCTGGTATTAAGGTTAGGGGCATCCACCCTATATTTGTTATATAGTAATAATTAAACAATATTTATTATTTGAAATTTTATGTTGTTGTGGTATTCAAGAAAAAATAATGACAGCGCAAAATTTAAACGACAGGCTTTACTACCTAAGCGAGCGTAGCGTAGCGCATGCGCGTCGTTCCATTCACAAACAACAAAATGACCTGCCGTGCCGTGCCGCCTTGAAACGCGGTACGTGGGCGCCTGCCGGTAGGATAACTATTTTACTTGTTGTTTGGACTGCAACAATTTAATTTTCAGTAATTTTTTGATATAATAATAACATAGAATGTTTTAAGTGTTTCTTAGAGTAGCACGAATTAAGTTACAGGTTAGGCGGCGTGCCGGCCGGCCGGCGCAGCGCAGTGGGTCAGGCGAGGCAGTACGGGCGGACCTTGCAATGTCGCGACTCGGCGTGACGCTCAGCTGACGCATGACAGGCCGCCCGCGCCCGCATATGCCCCGGCCCCGCGCCGCCGCCGCGTTCATTGCCTTCGCGGCGGCGAGTGCGAGTGCACGTATTTATGCCAAAGATACGCAAAAATGTCTTAGTACTATAAGTTCGATCTTTTCCGAAAATGTTAAATTGGTAAAAAAAATTAATGAAAATCGCGATGATACTACGAATGTGTTTGTGATTATTCGACGTTAAAAAGTTGTTATTATGTGTGTGCAACTTGCGTAGATAAATTTATTTTGGAGTGCGGTGACGAACGGTGCGAAAGGTCGGATTGTGTAAAAATAACTGCGGAACCGGGCGGTTAAGCGGTGGAATGAGGTTTGACGGCACAAAGTAGTCGAGGCGGGGCGAGGCCGTGTGCGCCATGTTATAATTTTCCTTTGCTTTGAGTGTGCAAAGCGAATGACTGAACACTGCACTGCGCCTACTTCTCTTTCTCTCAGTGCCGTATTAGAGTAGGAACCTATCTATTGTAGTGGACATATCTACATACTTTGGAGCTTTACACTAAAATTTACTGGTTTTACCAAAGTTAAAGCATACATTCAAGGTGGATGGATAACATAAAGTGATATTCTGCAGCAGTGAAAATAGGATTCAATCTGCATTCCGAAATAAAATTTCCTCGACCTATCACTTACATTAATACATCAACCATTGAATGCATTGCGAAAACGTTGAGAAAAACGCAAGATGTTATTACATTTGAGGTGAATAATTGGTAGATGACGTGGGTACGCGGGCTGTATGGGCAATAATAACTTTTGTGGTGAACTATTTTTACTTGAAACATTTACTGCGATATTTAGTGAAATCAATGCAGTTATCAGCAGTGGTTAAGGATGGTTGATGGTTGATACCGCAACTTCTGCGGGGCGGCGCGGGGGGATACACTCTGTGTCGCTGACCCCACGGCCCCGACTGCTTGCCTACGCTCTCCGAGGCCGATCGCACCGACATACTTTTCTGCTCGCTTTAACAATTTTTATTATAGACACGGATTGTGCAAATATTCGTAATGCACGAATTGTTAGCCTAGCAAATACAAAGCTAAAATGGCATGGTATGGATTCGTAACTGTCATGTCGGTACAAGAAATGAAAATCAAATTATGTCCGTTACTACAAAATATAGGAAGATATAATATACGAACCTACAATTAATATAAAAATTAGTGACGCAGAAAATATTCACTTCGAGCGCTGAAACGAACTTCAATGGTAGCTTTTAGCGTTATTAATAGCGCTTGTTTACACTATTTTCTATAATGTTTTGTTTCGCAATTCTTGAAAACAAGGTGGTAGATAGCGAAAAATATTGATGATTTGATTGATTGAACACATGTGTTTCTAAGCAAAATCTAGTCTACGTGTATTTCTCTCACAAGTAATAATTATATCGATTATTGACGATATATTGATCGGGAAATAAAGGTGACTGAATAGCGTCGTAGCGTGTCACCATACCTACTCGTAGAGTTACCAGATCCAAAAATAAGTTTTCCTGATTATTCAACAAATTTCTAGACTTTTAAAAATACTTAAAAATAATACTAGGATTTTCTCCTGTATCGTGAGGGCAGATTACATACATAAATTTCACAAGGACAAACATCCAGACCCAGAACAATAATTTGTAGGCCATACAAATACTTGTTCCGTACGGGATTCGAACGTTAGCACAGCAACACATTGCTAAGCCACTGCGCCACGAAGCCGTCAAATTTTTATTCGCTTTCATTTTTAAGATATAACCTTTTAATTTTTTTTATTGGTAACATCTATAATGTGGCTCAGAAAATATATTATTTGCCAATAATTTCCCTGATGTAATTCCTGATACGTCAGGAAAATTCCTGTAATCTGGTAACCCTACCTACTCGGCCATTATCTATTGTTAGCGTATGTCATCATGCAATGGATTGTCGCGCGACAAGAGCACAGAGAAACATTACACCAATTCGATATTATATGTTGTTTATTACAATATGTTTTTAACAAATAAAACAAAATCGAATGGCAAGCAGAGCCCTAACGTAAGTTGTACAAAAGATAACAACTCACCGTCTTGAATTCGTGTGCTCGTTGGGTTTCTATTAGTATCTCCCCTGCGTTCACCTGCAAACACGCGATCAATGCGCTCAATGTTAATTATACGGTGCCCGATTATTTACAAACCGTCAAGCAGGGATAAATTTCTATCCAAAAGTTTTTAGTACGATAAACAACCTAGCAATTATACGTAATGCTTTGTAGCTACGTACAAAATCTTCAAATTGTATGTGATCGCAGAAATCTTTAGTATAGTTAGACAAATCATAAACATACATTAACTGACGAACTATTTACGTTCTTCCGCCATCTTGTCGTTGAGTGACGAAAGTGTTACCTTTATAGATAGCAAGCATGCGTCTGCCCTAAAACTATAAACTAATCTTTATTCCATATTAAGGACGTTTAATCCGTCAAATACTTATATATCCCTATAATATACATAAACTTAATTTACTCACTCAATATCGTTGCGGTGAGCAAGAAATAGATACAACGTGATCGATAAAATGGATCATTTGAATAATCAATAAAACAAAACAACGTACAAAAGCAATGGCCTGGTGCGGCAAAATGACGCGTCAATAGGACGAGGGAGGGGAACTGGAGGGTGGAGCGGGGGAGAAGGAACGGACGGAGGCGAGACACATAATGGAATTACATATCTACCACATAACTTACTTGGCTGAGACCAGAATATAACACACACAAACGCATAACTACCAATATACATTAAACAAGCGCCATCTAACGCGCTAGCGACTCAGGTGGGTAAGCTGTAACCATATGTTGTGTTACTTATCACCGATCACGTCACAACCTCGAGGTAATCGCCTTTTCCCTATCTATTTACCATTTGATAATTTTAATAATTGCTACCTATCCATACAACTTCATACGATACTTCGTCCTCAACAAAATATTATACAACTGACCAGAATATGTTATAATATATTCTGACCGGTTATAATATATTATATAATATGTAAGCAATAAACTATGTTATTCAATTAACACGTAATAACAATAACAAAAAATGTTACGCAAGAACAAAAAAAAAGAAAAACAATTGTATAGCTTTGAATACGTACGCCTTAAAAAATTTTTTAAGATTTGACTTAAAAACTTGAAATAATGCTCTTGTAGTTAGTGTTTTTCCCGTTGAGATTTAGTTTTGATCGCACGAATCAATGCGCCGCCATTTTCTTTAGTACACGTAAGCGAGAACCGGCGAGACTGCTGAGCGGTGACGTAGCCCAATGATACATAGCAACGTCTCCGCGTTACTGATAAAACTTAACTAACAAGCTAACCGAGCGCGGAAACGTATAACCGAGAACAAAAGAATATAGTCTAAAACAACATCGTTTAAGAATTCGTAGTCTGAGAGGATAAATCTCCTTCTATTAATTTATTACTGCGATAAAATATTTTCAAACGACTTGTTTAATAATGAAACGAGATATAAGTAGATCAGGGTCATTTGAAAACTCCATGGAAGCTCTAAAGCACCCTCAGACCAATATTTTTTTAATTATGAAACGACACCTAACAATATTCAAGGAATAATTTTTTTTATATTGACTTAATTATATATTAAATATAACCATGTATTTAAACATTTAGGTGCCTATTTGCGTAGGGTAAAGATGGAATTGAGTAAATAATTATTAGATATTATGTAAAATTTACAACAAACCATTACAATAAAACATATAGAAACCGGCCAAATACCCTCGTAATAATATACCGAACATCAAAATCTCTTTCTTTTATTGACTCGACACAACATGTCTTTCACCTCAAAATGGAAATGATTTGGCCTTGATTTTTTTTTAACAGAGGATTATTTGATGATTTCTTATATTTACGCGAACACTACATATTTAAATAAAACTAATTTTACGGATTTCATCGCGTATTCGCCACTCCATCTACTTGCTTGTAGAACTCCTCCTTCCACAATAGGTAGCCAGATGTAAGGCAGTGTCTGAGTAATTCTGCATAACCTACGGGCATGTTGTTTTCCTCTAACCTTCTAGTAACAATCGAGATGCAGTCTTCAACAGGTAAGCATGTTCACATGCTTACCTGTTGAAGACTACCTATTGTGGAAGGAGGAGTTCTACAAGCAAGTAGATGGAGTGGCGATGGGCTCACCTGTATCCCCCATTGTCGCCGATATATTCATGGAGGACTTTGAGGAGAAAGCCCTGCTTACTTCTCCTGTAAACCCAAGATTCTACAAGCGGTACGTAGACGACACTTTCACAATTCTACCTTGAGATAAAGTAACTGCATTTTTAGACCATCTTAACTCCTTAAATGTTAAAATTCAGTTCACTATGGAGTTAGAGGCCAACATTTCTTTAGCTTTTGAAGATGTGTTAGTAATTCGGAATCCTGAGAACACCTTGAGCCACACTGTGTATAGAAAAAAGACCCATACAGATAGATATTTAAACAGGGATTCTCACCACCATCCTTCACAGTTAGCTACCGTGGGTAAATCTTTGTTTCAGAGAGCACGAGGGATCTGTGACAGTATACACCTGGCCGCCGAGCTCCAACACGTCAAGCAAGTTTTGCACGACATTAAGCTTCGGGTCCCGCGCCTACGGCACAGTGAACGAGTGAAGCCGGCCACAGTCGAGCGAGTGCCTGCTGTACTGCCATATGTCAGAGGTGTCACTGACAAGATACATCAAGCTACATCTTGAAGCGTGCTTCTATTAAAACATACTTCAAGCCGCCGAAGAAGATTAGTCAGTTTTTACCATCAGTCAAGTGTAATATTCCTCTGCAAGATGCAGGAGTGTACAAACTAAAAGATCCATAAAAACCCGCGTTAAAGAACATATAGCTGATGTGAAGAATCGACACTCCGGGAGGTCTGCAGTCTGTGAACACGTACAGGATCGCCCCCGTCACTACATTAGATTTGATAGACCACAAATCCTCGCTAAAGAACACCGATTCCTTCCAAGGATGATTCGCGGGGCTATTGAAATCAAAAAACATCCTAATTTCAATAGAGAAGATGGCTGGGTGCTACCATCTGCTTGGGATCCCATAATTAAATTAAATCCCAACCCAAGCATACAACTGCAAGACTTCATGATACTATAAGTTCATAGTGTGTAGATCGGAACAAAAATTAATAATTTTTAATCTGAAGGTAGCCGTGGTTAACTATGACATTGGGACGTCATACACCTCAATCCCCCCCGTGACCATGGGTGCTGAAAATTGCCCGAAACGTCGGGAATATAAAATAAGTTAATATACGCGATAAAATCCGTAAAATTAGTTTTATTAAAAGAGGATTATTTATAATAGATTGAATTAGAATTGTTCTTACTATTTGTGTTTGTAGTTGTGTTATTAAATATTGTAACTGAATTATTACTACAACCGTGCGCAACATTGTTACTATTATTTATTCTGTGGTAAACCGTATAGTATATGGGCAGCCGCGTCTTTCTAATAACCACTAGAAGAAAAAACTGCGGTTGCCATACCAAGCGTGGCAACCATCTTCTCATGAGCAACAACATAATGTGGCATTTTTGGGGGAAACCTGCGTTCAGCAGTGGACTTGCGATGGGTTGTAATGACGATAATAACGAATGTTACTACTAAATTGTCAGCTTGTCATACATTTTTGTCGTAACTAATATAATAACATACACACACGAATATAAAATATTTACCATTGCACTTAGCGTTGCCAGGCGTCCGGATAAAGCCGGACACAGTCAGGCTTTTTAGTTGCGTATGCGGCTAAATTAGACGGTGTCCGGCCTGTTCGGCTTTTGTTAGGCTTTTTTTTACATTTGTCATGTGTTCGCCCACCTCAACTTGTATCACTAGCGCAAGCCTGCTACAAATTTTGGCGGTAAAGATAGAGGAGGGCAAAGTAATGTTGTATCCTATATGTTCAAATATCTAACAAATAATCAGATTATTGTTGGAATTGGCTATTTTGCAAATATTTTTTTATAGGATAGGGTGACAAACGAGCACACAGTCCACGATAGTAAGTGGTTGTTATGGCCCATAGACAACTACATCTATCTTCGATTACGAATCAAATTGCAGATGCGTTGTCACCCGTGAGGACTAAGATATGATGCCTCGTTTCCAATAAAAAACCTCTCCAGTTCTCTACACTCACCATACGAAACACAGCAGCGTTAAGCTGCTATTTTACGCTGGTATTCTGTGAGAGTGTGGTCCTTCCCCGGTCGAGCCGACCCATTCATGCTACAACCATAATATAGCTGCAGCATGGCTCTACCATGTATGAAAACGGAATATTTTCAATAATTCCGTCCACAGGGCTATTGATTCTTTGCCATTGTGTTTTGAAAGTATTGTCATGCAATTACACAATCATAATGCTACATTTACTGTACGCACAGAAGAACTAAAAAGTATTTTTTTTTATAGGATAAGGGTGACAAACGAGCACACAGTCCACCTGATGGTAAGTGGTTGCTGCGGCCCATAGACTACATCTATCCTCGTTTGCGAATCAAAATGCAGATGCGTTGCCACCCGTGAGGACTAAGATGGAATGCCTCATTTCCAGTAAAAAGGGCCTCCGGCTGTATATATACCTATAACTGTTATATATGCTCTGAATCAGGCGTTCATTTTAAACAGATATCTACTATATAATTTAAAGATGCGCTAGTTGAGTCTCTTCCCAGCTATATAAAGGATTTTGCAAATGTGTGAGCTCCTTTAGTCATATTTCCAGAAAAATGAGAATCGTGTATCCAGAACAGAGTTGTTTAGGAACAGAACTTTAGGGCTGTTCATCTTTTCATGGCAATTCAACGTAGAGTAAATTATAAAAACGCCTTTACTTTAAAAAAATTGTGTTGTACTAAAACTAAAAAATTAAGGGTGTCCGGTCATATTACCCAAATGTTGTTGGTCTGTCCGGATTTTCGGTTTTAAGACCTGGCAACCCTAATTGAACCCATGGATCTACCTATAGTTTTTATACAAGTGCTTTGGGACTCTTATATATATATATATATATATATATATATATATATATATATATATATATATATATATATATATATATATATATATCATATAAAGTTATTAGATTATGGTATTTAAGCGAAGTAAATGTAACAATTTGAAGAAAAGCTATGCCATTTGATACTTTTTAATTATAATGGAAAACCTACGTACCCATTCTTTTCTTATTTTCAAGTTCAACCTTACATTATTCCACTACAGTCATAGCAATTAACATAGGGTTTAACAGAAAGATAATTAAAGGTTATCTGGCAGTACATACCTATTACAAATATTTATTTTTTTATTCGTCGATAAATATTTTGATGATTCCTTGACAACAGAACACTAGGACTCGTCAATTATAGTCAAGAAATTTTAAATCAAAATACAATGCCAACATGTATTCAAAATATTCGCAGGTATTTACTTAAAAAACACAATGTTGTAACGCAAAATTGCGTCGATGAGGCGATGCGTAGATAAGTTGACATTCGTTACCCCGGGATGTTCGAGAGATTTCTACCAACTATGATTACTATAGGTCCGCAAGTAGGTAAATATTAACATGACTTATTCTTAGAACTACTTTTGATGTATTTTTGAATAAAACCAGTAATAATCTTCCCAAGCCCTTTTCTCAATAGTACGCAAATACACAAACGCGGTTCGATTGTAAGATGCCGTTAAATCTCGCGCTGTCTCTATCACTTTAATTCAAAGTGACTGTGACACCACGAGACCTAAAATTTAGTAGCGTTTGAGTTGAGTATTTAGCCATAAGTTATTTACTAAACTAAATGAACGATGAAATTATGAAGGGAAATGTAATACCTACACAATTTTTATAAATATGTTGTCACTTTAATTTACCTTGGCGCCTAAGAAGCGAGCCTCCAGTAACTCCTGCTTGCGAGGATCCAGCGCCGCCTGGAAGTGCTCCATCTTGACGCCAGCGCCTGAAATCACATTAACTGTTTACTTACGGCCGATATAAAATGTCGTGCGAAGAAAAAACTTAAAAGCGTATTAAGTATGACATTTATACGCAGTCCAAAGAAGAACGAGACAATTAAATAAAATGAAAATATTTCTTTAGTGACGTTGAAAACTTGAGCATAGCCCCCTCCATAGATCGCTGAGCGACTTTGAGCTTCCTCATACGGCCAGCAGTGGAGGACCACGTCTCAGATCCATAGGTCATCACTGGCAACACGCAATGCTTGTGCAATCTAGTTTTGAGGTATGCCTGACGAGAAGATGTGCCGTAATTTCCCGAATTCTGCTCAGCCGAGTTGAATCCGTCGATTGACCTCTCGGTCGAAGTTGTACTTACCTTGTGGGACTGTTTGTCCCAGGTAAACATATTCGTCAACAACTTCGAGTTTAGTGCTGCCAACAACTACCGGCATAGGTGTGACATGAACGTTAAACATGATTTTTGTTTTGTCCATGTTCATCTTAATACCTATCCAATGGGAGACACTATTGAAGTCATTGAGCATAGTGTTTAGGTCCTCCAGCGATTCTGCCATAAGGACTATTCGTAGGCAAATCGAAGGTGAGTGATGTACTCACCATTGACGTTAATACTGTATTATTTCCAGTTCAGTAGTTTGAAAACGTCTTCCATTGCAGCGGTGAAGAGTTTTGGGGATATTACGTCACCCTGTCTTACACTTCTCTGCAGTTGGATAGGTTTCGTACTCTGGTTCTTTATTCGGATAGCCATCGTAGCCCTACTATACAAACACTTCAGCACTTCGATATACCGACAGTCCACTTGGCACTGCTAAAGGGACTGCAGCACCGCCCAAATTTCTACGGAATCAAAGGCTTTCTCATAATCCACATACGCAAGACAAAGGGGCAGATTGTACTCTTCGGTCTTCTGCCTACAATTTCTCGAAGGGTATGTATGTGGTCTATGGTGCTAAAGCCTTTTCGGAAACCGGCTTGTTCAGGAACCTGGAAGTCGTCGAGTCTGCGTGCACGACGATTCGCAATGACTCTCAAAAATAGCACGTAGACGCGGCTCAGAAGGGAAATCGGTCTATATTTCTTCAAGAGAGCGTTATCGTCTTTCTTGAAGAAGCAGACCACCACACTTATGCTCCACGCCTCCAGAGTAGTGCCACCATGGAAAACTGAATTAAAAAGATTCTGAAGGACTTTAAGTACCGGTTTTCCACTCGCTTTCAGAAGCCCCACTGTAATTCCATCCTCGCCCGGGGACTTTGTCGTTTTTAAGATGCTGGTGAGCCATTCTAATCTCGCTCAGACTGAAGTCCGGGATATCATCGGAATAGTATCGGATAAGACTTGCTCTTGAATCGATACTCACACTTGCGTGTGGCTTCAACGATGATGTGTACAACTCTGCCATAGAACCTCTCAATCTCACTCAAAAACTCAGGTGTCCCGGAAACGATGCTGCTACATTCGGTCTTCAGCTTCGGCAGTTGGCTCTTTCTGACGATCTCTGGCAAAGACTTTGGAGCTCTGGTTCCGCTCGATTGCTTCTTGAATACAACCTGTACTGAAATTGCTCAAGTCCCGCCGCATGCATTTGGAGATGTCTGTTCAGTTGCATGAATGCTGTCAAATCTGTTGAAAACTGCAGCTTCATTTTCCGTCTAATAGCCATGAGATTAGGAGTGTTATCACTTTTTAACACACATTATAACTTAGCTCCGAACGAATGGACAGCCTAGGTTAGTAGTGTTGTAATAGTCCCTGCTCCTGCTTGTTATCTTAACCTTCTACTAGTGATCTTATCACAAAATTTTTACATAGATGTAAAAAGTACAGAATAAATTGGGAGTGAAACTCATCGCACCAACTAACGGAAAAGGTGAAAACAACATCTGCTGGTCCAGTTAGTTATATGTGTTACAGTCCAAAGTCATAACCGGTCAATACCACTTTTAACAGATTTTTGCAGTCAAAAGTTTTGAATAAGGCCGTTGGTCAAATCCACTTTTAACTGCAAAAATACTGGGTACTAGTGATTTTGACCAAATTACATCGGTTAAAAGTGATTTTGACCAACGTTAGTCAAAACTACTTTTAATTTATACTTTTTGAATTTCTGAAATTAAAAAGTTCAATTTCTTGAATATTATATTTTATTCATAATAATTTACGCGGCTTTAGGGCAGCCCAAGGGCCACCCAGTGGCACCTTAACCGATTCGTTGCGGCACGGATTTTCGACAACTTTTAGCTGTGGCGGCGTTGATGACACGGCTATTGTGCCATCAGCCATGTGTAAAAGTAATATTCTTTTTTATGCATTTTCACTTGTTTAGACCTAATTAAGTTTAGTTGACATCAAACATCAGTTACACGGAAGCGGAAGGGTACTTGTTTTTAGTGGGTAACTACGTGTTTTTCTACGAGTTTTCTTTGAAATTGAGAGTAAGTGACTTTTTATGCAGAGATTACAAACCTTTTGTACTATTTTTTGTTTTATAAAAAAAATCGTTTATATAAGTAGGTACAGCTTAATCACCCTGTAAAACCATTTTAAAAGAAAAATTAATTATCATCAATATATATAAAACAAAATATCAAACAATGAAGAACCTTAATTTGGAAAAAAATAAGGTTTGTGATTCATTGATATTTACAAATGTTAAATATTATTTAATGTTATACAAATGTAAAAGTAAAGTCGATCTGAAAACGTCTAATTAGTAAGAATAGCAAAAAAAGTGTTCTCAAAACGAAAAACACACTGGCGCTATACGGACAAAAGGCTATTTATTAGCGAACTTTTTTTTATGCATGAACGGTTTCGAACTATTTCAAGCAAAAACACAGTAAACAGAGTACCATGTAGATGTTAAGAAAAGGTTGTCAACCCCTAAAAATTTAAATTTTCAAAATATCCAGAAACGAAGCTACAGGGCATGAACTACTTGCAAAATAATGAATATTTTGTTCTGGATAAATCTTCCAAAAAAGCAATTTGAGCGAGTTATAACGATTTTTAAAAAGACACGACTCGCGTGTCATACACCACTCACAAATATAATAAATGGCACGCCTGGCGTGCCATTCGCACTGAACCGGTTAACCTAGGGATGTCCGATCTGAATCGATTTTCTGTAAGATCGATTCACGGCCATACGATCTACCGATTTTTGAATCGATTCAAAGGAATGCGATCTTCACCAAGATCGAATCGTATGCCTATAAGATAGTATTATAAAATCAAAAACTAAAACCTAAATATCAACCGAACCGTAACGTACTAACGTATGAACTGATCTTTGCATACCTATCGTGTTGGAGGGGAGGGGACAGAATAACTAAAACAAAGTAAGATAACCTATCTACACATTGAATGAGACGTAGTGAGTGGCCTACCGAAGGTTCGGTTACGGTTTCGGCAAGTTTCGGTAAACATCTCTAGTTTCGGTAATAGTTTCGGCTTCGGCAAAAAATTACACTTCTCTGCAGCCGCCGCGCCGAAACTCGGTGCGTCGTTCATTGATTTATATGTTACACTAGATAAGTAATTGCCGCGCCAAAGCGTTGCCACTTCACATATGGCCACAGCCATCATCATTCATCATCATTACAGCCCTTCACAAGTCCACTGCTGAACATAGGCCTTCCCCAAAGAATGCCACAAAGCACGGTCCTGAGCCACCTGCATCCATCGACTTCCTGCATATCTTACCAGGTCGTCACTCCATCTAGTGGGGAGACGCCCTACACTTCGCCTGCCGGTACGAGGCTGCCACTCGAGAACCTTTCTTCCCCATCGGTTGTCGGTTCTTCGAGCTATATGGCTGGCCCATTGCCACTTCAGCTTACTAATCCGTTGGGCTATGTCGGTCACTCTGGGTTCTACTACGGATATCCTCATTTCTGAGTTTATCACGCAGAGAAATTTCGAGCATAGCCCTCTCCATAGCTCGCTGAGCGACCTTGAGCTTTCTCATCCGGCTAGCAGTGAAGGACCACGTCTCAGTTCCGTATGTCATCACTGGCAACACGCAATGGGTGTACAGTCTCGTTTTCAAGTTTTGAGGTATACCTGACCTGGCCACAGCCATATGCCCAGCGAACGTCGGTTCAGTGTTTAATGCGACGCCGACCGAGTTGAGCCGAACGATTCACGACAAAAAAATGGGTAAATGCGTAGTGAAAGAATGCCATTCAAGGTCACAAAAATATAATTAATCAAGCGGAATCACTTTCTACACGTAAGTTTAGTTTATGTTTTCATATTAACGTAAAAAACACAAAAAAATTAAATAAAATATCAAATATTGCAATTTAGGTTCAATGTTGCCACTTTTCTGCCTTTGCAATTTTCCCACATTACACTACTACGACTATATAATTTATGGAATAAGTTAACTTGTTAGCCCTCATTTTAAATATTTTGGAAATTGTAATAAAAACTATGTTTCAATCTTTATACAAAGGAATTAATTATTCTTATTTTAGAATATTCTAGAGATCTATAGATCTATTAATTATATTTTATATTAATAATTTTGCAGGGTACCTAAAGATGCAGCACACCGTAAGAAGTGGGTGGAAATAATACGATTGCTGAGAAAGGAGACTCACTGGGTGCCTTCGAAATCTACTCTCATTAGTTCTAAGCACTACCGGGATCAAGACAAACTAGGACCAAAAAGCGATGGGGACCGTGTTTATTTAAGCGGATTAGTACGACAGATTAACACTATTTAGTATTATCTTAAAAATTTATTAATAACACAGTTTTTGTAGCTAATGTCATGAGACCAAATTTAGGAGACAAAGATTTCCCGATACTTTCACAACTGATGCATATTTCAAACTCAGATCTTCTTGGTTGAGAAACCCAAAATTGATTTTTTTATTTGATTTATTTTTTTATTTATCAGTACAATAAAAGATACTTCGAAAAAAGAAAATAACTTTCATTTCAATAGTTATACTTCTATTCATCGGATAAGCAAAGATACATATTTAAAATAAAAACAAATAACTGCAGCTTAAAAATACTTCTGTTTATTGTTTATTTTTGGGTAAAATTTCATATAGTAGGCAATACCAACCCGTAACTGGATGTTTATGTGTCTATCTTTATCTAATCTTAGCGACGGTATTGTTTTCGCGACTTGTGTAAGTGAGACAGATATATGTTTACTTAAAAAGGTTTAGTGGTTTCAAAGCTACGTCCTCGCGGTTAGATAGTGGCTTCACTTATTTCGACGCGCGGTAATGTGGTTTGCTTCTCTAGTCTTGTATAACTCAATAGCCTCGTTCGGATGAATTCGTGAGTCGTGTATAATTCATAATTATACAGAAACAGAAACTTTTTTATTTAATATAGATTATAAATACTACTTATTGAAAGTCAATTTTTTGTTTAATTACCACTAATTCGAAAAAAAACCTCTGTCCTTGGAAGAACCAGCAAGAAACCCAGCGGGACTTTTTTTTAAATAACAGTTTACAATCAGAGGCGTAGCGTGGTTAATATAAACATGGGCGAAGTTGCATCAGCGAGGCCCCTTTTCTTTCGTTCCAAGGATGGTCCAATCCCAATAGATCCTACCAAACATGGTTTGACACGACATACTTACTGATATCTATTAATTCCTGACAAGTCTCGTATTCCGTCAATGTAACAGTCACGGTCTTTGAAGGTAGTTACAACGGTCTCGCAATCACACTTAAGAGGGGCTTCTTGCGAGGCCCCAAACAAACACACTTAAATTTGTGACTTTCTTTTTCGAGCGTAAAAGTAAAATTATATAAAAATTAATTAGTCATCTGTGGTAAAGTCTGGGGCCATAGCATTTTAAGGGGCCTCGCGAGGCCCCTTTATGTGTGAGGCCGTAGGGAAGGGCCCACTTCGCCTACGCATAGCTACGCCACTGCTTACAATCATGTATGTAACACAATTAACAACATAAAACAAATTAGAAATAGCTTGGTAGTGATCACCTCATTCCTAGGGGTTTTTATCATCCATAAATTCCTTAATATTATAATAACCCTTTTTATACAAACTTAATTTATTTATTAAAGTTTTTGAACGTTAAGCAGGTTTTGTATATTTTCTGGGATTTTGTTAAGTTGTGTGTATATTGTGTGTGTGTGTGTGTGTGTGTGTGTGTGTGTGTTAGTGTGATATATTAAGGTAATGCTTTCATTGAATAATATTAACAATATTGTGAACACAATAAAATATGTTCTCACTTTGCGAGTAACTTTTTATGGGTGTAAGTGTTGAGTTTTTTACAAAATTGACTTAAAAAGTATTTCTTAACGTTAAATTATAGATTTTTATTTTAAAATAAATAAATATATTTGGTACATGACTATTACAATTACTGTTTTTCATTAACATACATTACCTATCTGTATATGTATTAAAATATACCAGATTTCAGTATACAATAAAAAATTAACATGTTTAAATAAGTTTCGGTTTCGGCCGAAACTGAGACCCAGACCGAAGGTTCGTTTTCGGTTTCGGTTTCGGTTGAAAATCTTGTTTCGGTCGGTCACTAAATGAGAGTAGCTTCGAGTTAAATCAAAAGCGGTAATGTATGAAATACGAAGGTAGGTAATAGGTATGATAATATTTTGTTTATTTGTCGTAATTATCGGGTACCTATGTTAGTGGTCTTTGATCGTTCATTCTTTGTGTTATTGCGATAGAAAAGTTGAGCTGTTCTGTGAGCGTAAACGATTATTTTAAAATACTTTTTAATATGGCCCCGCCAACCAAATAAACTGTTTGGCATTGAAGTATCTGACAATCGTTGCAATATCGGTCTTTCAGAACGGCTGTTTTCCCTAGCTGGAAATACATTAACAGATATTCATAATAGGCTGTATCCAGTGCGTGTCAAAATTAATATTTTTGTTCAAAATAATAATTTGGAAAAACTCACAGGATACCATATAGTCATTGTTAAAATAAATAATTTTGCTGCATACTGCGCTTTTCTTTATTTTTATAAAATTACGATACGATTTTCCGAGATCGAATAAGATTGATTCAATGCAATATGATTAAATCATGAATCGATTCACGAGGTTACGATCTATTATGACTCAGAAGTTCAATTCAAAACAAAAAATCGGAAATCCCTGCCTTAACCTACTGTTGCTGATATTGCGAGTTTTGACCGATAGTCTGAAGTTTAAATCAGACAACACCACTTTTGACTAAGAACGTTGGTTAAAACCACTTTTGACAACAAAAATCAGTCAAAACCATTTTTGACTAAGGGCATCGGTCAAAACCATTTTTGCCTGATTTTGGCAGTCAAGTGTTGTTGACCGGTTATGAGTTTTGACTGTGACATATATATAATTATAATAAGGTCACTGTCAATCTGACAATAAATTACAACAGAAGTAAACTTTAGCTAAAAAGACTACTAGTGTATATCAATCACCCTGAGAACTAGCAATGGAATAATTCATAACTTGTCATATGATGCAATACTGCTTAGATGTACAGAAAAACTTAAGAGAAAATGTTAAGATACTTGTCGGCTAAGGTGCGTTCACTATTCGAAACAGGCTATCAACGTACAATACAATAGGTAGTTCTCTGTTTTTGAACTTTTTAATAACAGAAAGTTACCAAAACTCAAGTTCAACACTAAACAACTTCTGACATTCTCATAATATAAGAATTTAAATTTGTCCGAGATTTTCTTCTTTCTGAATATAGAAATTGTATTCGCTGTTTTTTTTTTTAATCGAAGAAGGGGAAACAAGCTTGCGGTTCACCTGATGGTATGTGACTACCGGAGCACATGAACAACACAAGGGCAATGGCAGGTGCGTTGCCGGTCTTTTAGAAAGGAGTAAGCTCTTTTCTTGGAGGTCCCTAAGTCGTATCGGTCCGGAAAAATCGCCGGTGGTAAATGATTCCACAGAGAGGTCGTACGAGGAAGTAAACTACTGGAAAAACGCACAGTGGTGAACCGCCAAGCATCCAAATGGGGTTGGGTGGTAGTGTGAGTTAAGACGCAATATGTGTTCGGAAATTTGGCGGCTGGAATTAATTTGAACAACTCCTCAGAACACTCCCCATGGTAAATATGATAGAAAACGCAAAGGGATGCAACATCCCTTCGCAGCGCCAGTGAGTCGAGCCGATCAGAAAGAAGTGTGTAAACATTTGTGCCTGTTAAAAAAGTTTAACGGCTCGGTAGCGTAATAACAAAGCTTCCGGCCGTGACGCTACGAATCACGGGTTCAATTCTCATACAAAAAATAATTTGTATCACCATCATTACAGCCCATCATAAGTCCATTGCTGAACGTAGGCCTTACCTTAGCTAAAGGAATGCCACAAAGCACGGTCCTGATCCGCTTGCATAAGTGTATCTGCAGTAGAATCACAGTAACCGACATAGCGCAACGTATTAGTAGGGTGAAGTGGCAATGGGCACTACCGATAACGCAAGAATGGTTCTCGAGTGGTAGCCTCGTAAGACAGACATCGCCCCACTAGATGGAGAGGCGACCTGGTAAAAGATGCAAGAATTTGTATGACTTACAAATACTTTTTACGGGTCCAGGTGTTTGTACAATTGCAATTTTTATTTAAAAAAAAACACTTACAAAATAACAGACAGACAAAACTATAGTATTTTGATTGGCAAAATTGTTAGTGAATCCACACCAATTTAGCTCTTATATTCCAATACATAGGTTATACGAGAATCTTCTGAAATTACTTTGAACTTCCTGTCATCGATCAATATATTTGACATTGGTAGACCCATGTTGCAGTGTATTACGAGGGCGGCACTGAAAATTTCGGGAATCAAGGAAGTGACACAACATGACTATTTAAAAATGTATTTATTGCTTTTCGAAGTATTCTCCGCGAAATTTGACACATTTTTCCATACGATGGAGCCAATCATTGAAGCAACCATTCCATTCGGAAGTTGGGGTCTCCAAAATGGCCGTTTTGTAGGCGTCCACAGCTTCTTCAGGTGATGAAAATCTCTGTCCACGTAATTTATTCTTTATTTTAGGGAAAGTATAGAAATCATTAGGGCTTAGGTCGGGGCTGTATGGCGGATGGTCTAATAATTCTATGTTTTCTTGCTCTAAAAACTCTTTTGTTCTGTGTGCGGTGTGAGAACTGGCATTGTCGTGATGGAAGATGATGCGGCAGTTGCAGTTCTCTTTACGGAGTTCAGAAACGACCTGTGGCAAACAAATGCTAGCATACCATTCTGCATTAACCGTTCTTTGTCTCTCAAGAGGAATAGTCGTAACATGGCCGGTTTTGGAGACAAACGTGGCCATCATTTTTTTTGCAACACTCCGTGAACGAACAATTTTTGTTGGCTTTAACTCATTTTCGAACACCCAAACTCGTGACTGGTTTTTTGTTTCGGGTTCGTACGCGTATATCCAGGATTCGTCACAGGAATCTTTCGAGAGTTCTGACGCACCAAGTAACGCGAGCCGCTTTTTGCTCTTCACAGAGTGAATGCGGTATCCATCGGGAAAACAACTTTTTTACACCTAATTGTTCATGCAAGATTATTTGTCTAAAGTTGCCTGAATTTCGCGGTATGCCACATGTCGATCTTCCTCAATCAGCTTACGCACAGCATCAACGTTTTCTTGGGTGACTGCAGTTTTTGGACGACCTTGACGGGGATCATCACTGAGCTTGACACGTCCACGTTGAAATTCAGCAAACCAGCGATAAATTGGGTTTTGTTGGGGCTTCATCAACAAATGCAGAAATCGTCCGGTCAACACACTGTTTTTGTGTTAAACCACTTCGAAAGTCATAATAAATCATCGCTCTTGAATTTTCTCGAGTCAATTCCATTTTCTCAACGACTAAACAAGTTTGACAAAACCTTGTGACAAGACCGAGAATCTTTTTTTAAATAAATAAATGGTATTCGATTTTTAAAACCAAGGAGTTTTCAATTAAAAAGATTTTAATATGACACACAGTGGAAACAGTGGAAATATTCCATTCCCGATACTTTTAGTGCAGCCTATGTATGACTTTAGCACTAATGGATCGGAAAACGGGGGGAAACAGAATAAGCGTGAAATATTAGTATAATACTAGTGTTTTTCGTGTGTGGTAATTTTAGTGTGACAAAGCATCTACATTTTGATTTGTAGCCGAGGACAGATGTAGGTGGCAGTATATATTCTATGTGCCACAGAATCCACTTCCATCTAGATAAAAAAAAAATCATAACATAAGTACAATTAATTTGGCCCATCTATATACATACACGTGGTAGAGCCATGCTGCAGCTATATTAGTAGTATAGTTGTGGCACGAATGGGTCGGCTCGACCGGGGAAGGACCACGCTCTCACGGAAAACCAGCGTAAAATAGCAGCTTAGCGCTGCTGTGTTTCGTATGGTTAGTGTAGAGAACTGGAGACCCATTTTATTGGCAAAGAGTCATTCCATCTTAGTCCTCACGGGTGACGACGCGTCTGCATTTTGATTCTTTATTGAGGATAAATTTGGATGTCTATGGGTCACAGCAACCACTTACCATCAGGTGGTCTGTGTGCTCGTTTGTCACTCTATCCTATAAAAAAAAAATACAAATAAAATTTAAGTTGATTATGCAAAAAAAAAGTAACAAATGCCTTAGCTGAGAAGGTTTTTCAATCCTATTCAGACATAAACAACAATTTTTAAAATATTTGTCTGTCTGTCTGGACTAACGTTCGTAATGGCTGAACCAATTGTAATGAAACATCACGATCAGATAGAGAGAAATACCAGGAATGATCTAGGCTAATTTTGCCGAACAACTTGTAGTTTTATAATTGAAAAAAAAAGCGAAAAATTTATAAAACGAGTGGTCTTTGACTATCTTTTTTTATATAATTTAAAATTTTGTACAGCCGACTTCAATATAAGTTATTTAAGAATAACTGAATAACCATTGGTCTGACCTTGATCAAATTCATATGGGACCACACGAGAACTATCAGCATTCATATAAAAAAGAATCATCGAAATCGGTTCACCCAGTACAAAGTTATGAGGTAACACACATAAAAAAACATACAGTCATACATACAGTCGAATTGAGTACCGTCTCCTTTTTGGAAGTCGGCAGAAAATAAGGGCGACAAACGAGCACGCAGTCCACCTACTGGTAAATGGCAGTATACATTTACCACACATCCATATTTACCCTTGATTTAGATTCGTTGTCACCCCTGATAACTAAGATGGACTGCCTCGTATTCCCGAATCCAGTAAAAGGGTATCCGGTTTTCTCCACTCACCACACTAAACTCAGCAGCATTACACTGATATTCTGTGAGAGCATGGTCCTACCCCGGTGGAGTCAACCCATTCGTAGCTAGCTGCAGCATGGCTCTGCCACGTATAAAAACTAAAATCTAAATAAAACCACATTAATAGATCCTACCAATGCGAAGCCGGGGCGCGTCGCTAGTCATCAATATGTCGCAGACTTGGTCCATAAACTTCGTCTAGGGCATTGCCAACACAAATTTGCTTTGTCACTCTGTTTTAATTCACTATTTATTTTCTAAACCACCGAAGCATTCCTTTCTTAATCATGGTGACAACATTATCTTGCAAGCGTTACTTTTTATTATAACTTCTCACCCTGTCATTCAGTAACCTCTAACATACTCCTTACTAGAGCATTCTACTCTCGCGCTTCTTCTGCACACATGGAACATTCACTACCATATATTAAGATAAGGGCTAACCCAACATTATGGATTGCCATATTTGCCTTTTTTGATACATTTTGACTTCATTGATTTTAGAGTGAAGAGCTCCATTAACTTTTACTTTTCACTCGTCGTTCTTTATCCTTGTCATGTCTACCATCACTGCTAAACACAAAAACTCATCCACTTTCTCAACCAATTCCTTTTCTATTCTTATTTCACATATCCTTCTACTTACTTCTCTTTCATAAATCATTACTTTAGTCTTACATGCGTTCTCTTTTATGAAAAGAAATCAATAAAAATAATAATTCTATAAACTGTCTATAATTTCAATCATAATTTTCCGTACAGAATTATTTCAATTATAATACATATTTACGATATACATAATATGTATATAAATACAGTGTATTAGATATTAGATGCTTAATTATAATTACGATAATACACGCTATAGTTGTGGAGCCAACATTGTTGTAATTTTTTGAGATATTGGTTTTCGTATACAATTTTTTTTAAAACGTTACCTCCATACTAGGATTTTTTCCTGTATCGTGGGGGCAGTTTACATACATAAATTTCACAACGACAAACATCCACACCCTGGTCTGGATAGACCCGGAACAATTATTTGTAGACCATACAAATACTTGTTTCCGTGCGGGATTCGAACCCGCGGCCCTTGGCGCTGCAACTTATTGCTAAGCCACCGCGCCACGGAGCCGTATAATAGATTATTGTGTATTAAAAATAGTTTATTTGAAAAATATGAGATCTCAGTAATTTAAAAAATATAGGTTTCTGTATCTGCGGTAAGTTATATTTAATATGGAGGTATCTATCACAGCCACAGCGGAATAATTAGTTTGACTCTTTGATTTTTTTTAACCAAAGAATGAGCATTGGGTGAGGGGGCGGTAGGGAGGGGGGAGTGGGGTTTTGGCGCAGTATCTGGAGCAGACAGTCGAGTTGCGAGAAGTTAGGCATGGTTATATAGATATAAAGTTATGTACGTATATATGTTCAATGTACATATTGATCGCCTCCCCGGGCCACTCGCCACTATGATCTCACCTCCATGTACCTCAATCCTCTGCGATGCCCCCCTCCCCGTGCTCCTCATTCCTACCGTATCGCCCCTGAGGCTTATAACAAACGGACTGTTGCCGAGTGTAATCTACGAATCTGATTACAAAACACTGTATTTTTTCTTCAATGTAAGTTGCCATAAGCTGTAGAGTAAAAATAATTTTCTAAATTGAAATAATTCTTAGTATATATATATATATATATATATATATATATATATATATATATATATATATATAAAAATACTGGAACACCAGTACTTGTGCAGTCATACACATCCTGTCTAAGTTTTGAGTAATTAAGTAATCGTGAGCCATTACTAATGCTTATGAGTTAATAAATGCCAGAATACATCTTTATATATAAAAATTACGTGTCACGTTGTTTGTCCGCGATGGACTCCTAAACCACTGAACTGATTTCAATGAAACTTTGCACACTGTGTGCATTTTGGTCCAACTTGAGAGATAGGATAGTTTTTATCCCGATAAATGACCCTCAAATTTTTTATTGCGATTTTAAGGATTTTTATAGGAAGGGTCGTTGGAAAGGGCAGAACAACGTCTGCCTGGCGAGCTAGTAGTGTAATAAGTTCAACTTGTACTGTTTACGTAGTAATAATTTCCTTAGCCCCTGGATTCCACCTTTTGTTGATGTAAGCAATACGCAATCATTCATGTTGATTTTCGGTATTGATGTAAACTAGACTAAAACATTCCCATATTGTTAATGTATTTGAAGTGGGTTTGGTGGCCCTGCAATACGCGCAGTTGTTAACATTGTCTTTATTTTGTATAAATTATGGGATTTCTCTATTTTATTTTCATTATTACGTCTCCTGAGAAGTGTAATAAGTCATTAAACGCCTGCTTATTCATCGAACTCTCTTCGAACATTGCGCCTTAAGACTTCATTTTACGAAGTTCTGGGGTCGGTTCCTCTGTAATTATTATAAATAAGAGGCATTCCATCTTAGTCCTCACGGGTTACAACGCATCTGCATTTTGATTCTTTATTGAGGATAGATGTAGATGTCTATGGGTCACAGTAACTACTTAACATTAGGTAAACTGTGTGCTCGTTTGTCACCATATCCTATATAAAAATAATATTCTATGTATCCTATGATCCGGCATTCTTTGTAAGCGTCTCTTATAGCTGCCTTAGTAACTCTTTTTTAAGTTGTTGCTAAAAATACTGGATAGCTATATTTTCATTATTATTTTACATTTATTAATAAGTGGCCATAATCGCCATTTTGTTATGTAAGTAGTCAATTTAAAAAAAGTAATTTCTCTTGATTCTTGTCGGCGATTTACAGACATAATTTGACACATGGATAAGCACAAAGACCTGGAATCGTTATTTGTACGCTGTAGATGTAGTTATTTCATGAGAGAATCGAACTCACTAATCGCGGTGCGCGTGAGCTCAATATTCTACTCAAGACTTGGTACTCATATAATTCCCAGCATACCTCTTGTCATCTTGCGTTTTATTTTATTTTTAACTTAATTGTATAATTTATGTACACCTCCCTCCTAGTCACTCGTTGTAAACAATTATTTGTATGTCTGGAAGAAATCGCTTTCAAAGCTATAAGACTGTACCTACTTATTGTATTTAATGGAAAGAAGTTCCTTATCACACGGTACGGACTTCGCGGATGACGGCTAGGCGAAAAAAAAAGGTAAGATATTTTGGTCACGACCCTTTCTATAGTATACGGCCTTGGGGGCTATAAGGAAGCGAGATGGAATAATATCCATCTCCCTCGCACTTTTTCTTATCTTGCCATGTAAGAAATATTATTTTATTTTAAATGACGCTTCATTTTAATAGACGCTAGTAATTCATTTATTTGTATTTGTTAATCATCATCATCATCATCATCATCATAATCATTACAGCCTTTCATAAGTCCACTGCTGAACATAGGCCTCCCTCAAGGAATGCCACAAAGCACGGTCCTGAGCCACCTGCATCCATCGACTTCCTGCATGTCTTACCAGGTCGTCACTCCACCTAGTGGGGGGTCGCCCTACACTTCGCCTACCGGTACGAGGCTGCCACTCGAGAACCTTTCTTCCCCATCGGTTGTCGGTTCTTCGAGCTATATGGCCGGCCCACTGCCACTTCAGCTTACTAATCCGTTGGGCTATGTCGGTTACTCTGGTTCTACTGCAGATATCCTCATTCCTAAGTATATCACGCAGAGAAACTCCGAGCATAGCCCTCTCCATAGCTCGCTGAGCGACCTTGAGCTTCCTCATACGGCCAGCAGTGAAGGACCACGTCTCAGTTCCGTAAGTCATCACTAGCCACACGCACTGGTTGTACAATTTCGTTTTAAGGTTTTGAGGTATGTCTGTCGAGAAGATGTGTCGTAGTTTCCCGAACGCTGCCCAGCCGAGTTGAATCCGTCGATTGACCTCTCGGTCGAAGTTGGACTTACCTAGTCGGACTATAATTTGTCCCAGTTAAACATACTCGTCAACAACTTCGAGCTTAGTGCTCCCAACAACTACCGGCATAGGTGTGACATGGACATTAAACATAATCTTTGTTTTGTCCATGTTCAACTTAAGACCTATCCGTTGGGAGACACTATTGAGGTCATTGAGCATAGTGCTTAGGTCCTCCAGCGATTCTGCCATAAGGACTATATCGTCGGCAAATCGAAGGTGCGTGATGTACTCGCCATTGATGTTAATACCGTATCCTTTCCAGTCCAGAAGCTTGAAAACGTCTTCCAATGCAGCGGTGAAGAGTTTCGGGGATATAACGTCGCCCTATCTTACACCTCTCTGCAATTGGATAGGTTTCGTACTCTGGTTCTGTACTCGGATAGCCATCGTAGCCCTACTGTACAAGCACTTCAGCACTTCGATATACCGACAGTCAACTTGGCACCGCTGTAGGGACTGCAGCACCGCCCAAATTTCGACGGAATCAAAGGCTTTCCCATAGTCCACATACGCCAGGCATATGATATATATCTTATCCGACACTATTCCGAAGATATCCCAAACGTCAGTCTGAGCGAGATTAGAATGGCTCTCCAGCACCTTAAAAACGGCAAAGCCCCAGGCGAGGATGGAATTACTGCGGAGTTTCTGAAAGCGGGTGGAAGACCGGTACTTGAAGTCCTTCAGAAGCTCTTTAATTCCGTCCTCCATGGTCCCATTACACCGGAGACGTGGAGCAGAAGTGCGGTGGTCTTGTTCTTCAAGAAAGGTGACAACGCTCTCTTGAAGAACTACAGACCGATTTCCCTTCTGAGCCGCGTCTACGTGCTGTTTTCGAGAGTATTTACGAATCGTCTCGCGCGCAGACTTGACGACTTCCAGCCTCCCGAATAAGCCGGTTTCCGAAAGGGCTTTAGCACCATAGACCACATACATACCCTTCGGCATGTTGTACAGTAGTACAGTTGTACCGAGGAGTACAATTTGTTAATCAACCATATAATATCAACGTTTATTAATAATAATGGAAGGGCGGAGGCAGTAGAGTCCAAGGGGGAGGCATTAGCCGTCAGTTTGGACATAGCGAAGGCCTTCGATCGGATCTAGCACAAAGCGCTTCTTTCGAAGCTTCCTTCCTATGGGCTTCCCGAGAAATTGTGCAATTGGATCACCAGTTTCCTTGGTGATCGGAGCATCAAGGTCGTAGTAGACAGTGCATGCTCTGATTTCAAACCTATCCACGCTGGTGTTCTACAAGACTGCGTGCTATCACCCAACGCTGTTCTTCTGCATGTCACTGATACGTTGCAAGCTGGTAGCAATCATTGCTATGCAGACGACAGCACTGGTGAAAATTATATACCCGCCGTGCCAATATTTCTCGGGAAAACGTCGCCGAGTACCGGAACAAACTTGTGTCTGAATTCGAGTCTTTGCTAAACAAAGTCTCGGATTGGAGGCGACTAAATCTAGTCCGTTCAATCCCCAGAAGACACAAGTTTGCGCGTTTACCGCTAAAAAAAACCCCTTTGTCGTATCTTCTCAGTTTCAAGGCCCTCCCCTTGCTGCCTCAGCTAGCATCGGAATCCTCGGCGTCGACATATCGAATAGTATGCAGTTTCGTGGTAACTTGTAAGGGAAGGCCGAATTGGCCTCTAAAAAGCTTGGCGTGCTCAGCAGAGCGAGCCAGTATTTCATACCGGCACATCGCTTGCAACTTTACAAAGCGCAAGTTCGGCCCCACATGGAATACTGTTCTCATCTCTGGGCCGGGGCACCCCAGTGCCAGCTCCTTCCACTTAACCGCATCCAGCGCAGAGCGGTTCGAATCGTCGACGACCGTGTTCTTTCTGATTGGCTCGATACACTGGCACTGCGTACTTACTTACGACGGGAAGCGCTCTGAGGAATTGTTCGGATTAATTCCAGCCGCCAAATTTCACGAACGCACATCGCGTCAAAATTCACGATACCATTCTCATCATGTGGGTGCTTGGCGGTCCGACTGTCCGTTTTACTAGGAGTTTTCTTCCTCGTACAACTTCTCTGTGGAATTGTTTACCACCGGCGACTTTTCCGGACCGATACCACTTAGAGACCTTCAAGAAAAGAGCTTACACCTTTCTAAAAGGCTGGCAACGCATCTGCGATTCCCCTGGTGTTGCGGTTGTTCATGGGCGGCGGTAGTCACTTATCATCAGGTGAGCCGCATGCTCGTTTGCCCCTTTTTCAATAAAAAAAATACTATGAAAGGAACTTCGTTCCAACCCGAGTGTTCCACGACACTCACGCATGCTTTATTTTTGTTTAAATGTGAATTGGTGTACAATAAAAAATAAATTAGCAAATTAAAAACCGCATAAAAATATAGTTTACAAATAACAATGCCCATTTTTCACCTGACAATGTATAGAAATGAAATAAATCTTAAAATTCAGCTAATTGAATTGTACATTAATTACGCTTATCACTATGTTAAAAGAAACGCAGGAAAAAATATTTTTACATATTTCTATAAGTTTATTCTACGTCAAGGGTAAACGTATTATATGTTTTGAACGCATCTCAACTACTTTTTCTAGGACGTTCCATTTTATACACTGCTGCTTTACTTTATTTAACTCTGTTTCTGAGTTTTATACATTATTTTATGTTTCATTTAATCAGTAAGTATTTATTTATTTGTATAGTACATACGAGGGTGGATTGAAAAGTACTCGGCCTAACACAGATCCATTCAATTCTAAAAATCAAATCTACCCACATTATTTAGTTCAGTTCAGACTAGTTCATTGTGTGAAGTTCGAAACGTGTGCGATAATTAGTTGTGATTTTATAAATTTATTAACAAAGTAATCGGACATAATTTCCGCGAATGGAGCAAATCGAGCAGCGTGCCGTCATTAAGTACCTCCATAAGAAGGGGCTATCATCAAAAGCCATCCATGATGACATGGTCAGTACATTAGGCGATTGTGCTCTGTCATATTCATCCGTCAAAAAATGGATAGCAGAATTTAAGCGTGGTAGAGAGTGTGAAAGATGAACCCCGCTCTGGAAGGTCTTCGACGTCAACTACTGACGAAAATATTAAAAAAGTACTTGATTTAATAATGGGAGACCGCAGATTAAAAATTAGAGAGGTAGCCGAGATTATAGGCATCTCTTATGAACGAACTCAAAACATCATTGTCAACGAGTTGGGTTTCCACAAGGTGTCTGCGAGGTGGGTTCCGCGACTGCTTTCAGTTGAACAAAAAGGACGCGATTGACTATTTCACGCGACTGTTTGGAGTTATTTGAAGCCGATGCAGATGATTTTTTGAATCGTTTTGTTACTATAGACGAAACATGGGTTCATTACTGTACACCGGAAACAAAACAACAATCAAAACAGTGGAGAAGATCTGGTTCACCACCCCCTAAAAAGGCTAAGTCGATTTTGTCGGCAAATAAGGTGATGGCTTCAGTATTCTGGGACTCGAAAGGTGTGATTATGATTGATTATCTTGAAAGGGGTCAGACTATAAACTCTGATTACTACTGCACCTTACTACGTCGTTTACGAGAGGAAATAAAAGAAAAACGTCGAGGAATGCTCAGAAGAAAAGTCCTGTTTCATCAAGATAACGCCCGTGTTCACACGTCAGTACAGTCAATGGCTGAAATTCACAACTGTGGCTTTGAACTGTTACCGCATCCGCCGTATTCACCTGATCTGGCATCATCAGACTTCTTTCTGTTCCCTAACCTAAAAAAGCACTTGGGATGTCAAAGATTTTCGACAAACGACGAGGTCAAAGCAGCTGTAGACGCATATTTTGACTCTAAGGAAGAATCATTTTTTTTTCAACGGTCTAAATGCTTGGAAGGGGAGGTGGCAAAAGTGTATTGAACTTGATGGTGATTATGTAGAAAAATAAAAATATAACTGATTTAGTATGTGTTTATTTTCTTGGTTAGGCCGAATACTTTTCAATCCACCCTCGTATTAATATAAAATAATATAATAATAAAATAAATTAATCATTCAGTATGTCATCAAGTGCGGACGAATGAAACGGATTTTTTGACATTTGACAGTACTGCAATTGGCATTGGCGTAGTTCTTCGTTGTTGCATTTGCGTCTCGTTGTGTACTATGCCATTTTGTTTGTGTTACTTCTTTTTACAACCCTATATGGTATCAAGAAAATATTTCTGCTCCAGCAGAATTTCTGGATGACGTAGTGGTGAGAGATTTAAGTGAAAATGATGATAATTGATAAACCATGCCACTTTAACATAGTGTTTTATTTGTTTATCCCATTTTGTTCATCAGGTGTGTATGTAAGTATATACCATAGGCCAATGAAATGTGTTTGGTTGATAAGTGATCATTTTTACAATACAAGATGATCTAAATGTAGTTAGTAAGTATTTATGTGTGCTGAAGAAATAGCAGATAGAGCTAGCCACTCAATTTATGGTGACAATCATCGAGAGTAAGCGGTGACTTAGGGGCAGTTGGTTTCAAGAATTTCACAAAGTAAAAAAGAAGTTTTAGACCATAACTAGATAAGTATTGCTATCTTAACTTCGAGCGTTAATAATAAGTTATAGCACATTTATTTCTTTATTACCTATTTGGTTACGGCAAATCCTAACCTAAAAAGTGACATTAGTATATTTTGGGATTCGTAGCGTTTAAATCGTAAAAATAACTATATGACATTATTTTCTAAGCTTACATGTAGTTTTTCTACTATACTTTATAATTATACATCAACTTTCACTATCAGGTTTTTAAATGTATGGAAAGTGGGCATGATTCTTTATTTTTAATGTCTCTCATACCCTTTTCTTTGTTTTCTTTTTTGAAAAACGTTACCTCCACACTAGGATTTTCTCCTGCATCGTGGGCGTAGTTTACATACATAAATTTCACAAGAACAAACATCCACACCCGGAACCATCATTTGTAGGCCATACAAATACTTGTTCCGTCCGGGATTCGAACCCTAAGCGCAGCAACTCATTCCTAAGCCACTGCGCCAGGGAGCCGTCCCTGGCATCCTCTGTTTCACCGTACGGGGTAGAGTATCGGGAAACCCTTAAATACGTGTGTTTAAGTTTCTAATCGAGATCTTAGAATAGTCAAATATAATTGACATATTATGACATGGCAGAATTTCAAACATTTCATCTTTAATTTTACCCCCTTTAGGGTAGAATTTTTAAAAATACTGAAACACGTATTTCTTTGTTTTTAATGTCAAGCCTAAATACCGTTTTTTAATCGATTCAAATTTTAAGGGAGCATAGGGGCATATTTTGCAATGTTAGAAAAAACCTATTATCCTTAACTACCATAATTTCGTTATAAATGTATCCTCATCACGTTGCAAGTTAAAAAAATCATTTTTCCTACGCAAACATAAAGTTAAAATGTGAAGGATAACGCTTTATGGTTAGATTCTCGAAAAATTCGTATTTCATATTTTAATCAAAAAGTGTAGGTACCAATTAAATATCAAACTACAATAATCATTTAATCATTTTCACTATACAAATATCGCCTCGTAAAATAAAAAGTGTCGTACACGAACTGTTACACCTTATTTCACCCTCTAGAGGGTTTGAATTTTTCAAAATCCTATCTTAGTTGCCTATCTTTTTAAAGGAAGCTATATTGTCACAATTTCATGCTTTTACTTCCAGCGGTTTGACCTGTGCGTCATGACAATATTTTTCATATTATACAACTTTCACCCAATTAAAATTACAGTTGTATGAAAAAAATAGTTCAGTTATTTCAACTTTAAATACAGCTCGAAGAAAGACGAGGACTGTTATAGTATGTGCCAAATCGATTGAGAAAAACGGACAATGACCTTTCGGTCGTTTAACCAGGGGTTACAAACCTTCAATATATAGGCACATTTTATATGTAGTACTTTCTTTATTTATAATGATTTTTTTATAATGATTGATATAATATATATTTATTAACTATTATTAAAAAGTTATGTGAAAGATCGCTGTAGAAGAAAAATCATCTATTGTTATAAAGTACTTTATTCATTTAACAACAAAAAACATTAATTTATAACACATATAAAGATTCGAGTGATAACGACACCGAATAAGTACGTACTTATGCAAAAGATAAAACTTTATTTTTAATATTATATAAGAACTTTATTTTTATTCGGTGCAATCATCACTCGTATCTTCACTTGATGAACTATCTGTAACATTAATTATAAAGCGATCTGCAGTTTGGTCAATTCTATCATCCATGCCACGCATTTTTTGTTCAACCTTAAGGACATGCTGAACACAGTTTTTCCATTTATCTGGCGTGATTTGAGTTAAACCATCTTTAAGTAAATTTTTAACATCTTTTAACTTGAAAGTTGTATTTTTTCGTGCAACGTACCCTTTCACATCTGCCCACACAAGTTCAATGGGGTTAAGCTCACAGTGATAAGGAGGTAACCTTACCACTGTGATGCTTTTTTCTTTTGCCATCTCGTCGGTGACGTAACTTCGATAGTTATCTTTAACTGCCTTTATTTTTTCCATTAAGTGGGTCTTTGTGTCCGAGGGCACGTATGCGATCTGTTTAGATTCTAGCCATTCCTGCATATTTTGTTTCCGCCAAGACATTGTTGGGGTTTTTTCTAAACGTCTGGAGTGGTAACTAGCGTTATCCATAACTATGACATCGCCGCTTTGCAGTTTTTCTATTACTTTTCTAAACCAGTCCTCGAAATGGAGAGCGTCCATACTCTCATGGTAGTCACCAGTAGATGATGATTCAAATACCCAATCACATCCCTCCAAAAAGCCATTTTCATTGCCAACGTGTACAACTATTAATCGCTTTCCTTTACCCGAAGGGGCTTTCGCGCCAGTAGAGTAGCCTTCTAACCGTGATTGACGAGAAGATTCAATTGTGGTGTCTTCCCATACCTTTCCCATAGTATGACCTGCGTTAATCCATGTTTCGTCAAGGTAAAAAATGTTACGTCCCTCGTTTCTTAATATTTGTATTTCTCTCAAATATCTGGTACGCCACAGAACTATCTCTGGGCGATCTATTAGACCACTTTTTCTGTTTCTCTTTATATATTTGAATTTTAAATGGCGCAACACACGTCGCAGGGAAGTTTTGCTCAAGTTTGGCAACTGGTCATCTTGATTTATACTGAGCAAAATTTTGTCTAAAGTCGGTAATTCTCCTGCAAGAAAGAACTGATGCACTTTCGCTCTTATAGCCGATTTATCAAAATCGTCCAACTTGTCAATTACAGACTTTTTTCTTTTATTAATTATTCCCTTTTCTGGTATTTTATGGGAATCTCTATACACGCTTAATACGCGATATATAGTGCTCTTGCTGACTCCTGAGATCTCCGAAACCTTTTCTACCATATTAACGTTTGAAGGATACACGTCTTCGGGCCAGGTGTTTTTGACATATTTGTATACATTAATGATAATCTCTTGTTCCCCGACCGACAAAGTGGTAGGTTTTCTCTTTTTTACTGGTGACGTTAAAGGTGCTCCAGAAGATGGGCCTGTAAATAAATGACAAAAATATACTACCATAGTACTACATCACATAAATACATATTGTTTTAGAAAATAAATACCACATGGTCACATAAAAAGAGCGCTTTAAGAAATAGAAAGGCTACGTCGTCGCATTTGTACCTATTTGTACGTACCTGCTACGTTTATTATGGGTCGGCGACGTCTCTTTCCACTTGATGTTGAAGGACCGGGTCCTTCACCAAATTCTCCTGAACTCATGTCGATTTAGTAACGACCGTCACAGTAAAACTAATATAACAGATTCAAAAAACAAAAACTTAACGATATAACAAATTTAACAGTAAAAACTCAACTAAAACAATGCAATGAATGCTATGAATTACCCGAGACGTACACACGCAAGCGCTATCCGAACACGAATGAAAACAAAATGGCGGACCGGCCCAAAAAAGGTGACGCATCTCTGGCTGCCATTGTCACGTTTCTTTTAGAACGAACTGACGTAACGCGCGTTTTGTTTATTTTAAAGGGATGAATTTGCAAAAGCTCAATATGGTGATTATATTGCTTCAAATATTTTTTTAATATGAAACTGTTATTAAATGAATTGCTGCGTTACTTACCATAAATTGAAATATAAAATATAACACATTTTTCGCGATGTACCGTAAGATTTTACTATGTTTATAGGAACCACAGACAATATTATTTAAGAAACAAAAAAACAAAACATATGTGCTGACCTAGAAGTGGGAATAATATCAATATTTAAATATTGTTATCACATCTAAATTGAGATTTTGTAAGTTACGCCTTTTGACACTCGGCTCATATCTGAGGTCATTGTCCGTTTTTCTCAATCGATATGGCACATACTATAGATATGGGATTTCTATACGATATTTTACGCGATGGTATTGACTGTCCGGATTTACTGAATACTGTCAAGTTTAATGTGCAAAGAAAACGTACTAGAATCACCAAGAGAACTATGTTTAGTATTCCTCGTCACTCCACACTTTACGGTAAAAATAGTATCATAACACGATTGTTATCAAATTATAACAAAACATTTAATACCTTCGATCCTTTTATAGGCAGTAAAAGTGATTTTAGAAACAAGGTACGTGCATGCATTTTGAACACAGCTTCTGTTGTTTGAATTACCTGTATTTGTAATCATTTACGTAAGATGCAGGTAAGGTACATTATGAAGAACACTTTCTGTAGGTAGCTATATATATTTAAATAATAAATAAACTATATAATATTTTAGAATATGTATGTATATGTATGTGTATGTATTTGTATGTATATGTGTGTATGTGTATGTATGTATGCATATGTATATGTATATGTGTGTATATATGTATGTATGTGTGTGTATATGTGTATATATGATAGATATAATATAATATGCCACGATATAAATAAATTAATAAAAAAATACACGAGAAGTAAATCGCATATCAATTTATCAGCTATTTTTTACATATTAGTGTAAGTGTTAGTAAACCTAAAATTACTTAAATTTTATTACTGTTATTAAAAAATAGCTGTTTTAAATTGGTCTAATTTGCATTGTTTTTATTTATTATAATTGTACCTGGCTTACTTTTAAATTTAATATGTGGATGACTGTAATTGGCATACTTGAAGAGAAATTGAAAATTGTATTTAGTGACATACGCTGTTGTTATCCTTATTAAACGAAAATAAAAATAAAATAAATACAGTTAGGTTATAATTTATCCGATGGTTTAAAAATAAACTGAACTGAGACTCATAATACTAATGATTTCTAACATTTACGCGAATACTACACATTGGATAAAACTAGTTTGTACGTTATTTGTTTAATCACGTTTCATATTTCATTACAATAAATAATAAAATAAACAATTATTATAAAGCAGACCGATGCATCATGTCTACAATGTCGTCAATACAGGAAATACTTCAGGTAATTTAAACCGATCGTAACAAACGGCTATCTTATAAAAAAAAGAAAAGGTAAATACCAACATTAAAAGCGGAATATAACCTGTATTGATCTGTACTGCCGCAGCGATAAAAAAGTGTATTCTTGTTGCTCAGACTTTGTTTTTAAACGCTTTATATTAGCTTCACCTGTACGTATCTGTATGTGATATATTCTTACACCGCCACTACACGTTCAACCCGTGTGTCGTTCTGTGGGTGTCGTAAGAGTCGACAGAGCGAAACAAACTTTACTAATAACAACTAACAAATAAAATACAGTGGCTGCCAACCCACCTGCCAAGCGTGGCAACTATGGCGTGGGAGGCCTTTGTACAGCAGTGGACTTTTGATAGGCTGTCACGGTAACGGTTGCAGACGTAGTAAGAACCGATGACAATACAATAATTGATTATGATCCCAGTGAGAATACTAGATCGAGGCCATGATAATTGGACATAGTTATGCAAAAAGGATCCAACCCGAGTTTGTGTCAAAAAATGTTGACTTGAAAAATAATGTTTGTGGTCTATACTATTAAGTGATGTAATAATTTTAGCAAACGTAACACAAATAAGAAGAAAAATTACAAACAGACAGAAACCATAACGATAATTTGAGTTTATGATATTTGAAGTATGGATACTTCAAATATCATAAACTAAAATTAACTTAATGCGGGTTGGATCCTTTTTGCATAACTACGTCTAATTGCGTGTTCAAATATTATTAACTAGTTAACTTTAAGAATTAGGTAAGTAGGTACATAAAGATATTTTGGCTACATTGTATTTACTACTAACCGCTTATTGAACTATCAAATTCTGGAAGTGTGTGAAAACTGAATTCTGAAATTACTTTACATTCATACATACATAAACAGATACATACAGGTCAAGCTAATAGAAAGCGTGTAAAAAAAGACATCGAATTATAATCGATACTTATACATTTACAAAACAAACGTGAAGCCAACAAACAACCATAATTACCACAAGAGTTACACAATAGCACAGTGCACCTAGACCAGGTCGAGCAGGTGGTCAGGTCTGATAGCCGAAACTTTCGTGCTGCAATCCTAATATACTGCAGCGTTGCTCTACTACGTAGAGAATATAAAACAATTTTTAGTACATATATATTGTCTATGATTAGTATATTACATACACGTTATAATAAGTAGGGATGCATCCGTTACCTGTACCTATAGAGATATATCGGTGATAAATTGAATTTGCCGATATATTTCCGTTTAACAAGTTAAATTCACAGCAGTAAGGCAGCTTAATGAAGCTGTGTTTCGAATGGTGAATAGAGACCATCACATACTTAACTTTTAACTGACTTTTCTTTACTAGTAACGAAGCGTCCTATCTTAGTCCTCAGGGATGACAACACATATACATTTTGACTTTAAATCGAGGATAGATGTAGGTGTCTATGAACCGCAAACATACATTTACCATCAGGTGGGCTATGGTTGTTTGTCACCCATCTATACTTACTATAATAAAGCTGAAGAGTTTTTTTGTTTGTCTTTTATTTGTGTTTGTTTAAACACGCTAATCTTTAAAACTACCATACTGATTATAAAATTGTTTTTATATAGGATAGGGGAGACAAACTAGCACACAGTCCACCTCATGGTAAATGGTTGCTGCGGCCCATAGACATCTACATCTAAACTCTATTACAAATCAAAATGCAGAAGCGTTGTCACCCGTGAGTACTAAGATGGAATGCCTCATTTCCAGTAAAAAGGGTCTCCGGTTCTCTACACTCACCATACGAAACACAGCAGCGTTTAGCTGCTATTTACGCTGGTATTCTGTGAGAGCGTGGTCCTTCCCCGGTCGAGCCGACAAATTTGTGCTACAACTATACTATTAATAGAGCTGCAGCATGGCTCTACCACGTAAAATTTATTGTTTATGCCAAATTCACGAGGAATAGTAACTAACAGCTAGCCTTATATATTAGTTTTTGTTAAGCAAGTCTGAAGAAAAAGCGCTTCTGAACTGTTTATCTGTGTGCGCTGGCATAATGGTTAATGAAAAAAAGAAATCCGCGATACCATATGTCTAGTTCTTATACATAAGCCACAATAAGGAATTTTGTGACAAAAAAATATTGAAAATTAAAATTAGTTATGAGCGTTATTATTAGGCGAACGAAAGCTACTTTTTCATCAAGACAATTTTATGAAGATAAACTTTGCCCCTTATAGTATTAGTATGTCATTAAGACGCATATTTAAAGAGATAATGAAAAAATAAAATAATTCAACACTCGGCTCAGCCCGCGAACGACGCATAGACCGAGCTGAGAATCTAGAGAAACCAGCGGTGAACGCCTACGTGATTGATATAAGCGGGTGAAACCGCGGGGCACTTCTAGTATTCTATATAAATTCCAATTACATCGGCAAATAAATACGGACTTCCTTAGATTTTTGGATTTATTTCTTTGCTTGTGTTGCATTCTTGTTTCCTAGCATCATACCAAATTTCACGATTCTAGGTCAAGGGCAAGTACCCTATCGGTCTTATTACGAAACGAGGTTTATTGATTGTCTCGGGTTTAAAGATGAGGCTTAGTCACCAAAGAAGTCCCTGAGTTGCCACGCCACAGTCTACGCGAAATTTGACATTTGCGATCAAATTCCATATTTTACATCTTAGATCTCATATTTTCCACTAGACTTGTTTATTAAAACAGACGCTAAGAATAGAATAAGAAGGTCCTTCAGCAAGAGGTTGAGTTTATATATAAAGATGGATGTTTATTGACCAAAAAATAGGCAATATTTAGAAGATAGTTGAAATTAAGTGTACCTACAATTATACGACAAGCATGTATATATATGGACGTAAAGGAGGTGACAGAGATGTTTGGGTCGTCCCAATAGGAAGTCTATAGAATCTGGCTACCCCTTTGGATGAGTATTTATGTATACGTATGTTACATGTTAGTTTACGCATTTCAGTCTCTTTCAAAAAAGAAGTCCCTTGGCTTCTTTATTGAAACAGGCTCTAGTTTAAACCAATTAAAACTATTATCGTGTTCGCTAGTTTACGAGAGTCAAACATAAATGGCCGTATCTTTTGAATACGTTGACCTAGCTTGTATTTTTAGGACTCTACAAGGAACGTAGACCTAAGTATTTGATATAAAAAAGGACAGATATTAATATGACATAATATTCTCTTTTACCAATTTAAATTGTAGAATTTGGGCTAAATTTTGTTTGATACTAGCTTTTACCCGCGACTTCGTCCGATACACTATATAATACCACTATTAGCAGTAATACCAATTCAATTATTAAACAAACCACATTAAACTAAGTTTTTTACTATTTTATCGAAAAATATGCGCAATAGGGAAAAATATTTGTTTACAACTAGCGATCCGCCCCGGCTTCGCGCGGGTGATTTCTGTATCTCGACAACAGCGCCACTTTCCAAACATTTTTTAATCTCTTCTTATAGTTTTAGATAATCACAAAAACTAATTTATCTCATGGGTTATTCGTAATTGTAAAAATGTTTGTTCATGTCATAACAGCGTGCATATAAATCGCATGAGCTTAACAGCAGGCAGTTACTTTGTAATTAAATTTTATTTATATGTATCAAATAGATGTATAGATTTAAACGGAATAGTGCCAGAACTGTCGATAATAGTAATACCGATACACTAATCAATTGTAAGTTAAAAAGTATAAGGTTATAGTATAGCAGTTTGGAAAGTGTAAGGACTGCATTTATACGCTAAATTCACCCTTCCTTACCCAAATCTACTCTAACCTTTTAATAAAGGACTTTAGATTTTGTTGTTCAAATAAGCTACCAGATAAAAATCAAAAACACGAGCAGGAAACGGTAATTATTGTTGAAGAGAAACTAGTCATAACGGTACTCCAATTAGATATATTATGTATGCTTAAAAAGGTATTCAATAACTTGAAAACGATCGGAACGCGTAATTAAAACAAATCACACATCATATTAAAATATGCAAATTAAAATAAAAAAAACAATTATCTTTACTTACATTAAATTTATCTACATGAAGATAATCCAAAAAATTAAAAAAAATCGTAGTAACTTTTATATGCTATAAAATATAAATATGTAAATGAACAAAAAAAACATACCATTATCGATAAATGAACATAATATTAATCTTCATTACAGCCACACACATTCATTACAAGTCCACCGCTGAACATAGACCTCCCCCAAGGCATACCAGCACGGTCCTGAACCACCTGCATCCATCGACTTTCTGCATGTCTTACCAGGTCGTCACTCTATCTAGTGGAGGGCCGCTCCAGACTTCGCCTACTAGTACGAAGCTGCCACTCGAGAAACTTTCTTCCCCATCTGTTGTCGGTTCTTTGAGTTATATGGCCGGTCCATTGCCACTTCAGCTTACTAATCCGTTGGGCTATGTCAGTTACTCTGGTTCTACTGCGGATATCCTCATTCCTAAGTTTATCACGCAGAGAAACTTCGAGCATAGCCCTCTCCATAGCTCGCTGAGCGACCTTGAGCTTCCTCATACGGCCAGCAGTGAAGGACCACGTCTCAGATCCATAAGTCATCACTGGCAACATGCACCACGTTTTACAATCTTGTTTTCAAGTTTTGAGGTATACTTGACGAGATGTGTCGTAATCATCCGATCCGAACGCTGCCAGCCGAGTTGAATCCATCTATTGACTTCTCGGTGGAAGTTGTATTTTACATATTGTGAATATTTGTCCCATGTAAACAAACTCGTCAATAACTTCGAGCTTAGTGTACCCAACAACTACTGGCATAGGTGTGATATTATGGACGTTACACATGATCTTCGTTTTTGTCCATGTTCATCTTAAGACCTATACGTTATGAGGCACTATTGGGGTCATTGAGCATAGTGTTTAGCTCCTCCTGCCATAAGGGCGTGAGTGATTTAGTCGCCATTGATGCTAATACCGAATCCTTTCCATTTCAGTAGCTTGGAAACGTCTTCCAATACAGCGGTTAAGAGTTTCGGGGATACAACGTCACCCTGTCTTACACCTCTCTGCAGTTGGATATGGGTTACGTACTCTGGTTCTATAATAATCTCAGAAAATTTATGAACGTAAATCTTATTAATTTCATAGTACATCAAAATGAACGCAGTTAAAAACGTTGATGACAATAGAGAAGTTATTACACTTTGGTTATTGCTTTTTTTAAACTATAATTTAAAAAAATTAAATTCTCAAGATGTACCTATTTCATTACCTTGTAGTGAATTCAATTTAAAAGTACGTATGTGTGAGTTTGCTAGTTAGGTATATTTATAAAGTTTCCGAGTAGATTATAGATATACAATACATATAAGTGTGAGAAGTAATTCGAATATACTCGTTGTGCTACTTTCGTGACTACTAATGCCGCAGTTGCGACTCATTAAAAATCTAGATTGAACCGATGACAGAAATTTTCAAACGCACCACGTTTTTTACACCAAGTATTACAAATACAAAAAAACAGCATATTAAAGTTAAAAGTAAATTGTAAACCGTGCGGCCTTGAAATTTCAGTACAAATGCGTATTATGTCAATAAATGTGTCGTGGTCGCCATCGCAAATGCTACGTCTTATTGATTATCTCTGAAACTACACAAGACCATTAATATTTCAATGTTATCAATAAATATTTACCACGTGAGAACATTAAAAGAGCGATGTCAATAACTATCATAACATTGTGGTTAACAGTAGTCATAACCGTAGCTATAAAGTGAACGCGCGCAGAGTAATAGTTAAAAAAGACAGCTGATAGAGTAGATGAGAGCGCCTCGAGCACAGAGTGCTCTCGGCCGCGGATGCAGACACCCACCCTTGCAGCGGGAGTTGCGCCGGCCGCGCTCGGTTGGACGATCGCTCATCGCGACCGACTCCTTGAAATGCATCTTCCAACTCCACTCCGATCCCCATCCACATGCACGTGTCTCATCAGCACACCGGAACACAATCTGCACACTCTCACGGGCACGTCACAGTCAGATTGTACTACTGCGGTACCGTCAGTCGCGCCGCGCGCTTTTCGCATTCGCCAGAATATGACGCATTTTAGATTTCAACCGTGTGGCGACGGTGATGTCGGCGACTTAACAACACGTAAACGTTTCATTAGGCGTAAACCGATGCGACAGTCAGCCTCGGGCGTGGACTGGCGCGCGATGCGAGCGGCCGCCGCCGCCGCCTCCGCCGCGAGACCGGACCTCGCGTCTCGGGGCGAGGATACGGGAATCGGCTTCGGCGCAATACCCGTCACGAAAATAATAGGAACAGCGAGTGCACCTCTGAGGCGCGACGCGACGCGGTCGGTGCGAGCGAGACGCGGATAAACACCAGACTGTTTACTTACGGTGTTCGAGAGCGGGGCGGCGCGGCTGTGCGGGGGGCTATCGCCTGCAATCCGCGCGCTGCAATTACTGCCTCTACTCCACAATTTCATCCTAACACGGATATCGAAATAAAACATCTTAAGTAACTGACTGAAACGCCTAGTCAAAACCGATTGCCATAACGCATGACACCTGTTTCCACAGTCTGTTGGATCAATCAGGTGGGTTGGTGTCGGCTTATACGCTTATACCACTTGTGCTAATTTAAGAGTTCGAATGCAAAAAGAATATGCCAATTATCAAAATTATTTGTAGGTGATAATAGTATCTCCATTTACTGCATATACATTATTGTGACATTAATTATTTATAAAAGGAATAAATGTACATGCAAATTAACATGAATTGTTTCATTATTGGGTCGAAGAGGAATCGAACATGAAATACAAAATAGAATGTTAAGTAGTGAGGCAGTTTGACGATCAATCGGCGAGCTGTGCATCGAGCGGTGGTGACTGCATTCCGACGCCCTGCCCGCGTCCCGCAAATCCTCACCCCGCGTCCTTCCGGCGCTCGTCACGTGACGTGCCGATTAGCCGCCGAGTGTGCCACCGCGACCAAAATAGAGCGTGCACACAATCTCACATAGCGTTCAACTCCACTGGCTCTCACGCCTCCTTTTCGTCTGTTGTCTGACGTTACCGAATGCCGTAGCCACGGTTAGCCGTTTGCTCCGGTAATCATTGATGCTTATTTCCTTTCAGTATACAAACGAATAATAAATTGAAGCGAGCAGCGAGCAATTAAATTTTAATAATGTTAGTAGAGCTTATGCTGATAATAGATTGGATAAAACTAAGTCCAGAATGAACGATAATTATGGAAACAACGTAATTAGACCGATAGACCGTTAATTCTAATAACGATTGATATTCATTTTAATCATACTTGTTTTTATGCGTCGTCGATCGTCGTCGATACATCGACCATCATTTTTACGATTCATCTCTCGACCTTGTATCGAGTTTCGATTTCCGTGAAGTGCCACTAGCCAGATGACACAAAGAAATATTTATAATCCATTTTTAAAACGAGTATTGCACGGTATATAACGTGGCGATTTAGAAGCATTCGATTCGAAATTAAAATAGTACAATGAATATGTACAGCGACCCTATACTGACAGAGGTTTCGTTGACGAAAATAAAAAATAATGGCACGCACCCAAATCAGGAACGCAGTTCACGGCGGAGTGCCCAACTTTCCACGACTATCGGGTTCGGAAGAGTTGCTGCGTGCCACCTGGTATTATACGACTGCGGGTAGCATTATTCAGTGAAACGGCATCCATCTCTTCTTGCCTTCGAACGGAACGTCCAAATTATGTATTCGGATGTCTATTTTAGTATTTTAGCTTACGACGAATCTATAAACAAACTAATTATTGAAACGTCGACGTTTAAATGTCACATGTTATGCTAATCCAATCAAACAAATTACGTAAGAAATCACATTAGAATATCTAAGGATGATAAGTTAGAATTTCAGTTAGAAAGAGCTAAATTGTAATATAAAAACATATTACAATTTATAGATTTGCAGATCTTTTTGTATAACAGGAAAAACATTAACGGCCATAGATAATCATTGGTTATTGCTAACTTAAATTAAGTACTATTTAACTCTATATAATTATGTCTCTTTCTATTGTCATTTAGGAAAAAGAAAGGAGCGACTTTAAGCAATTCTTATATTAAAATCGATTCTTATAAGTAACAGCCTAAATATTACTGTTAATGCTGCAATCACAATTTATATTAATAATTTTAACAGTGGTAGAGCCAGGCGGCAGCTTTTGCTGTCGCATGGATGGGCCGGCTCGAACCGGGGTGGTACCACGACCTCACAGAATACCAGCGTGAAGTAGAAGTTTACCTCTGCGTTTCGCTTGGTGAGTGCAGGTGGCCGGAGGCCCTTATTACTGGAAATGAGGCATTCCATCCTAGTCCTCACGGGTGAAAACGCATCTGCATTTTGATCTGTAACAGAGAATAGATGTAGATGTCTATGGGCCGCAGCAACCACTTACCATCAGGTGGACTGTGTGCTCGTTTTTCACCCTTATCCTATAAAAAAAAATCAAATAGTGCGCAATGTTCTTCTGAAACTACCAAAAAAGGAAAATTATTGTGCATGAAATGAAATGTTAAATCAATAGCTGATTTTTATTAGACTAGACACAGACACTAGACATTTTACAAACAACATTTTCAATACGAACAATATGCAAACGATTATTTCGACGAATCGTATTTCTCAAAAACTACAATTCATATAATATCGATCAAAGGAATAAAGTCTAAGCGCCTTTTTACAAAACGTGGTTTATCGATATTCTGGAGTTTGAGGAAGTCTTTATGACGAAAGAAGTCCCTCAGCCGCGACGCCAGTCTTCGCGACATTTGACATTAGCGGTCAAATTCCATACTTAACAATTTCGCTCACACATTCACGGGATTTCTTTATATGAAACAGTCTCTAGTTAAACCTCGACTAATTATAGACTACTCTTTGTAATAAGACGGTAAATGTTACGCAGATCCCATCGCAGGCTTATAAGTCCTAAATTGACGGTAATCACGCAGGGTTGTCGTATTTAACAAGAAAAAGACGACGGGATCAATACAGGCTGCAAAATGTACACGTGATCGCGTCACTATATAACCCCCTACCACCGCCGACCGCACCCCTAAACACCCGGCTCTTCCCCTGCCCCCGACGTCGACACTAAAAGATTTTTCTTTTTCTCCTCTACATTTAAAGCGTCACATAGTCTACACTAGTCTATGCTCATATTCGGAAATATTATGGCACTATATAAAAAGGTAGAAAATCATTAAAAAAAAACAATGACTATGCTACAATATAGCGGCTCGTATGCGCTCCGCAAGGACTGCAGTCCGCGAATTGAGAAGCGCGCCGTGAAACCTGTTTCCGTGGGCGAAAAGCGGTGAACCATTGCTCGGTCAAATAGAATTTTATTACAATACAACACTATTTATCGACTTTTAGAGTGTCCAAAGAAACCTTTTAATTGAAAGAATATAAAGTCGAAAAAATAAAATCTACAAAATTAACAGCTAATTAACATATATATTTTGGTTTAAAGTTTGAAATTCATAAATTTATAGTATCTGAATAATATAATATATGGATACAGATTGGTATGACCAGTCACTGAATTAATAGATGGATGAGCAATATTTTATAAAAACAAAAATAGAATTAAACAACGGTAAGTTATTCGATAAGTATGAATATAAGAGTAATTAATACAAAGACTAGTGGCGCGAGTTAGCCGTCGCGTTGCGTTGGAGTCATTAGTGAAGTTCATGAATAAGTGAGGAGAGGGTGGTTAAAGGCCGCCGCTTACTGGAAAGGGTTGACTAGCGAAATGCGATTCGGTGATTCAAGCGGTCGATAAGCGCCCACGGATACCCGGTTGGGAATACAGAATCTTGCGGCGCGTAAAATATAGGTACACTTTTAACGAAAGTTTTTCAATCCCTTTTTGTTTTATTCTTTAACCTGAAGTTGATGCATTACATCTCACCGTATATGCATAAGTAAATTATATTATGAAAATATTATTTTTTCTTTCACTTTCTTCATATTCAAGTAGGTAATCTTAAAAATACTTGTTGAGAGGAAGGTGGTTACGCCAGTTATCGGATCGAACCGACTATTGAATTTGCAGTCTGTACCCTTAACTTTTTACGCGGTAGGTACACCATCGCGTCACCTCTCAACGGAGACTAGCTTTCTGGTCACGGAGGATTATAGTGGTCTAAGTGTATACGCAAGCACATCAGCCGCATTTACAATCACTTGACCAACGAAGCAGCACGGATGAGTTAGCTTGATTAGTGAAGGACCCACACTGTCAGACTACCAGTGAGAAATAGCAGAGTAATGGTTTTTCGTTTCTTCAGTTTAGGGAATTGTAGACTATTTCGTATTTCTGCTGGTAACGGGGCATTTCATCTTGGTTCTCATGGGTGATACCGCATCTACATTCAAAGTTTTAGTGATGCTTTCATGTACATGTCTATAGGACTTTAAGTGGACTGTGTGCTTGTTTCTCACCATTCTATAAAAAAAAAACACGAACAGACAAACTACCAGATTCTACCAGGAGGCATGCAAATTTACAATTCCAGCCAATTGTATGATCAATTAATAAATTAGAATAATTTTTATAACATTTGGATGGCATACAAGTAAAAGTTTATATAATAAATTAATGTAATTGTAATTATCAATATATAATCAACTTTTGTAGAATAATATATTAATGTCAAAGCTACTTCCAAGTTCAATACAAAAATAATGAATAAAGAATTTTGAATTTGTAATTGTACATTTACTACAAATATAATCGTAATAGCGAGATATTCCTAATCACTAAGTCACAGATTTTATATAATTACTTCAAAATTTATCATTTGAAATGTCAGTTATGTTTGTAATAACATTTACATATCAAGAAATCCTTCAGACATTTTTTAAAGGGAGTCATATTTAAGTTTCAAAATTCTTTTGGTATTGTATTAAATATTACGGGGCCCATGCAAAATATGCTTTTTTGCATTAACTTAGTATTTGATTTACGTATGTAAAGTTTATCGTTGTTACGTCGATCACGGCAAACAGCGTCAGATAGCTTTTGAAATAGATCAGGATTAGATTTTACGAAAACAGCTACTACGAATATGTGTATAATCTGGGTAAATCCATTACTTTGGATTTGATGAAATATGGTTTGCAACTGTTTCTGATTATGAGTCTATACATGGCTCGAATACATCGTTTTTGTGCCAAACTCAACTCAAAAAGGCAAAGTGTCCAGCCTTTTTGAGTTGAGTTTCGCCAAAAGATTATCCCATATCGTAGGTTTGATTCAGCTACGCCGTGATACGCCATTAATAGAACATCATTATAAGTACCGGGGCAAGTCTATGTAGTGCATATGCAGCCTTACTAATTTTTTTACATAATTGGTCTGTGTGAGACTTCCCGTTATCCTAAGAACTTAGTGGATACTACCTCTTCTATTTTGTTATTTTCATAATGTATATTAATCTTGCTTAACCTTATTATTAAGTTATTATTTAACATCTGTTGAATTATATTTGTCAAGGTTTTATTTATATAATTTTCATATAAGTCAGTACTAGTCCTTTCTATTATAACTGCACTGTCGTCATCAAAAAGTGACATTGGTCTATTAGTAGCTTTCGGCAGATCGATTATATACGTTATAAACAGCAGAGGACCCAGTACACTACCCTGTGGCACACCGTATATTACTATGCGCATCTTAGATTTAAATGTTTATTCGCTTTTAGTTATCTGATTTACTTTTTTTAGTACTGTATACTGCTTTCTGTTATTTAAATAAGATGGGATGAGTTTCCAGTACATTTCCTCGTACTCCATAAGCATTTAATTTACTTAGTAAAATGTTGTGAATTATGATCCACATAATTAAAGGCCTGGGTCATGTCACAGAATATAGCACATATTGGAATTTTTGTATCTACTTTGGGCATAATCAGATTTAAAAAGTCATAAACTGCCCTGTTGACTGTTTTATTTTATCTAAATCCTTTCTGTTCAGTAAAGATATTATTTGGCCCGAAATATGCATATACCTGCTTATAAATGATTTTTTTTAAATTTTGCGAAAATAGGTAATTAGCGTTATAGGCCTATAGAACTCCATACGTTCTTTATTTTCTTTTTTGAAAATAGGCTTAATATAGAAATTGTTAAGCTGTCTGGGTATACGCCAGCGCTTATGCATAGATTGATAACGTGGCTAATATGACTACAAATGTATTCTCTAACTACTTTTATGACTTATAAGGATATATACTCATAGCCTACACTGGATTTGTTTGATAATTGAGATATTATTGTCATAATATCTACTGGAGTGCTAGGCGCCATAAACATCGATTCACGTTTATCCGATGATATCAGCTTTGTTATTTTAGTTCCATGTCCTGATATAGGAGAGATTTTTTCTATGACATAATTATTTAAAACCGTGCATCTGTCTCGAGGGTCGGTGATAATCTGATCTTTATCGGTTTGTATTTTTGGGATAGAATCGTCAGGCTGGTTTTGGTTTAAACTATTTATTATTCGCCACGTCATTTTTGACATATTATCTGATGTCTTTATTTTGTAATTATTTTGCGCAAGTTGAGTTAATTTGATAATTCTTTTGAATCTTCTACTATATTTTAAATAGTATAATTTGTTTTCTTTTTGTAGGTTTTACTCTACAGGTCAATAGCAACTGGCTGTTTCGTTTGCTGCACATCATTGTTCCACGGGATACCCATTAAGGTTTACTGGTGGTTTTAATTGTTATTATTTTCAGGGGGAAACATATGTTATAAAATAGTTTAAAAATATCAACAAAACTATTGTAGGCTTTATTTGGCTCTATTGTGTTAAATATGTAATTAAAAGAGAGACTTTTTAAACATTCCTTAAACTTTATGATATTTTCTTTACTTCAAGGTCGTTTCTTTACACGCCAAAAGCAAATTTTGTCATTTTTTTTTATAGGCGTTTCAATTTAATTTATTTTTGTGTGTTACCTCAGAACTTTTATCTAGGTGAACCGATTTTGATGATTTTGGAACGAAGTTCCATATCGCACGGTACGAATTTGGCGGATGGGGGCTAAGCGAGAAAAAGTGTAAGATTTTCCGTCACAACCCCCTTTCTATAGTATGAGCGAGATTGGAATAATATCCATCTCCCTCGTACTTTTTCTTATCTTGCCATGAAAGAAATATTATTTTAATAGACGATAGTAATTCTGTTAGTTAATTCTGTAAATATAGATAAAAATAAATTGTATACTGGGGGAGTGCTTTTAGCTGGGATGGAAGATGTGATTTAGATGTGGACAGGCGTGTCGCTGCCGGGAACAAAGTCAATGATGCCCTGACTGCATTAGTCAAAAGGCAAGGCGTAGTGAAGAGTGCACGCCTTGCAATACATAACGCAGTGTTGGTACCGACTTTGTTATATGGCAGCGAAACCTGGATAAGCCAGAAGAAGCATAAAAACAAGTTGAATGCAGTGGAGATGCGATCTCTTCGTAAAATGTGCGGCGTTACCATGGCCGACTGAAAGCGAAACGAAGAGATTCGCAATATGGCAGGTTTGAAAGATGACCTTATCACAAAAATTGATAAGGGCGTGCTTAGAAGGTTTGGACACGTTGAGCGAATGAGTGAAGACCGAATGGTGAAGAAAATATATAACGCGAAAGTTAATATTAAAAGGTGTCGAAGTAGACCGAGACTAACTTTCGAAGACGATGTGAGCAAACTGCCGAAGAGGGGAGGGTCAAGAGTACTCGGATACCTAGACAAGCATGTATGAAGAAGATAATGAATCTGAAAGAAGCCAAAGAGGTATGTAAGGATCGTGACAATTGGCGATCTGTTATCTCTGGCTACCCCGTCAGGGATTATGCGTGATGATAAGTAAGTAAGTAAGTAAGTATAGAAATTCATTTATTTGTATTTGTTTATCAATAATATAATACGTTTATGAATAATAATATACTACGATAATTTAAAATTAAAAATGTTGTACAGCAGACTTCAATATAGGTTAATTAAGAATAACTCAATAACCATTAGTCTGACCTTGATCAAATTCATATGGGACCACACGAGAAGTATCAGTTTTCATATAAAAAAAGAATCATCGAAATCGGTTCGCCCAGTACAAAGTTATGAGGTAACACACATAAAAAAAAACATACAATCGAATTGAGTACCGTCTCCTTTTTGGAAGTCGGCAGAAAAGAACTTCGTTCCAACTGAGTGTTCCACGACACTCACGCATGTTTTTTATTTGAAAGCCTGTGCTTCTCATTTTAAGATCTGACCAGTAGTTTTTGAGTTATCAACAATTCCTACAGCCTTCCACATTTATACGAGGCTACTCCTACGGAACAAATACTGAATATGCACACTGTAAACATTTCTTATTGTGGCACCTATCGTTATAATATATCTCTACTGACTAACTGCTCGCAAAATTCTCATGTTATTATTATTATTAAACTCGCTTGCCAATAACTTATTCTAAATTTGTGTGTATTTCAAACTAAACGTGCGTTTTAAATAATGTTTTGTTGCCCAGAAAAAATTACCGACGCTCGAGACATCCCTTCATAAACATTAGTTTTTAATAAAAATGTAATGCCGATTTATACGTGGTAGAGCCATGCTGCAGCTACATTATGGTTGTAGCACGAATTGGTCGGCTCGACCGGGGTAGGACCACGCTCTCACAGAATCCCAGCGTAAAATAGTAGCTCAAATCTGCTGTGCTTCGTATGGTGAGTGTAGAGAACCGGAGACACTTTTTACCGGTAACAAGGCATTCCATCTAAGTCCTCAAGGGTGACAACGCATTTGCATTTTGATTCTTAATCGAGGATAAATGTAGAACTTTATGGGCCACAGCATCCACTCACCATCAGGTGGACTGTGTGCCCGTTCGTAACACTTATACTATAAAAAAAGATTTGCCGATAAAAAAAATTATAATATAATTTCCGCATAATACTCCTGGAGACGGTACTAAGACCGTGGCCCTGACTTCAAAATTTTAAATCGGGGCTTTACTTTTTACTAAGTTTTTCACCCACTTGAGTGAAGGAAGATCACAAGCTCAAGGTAAAAACAACAAAGTAGTCGAAATAGTATAGGTACGCATATATCAAAAACTTCACCCCTATCTTTCCCACACTTAGAGGTTGAATTTTTATGCCATGTAAAACGGGACCACCCCTGATTACTTCAAGGGGTATATAATAAAAAAAAGAATAATTAAATACTGTTCATAATTGACAAATATATCGCATAACACATTAACACACAAAAACAGTGTCGAATTGACAACCTCCTCCTTTTTTGAAGTCGGCTAAAACAACATCCTCCAAATCTGACAATGATCGTATGTTCTCGCTTGTAATATTACTACTAGCTAATAGTAGCAACCAATTCCAGATTGAAGGGTTTGTCTGACGAGTTGTTGCGAGTTAATGTAAAAAATAAGTAGTAAAAACTTTCTAGCAGTAGATGTTTCCTAATCCACTAAAATAACAGACATTCCTATTTAGTTCCCTGGGGTGACAACGCATCTAAGTTAAGTTTCATAATCGAGAAAAGATGTAGGTCTACTCTATCGGACCTACCATTAGGTCGACGTTGTGCTCGTTTGCCATTTATTATACCATTCACTGACACACCAGCCAAAACAAAAAGATCTAACTTCTTTACCTTTACCTTGGTTGCATTAAACAAAGACTACAGAGTACAGAGTAGCGTAATCACTTTCACATCTCAATTTCGGCTAAGATCATACCTACATTAAGTTTCAACGTGTGATACATAAAGTTGTTTTGTTTGGAATAGTGCACTGGGTATTTCAGACCATTGCGTCTCCTGTCAAATGGAAGTCCATAGTCTCTGCCTACCCTTCTGGGTGACAGGCGTGAGTTTTTATATTTATGCGTCTCCTGTCGATTTCATAATGTAACTAGCAAAAAAACTGGCTTATGATAAAACTATGTACATATTGTACCCTATATCTTTATTCTAGCACTAGTAAGATTCGCTCTGTTGTTATTTTTTTTTTGATTAAATAAAATGTATAAAAACAGAACCGTTGTTTTTTTACAACTCCAAATACCAAATATCTTCTTTCACGGTGAATAAAACATATCAAATGAATGGGTATGTCGTGTCAGCGAGACGGGAGACGGCGTCGGTTATGATTTCTTTCGCAGTAGCTACTTTTTCACTTGACTAAGCAATAAAAAAGTAGCGTATTCACTCGACAGAATTGGTGGCAACAGCGATGCGCGGCTGGAGTATTTGCAACGGATGCAGCGAAATGAACAGTTCGTTGACCTCGAGCGAGTCGGGTTTCACTCGTAGAGTAGCGCCCAGCCCAGTTCACTGGCCCTATTGCAGCTAACAACCTCTGTTTTGCTATTTCAAACTATTTTTAAGCATAAAACTATGAGGAATGTACACAAGATCTAAATTACTTACAGTTAAATTCTATAGACCTGTGAAATGTTAAGCTGAGCATATTTGAACGAAAACAAAAACGATATGTAGTTACGACAGAGAAACATACCTAATAATTTAAATTGCAGCTAAACGCTAGCAGCGTTGTTATCTTTTATACACCCCAATATTAGTCCAACGTACATAAAAAAAAAAACATTTAAAATTTAAACTGGTGAATATTCTAGTCATATTTCTATAGAGACGAGTTGAGCTTTCAGGAGACATCAAGGCCGTAACACCAAGGTAAGGCGCGCATGTGCGGTACAACAAAATAAATGTTAACGAATAAAGATTTTCGTTTGATGAATGACGTCATTACAATTTTTTCTTCAACTTTAAAATCTACTTGTTCATTTGCAAAGCTCATATACAAATTAAAGTATAAACAATAAGGATTTCACTTGAATTACCTCTTTCTGTGGTATATTAACTCGCTCATTTTAGCAAAAACGAAACCAGAACTTTTACCAAATTTAGTATTACTAAAGCGTTAATATTTCAATAATTAAGCTTTAATATTTCATAACGTTGCTGAATTAACCTCAACATTTATCTGAAGTCCGATAAAAGTACGTATATATAGAAAGGTACGGTTGTCGGTCCCAGCATCGATCCGCGTCTTATGTACGCGCTTTACATACTTCCTCGCCCTCGTGCCTTATGTAAAGATCCGACCGCGATGCGTCAACCGATGCACATGCACCACGATTCAATGTAAACTCTGCCCGTGTACAAATACGTGTTTGTGTTGTGAAAAATATTGCCGCCATGCTTTTTCAACTAGCTATTTCGTATATTTGTAAATTAACAGGTAAGTACTATATATAAAACACGACGGAATAAAATTATAAATAAAAATATTTTATAAGTAAGATAAGTGGAAGAATCCATCCCAGATTTCGGACAAAAAATCGATTGATCCTTGTAAGTTTCAGTATTGCAATTGAAAACATATAATGTCTATTCATAACAAATAAGCACCGCAATAATAAGGTTAATGCGTATACCAATAATCGCTTTGAACCAACCATTTTATAATTCTAACCTTGAAAAGGTGATTTTGTCTTTGTCTAAAACTCTGATAGCTTCTGGGGTGTTATCCACACGCCATTAAAATATAACATTGCTACCACAATATCTTGCCAAATGGGTTAATGTTATAATTTTTATGACTTTATAACATTAACCCTACCTAACTAACTTTCGCCTACCTTACTAATGGACTTAGGTATTTAATAAAAATAAATTAATATTGCTTTATAATATAACAGTAACAACCATACTAACAGTCCACTTGATGTTAAGTTGTTACTGCAGCTAGGGTTGCCACCCGTACTATAATATATCGTACTATATTTCAGTGAATTGTACTATGTGTTATAGAAAAATAATATAGTAGGAAAAATACTATATTTTCATTTCTAATTCAACCTTCTTTCAAATGCCGCCCGATTTTTATATAAGTGTTTATTTTATGTTGTTAAAATTAAAAAAAGCATGAAAGTTATAATGGTTTTTGCACGCCTCCCAAAAAAACAAAAAGAAAAGAAAGAAATGAATTGTTAATTTATTTTAATATGAATCAAAATTGCTTATATTCCTATAATTATTTCAAAGGTAATAGATTATTGATGGCCAAAGCGAAAGGCAATAACAGATATACATGCTTATGGAAAAATACATGCTATCAAAAACATAACTTGTAAAAAAAGCTAAGTCTCGCAACTCAGTTCTTCTACCGTAAAAAGTTGTGAGATCCATGTAATACCAAGTCGGTTAATTTATTCAGTCCATAGATTGATACATAAATTGACTTGGCAATCGCATGAAAACATATCTCACAAGTAATACATATTATATTAAATTAGATTGTTTAGTGCGATTGCCAAGTCAATCTATGTATCAATCTATGGACTGAATAAATTAACCGACTTGGTATTACATGGATCTCACAACTTTTTACGGTAGAAGAACTGAGTTGCGAGACTTGGCTTTTTTTACAAGTTATGTTTTTGATAGCATCTCATTTATTTTTGTAGATAGTTATATCTAGGTACCTATCTACACCTATTATTCCGTTATACATATATAGGTACACTAATTCATTCACTGCAAATGTAACTTTGTAATACTATATGTTTACAAAGTTATTTATGCAGTTGGTGTATCTCGAAAACTGGACTGAAATTGTAAAATATTTTAATTTTTCCTTGATTTATATATTAAACAATAATTGTATTCCAAATTTGAAGTTTCTATGTTTGCTAGAAGTGCCTCAGAGTTTTGATGATCAGTCAGTCAGTGAGTGACAAAATTAAGAAAGTTTGACTAGTTATAATTCTTAAACTACTGGTTTAAATTTAATGAAATTTGAAATATACCGAGTTTATACAATGCCTACATGGTTAGTAAAAATTCAGGCTTCTAGTTTTATCCATAACGAAGTTATAGGGTTTCGGAAATGGCCTGAACTGCTTCGAGAAAAAGATGGTACGGCCGTGCCGCTTTTTTGCTCGACTTGGCGGGGGCACTGCCGTGCCCCCAGATGTTGATTAAAAATAAATAAGTACTATCTTTATCCCGAATTTTTTTCTCCTCAATAATACTATATTTGTTCAAAAAATGGTGGCAACCCTAACTGCAGCCTCTTGTCAAACGACATCAAAGGATAAAGGTCACAGATACGCACCCCTGAATACTAAGATTATCCTTCAAATCTGAACATGTACAGCCGCTTCTCAAAATCAAATAGTTTATTATATGTATTGTGAAGAATATGAAACAAATTACGAATCTATATTTCTAATTTTATCTGCCACGAGATTCTCACAATGACGAATACTTTATTTCGGGCTGCTTCAACAAGTTTCTCCACGGGGAGTTAGCTCTTGTTAAATCGTGTTCATTATGCTAGATTCAGTTGAGCGGTTGGCAAAATGTGTGGGTTTGAATCTTGACACACACATGTATACAAAACTACATAGTAACTAAATGCAGATGACGATTGTAGCTTTAGTGTATTTGCTTTTGTTTATTTGAAAACTAGCTGGCCAGGTACTTTGTTTTGCCTTTTCCGCTACCCTTGGTCCTTAAAAAAAATCGCAATAAAAATATTGAGGATTACTTATCGGTATTAAAAACTATCCTATCTCTCAAGTTGGAGCAAGGAATACACATATACAAAATTTTATTGAAGTAAGTTCAGTAGTTCATCGCAGAAATAAAATGTGAAACATAATTTTTATATATAAAGATATGATATGGTGGATGCCCCTAATACCAGCCATGCCCCTAATTCCAGCCTTTTCGCCTTTTTACTTCGTAAATAAGATTTCTATTAGTCTTAACTACAAATATTGTCACCTAAAAAATTCTTCGTAACTAGAGGAAAGTATATTTCAAATATTACTTCACAGTTTTAAGCCTAACAGTGTTAAATTAAAAATCAAAACACGTACGGACTTGTGTAAGGTTATAATGACGATGATGATTTGAAAACTTGGATGATTAAATTATTAGAAATCGATATACTACATAATATTTTATCATAATTTGCTTTAACTTATTGAACTGCTTTAAATTAAAACACAGTAAGTAGTAAAACGTTAAAACAAAATAATGTCGTCGTCTCCCTTAATAGTATTCCATGCTTGCCACATGCAGATTCAAAATTAAAAGTTATCTACAAAAGGTACTTACCAGAATGCTATGCTGGCATTAAGTACACAATAGGACGACATTCGGTACAGGGTGGCTGGCATTTGAGCCATAACGCCTTTTTTTCTTATCGTCGTTTTTAAAATTGTTCTTGAAATAACATGATTGTAAATAAATGTTCATTATATTTTTAGATAAATAACTTATCGATTAAAACAAATGTTTAAAAATATTGTGCCCTAATTAAAATAGTAGGAATTTTTAAAGTTGAAATTGGCTCTAAAAGGCTGGTAATAGGGGCATACACCCGACATTTTCTTATTGGTTCGGTAGCGAACGGCTCCCGAAGAAGTTCACTTAATAACGTTTTAAACCTTTGAAAAACTTCCTTAATAAAATTACACACATTCTCACCTAAATAGGTTGATTATTAGAGGCGAATGTTTTTCAACATATTATAGTAATCCGGCCCCTTTGGTGGTCGCACATTTATTCAAAAATTTTCTAACGTTGAATGGAATGTTTTCCAACTATTGGAAATTAATATATTTTCTGATTAACCTTAAAGGCTCTTTCAGAATATTTTCTTGTTTTTTCTAATACTAACAAAGTCGTGAAATACTGTCATTACTTTCTTTTTATAAAAGTAGTAGTTTTTATAAAAGTACTGAAGTAACGAACGAACTTACAGTCCACCTGATGGTAAGTGGCTACTGTAGTCCACGGACACCTGCAGCCAACTTCAGACAACACAACCAGTAATTTACACTAGCGATTGAAACTCCGCCTTCCATCTTATTCCTCACGGGTTAACGCATCTGCATTTTGATTCTTAATTGAGCATAGATGTAGATTATGATTCTTTATTGAGGATAGATGCAAAGACGTATTAAAAAGGATAGACAGGTTACACACTAACATTATTGTATTTTAAAGTGGCGCAGGTAGTACTATATCTACGTACAGTTATTTATTATTACACGTTGCGCTAACAAAGAGACAAATGATACGGTATACCTATCGTTAGAAAAAGATAAATATACATTATTAGTTGCGTATTGATTGCTGCTGGACGCTCATTGGCGCGAGCGCGTGACATACCGATATGGAAATGAACACATAAGCTAGCGTCAAAGTTTACACTAGCGGTTAGTGTTGAAATAATAAAACCAATTATGAACAAAACATCTATATTCAAAATATTAATGAGACGTTTTTCTTGTTACAGTTGTCGTGTAATTTGTGCACCACCTAAAAATACAAGAAGGCATTTTTCCACGAATAACTAGAAGATTTACGCGCTGTAGCTAAGGTATAGCCGCTACGCGAGAGCATGCCCGACTGAATGCGAGTCGGGCAATTACCTGACTTTCGTATTGCCATTTTAGAGCAAGCATGACGTATCTATACTTTAAAGTCATCTTAGGATAGATGTAGATGTCTATGGGTCACAACAACCACTTACCATTAGGTGGACTGTGTGCTCGTTTGTCACCCTATCCAATAAAAAAAATATTACTGTCATACCTAAGCGCCATCATCAAACATGCCACATTTTGTCTAATATTATATATTAATCCAGCCTCCCGAACAAGCCGATTTCCGAAAGGGCTTTAGCACCATAGACCACATACATACCCTTCGGCAAATTGTACAGAAGTCCGAGGAGTACAATTTGCCACTATGTCTGGAGTATGTGGACTATGAGAAAGCCTTTGATTCTGTCGAAATTTGGGCGGTGCTGCAGTCCTTTCAGCGGTGCCAAGTTGCCTGTCTGTATATCGAAGTGCTGAAGTGTTTGTACAGTAGAGCTACGATGGCTATCCGAGTACAGAACCAGAGTATGAAACCTATCCAATTGCAGAGGTGTAATCAATATATATATATAGGTGTATAAATATAGCAGATTTAATATTCGAATATTTGAATAAGGTATATTATTCGAATAATAATATACCTTATTATTCGAATAATTCGAATAATTCACTTTATCCAAATATTCGAATACTAAATCTGCTATATTCGAATATTCGAACAATTTTCTGAAAGTCAAACTCGAAATATTGATGTACACAAAATATTAGCTTTTAAAGTTCACGCGCAATATTTCGATTTTAGAGCGCGCCGCACCAGTGTTCCGCCCGACCCGACAGGGTTCGTCAAAGCTCGAAAGCGATCGAAAACTCGAGAAATAGTGCGGTGGTGTTGATAGTTTGGCGCCTTTGCTCGTCCATTTGTATATTGCTCGCGGGCAGTGCGGATGGCGGAGCGTGGTTATAATTTTTTATTGTTTGTTATCGAGGTTTTAGTCTTTTTGAGTGAGTTTTGTGTGTCAACGGCCTACTTGTCTACCCATCCATTTTCCAGGAAAAGAATTACGTGTATACTTTTGGTGTAAGTTATATTTTTATTTTTGTGTGACAGTGACGTCGACGCACCTATATACATGTGCAGCTTATGTCACTTGGGTATGACAGCGGCGAAGGCATTTTTGTATACGGTCAAGTAACTTTTTCATATAATCTGCGCAATTTTTTTTATTTTTTGAGCAGAATACTTTATCGCTTCAATATGCGTATGTTAATATTATTATTATCTTCTTGTCTACTAATAGTGATATATTTTTATTGTGTATGAAATTGTATTTATCTATATTCATTATGAATATCACCTCACAGGCACTTTCTGTACGTCTGTATATCACACAGGTCTTCATGGTAGAAACTTGAGTTCAAAGAGTACGTCCAAGGTTTGCGAGACAAGTCGTCAGTATGGAACTTTTTTTGAGGACTTCAGACGAGATTCACGCAAAATGTAAAAAGGTTATTAAATGCCGAAACTCAACTACATGCCTACATAACCACTTAAAACTCCACCCTACTGAGCCTTATTTCGATCAACATTCGGCCACGGCGACTTCAGCCACACATTCAAATCTGCAAAAAAAGTCGATAAATATGAACCAAAAAAGAAGAAAATTAAACTAATTGACTCATACTTTAAAAATCCTGAGGATGATATGGAGAATGTGGTATCAAAAATGACTGCTTGTGACGGTCTTCCATTCAGCATTTTCTGTACCTCTGATTCCATTCGAAATCTCTATAAAAAGTCACCGAACACAATTAAGAAGATCGTAGTAGAAAAGAGTGCACAATTAAAGGGTAATCTGCAAAAAGAATTGGAGAAATTAAAGGCCCAAGGAAATAAATTTTCCGCTTCCCTGGACGAATGAACTTAAGCTGATATCAGACGTTACATGAACATTAATGTTCATTGTTCAAATTTCCAAGGCAAGGTATATAGGAATCTGGGACTAGCGAGAATAACTGGCAGGGCAACGGCAAAGCGTTGTGCTAATATTTTGAAGGCCAAGTTAGCATCCTATAATTTATCTTTGGAAGAGAACATAGCATGCATAGTGACTGACGGAGCAAGCGTGATGTGTGCTATATGGGTCGACAGGTGCCTTCGTACCATCAATTATGTTTCGCACATGGTATCCAATGCGCAGTGCTGGATGCTATATACAAAAAGAATTAAGATGAGCAAGAAGAAGGGGAAGAATCTGCAGAAAACAAAGACGAGACATTTGATGATGTTCTGACAGACTCTGACAGTGATAGTGAAGAAGGAGGATTTGTAGTAGAGCAAAATCTGAACGAAAACGGAGACCTATATTTATACAGGGATGTGAATTTAAAAAATGCAATAGATAAAGTGCGAAAAATAGTTAATTTTTTTAGAAAGTCACCCTCCAGAAAAGAGATTTATTTAACAGTGGTAGAGCCAGGCGGCAGCTTTTGCTGTCGCTCGGATGGGCCGGCTCGAACCGGGGTGGTACCACGACCTCACAGAATACCAGCGTGAAGTAGAGGTTTACCTCTGCGTTTCGCTTGGTGAGTGCAGGTGGCCGGAGGCCCTTTTTACTGGAAATGAGGCATTCCATCCTAGTCCTCACGGGTGAAAACGCATCTGCATTTTGATCTGTAACAGAGGATAGATGTAGATGTCTATGAGCCGCAGCAACCACTTATCATCAGGTGGACTGTGTGCTCGTTTTTCATCCTTATCCTATAAAAAAAAAAGATTCTCGATAACTATCTTCAAGAAGAACAGAATAAAATGGGTTTGATCCTCTAGACTGTAAAACTAGGTGGAGCAATTTAGCCGATATGATCCCAAGATTTTTGGCATTAAAAGACCCTATATTGAAAACTCTTATTGATTTAAAGTACGATACCACGTTGAGTTCAGGTGAACTGGCTTTACTGCAGGAATTGTCCATTTCTTTAAATATTGTAAAGGCAACAGTAGAGGCGCTATGCCAAGAAAATGCAAATCTGCTTACTGCGGAAACAGCCCTTCAATTTATGGTTGCTAAACTTGGAAAGACAAACAGTTTTATCAGTGACAGGCTACTCGAAGCGCTGAAGAATAGAATTGCTCAGAGACGCCTACCAAATTTAATCTGCTTATTAAAATATCTCCACAATCCCACTAAATATTACGCAGAGCCACAATTCATATACCTTTCCATCGCCAGGCAATAACATTGTTATAGAAGTAATAACTGAGATTAACGAGAGATACTTTTCTAAAAGACAGAACTCAGATAATGACGAAGATGACATAACCTTAGTTCAACTTCAGCAACGGGAACGCCAACATCGGCAACAAAACGAGTCACACCAGGAAACATCTGAAAGGAGCTTTAAAGAAGAAATACATAAAATGATAAATGACACTAATTCCGCCACTCCTTCCTCGTCTTCAGCAAATTTATCAGATAGAGAAGAGTTAGAAACGTCAGTGCGAATGCAGATGGCGCTATTTGACAGAGGAGGTCCTAGACAAGTTCATTTGAGACAAGCGTATGACTTCCTCATGTATATACCACCTACAAATGTAGAGTGTGAAAGGGTGTTTTCATCAGCAAAATACATTAGCAACCATTTAAGATGTTCTTTAAAAGATGATTCCCTAGACGCGCTAAGTTTCCTTAGGTCCCACTTCCAAGGAAAACGTTGAAGATTTATTTTTATTTTTATTGTAGGATAGGCTTGCAGTTGATGACAATCATGCGTAGAAGAAAACAGTGATGAGGTCTAGGTTGGAATGCGCTGGCGTAGAAGATACCTATTCACTCTTGCTTTGAAGGTACTTGAGTTGTACGTGTAGTAAGTGTAAGAATAAGCCAAAGTTAGATGATAAAATTAAAACGTATCTTATTTTTGTACAATGTAGCATTGATCTGATTCTGATCTCATAAGTTCTAATACTGATTAATTATTTGTATTCTATCACAGTTAAAAATCTTTCTTTTTAATTTTTTTAAGATTATTATAACGGCTTCAATTTTCTTAAATTATTCGAATATTATTCGAATAATACCCGAAAAAAGTCGAATATTCGAATACCATAAATTTTCGAATATTTGCAAAGCCTAGGTGTAAGACAGGGTGATGTTATATCCCCGAAACTCTTCACCGCTGCATTGGAAGACGTTTTCAAGCTTCTGGACTGGAAAGGATACGGTATTAACATCAATGGCGAGGTACATCACTCACCTTCGATTTGCCGACGATATAGTCCTTATGGCAAATCACTGGAGGACCTAAGCACTATGCTTAATTACCTCAATAGTGTTTCTCAACGAATAGGTCTTAAGATGAACATGGACAAAACAAAGATCATGTTTATGTCCATGTCACACCTATGCCGGTAGTTGTTGGGAGCACTAAGCTCGAAGTTGTTAACGAGTATGTTTACCTGGGACAAATAGTTCGACTAGGTGAGTCCAACTTCGACCGAGAGGTCAATCGACGGATTCAACTCAGATGGGCAGCGTTCGGGAAACTACGGCACATCTCGTCAGACATACCTCAAAACCTTAAAACGAAATTGTACAACCAGTGCGTGTTGCCAGTGATGACTTACGGATCTGAGACGTGGTCCTTCACTGCTGGCCGTATGAGGAAGCTCAAGGTCGCTCAGCGAGCTATGGAGAGGGCTATGCTCGGGGTTTCTCTGCGTGATAAACTCAGAAATGAGGATATCCGCAGTAGAACCAGAGTGACCGACATAGCCCAACGGATTAGTAAGCTGAAGTGGCAATGGGCCGGCCATATAGCTCGAAGAACCGACAACCGATGGGGAAAAAAGGTTCTCGAGTGGCAGCCTCGTACCGGTAGGCGAAGTGTAGGGCGACCCCCCACAAGATAGAATGACGATCTAGTAAAACATGCAGGAAGTCGATGGATGCAGGTGACTCAGGACTGTGCTTTGTGGCATTCCTTGGGGGAGGCCTATGTTCAGCAGTGGACTTATGAAAGGCTGTAATGATAATGATGATGATATTAAAAACAATTACAAATTGAAAAATTGCAGAGAGTGATAAGTGAGTTGTGCCTAAGCAAAATCATGATGACATTGGTCACTTTGGTCTGGATAAAACTCTAGCTCAGATTAAATCATACTACTGGTTCCCGAAAATGCATAACTTTGTAAAGAAATATGTAACCTCTTGCCTTGAGTATACATATTCTAAATCGTTTGGGGGTAAAAAGCCGGGGTTTTCATCCAATTAAAAAAAATAGAGATTACCTTTGACACAATTCACGTTTATCATGTTGGACAGTTCGTAAGAAGTAGTACAGGTTTTACGCATATTTTAGTTCTGATAGGTGCATTTACTCTATATATATACTTAAAACTGGTTAGAAATACCAAATCTAGTACAACCATTAAAATTATTCGCGAGTATATTAGTAAATTTGGTGCTCCAAGACGTATTATTTCCGACCGTGAGACTGCTTTTACCAGTAATACCTTTAAAGCATTTGTTCATGAAAAGGGTAACTTAAAACTTAACTTAAAAGGCTAATTTTAGTGCAGCCTATGTAGTATTTACATTTAATTATAATATATTATATATGCAGTTTTGTTATCTCTTGATATTAATCGAACACTATCCAAAGAATTCTGAAAAAACCGAAACAGGTTAAATCTGAGGATTTAAGGTCACATATCATCACCTTATTGGGTGTTAATCCGTGTTTCGCTAGTCTGTACAGCTTGAATACCCTTTGAACATGATCTTTTTCGCACGTTCTTGTCGTAGGTGATCCACTTTTCATCACCAGTGATCAATCTTTTCAAAAATGGTTCGGTTTCATTACGTTTCAGTAGAGAATCGCAAATGAGTACACGATTCATTAGGGTTATTTCAGTGAGCTCGTGTGGTACTCAAATATCGAGCTTTTTTATATAGCCAGACTTTAAAATGCCGGGAAAGTGTTATTTTAATTTTTCTTTTTCTAAATGTATTTATATGTATTGATATTAAAACAAGCCAGATACAAACAGTACAACCAAAGAGATATTTCGTCAATGATATAAAAAACAAAATAAGACGAAACATTTTCCCCGACCGATTATAATTTTATTAATAAAAAAATTAAATTAAAGAACTGAAAAAGTCACCAAATTAAGCAATCTATTTTAAATTGGCTAAAAGAATACGACTAGGAAAATTGTGAAACCTACTACCTACTTTAAGTTATTCACACACGCTCACGCACGCGCGCAGGTGCGCTAGCGAATACACACACGCAGCACGCACGCTCGCGCGCTCATACACACAAACACACTCGCACGCATGCACGCACGCACGCACGCTGTGTGGGGTGTTTAAATACATAGAGTACGAAAAAATACTTAAGCACCATAAATGCTAAGCGTTCAAAATAGCACATTCATTTTTAAAATATTTTTTTGATATATATATCATAGCCACTTGACTGAAATACGGTCACGTGGAGCTTCTAAACACAAAGTTGCTCTTGACGACGACGGAAATCCTGTTTCTCAGCTTCCCTTTTACCAAATTTTTAAGTGTTGATTTACCACGTGCTCGGCGGAGAAGGAAAACATCGTGAGGAAACATGCATTCTGAGAACTAAGATGTTAAGGAATTTCAAAATGATAATAATATGAATGTTGACATATGATAGACGTAATTGCTGTGTATCACTGCGTATCACTATTTTATCAGACCTTTATTTTTGATTGAATGTATTTAAATTTTAATTATGATATTGATATAGTAAATAATGACATTTTGAATTATATAACTTATATTTAATAACTTGACATTTTAGAATCGACTACCACCTATATTATTTGGTAATTTAAAAAAAAAAGTTTGCATGCCGTATCTCATGGCTAAATAGGTCTTTAAGCAACTTATTTTTATTGTAAAAACCTATCACTTACCCTATTTATGGCAATTAAATAAATTTGAATTTGAATTAAGAAAACAAATATTTCGAAGACGTGAAATTCGCCAACTTGGCATTGGAGCAGCGCGGCGTACATTTCCTTGCCCTGAAACTCTCTCAAAAATGGGAGGTGGTGCGTGCGTAAACATCATAGGCTGTAACTTTAACTTTTTTTTTAAATAAAAATTTTATTTATTTCTGCCAATAATTATTAGAGCTAAAACTACCCGCTATATACATCCCACAGCTAAGCAGGCTTTTTCTCAACGCTGAGAGGGTTGCCGAGCAATATTTAAAATGATTGTTTATAATGTTGTATATTTAATTAAGTGTTTAATTGCCGTGTAGGGGCGGACGGCGTAAGAGAATTCACAACCCCATATCATCCCTTGGGTGTCGTACAGGCAAGAGTAAAATGAAACAGGAGATGAGCAGCATCATAACACTCACATCTCTGAGGCAATCTATGGAGAAGGCCTATATTCAGCAGTTTACTTTTGATAGACTGTAAAGAATTAATTACTAATAATTATTTCTTAAGTTTTTATTATTATAAGAATAATTCGGCACAACATTTCTGTTGACATTAAAATTTACTAACCTGGGTATAATATTTTCTCAGTCATGCCTATGGATCTACTGTGTTCTCCATTGAATCCTGCAAACAAAAAGGGTAATTTTTGGTTTATAAAATATACTAAAAGTTGTTGTCCTTGAGTGTAATTCAGATGTTAGATCATGCAATATTAAGTGAAAAAATTTACACAACTATTTTGCATAGTCAACCATTGAATAATGTAATTTAAATAATATTATTAACTAAATAATTAACTGAAATTTATATTTTTATAGTACATAATCTTATTCATTGGATCTAAGCTCATAATAATTGAAGGAGGAAATTTACAGATGATGTCATATTATGTGCTTGAGTAAAAAAACAACTCATTAAATAAACAAAGCAGAATGTTTCCGAGTAAAACCAAACATGAACTCATATCAGAGATTCCATTTTATGTTAATGGTTCAGGTAAAGAATAGATTTAGATGATTTAGAAAGGTTTTTTTTTTTAATTAAGAAAATAATGGATCCCAAGAGACAATTGTCTCATTTATTGTTTGAACTGTATAGTAATGTATGTCATAAATACATGTGCTCAATATTATGAAGTTTAAAAAATGAACAATGGGAAAGAGAGTAAGGGATTGATGAAAGATTTTACTAGATACCCAATATATGGCAAATCTCTAGGCCAAAATAATAGAACTTGTGAATATTTGGTATAACTCTTAATCCTGTCAACTTGTGAACAGTTACATAACACCTAATATGTTGACCATATCATTTACATTTGCTTATATTTGTTATAAATATAATTTACATCCATTATTGTAACTAGAGTGCTATAATAAACAATCCAGTAGGACAGACATTTGTTGCAACTGGTGAGTTCAATTCTCACATGATACTAGTGTTTACAAATATAATTTTAGTACTGGGTGTTTGCCCATGCATCCATTTGTCTATAATGCTCCTGCACGACACAAGAGATTTTTATATATAAACTAACTGGTACCAGGTGCGTTGCTGCCACAGAAAAAATAATGGTCGCGACACAAGAGATTTTTATATATAAACTAACTGGTACCAGGTGCGTTGCTGCCACAGAAAAAATAATGGTCGTAATATCATTTCAAATTTGGAAGAGTTATACTGTTTAATTAAGAATGATAATACATTCATTGAAGTTGAGTGATGTATAACTTTCAAATAAATTCGTCGGTACGATACGCGCGCTATATGTTATAAAAAGTTTTAGTGCAATCTGATGAATGGTATGCCAGTGCATAAAATACGAACAAACACAAATTTATTTTTATATATTAGATACATAAAGTTAGGATGGCCATATACTATCCATCAAGAACACCAGGTGGTCCCAGAATTATCAGCAACTACTTAACAAAGAGTTCTCAAGCCTGGCATTTGAGACAATTACTAGGCTAAACATGGATGTATAAATAAGGCCTTATTTATACGTCCATGGGGCTAAATAAGAGTGATGGGATAAGTAGCCCTATAATAGTTAAATATACTTTATAAAGAAATTCCAATAATAGTTTATGCAAAATAAAGGCAATATTAATACCAGGAACTAAAGGACTATTAAGCTAAGCTTGAATTATGAGTTGTTAATTCTAGGTTACATCAATAACTGAAAACCAACAATATATACATTGCAAATCAACAAAAAATGCAATCCATAGGCTAAGAAAATTCTTAGATAAAAGTATAAACATGTATAATTGTGAAGATTTAACCTTTCAGTGTTCTTTATAATATAGCATATGGTGACAGTAGTGCTTTGGTACTCCAGTAAATAAAAGATTATATATTATTATTATCTGGTAATAGGCAAGCAGCTTATAGCTGATATGCCTACATCTGTGTTGGTGTTTTATAATAGTCCAAGTTCACACTAAGAATACACTAAAATTGGATTGTCTTTACACCATTTGTCCAGTTTGTTTTTAAAACTAATCACATCTACCACATTTTGAGACAACTTGTTCCATATACTTATGATTCTGTTGTTTAGTATGTGATGTCCCACATTAGTTTATGAGTGGGTGTGGGCCAATCTCATATAGTTAGGATGTCTAGGTCGGTGGATACTGCTGATGTTAAAAATATGTGGCAGCTCTTTGCAATTATATTTGTGTCAATATTTTGTAGGTCTCAATAAGGTCTCCTCTGGTGTGGCGAGATTTCAGCATTGTTAGATTCAATATTTTTAATCTCTCTTCGTATGGATTTTTGCACATAATGGAATTTTTGTAGCTTTTCTTTGTACACTCTCCAGCAAATCTACATCCTTAAGAAAATAGGGGTTCCAAATTTGAAATCCATACTCTATCAGCGGTCGGACGTATGTTTTATAAACCTTGAGCCATGTATCTGAAGTCAGATGCTGAAACGATTGTCTGATTGCATACAAAATGCTGTTTGCCTTTTTGACAATACTATGGATATGGTCAGCCCACTTGAGGTCAAATGATATTAAGACACCTAAATCCTTGTGTGAGTTAACTGACTGTACTGTTGAATTTCCCATGTTATACATTTCTCTGGGATTGTTTCGACATAGATGCAAAACTGTGCACTTCGAAGAATTAAGTCTTATAACCTAATTTTTTGTCCACTCCTGTTTACGCTCTAAGTCTTCTCTTAAGGTTCCCTGGTTCAATAGAGGATTTCCGAAATACAGTAGAACGCCGATTATCCGAACGCCGATTAACCGAATCGCCAATTATCCGAATCGGTCCTAAGCGTAATATAAAAAATTAAAACCAAGTACAGTAAGTAAACATTACTTACCTTACTTGTACAGTACTTGGTTAAATGATATTAAAAATAACAGTGAAAAAACTTTAAGTTTTGTGACTGCCTTGGAAACTGGTGATGGATGTTCGTCGCGAAAATTAATGAAAAAGGCAAAAGATGGACAGCTTGAGAATTTTGTTTTTACGTGGTTTCTGGTTCTGCTGTAACAATTTATTGGACAACCGATTTCAGGTTCAAAATGGAAAAAATGGGTGTAGCTGGTTATACACTTTATAAAGTTTTAAACTTAATAAAGTTTATTCTGTGTGTGACAGTTCGTTTTTCTATATTACATACCAGACTATGTCCGATTATCCGAATTTTAGATTTTCCGAATCGACCCTGGTCCCAATTAATTCGGATAATCGGCGTTCTACTGTATTTCACATCATAAGCAAAGAAACAGGCTTCTGAGTGTATTATAGAACTCAGATCAGCAACAAAAATGCCAAAGAGAGTAGGCACGAGTACAGATCCTTGTGGCAATCCACTGAAGACATCTTTAGGTTGCGAATATATATTTCCAACTCTTACTTGAAAGGTTCTTCCACTCATAATTTTTGATCCATTTCAGAAGATTTCTTTAGATACCCAGATGTTCCAATTTAACCAAAAGTCTGTGTGGTACCTTGTCAAAGTCCAGGTAGAATATATCCAAAGGATTATGTTTATCAAATTCTGCAGTCCATCTGTGGTAGCAGGAAAAAAGGTTAGTTGTAGTCGAGTGCCGTTCCAAAAAGCCATGCTGGTTATCCGGAATAATTTTCTCATCTGCTAGGAAATTTTTTACTTTTTTACATATTCTTCTCCATACATTTGCAAACAATACTAGTTAAGCTGATCGGCCTGTAGTTAGCTGGATCTAATTTATCACCCTTTATAATAGGTGTTACTATATCATGTCTCCAGTCTTTTGGTACCTCACCTGAAGCATATGATTAATTCATAATATTGACCAAGACAAGTGTGATGGTTTCAGCGCAAGATTGGAGAAACACTCCAGGGACATTATCAGGCCCAGTAGTAGAGTTTACATTTAGGGACTTGAGAACCATAAGCACATCCTGTGATGTGAAATGGATGTCATATATGGAGTTTTGCATGAAGGGTTCCATACCAACATTAAACCAAGTTTTCCTAGTAGGGAAGCCTACTTTAATTTCTAATTTATTTTTATTATTTGTTGTTATAGCGGCAACAGAAATACACATTCTGTGAAAATTTCAACTGTCCATCTAATACGTGTCATGGGATACAGCCCGCTGACGGACAGACAGACAAACGGACAGTGGAGGCTTAGTAATAGGGTTCCATTGGTTACCCTTTGGGTAAGGAACCCTAAAAAGCAGCAGAGCCACAACTTCATGATGGACAACCCAACATTCAACAAATCCAGATGAATAGTGTCAACTAAAGAGAAAAATACTAACCAAAGAAGAAAAGCTTGCTGAGAAATATTAAATTTACAATTATTTATTGCTGCAAATTTTACATGACTTGAAACATAAGAAAATGCATTTGCACATATGAAGCACTATTTTATTTTTGCCTTTCAAATTGAATGACATATGGTCAAAATTTGACCAGGGATGGTAGATATGATAAGGATATAGAACAACGAGTGAACGCAGGAAATAGAGCGAATGGGGCTCTACACTCTATTGTGAAAAGTCAGAACGTGTCCAAAAAGGCACGTATGGCAATTCACAATGCTGTGTTAGTTACCTACTTTAATGTATGGTAGTGAAAGTTGGGTGTGGCAGAAGAAGCATGAGAGTAGAATAAATGCTGTAGAAATGCGGTCATTAAGGAGTATGTTAGGGATGAATCTGAATGACAGAGTGAGAAATTGTTTACTAAGAGAAGAGTGTGGTTTGCAAGATGATGTTGTGACCAGGATTAAGAAAGGAATGCTTCGGTGGTTTGGCCATGTTGAAAGAATGAATGAGGAAAGAGTGACAATGCAAATTTAGGTACGACTTTCCATTGACGTCAGTGGAGTTTGGTGTTGATACGTATTTTTACAGAAAGATTACACTATTATAAGCACACACACAAAGTCTCAATATACGGAAACGCGTAATTTTTGAGAAAAGAATAATTGAAAATCAATTATTCTTGCAATGTTTATGTCTAATCTGCTAATAAACTGGCGCCATTTTGTAATGTCATTGTCGACGTCAATAGGGATGTCGATTCTTTCCGAAAAAGGTCGTTTTTTAAATCGATTCAAATCGTAAGCTGATGTATCGATTCCTAAAAATCGATTTCTAAAATATCTATATTTTTTTCATGTTTGCATTTATAATGTAAATATATATCCATTTTATGAGAAAAAAATCCCCTTCATCATAAAATATAGGGGGACTGATTCAGAAGGATTTCTGTATCTATTTTGAGACTGCTACCTCTCCGGCGCTGCGGGAAGAGCAGCCTCTACGCCTTAGCGTAACAAATCGCAGGCATCCCTCCTCGCCTCCGCAGCTTCGGCTTGTTGGTCGCCTTCGGCGACCAGCCTCAGCCGCTCCGGCTCGTCCGATGCCTACGATTTGTTACGGCAGGCGGAGGCTGCTCCCCCTACGCGCCTCCGGCTCTATAAAACCACTCTAGGGGTAGGACAGACTCGTACCAGGTGGAGTCGGGGTCAATCAATTCGGTTCTTTGACATAAGTTGAACCTAACCTATTTTATTTATCTGCCCTAATAGGTACTGTTAAATAAAACAAATTTCAATAAGAGATCATTTATCATGGTATCTTTCTTGTTTTTCATAAAATGGGTTTATATTTACATTATAAATAGAAACATTAAAAAAATATAGACATTTTAGAAATCGATTTTTTGTGAACCGATACATCAGCTTACGATTTGAATCGATTTAAAAATCGACCTTTTTCGGAAAGAATCGACATCCCTATTGACGTCGACAATGACATTACAAAATGGCGCCAGTTTATTAGCAAATTAGACGTAAACATTGCAAGAATAATTGATTTTCAATTATTCTTTTCTCAAAAATTACGCGTTTCCGTATATTGAGACATTGTGTGTGTGCTTATAATAGTGTAATCTTTCTGTAAAAATACGTATCAACACCAAACTCCACTGACGTCAATGGAAAGCTAAGCCCAAATTTATGTTGCAGAGGTGAACGGCAGAGTCGGGAAGGGTCGCCCTAGGCGAAAGTTTATCGACCAAATTGGCGATATATTAGGAAGTCCATAGTCTCTGCCTACCCCTCTGGGTGACAGGCGTGAGTGTTTATGTTATTATAATATAAAATAATTATCTCCAGTATTATACTTTTCTTAAAAAATTCGAAATAAAAAATAAATAATTTTTTTTGTTATTCTCATTTTTAAGCTTTATTTTCAGGCTTTATTTTTAATTTGACAAATTTTCTTTTAACAAAATTAAACTTTGAATTCTTTGAGTCTTTTGAGAATATTTTTAATTGAATGTAGCTATAGTAGTTTTTCAGTAGTAATAGTTTTTGTTAAGACAGTCTCGTGCGGTCGTATAAAATAGTGACATTTAATGCGCGGACAGGTTAGGCAAGAACCACTCACACTGGGCAGTCGGTTAAGTGGTTAAGCAAGCTGTATTTTACTTTTAAATGCACTACAAAAAACAGATATAAACAAAATATATAATAAAAGCTTGTTTTGCTTTGGCATATACTCTACGGACATTTAAAATAGGAATATTTATTAGCATAATTTTAATTTTTTTTAGCTACAATGTCTACTCTGTGTGACTGTTAGACCACAAACTATTTTATTGGCAATATGAATGTGAACAATTAATGTTTTATGTTATTTAATGCATGTATCTGTAACACATATTTTAAATAAATTTTAAACAGCTCCGTGGCATAGTGGCTTAGCAATGAGTTGCTGCGCTGGGAGCCACGGGTTCGAATCCCGCATGAAACAAGTATTTGTATGGCCTACAAATAATTGTGCCTGGTGTGGATGTTTGTCCTTGTGCAATTTGTGTTTGTAAACTGCCTCCACAATACAGGAGAAAATCCTAGTGTGGGGGTAAAGTTATTTAAAAAAAAATTCTCTATCTCTCTCTGCAATTCCTCTTTATACAATCTTTAACTATGCCAAATCTTAATCCTTAGGGGGCATAATAGGCTTAAAAAGGGGTACAAAGTTTTCCTATCACATCTTTATGTATATAATTCTTCTGTCCTATGTTACTCACCAGAATACCAGCATAAATAGCAGCTTAATGCTGCTGTATTTCATATGGTGAGTGTAGAGAACTGGAGACCCTTTTTACTGGAAAAGAAGCATTCCATCTTAGTCCTCAAGGGTGACAACGCATCTGCATTTTGATTCGTAAACGAGGATAAATGTAGATGTCTATGGGCTACAGCAACCACTTACCATCAGGTGGACTGTGTGCTCGTTTGTCACCCACTCCTATAAAAAAAAAACTGAACACTTCCTAAATGGCTGGACCGATTTTGATTAAATTTTTTGTGTGTGATTAAGTTAATTCGGAAATAATTTAGACTCAAAATTGGACCCAGTAGGTGGCACTGTTGTCGAGATATAGAAAAAACCCGTGCGAAGCCATTGTGGATCATTAATATGGGATATTTTATTATCTATATATTAATGCTATTGTATTAATATATAGATAATAAAATATCCTGGCCTGATAGTTGCCAATATTCAGCTGGATGGTGGATACTATAAAATTGGCCAGATAGGTCAGATACTTAAATATCCATTCCATCTCTAGAAGAAAGTTTCTCTCATGGCAGCCACATCACACCATTAAGCAAGTTGTTGGTATATAAATTGTATTATATTGTGGTGTTGTGTATTAATTGCATAATGTAGATTATTTAAAGTAATCATCAATGACCAAATAAGTTATCATTTTTCTCATTTCACAAAAAATAATACATAATTATTTTGCAGATAAAATATAAGTTATACATCACTTCTGGTATTATTTCAATATTACAGACACACATTTTATTTTTATTATGGTTGGAGTCAGTGTTTGAGTTTTAGTGCTGATAAGTCAATAATCCGGCTGATTCTGCCAGGAGCCAACATTTGTGCTACAGCACAAATTGTCAATTTCATATGTATTGTGAAGGATGCTATATTAGTCTTTCTGATCAGCAAGTTTTAGATCAGATACTGGTAGTTAAGAACTGCAGATTGTCGACTTATGATACATAAGAGTCTAATTGTTGCGTGACGATTAAAACAATCATGAGACGCATATCATGAGCAAAGTTGACGTCCAGCAATGGTCTCGTAAACTTAAATAGTTGGATAATGAAGAGAAAACAGCTTAGAAAAACATACCAAATCTGGTGAATAACGTACCTACCGAGGTTCTATACGTCAATTCACGTTAAATACGTAAGTAAGAAAAAGTAAGTCAGTAGACATAAAAACTTTAAAACAAAAACAATTCTAACCTTTATTAGGAAGCAATGTCCATTGAAGACTCGGAGAACACACATACGAAATTCTTTCACTTTTACAGACACTATAAATTTGAAGATATTAAAATAATTAATCAAATATTACGTACAATAAACAAGTATGACATAAAAAACAACTATTTTCCGACAAAAGTTGCGAAAATGGCGACGTAACTATTTAGGCACTAATAGTACACAAGCAACTTTAGGTCAATAAAAAAACTATGTATTATACTAAAACGAAAAACGGAAATGTCCATTTATTAATGGACGAAAATATCTAAGATATAGAAAATTCACCAACGGTACATAATAATTTTCACCAAGTAAAATAACAACAACAACAACAACAACACAATTTTTTGTTCAATAATTTAAAATTTGCTAGCGAAAACTGTGAAAACCAACCATAGCTAACCACAGATAATATTATATAAAGTTAAGTAGCATGTCGATCTTCTTGGAGTAAAATAATCGATAAATCGATCTCATCCTTATTCGATGAATCGATTCAAAAATTTCTCGAACCGGACTTATTCAAGAACTAGCGATTTTTCAAATGATTCAAGAAATATTTTTTGCATAATTGGAATATCTGTTCCTTGTAAAAGGCTTTTTTCTGTTGCGGAAAACATTGCTACAGATGAAAGGAGTCGTCTAGATCTCGAGCGATTTGATAAATTAATTGTTTTAAGGTTTTATTTAACTTTAATAAAAAAAAAAATCTTCTAATATTTGATTAATTTAATGACTGACTTACTTAGGCTAGTCTAGACTGCCTCGTTGATCTAGTAGTCGCAAGCGCGACTGTTTAGCAAGAGGACCTGAGTTCAATCCCCGGTTTAGCTAAAGTATTATTGGGTTTTTCTAACTTGAAATTCCCAGTACCTAGTCTGTCCGGTATTGCAATAGACTCACCCCCTATTACATGGAACCTATTACATAACTGGTGACAAGTGGGAGTATTCCCACAGACGGCGACCCTCTTGTCATACCCCACCAATTCGGTTTCCGAGCGAAACATTCTTGTCCCCAACAAGTTCACCGTATTGTGGAATATATCCTCAGCGGTTTTCATTCTCGTCGTCATAAGACCATCGCGGTTTTTTTCAATATAGCTAAAGCGTTTGATAGTCTGGCACGAAGGCCTTATCTACAAACTCTACAAAATAGGCCTCACTGATCGTCTTGTTTGTCTCGTGGCCTCCTACCTGAATGATCGTACCTTTCGTTTTAGACACGAAGGAAAGCTCTCCTCTCAGCGTGCTATCAAAGCCGGTGTCCCTCAAGGCTCAGTGCTTGCCCCTCTGCTATATATTCTGTTCACCAACGACATTTCCAACCCGTCGAAAGGTGTTCAGATCTCCCTCTTTGCAGATGACACTGCCCTCTACTGTAAAGATATCTCACTATCTTTCATACGGAACAAGATCCAAAAGTCAGTTAATGACTTCGGAGCTTGGTTCCGAAAACAGCGTATCGATGTGAACACGGAGAAGAGCTGTTCACTTCGATCATAAACTACGCCGCCCCACTACCATTCCGCCAATCCGTATGCTAGGGACCCCTGTCCCCTGGCCCTGATATACGACCACCAAATACTTAGGTGTCACCCTTGACACGAGGCTCACCTTCGCGCCCCATGTAAAAAAAGTAACTTGCAACGCGCGCTTTTATCTTAGTAGGCTCAACAGTATGCTGCGCTGACACAGTAAAATGTTCCTGCGAAACAAGCGAACCCTTTATAAGGTCTGTATACGACCAGTTATGACTTACGCGAGCCCCATATTTGCTCACGATAATTCCAAAATCATTAAAGAACTCCAAATAGTTCTAAACCACTTCTGTCGTCGGGCTACGAACGCACCATGGTACGTCCATAACCCCGACCTCCATCGAAACTTAGAGCTCCCCACAATCCAGCAATTTCTAAAAACACTCTCTGAGAACTTCTTCAAAGCCTCAGAGTCTCACCCCAATCATCTCATTCGTGGGACAGCTTCCTATGCAGCCCCACTTCCCTCTCGCTATCGAGTCCGAAGATTGAGAAAGTCTCTCTCGGACCCCCCCAAACAAGCTTTCGGCCGATTTAAATCGGCTCCTGGCGGCTCAGGCCGAATCTTCTCCCCACCCTTAATATGCCTTAGTTAAGCTCCCCTCTCAGTGGCTCCTCGCCGCCTGCACCATTTTTCCCTAAAGAGGGTCGCTTCCGATTCAGCAGAAAGGCAACCCAAGCCAATGCTAGTCTCACAGGTGCTGTTTAGTGGGTAGGTACTCGGGTTTCGCAGTGAGTCCCACATAACCACGGCAGCCGGCTGTCGTGGTATGCTAGGAGCATTCCCCAACTCGCTTCCCCACTTCTCGGAGGGTAGCCCTTTTCGTTGCTTCTGGGCGCAAAAAAAGTGAGAGTATTACACACCACTGCCTACTCCTTCGGGGAAATATAGGCGTGATGTTATATTTATTAATTTAATGATATTTACATTCAATTACTTGTATTTACGGTAAATTATTATCAATAACGTTCTGTGTCTATATTAAGCATGTTTGAAGATATCGCGATTAATTGAAAATCGATCTTTTATTGCTCGGTTCAATCGAGAATCGATACTAGTATGTTCGATTTGAATTCGACTTTGATTCAAGTTTCGATTCAGAGATCGATTTTTTTAAGTGGATCGACATGCCTAATAAATAAAGCAAATTAAGACCAGGAAAGATAAAAATATATACTTACTTACAGATAAAAATATATACTTTATCATAGACTTAGAATATAAGTCTATGTACTTTATACAATTAATATATTATATATAGCATACAACAACACGGGCCAAAGTGGTCGCCGGTGGCTAAAGCGCCTTATTCACGGTCCGTTTTGCTGTACGTCTCTTCAAGATCATGTACAACGCTCAATGCAAAACAACAATTAATAGGCTTGACGTACATCAATAATTATTATTAATTCCTTGATGGAAATGATGGATGCATTTTATATTCAGCAAGGCAGCAGCGAGAATCCATACTACTTATCATATTGTGTTGATAGATAATGAATAAGCCGGACATACGTCAAAGCTATCGTGCATCAAGCATGCTAGATCGTGTGAATACTGCTGTACAACTAATTTGTCAATTTATGTAGTAATAATGCATGCGTTTGCTCTGCTGTCATCTACCTTCAATCATTAAAACTTTACGCGAATTTTCCACGGCATGATACAAAAAAGAAATAAACCATTTTATTACCTACGTATTATTGTTATATTATTAAGTAAAATAGCTTAGGTATCTCTCTAAAGGTTTAAATTTCATTTTAAATAAAAAAAACAGGGTCAAAAAGTTGTCCAGTTCACTTAACAAAATGCGGTAATAATAAAGTAGGTACTAGTTCTAACAAATTAGATTAAGTTCTGCTTAAAGAATAGAATGCAGACCTATTAAATAAAATAATAGTAAGCATCCGCACTTTTGTTGTCTATCTAATGACTTACAGTCTAAAAACTGTGTTTAAAATTCATAATCATAAATAAACCTCTTCATATATATTTTTTTCCTCTCTTCCGCTGCTGCTGACAACATTAGAAGAACTCCCATGTTTTGGTGTTCTGATATAACAGGTGGCATTTAAAAAAAATTAAATTCATTCGTTCGATGTACCAATAGTACGCTGGATGCGTACACGATAGTGTGTCTTTCCAAGGCTTTAGATTGTGTTCATCATGAGACATTAATCAGGAAACTACAACATTTCGGTGTAAAAAATTTGGCGCTTAGACTTCATCATTACAGTCCTTCACAAGTCCACTGCTGAACATAGGCCTCACCCAAGGAATGCCACAAAGCACGGTCCATCTGGGGGCCGTATAATATGTAATTGCTCATGGGGGGTATATTGCCATAGTTGCCACGCTTGGCGAGCGGGTTGGCAACCGCAGTTTTTTATTGTTAATTTGCTGTTATCAGAAAGATGCTGCTGTCCATCCTCTGCCTCAGTTTCCCTCTGTCGCCTCTTACGACATCCACGGCAAGATATGGGGTAGTGAGTATTCTTACCCTCAACTACACGCTTAGATTTATTACTTCATATTTAAGTAACAGAACTCAAAAAGTTGTGATCAATGGTAAAGGTTCCTCCGGCTCGGTAGTATCAATTGGCGTTCCTCAGGGCTTGATTCTTGGCCCATTACTGTTCTTAATCTATATTAATGACTTACCTTATCTTATAGGGGACAATCACGATATAGTTTATTTGCTGACGATACCTCTTTCATTTTCAAACTCAAACGATAGTCAATTAATTATGACGATGTAAATAATGCTCTATCGAAACCAGTACATTGGTTTAACGCCAACAATTTGCTCTTAAACGGCAATTAGGCTAGTCGCACACACACAATATTATTGACAATAAAGTACGTATTGTAAATAATATTGAGTGTGTGCGGCCTGTATTGCGATATTGTTCAATATTATTGTTGATAACCAGAAATTCTGATTTTGTCACGTCAATATTGGGTGGAGGCAGGGGTATTGTCAATAATATTGTCGTTTGCGGTCGCTCGGCAATATTTTAGTTGAGGAAAAGATTTCAAGGCAGGCGGACGTTCGTTTTTGTTCAAAATGTAGGACGAAAACGGTGAAAATAGTGGTGATATTGTTGATGATAGTACTCTCACGGAAAATCAATATTTGTGAAAACATAGGAAACTTATCCAGAATTATGCATTACATCCTGCGAAGCATCACGCGATAAAAATAGGAAAAATAATGCGCTTGATAAGTTGCTCGATATTTATAAAAAAATCAAACCAAATAGCACGAGAGAAGACGTATAGAAATAAATTGAATGAAAAAAAAAAGATTAATCCATGGTTTCTTTCTTGATTACCCTTTCTTAGTTAGTAAAATTACTTTAAGTTAATTTAATTTAATTTCTTTTTAAAAAAACGTTACCTCCACACTGGGATTTTCTCCTGTATCGTGGGGGCAGTTTACATACATAAATTTCACAAGGACAAACATCCAGACCCGGAACAATTATTTGTAGGCCATACAAATACTTGTTTCATGCGGGATTAGAACCCGCGGCCCTTAGCTCAGCAACTCATTGCTAAGCCACTGCGCCACGGAGCCGTTTAACATTTAGAGCCGTCAAATTAAAAATTAATTCAATACTCAATGTAACGCCTTTTTTCATTCTATCCATTATATTAAACGTGCACACATGAATCTAGCTGCAGAGTGCGTGAGTGTGCAGAGTGTGTGCAGCTAGCCTGGCTAGCCGCACACACGCAATAATATTGTCAATGCAAGATTGTCAAAAATCTTCATCAATATATGGTCCCGCACACTACGCAATATTATTGGCAATTTTTCATGGTACAATCTGACTTAGTCGCTCTGCAGCTAGATTTATGTGTGCACGTTTAATATAATGGATAGAAAGAAAAAAGGCGTTGCATTGAGTATTGCATTAATTTTTCTAACTAAGAAAGGGCAATCAGGAAAGAAGGGATGGATTATTTTTCTTTTCATAAAATTTTTGCTACACATCTTCTCTCGTGCTATTTACTTTGACTTTTTTTTTATAAATATCGAGCAACTTATCAAGCGCATTATTTTTCCTAATTTTATCGCGACATGCTTCGCAGGATGTATTCCATAATTCTGGATTAGTTTTCCATGTTTTAATAAATACTGACAAATATTGCTTATCCGTGAGAGTACTAACATCAACAGTATCAACAAGTCTCACAGATGTTGAGATAACTAGATTGGTGCATTTTAGTTACTTTCATAGCGTAATGTCTTATGGAATTTTGCTATGGAGTAATGCGACTGATATTGAAGCTACATTTGTTTTGCAAAAGAGAGCCGTTCGGGCGATTTATAACCTAAATTGTAGAGTCCTTTAAAGCAATAAACATATTAACATTGGTATCGCAAAATATTTATGAAAACGTAATGTATGTACATAAAAGCATAAATAGCTTTAATAAGAATAAGGACGTTCACACCTTAAACACTAGGAACAAACATAAGCTTGTAATGCCAGTTACTAGACTCCACAGAATCAGTAATTCATTTATGGGGCAATGTATACGCTTTTACTACAAAATCCCAGAACATGTTCAAAGTTTGTCAATAAATAAGTTTAAAAGTCTTATTATAGAAAAACTGTACAAAAAGGGTTATTATAATATCAAGGAATACATGAATGTAAATAACCCCTGAGAAAAGCGTGATCGCCACCATGCTGGTTTTATAAAAAAGCATTTAAGAAGTGTATAAACAAATTTATTATTAAGTGAAATATGTTTAAAAAAAAGTCCCGCTGGGTTTTTTGCTGGTTGTTCCCAGGACAGAGGTATTTTCCGAACCAGTGGTAACAATCAATATTGAATGAAAAATCATCATTCTATTCTATTCTGCATGCTACGTCCAGCACCGCGGTCTTAAGCGGAAGTACAGCTGACCCCCTCCCCCACCCTATGAATTTGGAGTATATATATAAAAAAATACTGGCAGACGTATTTTAAATATATTGGTAAATCCAATTGGGCATACCTTAAGCGCATTAAAAAAATTACGTATAACATGATTATACAGAATTTTTAAAGTAGTTTAAATACATTTCGACAGCACTATCGGATTCAACACCCTCGAAAATCATGAAAATGACATCTATGATGAAAAAATTGATACCTATTGCAGCCGCCATCTTGGATTTACATTTCGACAGCACTATCGGCTTCAACACCCTCGAAAACCATGAAAATGACACCCAACATGAAAAAATCGGTACCTACTTCAGCCGCCATCTTGGATTTGCATTCCGACAGAACTATTGGATTCAACACCCTCGAAAACCATGAAAATGACACCCATGATGAAAAACATGATATCTATTGCAGCCGCCACCTTGGATTTACATTTCGACAGCACTATCGGAATCAGCACCCCCGAAAACCATGAAAATGACACCCATGATGAAAAAATTGGTACCTACTTCAGCCGCCATCTTGGATTTACATTTCGACAGTACTATCGGCTTCAACACCCTCGAAACCCATGAAAATGACACCCATGATGAAAAAATTGATACCCATTGCAGCCGCCATCTTGGATTTACATTGCGACAGCACTATCGGAATCAACACCCCCGAAAACCATGAAAATGACACCCATGATGAAAAAATTGGTACCTACTTCAGCCGCCATCTTGGATTTACATTTCGACAGTACTATCGGCTTCAACACCCTCGAAACCCATGAAAATGACACCCATGATGAAAAAATTGATACCCATTGCAGCCGCCACCTTGGATTTACATTGCGACAACCCTATCGGCTTCAACTCTCTCGAAAACCTTGAAAATTACACCCATGATGAAAAAATTGAAACCTATTGCAGCCGCCATCTTGGATTTACATTTCGACAGCACTATCGGCTACAACACCCTCGACAACCATAAAAATGACACCCAAGATGAAAAAATTGATATATTTTGCAGCCGCCATCTTGTATTTACATTTCGACAGCACTATCGGCTTCAACACCCTTGAAACCCATGAAAATGACACCCATGATGAAAAAATTGATACCCATTGCAGCCGCCACCTTGGATTTACATTGTGACAACCCTATCGGCTTCAACTCAACAACTTAACAGTGGTAGAGCCACGCGGCAGCTTTTGCTGTCGCACGGATGGGCCGGCTCGAACCGGGGTGGTACCACGACCTCACAGAAAACCAGCGTGAAGTAGAAATTTACCTCTGCGTCTCGCTTGGTGAGGGCAGGTGGCCGGAGGCTCTTTTTACTGGAAATGAGGCATTCCATCTTAGTCCTCACGGGTGACAACGCATCTACATTTTGATTTGTAATAGAGGATAGATGTAGATGTCTATGGGCCGCAGGAACCACTTACCATCAGGTGGACTGTGTGCTCGTTTGTCACCCTTATCCTATTAAAAAAAAAACTCTCTCGAAAACCATGAAAATGACACCCATGATGAAAAATTTATACCTATTGATGCCGCCACCTTGGATATACATTTCGACAGCACTATCGGCTTCAGCACCCTCGAAAACCATGAAAATGATACCCATGAAAAAAAATTATACCTATTGCGGCCGCCATCTTGGATTTGCATTTCGATAACCCTATCGGTTTCAACACCCTCGAAATCCATGAAAATGTCACCCATGACAAAAAAAATTATACTACTTACTTTTAGTACGTACTACTATTATTTATTCCGTGCTTTTAAATATTGTAATAAAAAAATCTCTTATTATTATTATAATCAAGTATTTAAGAAATTTGGTTATTCGAATATTGTGTATTTGTACAGCGATCTTTTTGAGCCGCTGCAAACAACCGAAACAACGTCCACTCACGACGGCGATTATTGGACGCGTTTTTAGGGACACTTCACATACAGAGATGGTCCTCCTTCTACTCTTCACTCCATAATTCTCTTTGTGCTGTATGGAGTTTTGGCGGGAACTTGACCGGCGGCGGTTTGTTGCTCCTTATATTATTGTTTAAATAATGGTTGAAGTGGACTTTGATATGTAAAAGTGGTGCGATTTTATGTATTAAATGTTTGCGCATGTGAACTATTTGTGGAAACTGTGAAACAAGTGCTCTGATGCTGATGTGATTTTAAAAATAATGTGTCTATCTGCTTAGGCGCCTTGAGATACCATCGCCAACCGTCAGCTGTCTGCTGGCTCAAGTTGCCGTCAAAATCTCCCATAGGCTGCACAATGTGACGCATCAATATATTGTAAAGCAGTATACTATGAAGGATAATAATAATATATTGTGACTTCAGGCTCAGAAGAGCTAGATCCCAGAGCCGTAAAGCAAGTTTAAAAAATTATGCTGTGTATGGAGTATGGAGTGTAGAGTACAAGGAGAACCATCTTATAAGGGGCGAAAGTTGAAAAAGTGTCCTACTATTTACTGAAAATAGAGGTTCCAAAACCTACCACAATAGCGCTGGCGTCTGAAAAACTACAATATGAATATAGCTGTTGTGAACGGAGTGAAGTCAGCTGAATTCAAATATTTAAAAAATTTCATGACTAGAGTAGTTAGTAAAATGCCAGTATACAATATCTCAACTATTTACGTGGTACAAAACCAAGCGGATTGATCGGTCCTTGTTTATTTCTCCATCTTATTCTAATTACTTTTGGCGCTTTTATTTTATTTATCCTATGCTACTGCAGCGTCACCCTTATTGGACACGTTTTTAAGAACACTTTTCATGTATAGAGATGGTCCTCCTTCTACTCTACACTCCATAGTATGGAGTGTAGAGCATAGATAAATATATATGTAGGTGTAGAGTAGAAGGAGAACCATCTTTTAAGGTGCGAAAGTTGAAAAAGTGTCCCACTATATGAGCGGTTTCACTTTTTTGACCTCCTCTTAAATCGGTGTGTCCCACATAATTAAATATTTTTTTTCTAAATATAATCGTAGTGTTGAGTAAAAAATTTTTGATTTTATAGAATAAAAATTTTTTGTTGGATAGTGATAGAATGAGGGCATCCACAACTTTTTCTGCCACCAGGGCGGCGCCACTTTACAGTGTGGTAAAATATTTGACAGATTTCATAGCGGGGACGATAATTTCTTAGGAAAATGTAATCTTTAAGGTTTCTTTCTGTATTATTAGTTATATTTTATATTAATTCCATTAGAAATGAATAAACCAAACTATAAATATATCTAAAAGCCGATTTTTTTAAAAGAGTTATAAAGTGCAAAAAATTAAAAATCAAGCCACTGACGCATTGTGTTGTGTATTAATATAATACTCTAGATAATGATAAACTATTATTTAAAACTAATTTATCAATTAACTTACATTTTGTAACAAAAAACTTTACCTCAGTCACTACTAGCGACATCTGGTAAGTGCAAAAATATTAGCCCTCATTGCACAGGTGTGGATTTTTTTTTATGGTAAGGTTGTTTGGTGTGCAGTTTCAGTGTGTACCTAAAGGCTTATAGATGTGATTTATAAATGTAAAGATAATTGTGAAATAAAAAAATATTTATACAATTTTTTTTTATAAATGAATAGACTAAATATGTGTCATAGCTAGCGAATATAAGAATAAACGAGTAAGTAAAACACAGGTCATAGAGATAATAAAAATGTATACTTAATAAGAAAATAATTTTATAGTTTTATCTCTCAATCATGAGAACGTGCCTTTACAATTTTGAACATGTCAACTTTGTTACTGTCCCAAAAAAATGTGAACGTATTTTGTGATTTTTTACTTATTTAATTGAGTTGTAAATGTAAATAATGCAGGTATTTTAAAGAAAAGACCGTAATCTTTTATAACCATAACGTTTTTGTTGAACAGAGATGCTACATTTTATGTGACCTTAAAAATTGGTGTTAACTTAGACCCAAGGTAACAAAACCAGTGAGAATGATTTTTTTTTAATTTAGAGGCCTAATTTCTGTAAATTATTGCTCTGTTTATTTTCCTTAATTGACAGGATGGCATTTAAAATTAAAATATTTGATTATTTTAAAGTGTACTCATTTATTTTTATTTTTTTAACAAGTAACAAAAGTAAAGTTGCAGCCTATTTACGTCCCACTGCTGGGCACAGGCCTCCTCTCATTTCTGAGAGGGTTTTAGGGCAAGGAAATGTCCGCCGCGCTGCTCCAATGCGAATTGGCGAACTTCACATGTCTTCGAAATATTTTTTTTCTTATTTCTCAGACATGCAGACTTCCTCACGATGTTTTCCTTCACAAGTAACAAACCTGATTCTAAATCCTAATAGCATTTCATATTTCGTTATATTTTTCGCCGAAACGAGGGATTTTCTTAGTTTTTGATATAATTTCATTCTTTTCAATAAATTTTCTTAACTATGTGCCTTTTATTTTTACAATGTAGGATAGGATAAGGCCCGCCATATACATACGGAATTGCGTTTTGGGATTCCGTTTCGAAAATCCGAACGGGTCTGCCACATACACATGGAATCCCGTTTTGCCCGCAAAATTTCGAACGGAAAAATACCGTACGTGTGTGGCGGGTCATAGATTTTATATGGACTTGCTTCGTTCGGGATTCCGAATCGGAATATCGAAACGGAATCCCAAAACGGAATTCCGTATGTATATAGCCGGCCTAAGGTTACGTTGGTTGGCAACACTGATCTTCTGTTTGTCAATGTCATTTTCTTAAAAATACAAAATTACACACATTTGATAAATATTTTACTTTTTCAATACAAAAAAATGTTCTTTCAGGCGTTGTTAGTTCTTAAAATATAATTATAAAATGTCTTTTATTAATGATCCTGTTCTTAATATTATAGTGGTCGGATTCCATCACAAAAGAGGCTGCCAGGTTTGTGTAGGCGTCATGGTTGTTCAATAATCAATAATATTTTCATCTTTGCTTCTTCTTCTTCTTTTTATAAAATACTTTAACGTATTAAAAGATTAATTTTTAAAATAATAAACAATTCTGTGTGCAGTACCGACATTCTACACCATTAACCTTTTTTAGTGAAGCAAATTCGAGTTAGTTTTATTTGATTAAAGGAATGCTGCTCAGTTGGAATTATGATACATTTAATCAGATATTCATCATGCATACCCATGTCAAATGAATTCTTAAGGCTATAAGACATTCATTCATTTATTCATTACAGCCCATCAAAAATCCACCTCAGAAAATAGGCCTCCTCCATAGATTACCTCATAGGGGGATAATTGCTACAGTTTCCACGCGTGGCAGGTGGGTTGACATCTGTAAATGTTTATTGTTAAGTTATTATCAGGAAGATGCTGCTGCATATCTCCCGTCTGTGGGTGTTGTAAGAGACAATAGAGGGAAACTGAAACAGATGGGTAGTAGCATCTCCCAGAAAACAACTTAATTATATAAAACTGCAGTTGTCAATCTTCCTGCTTAGTGTAGCAACTGGCAAAATCTTCTCTGAGGTAATCTATGGGGGATTAGTATGCTCAACAGTAGACTCTTATAAAATGTAATGGATTTTCTGGGTGGATAGATAATTTGCTTTAACCTAAAATTATTTATAGGCTTATAAATGTGATAGGACTATTCTGTCCCAGAATATTATTTTTTGAACCTTTTACCAGATCACATCTATTCCTGCATTCAAGCATTATCACTATAATTATTGCTTGTTAGGTTACTTTGAATAAAAAGTTGATTTTAGGTTGAACACTGTTATCCTGAGTTGATACCTGGTAAGCCTTGTGAGCTGCCAGCAGCATGGCGATATTTACCGGCATTAGCACTGCCAGATGGATCACATAACTATCTTTCAGATACAATATTTTTTACCTTACCTGGTCTGACAGAGCCTGCTCATACTGTATATGGTATATCATGTTTCCGCCAGATTCCTGTAGAGGTAAGATATGTATTATGTATAAATGTTTATTTTGCATTTACTGCTTGCTACAAAATTACATACATTTTGTTTTTCTCAGCTTGCTTCACTTGTGTAAAATTATCTTCAATACATGATGTCTCTGACTAGATTATATATGAATTTATTTATGTCTATTTTTATTTGTTAAATAGCAAGTCATACAGAAAACAGAAGATATGACTCGGAGTTCAGTTCAAAAGAGTGTATGTGTTATTTGCCGAGCACCATTATTTGGGCGCCTTGCTGTCAAAATGGAGTTAGTGGTGAGAGCTTGGTTCCTGCAGGGTGATTTCTCTCAGACAAAGCTACTAGAAGATGCATATAACCACCTAAATAGTTGTCCTGTGCAAATTGATCAAACTTTTGAAGGTATGCTTTTTATATTGTTTAATATTGTTTATAGTCTGGTCAATTTAGACATTCGAAGCTACCTAAATTCCCACCAAGCTGAAAATCAGTAAGATTGTTTAAAATACCTATAATTAAAAATAAAATTTGAAAGTTCCCCATTTTTCCTCTGTATGGAAATTTTTTTATTCAAGGTCAAAGGTCAAAAAAATAGTTTTTTCCTACGAGCCACCGTTTTTGAGATATAAGAATTATGTTTATATATTGTTTTTCTCATCTCTAGTAGAATATAACATCCACCTTATTTAGTCTTTTTGGACCATGAATTTCTTGGGCATTGTCCCATATCCGACTGGACAGGTAGGTAGGTAATTAACCGGTTCAGTGTGGATGGCACGTCAGGCGTGCCATCGATTACTTTTGTGTGTGGCATAATATGACAAATGAGTCGTGAATTTTTAAAAATCGTTATAACTCGCTCAAATTGCGTTTTCGGAAGATTTACCCAGAACAAAATATTCATTATTTTGTAAGTATTTCATGTCTACAGCTTCATTTCTGGATATTAGAAAAATTGAAATTTTTAGGGGTTGACAACCATTTTCTAACTTGTACATGGTACTCTTTTTACTTTGTGGGTTTTAAATCATGTTGTGGAAAAATAGTCTAATAAGTAACAAATAATAGCACTTATTGCGATCGCTCACAAACTCAACTTGTAAATAAATTTCTGGAAAACAAGTCTCCTGTTAAAAAAAACAATGCATTTGTCTTATTGTTTGATTTTGCTTAAAATGGTTCAACTGCCGTCTTATTATTATCATATGGCCGAATAGACCTACGAAGTACCATGTGCTCTTGTGATATGGTATAAGGTTTATTTTTGCTTGAAACAGTTTGAAACCGTTCATGCATAAAAAAAGTTCGCTAATACATAGTCTTTTGTCAATCTGCCGCCGTATAGCGCCGGCGTTTGTTTCCTTTTGAAAACACTTGTTTTGCTATTCTTACTAATTAGACGTTTTCAGATCGACTTTACTTTTATATTTGTATAACATTAAATAATATTTAACATTTGTAAATATCAATGAATCATAAACCTTATTTTTTTCCAAATTGAGGATCTTGGTTGTTTCATATTTACAAATGTTATTGTTAGGTGAAAATTTAATTTAATAAAAACAAAGGTTTTCCAGGGTGATTTAGCTGTACCTACTTATATGTTATACTTATAATATTTTTTTTATAAAACAAAAAATAGTAGAAAAGGTTTGTAATCTCTGCATAAAAAAGTCACTTTCAATTTCAAAGAAAACACATAGAAAAATACGTAGTTACCCACTAAAAACAAGTACCCTTCCATGTGTATATGTTTGATGTCAAATAAACTTAATTAGGTCTAAACAAGTGAAAAAGCATAAAAAAGAACATTACTTTTACACATGGCTGATGGCACAATAGGCGTGTCATCAACTTCTGTGGCCAGGCGTGTCATGAAATATTTGTTCGCCGCCACAGCTAAAAGTTGTCGAAAATCGGTGCCGCAACGAATCGGTTAAGCACAGAGCCAATACCCTCACACTCGTAAGGCAATATTGTCATATTCCCCTAACACCCCAGAATAAATAAATGTATAAATAATATTCACTTTCTATTCCTTAGGAAATAATTTAGGATCTTACCCTAGGTTTAAGAAAAATTTCTAAAGTTTACAAAAAGTTAACCAAAATTTAATTTTTTTTTCCTGATTTTATATACAGTACCTAAAGATGCAATAATAATAAATATCATAAATAATAATTTTTGATATTTATTATTATTGTTGATTGTGATTTGCTTTTTTTGTGAGTGTTAGTTGTTGAGTTGTTGTTCAAACAGATCCAATCAAAAATAATCAAAAGGCAAGACATTTATACATTTGTAAATAAATGAGTTTGTATAATATCGGAGTCTTAAACTAGCTAACACCTAACCCCTGGACATCTAAAGATAGGGTCTAAAGGTGTGGGAAAGGCTATGTTCAGCTGTGGATTTTTGATAGACTGTGATGATGAGGATGATGACAAATGATCCCACCAGCTTAGAGTAAAGTATTTGAAAAGTTAATGCTTATTTAATGAGTTTCTTTTCATAATGATTCCATGTAAATTTACGTATTTACATAAGGAATGATAGATTCAAGTTTATTTTTTATTTTTAATATACGAGGGTGGATTGAAAAGTACTCGGCCTAACCAAGAAAATAAACACATACTAAATCAGTTATATTTTTATTTTTCTACATAATCACCATCAAGTTCAATACACTTTTGCCACCTCCCCTTCCAAGCATTTAGACAGTTGAAAAAAAATGATTCTTCCTTAGAGTCAAAATATGCGTCTACAGCTGCTTTGACCTCGTCGTTTGTCGAAAATCTTTGACCTCCCAAGTGCTTTTTTAGGTTAGGGAACAGAAAGAAGTCTGATGGTGCCAGATCAGGTGAATACGGCGGATGCGGTAACAGTTCAAAGCCACAATTTTAGCCATTGACTGTACTGACGTGTGAACACGGGCGTTATCTTGATGAAACAGGACTTTTCTTCTGAGCATTCCTCGACGTTTTTCTTTTATTTCCTCTCGTAAACGACGTAGTAAGGTGCAGTAGTAATCAGAGTTTATAGTCTGACCCCTTTCAAGATAATCAATCATAATCACACCTTTCGAGTCCCAGAATACTGAAGCCATCACCTTATTTGCCGACAAAATCGACTTAGCCTTTTTAGGGGGTGGTGAACCAGGTCTTCTCCACTGTTTTGATTGTTGTTTTGTTTCCGGTGTACAGTAATGAACCCATGTTTCGTCTATAGTAACAAAACGATTCAAAAAATCATCTGCATCGGCTTCAAATAACTCCAAACAGTCGCGTGAAATAGTCAATCGCGTCCTTTTTTGTTCAACTGAAAGCAGTCGCGGAACCCACCTCGCAGACACCTTGTGGAAACCCAACTCGTTGACAATGGTGTTTTGAGTTCGTTCATAAGAGATGCCTATAATCTCGGCTATCTCTCTAATTTTTAATCTGCGGTCTCCCATTATTAAATCAAGTACTTTTTTAATATTTTCGTCAGTAGTTGACGTCGAAGGCCTTCCAGAGCGGGGTTCATCTTTCACACTCTCTCTACCACGCTTAAATTCTGCTATCCATTTTTTGACGGATGAATATGACAGAGCACAATCGCCTAATGTACTGACCATGTCATCATGGATGGCTTTTGATGATAGCCCCTTCTTATGGAGGTACTTAATGACGGCACGCTGCTCGATTTGCTCCATTCGCGGAAATTATGTCCGATTACTTTGTTAATAAATTTATAAAATCACAACTAATTATCGTACACGTTTCGAACTTCACACAATGAACTAGTCTGAACTGAACTAAATAATGTGGGTAGATTTTTAGAATTGAATGGATCTGTGTTAGGCCGAGTACTTTTCAATCAACCCTCGTATTTTATACATCTTAAGTGAAATATGAATTTAAAGAAGGTTGATTTGAAACAAAACAAAACCCCAAAACCCTTTCACCCTTTGTATTTTTTTGTACTAGAAATGCAATAAAGAATAAATAATTAAATATAAATTTTTTGTCCATCTGTATCTTCCAGAAAGCCAGAGATGTAAACTCTAGATTGAAAAGAAATCCGGATAGATTAGTGTTAAGCGTCATTCCGAGATCTACTAAATTCAGAAAAAGTTGTTTAGCAATGTGTGTTAAGATATAAGATCCCCAATGACATTAAAAACCTCAAAATGAATTTATTTAAATCGAGACTATATAAGTGGCTTATTGAACCAAAAGTGTACGACATTAAAGAATTAGTTAATATTAATTTTATTAATGTATTTGATCCTTTTTTTGAAATAAATGTAAGTTGAAATGTATGTAACATAAACTTAAATTTGCATGCTAATTATAAGCAAAACATGTGTACTTATTTTACTGTACCACCTACAAATACCATGTTTTAAGCAAATAAAGAAATAATAATAATAATAATTATTAATGTATTGTATGAAATTTAATTTTTCAGGTTTATCAGTTCAAAAGTTAGTAGAAGGCTGGAAACATAAAGCACTGTTACTTTTTAAATTATTGTTATTGCGGAGGAAGGTTCTCATCTACGGGTCCCCTGCAGGACCATTGTCTTCTACCTTGTTAACACTAGTGTCATTATTACCAAGTTGCTTAGAAAGCGGGCTCTCTCTTGCCGCCAATGTTACGTAAGTGATTTTTTTTGGTTGTATATAATATTATTATTTTCATTACTAAATATGTCACTGTCACTGTTGGGTATGTCGGATTTGTGCCATGCGGCATTAAAATCTGAGGCCCGTAGAGCCACAGCAAAACATTTAGCTAATATGCTACCGAATCCTCAACTTTAGTGTATAATTAGTTAATCAAATTACAAAACAACCTGTTATAAATTTAACATTTTTCTACTTCACGATTTAGTGGATGAAATTTACGAGCTCACCATTCTGTACATGCAAATATGTAGCATACATAATTTTACTTTGATCTTTTAGATTCAATTGACAGTACGAATAGAACAAATAAAATGTTTTACGTTTGTACAATTGGATTGTTTCAGTGAATATTTTATCAAATTATAAAATATTAAGAATGAAAAAAAAATAATAATCTGATAGTCATAAATTAACCTGGTTACAGTGCAACCTTACGAACCTCAATATAACGATTTCCTTGATTTAACAAATTAACTCCCTAGAACCGGCCGTAAGAATTAATACAAAATATACATTTAACATTTTTAATTTGTAATTTTACAATTACATTACAAATAAATTTTGCAAAAACCTCTTTATAATCATTTTTCACATATATAGAAAATATAATTAACCTCTGTATAAAGTATTCTACCAATACATCTAACAAGAATTCATGTCTCAGCAGGTTCAGACATGTTAAATTTATCGTAAGACAATTCAGGAATTCAAATTGTCATAATAAATTAATGTTTAGTGATGTAAGGTATTCTTTACATTGTGTTTTACTTTTTTTAAGTTCGCTTACCTTGCTAAAACGAATTTAAGACCAATTTAACTTCTATATAACAAACCTCACCAACTGGACCAAAAGCAGCTCACTATTCTTACTTTGCTAGATTTCAGTAACGCTTTTAACACCGTCGATTTTGACGTATTGCTGAGTCTGCTACTTTCTATTAATATATCTCCAGCGGCAATTGAATGGTTTCAAAGCTATTTGCGTCGCCGCCGGCAGCGTGTTATGGTAGAGGGTGCCACATCTACGTGGTGTGAACTAACTGCTGGTGTACCACAGGGTGGCGTGTTGTCTCCTCTCCTTTCTTCTGTATTTATTAATTCTATTACTTCACGAATTTCTTCTCTCTACCATTTGTATGCAGATGATCTCCAAATTTACTCCCATACATCACTCCAGAATCTTACCAATGCCATCAATGACACAAATACGAATCTTGCTGCAATACTTGATTGGAGCAGGTCGTTCGTGTTTAATTTAAATCCCAAAAAGACCCAAGCCATTATTGTTGGGAATAGCACTCTAATATCGAGAATTTGTTGGGATAACCTTCCACCTACTGTTGTTGATGGTGTTGTGATACCTTTTAGTAAATCTGTAAAAGACCTAGCATTATATATTGACCAGAATCTTTCTTGCTCCCTGCCTATTTAGGAGTCCAGCAGAAAGATGTTTGCGGCAGCATCTTATTTAAGACGTTTGCGTAACTCGCTTCCCATTCCTACTAGAATTTTACTGGCACAGTCCTTGTTACTCCCTATTCTTGATAATGCTGATGCATGCTACTCCAATCTTACTGAAGACCAATGAAATAAACTTGAGCGACTTCAGAATTTCGCTATTAGGTTCATATTTGGCCTTCACAAATATGATCATGTTTCCGAGTACCGTATTAAGCTCAAGTGGCTCCCTATCAGACTTCGTCGGAATACTCATATTCTATCTCTACTGTACTGTGTACTATTCAATCCTAAAACACCGAGTTATCTTAAAGAAAAATTTGAGTTCATGGGCGCAAATATTTATAAATATGTATGTATTCTATGTATGTATATGTGTATATGTATGTGTGTATGTATATTTATGTGTTTATGTGTATATGTATATATAATATTATGTATTTGATTATTGCATTGTCTTATGTACTATATATACCTTGTACTATTAATATATACTTGTTTATCTACTATTTATGTACACTTCTATATATTTAAATGAAAATTATCTCCTTCACCAAGGTTTGCCTGGAAGAGATCGCTGTTTAACGATAAGGCCACCTAATTGTACATTCATTTATAAATTTAAGTTTGCTGTGTTGTGTAGTGTTTTGTGTGCAATAAAAAGTATACATAAAAAATAATAAAAATAACCTCATTGTAACAAATTACTTGATATAATAAATATTTTCTTATCCCTTCAGATTTGTTCGTACTATATATCAAATTAAAATCTAGTAGTTAAAGTAGATTAGTCAGTTTTTACCATCAGTCGAGTGTAATATTCCTCTGCAAGATGCAGGAGTGTACAACAAGCTTCATTGTGAATGTGGTCTCTCTTACATAGGACAAACTTTAAGATCAATAAAAACCTGCATTAAAGAACATATAGCTAATGTGAAGAATCTATGCTCCGGGAAATCTGCAGTCTGTGAAGACTTACAGGATCGCCCCCATCACTGCATCAGATTTGATAGACCACAAGTCCTTACTAAAGAACACCAAGTTCTTCCAAAGATGATAACACCAATTCCTTCCAAAGATGATTCCCCGAAGCTATTGAAATCAAAAATCCTAATTTCAGATCAGAAGCCAGGCTGGCTTCTGATCTCCATCGTAGTTATCTTTCATTATAGAATATTTTGCCACAGATTTCTAACCCGTCGCAAAATGTTCTATAATAACTCGTAAACTGTTTCAAAGCGCTCCTCTGTTCTACACAGTTTGTGACCTCGTAGCCTTATTATGTAACGTCAACCCTATCAAAATCAAACTGGGTTGTAATCATAAAATATTTTATTTATATGGCATACAAAATTGAATTCAAAATATCTAGCATATTTTATGCTCTGACAATTTATAATATAATATCAAGTATTTACTATATACATACATGTATCAAATGTTTAATGATTACAAATGAATAAATTACAAAATATGTATTTTATTTATTTTGTGTTACTTGTATTTATTTATTTAAAATAATTTCATACCTATATTTCAGCTTGTCTCGGCCGTTATCTCCAATTACTGTACAATTAGAGCATGAAAATGACGATACAATTGATTCAGATATAACTACAAATGAAGCTCATATAAATGGTAATACTCAATTAGAAGAAGAACTGTCCCCTAAAGAAACAGGGAATATGTTGGAAGAGAAGGACAGAATAAGTCGACAGAGTTTTGATGAAACAATTTTGACAGATGTAGTGGATCGACAAGATTTTTCTGTAGTCAGGGAAAAATGCCATAGTATTGGTGAAAAGTACAAAGCAAAGACAGTTTCAGAAGTTCAACAAAGCCCCACTATGGCTAGAGACATGAGTGTGGATGGCTTGTATACTTTAACTGGACAAATTGACTACACTGAGTGTGGCTTTCCATTGCCATTATTTGAGGATGGTTATTTGTGTTTGCCATATTTGTCTTTGCAATATCTAGATTTACTATCTGATAGTGCTGTACAGGGATTTGTTGTTGGAGCTTCAAATGTGCTATTCAAACAAAAGAGGCAGCTTTTTGATGTGTTAGTAGAATTAAATGAAATGAGGATAGAAACAGCTGATATGACATTGAGACGGCAGCTTACTTTGGGCACAGAAGATCTGCGTTTTGCTGACCATGTAGTGCGCCATGCTTCAACGCAAGGTGATTCATGGATACGAGATCAGTTTGCTAGTTACTTAATTTATCTTTTAAGAACTTCTTTATTACCAGGTAACATATATTTTGTTGAATGAAATGATTTTGTTGGTTTTCTGTAATCTTTTAAATTTTTTAATACGTTCTTGTGTTTATTGCAGAGGGCAGCAGAGAATTTGATTCTTATAATGCTCAATTCTTAAGTGCGTTTAAATGTACGCCGGCTTATCAGAAATGGCTCAAATCAACAAATGATGCCGATATCCAGGCTTTCATTAACCTTATGCCTATGCATCCATTCTCTGGTCAGTTGTCAGTAGCTGATATGAAATTGAAATTTACACAGTAAGTATAGAATTAATTAATTCATTATTTTGATACTACTATAGCTGTTTGTCATCCGGTGGCAGATTATTTTCGAGTTGTATATTGCAGTTTTAAATTACAGATGAAAATTTTATGTGTTGTCCAATATTATGGTTGTAGCCCAAATGACTCGGCTCGACCGAGAAAGGATCGCACTGTCACAGAATAGAAACGTAAAGTAGTAGCTTACTTTGCTGCTGTGTAGAGAACCGGGCTCCAATTTTACTGGAGTATTCCTTAGGGCTGACAATGCTAGCATGCAATCTGTAGAAGCCGTCCGCCTCGCTCCAAAGTAACATTTCATCCACACGTGCGTTCTCCACGGCAGAGGCGGCTCTAGCCCTTGTAGCGCCCGAGTGCGACCAATACCCTGGCGACTAGCGATCCGCCCTGGCTTCGCACGGGTGATTTCTGAATCTCGACAACAGCGCCACCTATGGGGATCTGAACCATCTAGGGACACATTCAAACACAAAATAATTCATCAAAATCGGTCGTGCCGTTTTTGAGTTTTAACGAGACTAATGGACAGAGCAATTGATTCTTAAAGATAAAGCACAATGGCGAAAATGGACCCACATATTTTAAAATTAACGAAGCATCGTGCCTATGCAAGTTTAAATTAATTATAATTATTAAGTTTATACAAGAAAATACAGTTTATATAAAAAAATATTGAGGCTCTAGAATACAGTAGTCAAAAGAAATAAATTATTTAATTTTTAAAAAAATAGGTCGTCATTAACAGAACGTTATTCGCCAGTAAACGTAGTTATTATACACTCTTTTCATTTTTTTATTGTTTTTGTTTTCATTGTTGTAACTTGTTTGTTTTCAACGTAAAAAAAGTAGGTACCTTTTCTTCAATAATCTAAATTGTTCCACAGCTGGTCAACCTTTCACATCCCTCTTCTATCAAGCAGTAATTAGATAAAGACAACATAAATAATTATGTGTCAGATTTTTTTAATAGAATAAGTGAGGACTAAGATGTAATGCCTCGTTTCCAGTAAAATGGGTCTCCGGTTCTCTACACTCACTATACGAAACACAACAGTGTCATTTTACGCTGGTATTTTGTGAGAGCGTGGTTTTTTTTCGCTCGATCCCCGGTCATTCGTGCTACAGCTATACTACTAATATAGCTGCAGCATGGCTCTACCACGTATTCTAATAATTTTCTTTGCGTTTTCCCATATTATCTATCTGAAATGGATATTAAAATAAATTACTATTTTATTATTATTATTACTAGTCTAAAATGTCCCACTGCAGGGCAAAGACCTCCCTACTCTCTTTCCACTTCTCTCTCTCCAAAGCCACCATAGACCAGTCCTGCATGAAGGAGCCTAGTTCATCCCTCCCATCTCCGCCTGGGTCTGCCCCGCTGACGTTTGCCTTTTTAATTAAGTACATTAATTTCTGATTAACAATACATAATAAAACTCACATACCTAGTTAGTCTACTTACTCGAAGAATACAAATAATTTTAGCAATCGTGCCCGACACTCGCGACCCACCCTTATGCTATGTCAAACGATAGATGTATCGACTCGATTCGTGAAATCGAGCTACGAACGGACGTGCAATCACCTCGAAAATTGAGGCGGCACTGAATTTTTTTCACGCGTGTTCTCTAATATAAAGCGAATTACGGAAACCTAGTCATTTCATACTAAAATGTATGGAAAGCGGGGAACGATTTATGCTAAAAAATTTAGTAAAATAATGAATGGTGAATGTGTTCTCTTTACTTTTGTCTCACATTTTAACCAAAAATATTTTCTATAATAATAACGAAATATCCTAGAGATTTAAAATAGAAAAGGACGTTTTAAGTGTTTTCATAATTGTTGACGATTTTTTTCTCGGAAATCAACATATTTTTTTATAAATATCACACGGTAAAAGTGAAGACTCATCCATTACTAATTGAGATTTTTTGTGGTGTCATTCAATGAAGTCAGTTCTTTAATATTTTTAAAACCGTAACTGCCTATTTACGCGTTTCTTAAGGACCGGCCTCTTTAAGATTTCGCTAGCTATTTTTGATAAGCTCTGACCCCGATGAATGTCGCAATAATTGTGGCAGCAAATAACCAATATATCTTAATTATGAATACTTTTTTTTATAGGATAAGGGTGACAAACGAGCACACAGTCCACCTGATGGAAAGTGGTTGCTGCGGCCCATAGACATCTACATCTATCCTCGTTTGCGAATCAAAATGTAGATGCGTTGTAACCCGTGAGGACTAAGATGAAATGCCTCATTTCCAGTAAAAAGGGCCTCCGGCCACCTGCACTCACCAAGCGAAACGCAGAGGTAAACCTCTACTTCACGCTGGTATTCTGTGAGGTCGTGGTACCACCCCGGTTCGAGCCGGCCCATCCGTGCGGCAGCAAAAGTTGCCGCATGGCTCTACCACTGTTTAAAACTTCTATTAGTTTCTAAAAAAAAAAACTTATTATGCACAATTTTTCCCATACTTAAGTACCGACAGGAACGTCGCATCTGAACAAATTAATTTCATAATCTATATTCCATAACCCGAGATGGCGTCTTTGACTTTTTGAATTTTTTATTAATTAAGTATCTTATCGAGGAAAAGTTATTCCTTGGTATTTGCTAAAATTTCTCGAATTATTTGTGTAATATCTAAAACACATGGCATATTTTATCATAATTTTTTAAATACAATCAACACAGCATGTTCAACTCACTATCGCCTAGCGAGTGACTGAGTAAACTAAAGTGCGGCAATATCGCCGCAGTTGAATGGGACAGCATAACTTAATGCAGTGTCGCCTTTAATACGTAGTACATAATAACTCAATGATCGAGGATAGGTGTCTATGGGCCACAGCAACTACTTACCAACAGGTGGGCTGTGGGCTGTGTGCTCATTTGTCAATCCCATTCTATAAAAAAAAATCATGCGTGAGTGTCGTGGAGCACTCGGTTGGCACGAAGTTCCTTTCGTAGTATATTATTATCGATAAACGTATTATATTATTGATTAAAAATATAAATAATGAGTTACTAGCGTCTAATTAATAAACATCAACAACAAGCCGTGTAGTGGCGGTCAAGAATATCCACTACCCCATATCCACCCGTGGGTGTCGTAAAAGGCGACAAAGGGAAACAGGCAGGAGATGGGCAGCAGTATCTTCCTGGTAACGGCATAAATACAATAAAAAACTGCGGTTGCCAACCCGCTCGCCAAGCGTGGCAACTATGGCAATATACCCCCCCATGAGTAATGACAATAATAAACGGCCCCCAGTCCCCGGCGGCCCCGCTATTCCTGGCTACGGTGGCGACCATGGTAACGGCGGGGCAGGGGGTGCTAAGAATCTCCGGTGGAAGTTCGGTTGCCACCTTAGACGACTCGACCTGGCAACGTACAACGCACGCACCCTGAGGACTGACGAGAAGATCGTGGAGCTGGAAGAAGAGATAGACAAGTTGCGCTGGCATATTATAGGATTATCCGAAGTCCGAAGAGAGGGGGAGGACACGGTAATCCTCGAATCCGGCAACTTGCTCTATCACCGGGAGGGCGACCATCTGTCCCAAGGAGGTGTCGGATTTATCGTCCACAAGTCTCTCGTTAACAACGTTGTAAAGATCGGGAGTGTGTCGACGAGGGTTGCGTACCTTATACTCAGAATCACCAAACGGTATTCGCTGAAGGTCATACAGGTTCACGCCCCAACCTCGGCACACCCCGATGAGGAGGTGGAGGAAATGTATGAGGATATCTCTAGAGCCATGCATTCCTCCAAAACCCAATATACGGTGTTAATGGGAGACTTCAATGCAAAACTAGGCACAAGAGAGAACGGTGAGCTGAAAGTAGGGAAATTTGGAATAGGGCAACGGAACCCAAGGGGCCAGCAGCTGGCCGACTTCATGGAGAAAGAGGGACTCTTTATGATGAACTCTTTCTTCAAGAAGCGGCCCCACAGGAAGTGGACCTGGTCGAGCCCCGACGGTTCGACAAAAAATGAGATTGACTTCATTATGACGACCAGACGACAACTGTTCAGTGATGTCTCAGTGATCGCGAGGGTGAAAACCGGCAGCGATCACCGAATGGTTAGAGGCACACTGAACCTAAATGTTAAGTTGGAGAGGTCTCGTCTGATAAAGTCAACGCTCCGTCCCCCTCGTGCTCTAATCCAAAGTCCCGAAACCTTTCAGCTCGAGTTACAAAACCGTTTTCAGTGCCTAGAAGACTGCAATGAAGTGGACGATATGAATGACAAGCTCGTAGAAACTGTCCATGCGGTCGGAGCTAAGTTCTGCAAGACCCACCGCAGAAGAACACAAAAACTCTCCGATCACACTCTTAATCTCATGGCTGTTAGACGGGAGATGAGGCTACATTCTTCAACAGATTTGACAGCATACAGGCAACTGAACAGACAGATCTCCAAATGCATGCGGCGAGACTTACGCAACTTCAATACAGCTCGTGTTGAAGAAGCGATTGAGCGGAACCAAGGCTCCAAAGTCTTTGCCAGAGATCTGTCTGCCAGAAAGAGCCAACTGTCAAAGCTGAAGACCGAATGTGGCAGCATCGTTTCCGGGGCACCTGAGATTTTGAGTGAGATTGAGAGGTTCTATGGGCAGCTGTACACGTCATCGTTGGAGCCACACGCAAGTGTGAGTAACGATCAAAGAGCGAGTCTTATTCGACACTATTCCGAAGATATCCCGGACGTCAGTCTGAGCGAGATTAGAATGGCTCTCCAGCACCTTAAAAACGGCAAGGCCCCAGGCGAGGATGGAATTACAGCGGAGCTTCTGAAAGCGGGTGGAAGACCGGTACTTGAAGTCCTTCAGAAGCTCTTTAATTCCGTCCTCCATGGTGGCATTACACCGGAGGCGTGGAGCAGAAGTGCGGTGGTCTTGTTCTTCAAGAAAGGTGACAACGCTCTCTTGAAGAACTACAGACCGATTTCCCTTCTGAGCCGCGTCTACGTGCTGTTTTCGAGAGTCATTACGAATCGTCTCGCGCGCAGACTTGACGACTTTCAGCCTCCCGAACAAGCCGGTTTCCGAAAGGGCTTTAGCACCATAGACCACATACATACCCTACGGCAAATTGTACAGAAGTCCGAAGAGTACAATTTGCCACTATGTCTGGCGTATGTGGACTATGAGAAAGCCTTTGATTCCGTCGAAATTTGGGCGGTGCTGCAGTCCCTTCAGCGGTGCCAAGTTGACTGTCGGTATATCGAAGTGCTGAAGTGTTTGTACAGTAGAGCTACGATGGCTATCCGAGTACAGAACCAGAGTACGAAACCTATCCAATTGCAGAGAGGTAAGTAAGACAGGGTGACGTTATATCCCCGAAACTCTTCACCGCTGCATTGGAAGACGTTTTCAAGCTTCTGGACTGGAAAGGATACGGAATTAACATCAATGGCGAGTACATCATTCACCTTCGATTTGCTGACGATATAGTCCTCATGGCAGAATCGCTGGAGGAGCTAAGCACTATGCTCAATGACCTCAATAGTGTCTCCCAATGGATAGGTCTTAAGATGAACATGGACAAAACAAAGATTATGTTTAATGTCCATGTCACACCTATGCCGGTAGTTGTTGGAAACACTAAGCTCGAAGTTGTTGACGAGTATGTTTACCTGGGACAAATAGTCCGACTAGGTAAGTCCAACTTCGACCGAGAGGTCAATCGACGGATTCAACTCGGCTGGGCAGCGTTCGGGAAGCTACGACACATCTTCTCGTCAGAAATACCTCAAAACCTTAAAACAAAATTGTACAACCAGTGCGTGTTGCCAGTGATGACTTACGGAACTGAGACGTGGTCCTTCACTGCTGGCCGTATGAGGAAGCTCAAGGTCGCTCAGCGAGCTATGGAGAGGGCTATGCTCGGAGTTTCTCTGCGTGATAAACTTAGGAATAAGGATATCCGCAGTAGAACCAGAGTAACCGACATAGCCCAACGGATTAGTAAGCTGAAGTGGCAGTGGGCCGGCCATATAGCTCGAAGAACCGACAACCGATGGGGAAGAAAGGTTCTCGAGTGGCAGCCTCGTACCGGTAGGCGAAGTGTAGGGCGTCCCCCCACAAGATGGAGTGACGACCTGGTAAGACATGCAGGAAGTCGATGGATGCAGGTGGCTCGGGACCGTGCTTTGTGGCATTCCTTGGGGGAGGCCTATGTTCAGCAGTGGACTTGTGAAGGGCTGTAATGATGTAATGATCAATTAATAAACAAGCATAAAAGGCAAGATAAAACAGGTGCGAGGGAGATGGATATTATTCTATCTCGCTTCCTTATAGCTGCCAAGGTCGTTTACACTACGTCAGAAGAGGTTGTGACGGAAAAATCTTACACTTTTTCTCGCCAAGTTCCCATCCGCCAAATTCATACCGCTCGATAAGTCACTTCGTTCCAAAAAAAAACTACATTTGTATCAAAAGAAAAGACGATTTACACATATTTACTTGTTTACTCAAACATGATACTTAATACATAGCGTCAAGATTTATTTCGAAAAACTACGGTGTAGCGGCAAAACAAATTGAGGCACGCGTACACGTGCTTTTGAAAATGTTCCGCGCGTTCCTTGCAATTTCTATTTGCACTTTATATTATTCTAATACAATCGAATTCGCAATGATTGTTGGCGTGCTTTCAAACAGGTGACGGCACTCGCCTTTGGTAGCGACGTGACATTATTACTACGCCATTATAATTTGAATTATTTTTGTTGAAGTAGATTTCAAGTTGAAACAAAAGTTATTATGTCGCAATCGGCCTTCGGCGCCCCTTTAGATCCTGCGCCCATGTGCGTTGCACATCCTGCACCATAGGTAAAGCCTTGCGCGACGGATTGCAGTTTCCGATTGCGTGCCCATTGCTTAATTGTTTTTATACATATACTTTGGGGCGTCCGTTAGACTGGCATGTAATGTTTCGCGAAGGCTGCTATTGCTAAATTAAAAAAAAATCATTATCATCGTTATTACAGTCTTTCAGAAGTCCACTTTTCAATATAGGTCTTTCCTGAAGAGTTTTTCGGGCCATATAATATAAGACCAAGAGATTTTCACAGATTTTTTTTAAATACGAGTATATTAATATCTTAACTGTTAGTCACAGTTCATTTAAAAAAGTGATAGCCACCAAAATCTTCGAAGAAAAAAGAACGTATCCGTGTTTTACTGGTGGTTAAAACAATGTTTCAGTAAGTAAATTGAATAATGAGCGAGTGGTGTGCTTGTGTGACAGTACCATGTCGACGACGGAGAGCGGGCGCAAGGTGACGGCGGCGGTGGCGACGACGGGGCGCGCCGTGGCCACCACCTCGCGCGCGGTCGGCGGCGCGCTCACGCAGGCGCGCGGCGCGCTCTCCGGCTGGTGGAGCGCGCTCACCGCGCCCGCCGCGCCCCCCGCGCCCGCCGGCCCCGCCACCGCTGCCACCGCTGCCACCGCTACCACCGCTACCACCGCACCCGCACCACACGAAATGTTACAAGCCTCCGACTCCGAAGATGTCGTCGAACAACTCGAGGACGACAACAGAAAGGAACCGCCCACCCCCAACCCTGAACCTCCAGATAAATTAATAGAAGAAGGCGCCACAAGCATTGGTAAAATACGTGTTATATAAATGTAGACTTAAACTGATATGTATTATATTGTTAAATCATTGTAATTATTGCATCTATTATCCTATTTCACAAGTTTTCTTCATTTACCGCAAATCTGTATGTAAACCAAGCGTATCACTTTCTACCTATTTTGACGCACCAAGTCCTTTCCCGACGACGTGGTAGAGCCGAGCTACAGCGACATTATGGTTGTAGCACGAATGGGTCGGCTCGACCAGGGTGGGACCATGCTCTCACAAGAATACCAGCATAAACTAGCCAACGCTTTTTTAATGTACACAGACTACAAGTCACGTACACAAAAAAATACTAAACATTACATTAAAAATTATCTTTTAATAAATATATGTTATTGTTTATTTACAATTTCTCAAAATGTTTAAAATTCATTTAATCTTATTTTTATACATATTGTAATATTATATATTATTTGATTTTAAGTGTTTTGTAAAGGTGTTTATTTCTTTGTTAAGTTAAGAGAAAATTACTTTTCACATAGTTTTTAATTGTAACTAAAACAATGAGGGCTTCCACAATTTTTCCTACCACCAGGCCGACGTCACTTCGAAATGAGGTTAAATATTTGCCTGATCTCATGATGGCGAAGATAAATTGTAACAAAAATAGAAGAATTAAGAAGGATTTCAAAGTGAGTAAAAAGGGCTCACCGCTGAGGATATTTGTTTTGTGTATATATATGTACATGAACTAGAAACCGAATATCTATTATTTAAAACGGAATTTTTCAATGAAAATTACACCTATCATCTCTATGGCAAATAAATTCCTAAGAAAAAAAACCTTAGTTTCAACTAGCGACATTGGTCAGCAGGAAGATAATAAGCCCTCATTATCGTAGATATATAATTGCAAAAATATTCAATTAATTTGATTTTTTATTTATTTATTAAATTTGTGTCTTTTTGATAAACACCATATTATGTATACAATAAGATTTTTCAATGACTTGCAATTTTTTATTTTTGAGGTTTATTTTTGGGATATTTTGGAAGTACCTATGTAACTAATCTCATTTAATTAGGCACATTCATCCAAATATCATTCCATATAAAGTGATATTCTTTTATTTAGTTTAATTTATTCAATCCAAAATATACAAACTTAAATAATTGGCTTTTGAAATTATTGTAATGTAACGTGCTTCCTTATCGAGTCATACATGTGATTGTTGTTTTTATTAAGTAGGCAATATATTGATAGAATTTGATATGATTTGTGATCTCTAATAAATACTTATTACTTTGTTAATCTTATAAAAGGGAAAAATATAACGTGTTAGGGTGTGTTATTTGTAAAGTAGTTTATAGCTCATTTAAAACTATCGTAATTTCTGTAAATATGTGTTTTAAGTGAGGGCTATGAATCAAATCTACTTTTTTATGTATATGAATGGAGGAGTTAGACTATATTTTTTACACGTGAATAGATCAATTATGCTAAAGTACGGCGATTTGACGTTACCACATTCTCTTTACAAACTCACAAATGTTGGTGTGCTTAGTACTAATTTTAATGTATAAACATTATACTATAGTAGTAGAAATATGCAGCACAGTGCAGACAGGAGTCACACTTGCGTAACACTAGGGTTTCCAATTACAAGTGTAAGCAAATTCTAGTGCCAAATCCCATTGTAGATATTACATACAGGTGCGGTGTCTCACTTATGTAAATGTCATTACGCATTCATAGAAGTATTGTACTACGATTAGTGCTGTGGTATGTTGTTAACTTAGAGAAAATAATATACAAATTCATTTTGTCAATCAGTTTGAAATTGCGTACTTGTTACAAAGGTATAACTCAATGTCGACCCATCACTTCTGATTTTCGCATAGCATTGAATCCCAAAATACGTATAACAGGCATGCTTAGCTTAATGCGTTGCAGCGCGAGCATAGATGCCGGATATCGGATGGACTCTTAACTTTGATCTTAGTTCAGTTGTTTTGAATGCTTAGAAATGACATTAATCATTAAACGCTTATTTTAGCTTTTTTAATTATCTGCTAATCTTGAAAAATTTGAAACTTACGTGTAGAACGATTTGATGTAATTCTTAACAGTAATTTCATAAAATCAATATTTGAATAAATATTTTTTATTCACTTTGTAGGGTAACAAATATTTCACATCAAGTGTAAGGTAATTAAAATCAAAAACGATGGGCTTTTTAAACCTTTCTATTGTTTGATTGAATCTGAATAAGATAAGATTCTTGTTGTCATCTAAAGTGGTGACGACGTAAGAGAACTATGGAAAATATTTTTTCGACTATGGGAAAGGTCACAAAGATCTCATGGATTCCAGTACGCCACAAGTAAAATAAAAGATCCAGACCGGCGATGGAGGGCAGTTTTAAAGTCATGATAAGACTGGTTGCGATAGCCAATTCACCTTGAAAATAGTGTGACGATTTCGGCAAATCTTTCATACGATGAAAAAGGTCCATGCCCAACAGTGGAACGTTACGGACGGCTAAAAGTAGAAAAGAACAAGAAAGAAGATCTAACAATACGCCACCTTGAACGTTCGTCTCTCTGCGTTTCGTTATACAAAGACAATGTTTACCATCCTAACTGTCGCAGAATAATAAAAATGCTACACATCTCTAATTTAGTCAACTCCATGAATCGGTGGCACCAAAGCTAAGCATTTGATTGAACGCTTCCGATAGGGGGTTCGATTTCCACACAACACAAGTATTTTTTATTAATTATTGTCCGAGGTAGATTAATTAATTGCCCTGTAATTTGTTTGTTAAACACCTCCCCGTTTTTTTTTAAATGAGGAATTGTGAGTTGGAAGTAACAGTGGTAGAGCCACGCGGCAGCTTTTGCTGTCGCACGGATGGGCCGCTCGAACCGGGGTGGTACCACGACCTCACAGAAAACCAGCGTGAAGTAGAGCTTTACCTCAGCGGTTCGCTTGGTGAGTGCAGGTGGCCGGAGGCCCTTTTTACTGGAAATGAGGCATTCCATCTTGGTCCTCACGGGTGGCGGCGCATCTACATTTTGATTTGTAATAGGAGGATAGATGTAGATGTCTATGGGCCGCAGCAACCACTTACCATCAGGTGGACTGTGTGCTCGTTTGTCACCCTTATCATATATAAAAAAAAGAAATTAAATAATGGAGCATGATTATAAAATAACTCAATTTTTTTTAAATAAAAATCTTTTGATTGTGTATCTATTTATTTTCTACATAATTAATGATTTTTAGGATTTAGTACCCATATATTTGAGCAAAATATATTGTAAAAATGTTGTACTTAAGTACATTAAAAAGGAAGGTAAATATTAATGAAATAAAACCTCTATTTCTTCGAAATTGTTTTTAACTAACCATTTCATTGCTAGTGATGTTTAATTCCATAAGTTAACCGCAGAATAGGTAACGAGTGTTGAATGTAGAATAAATTATTAAAAAAGAGTTTCAAGTTTTATTTATAACCTAAAATATTTAAGAAATGCATTTAAAATTATTTAAGACATCTGGCCTAATAGTAAAGAAAAACAGATTTTATTGCTGGGTATTACTCTAACTATACCTAAATGCAGATTGTTACTTAAATGTGAATATTTTCGTTAAATATCTATGCAAACAATTCTGTTAACTGTATTTTATTTGTGAAAAATATATCAAAACTAATAATGCAAAGAATAAATCGTATTTCTCTTGCTTACGTGTCGCATTAACGCAACCAAAACCTACTGCAGAGCAGTTTCAAGGCCTCCTAGAAATTGTTGAATGATCAAACTGGGGAATCTGGTTCATCCCACGGCCACGGTGGACCAGAGTCGAGCGCATTCTGTCGCCAAAGAGTTCGAGAATTTTCTGACGTTCCATGGGCTAGTAGAAACATGTTGTATGGTTCTACCATATTTGAGATAGATGCACTGCTATCCTGCCGTTCAATGTGTGTTTCCGTTTTTACAATACATTTTTCTTCTCCCGACTTACATACTGGTAAGTGATCGAATTCGGCAGCACATTCGCGCGGTGATTCCAAGTCGGTGATATCCGATCGTGGCGAAAAATCTGTACTCGCAGTGACGTCTTGTAAGCTACGATCTCTGCAGTCTACTCCGATCGGTGTTTTGGTAGGCGACGTCGGGTACGTCCTGGAGTGCGAGGAGGTGATAAGCGGGGAAGAGTTAGAACTGGACGATCGCGTCGAAGCGTCGCGTCGAATGTCCGAGACGGAGGCGACGGTCGTCGGCGAGCCGACGAGCGGCGCGGACTCGTCGTCGCTTCCGGCGTCCTCGCGCGACGGACTGCGCTCGCGCGATCCGTTGCCGCGCGACATTATCTTATCCTTGAACCGAGTCAACCGCTCCGCGGAGCCGACCTTCTTCAATATTTCTGCCGTCCTCTTGAGGCTCCTGAGCTTGAGGTCGACGATCGGCGAGCCCGTTTTGGTGGAGTCGTCTACCGATTGGGAGCGCGTGGTGAGTCGTTGGTCGGTTTCGTGCGCTTCGTCGCCGGCGACGAGCAGCGACGAGGGCCGCGAGCGCGGCGCCTGCGCCTGCGCGTGCGCGCGGTAGTGCACGGCGGGCCGCGGCGGCGCGCTGAACGTGATCTGGCCGTCGTCAGAGTCCTCCTCGTTGTCCACGTTGAAGGTGACGGCGGGCGGCTCGGCGTGGCGGCGCGTGCGGAAGCTGCTGCTCTTCAGGATGGAGGGGTCGCGGCCGGCGGCACCTGCCCCGCCGCCCGCCCCGCTCCCCGCCCCGCTGCCCGCCCACGAGCCGCCGCTACGCGCCAGGCGCACCTGTTCCGCGCTCTCCTCCTCTGCAAGAAACGACCTTCTGTATCAAGCGGAGGGATTCGGGACGTGACTAACGGATCGAGCCGGGAGTGTTCGGGGCGATTTGCTTTCATAATAAAGCGGAACTAAAATAAAACTTCAAAATCCGTATCTAAATATTTTATTCCGTATCATCATATGTAGTATTTTGGAATGATATCGACGTAAATTTTTTTTCTACGACTAATGGAACGTGTATGATATGTATGTAAGGTTTCATATTAAAATTTAAACTCGTGCTACTCTCTACGATATACAAATATACGTTATTAGACATACTTTTTCACATTTATATAATATCTACACAAAATTTAAAACTTTACCTAATTGTATCTGCAATATATAATTCACAGTTCAAATGTATTTTATATTATATCACATTAATAATAATTATAGCAGAAATCAAAAATAATTGTAATAATCGCCGCAATTTTAAAAAAGGAACATCATATGGAATAAGGTATGTCTACATTTAATGCTAAAATTCTTACGTAATTAAAACATATAACCTATTGGCACATAGGAATTTCTACTTGCTTAATTTTTTAAAAATTACGTGTGCAGTTTCACAACCAAATAAGATGGCAAAGCCAAATAATATTCATTTAAAAATGTCAGTTGTAAAAGAAATGCTCATAATATAAAAATAATTATTAAATTAAATTCCTGTGAGGTATTAATGATAAAAATCTAAACTTTGGAGTCCATGTTCCGAAGATAATAATAAGTATATATGTACTTTAACAATTTAAGGAATGCGTAAATAAGTAACTATTATGCTAAGTACCAATAAATATTAAATGAACATTTGCCTATTGTGAGATACATGATAATTAACATTATGGCAGTTTATTCTAAAATCTATATCGATTGTGTGTAATTTAAGTACATAAACACTTTAAGCTACTAAAAAGTTTTAAGTGTTTTGGGTAAATTGATGATATATTACAAAATTAAAATAAGTACATTTTAAAAATGATTTGTCGCTCATTGTTACACATGAAAAAAAAAAGATGACAAACTTATTGTGTCGTAAATAACAAGCACTTTGTAAACTACTTAAACTATCATCAAATCGTGGCACTAATTCTCCTGTAATTAAAACTCAATTTTAAAAATCTCTATTGCCAAGCTTATCAAAATTTAAATAAAAGGAAATGATAGAATCGTGCGAAGGAAAAGCCGACATCGAAGCCCATCAAAACCCCATTAGTTATAAATTTATGAAGGGTATAAAATTGAATGCTGCATTGTTATTGTGTATGTGAAAAAGCTGGGATTGCAGGTTATGTCACTGTCGTAATTTGTCCTCCACACGGTTATATGGTGTATATCAACCGTTACTTATTTGGGTTTTATTAACGAGTAATATTGTTTTAATCGGCTGTTATTTGTTTGCAAAACTTACATTTGTTCAATGTTTAATTTTGAATTTATATCTATGTAATCAAACAACATGGGTGATCAATTAAGTAGCTCATAATTCGCGGTACCACAACTGTACCGGAGAATTAATAATAAATAATGCAAAATCAAAATACGCCGAGTGAAAAAATAAACAGAAAAGAACAATATAAAGAAAAAATAAAACAAAACATGCGTTCCTTTAAAAAAAATGTTACTCGTTTTTATCAAAAAACGATATCAAGGATTTTAAACGCTGCCAAAATTGAATACGACTATAGGAATACATAGATTAAATTGCATTCCAATGAGGCTAGCGCATATAAATAAAGAGAAATTATTATATTCTTACACGTAACTATACACACGTACTATGAACACTTGAAATCTAGACAATCGGATTGCTAGTACAATAATTAGATCACAGAAAAACATCATCGGCGACGTTGATGACAATATGTTCGCGCGGTTCGCACGATTTGACGTCGTCGCCGGAGGAGGAGGAGTCGTCGCGTGCGGGCGCGGCGCGTGTCGGGGGGCGGGGGGGCGCGAGGGGGGGCTCACCTGGCGGCGCCGGCTCCGACTGCAGCACGTCCTCCAGCGCCTCCTCGTTCAGCGTCTGCAGCGCGCCGCAGATCATCTGCTCCTCCAGGGTCACCTGCCATAAGCATCGGTACACCGTTACTAAGTTCCATGTTCGACTAGCCAGATTCAGTAGTACAACAATAGCTATCATATGTCATACATGACACATGGAATGATGAGATCTCAAAAAACTACGACGGAATCGACGTGCATAACAAATGGTCTATCTGAACAGCATATCCCACATACAATATTCAGGCAACCAAATTGAATAAATTCCACAAAATTTAATTTCTAACGTGAAAATGAAAACATGAATGTTACAATAAGCTATGACGTTGAGGTAAAATCAACAAAATCTGCCAGAACTCTGAACTGGAGCTCTAATTTTAACAATGATTATATGATGGCCATTATACAATCTTACACAGTGTTTTTACCTAACTAGATGGTCAGACCCCTCTTCCGTTTAGGAGTTCGTCTGGGTAGGCCTTCTTACCTATTTCTAACCCAAACAGCAGTTGCGCCAGGAGAGCTGCGTTCCGTTCCAGTCGGAAGGGTAAAAGAGCCAGTGTAATTATTGGCTGTGATGCATTCTATCGCGTAATATTTGAAGTTGGTTGCAGCTGTCTGCGGGACGCAGTAGCCACTTGCCGTCAGGTGGACTGTAACCTCGTTTATCGCTCAAATGTTTAGTCAGTGTTTACTTGGAGAACATGGAGATTCGGAATTTTAGGCGGTTTAGGAAAATGCTAGAAAACTAATATGGCAACGAGAAGATAAAAAGTTATTAAAGCTTCAAATTAATATTCTACAGTACGATGGTGTAACCCTGGTAGACAACATGGTTGGCTTCAATTTGACGTTTGTTTCCTTATAAATGTAGGTAAAAGTTTCTTCCTTATAAATGTAGGTAAAAGTTTCAGTATCATAGTACATTATACAATATTATAACAAAACTGATGTCTTATTTAATCTAATATTGTTTTGGGTAGGATAAACAATCTGTGAAACGAATTGACATTCCGTTTTCGTTCGTTCGTTGTTCTTCGTTTAAAACATGCAAATGACATCAAAATACACAGAACGTAACACAACGCATAAAGAAGTTTGGCGTGTCTGCGTGTAATTTTATTATTTTTAAATTTAATTTTAAACCATGTACCAGGCATTAATGGTGACGCTCAACAATAATATCTACTTAACACATTGACGGACAGTAACGTCCACGGGCGTTCAGGTAGTAAAGAATGATACGACACAACGCCTATAGACGTCATAGTTTTTACACGTGTACCGTCAGTACGTCTGAGGGCGTTTGATTTTCAATACTTTTACAAGTAAGAGCATGTTGTAGTGTCACCGCAAAAGTATTGCCGCTTTCCTACCCCCTACCGGTACCCCTCCACCCGTACAGTACGCCCGTGGGCGTCGTGTTTTCATACATTTAGTTACGTAGTGCGCGTCGGCGGTAGGTTTTGTGTCACCCAGGGGCGTAGCTACCGCCGTATCAGCCGTATCAATGATACGGGGCCCCCGGGCTACAGGGGCCCCCAACGTGTGTAAGCAAAAACTCCAAGGACTTCTAATGGGACAGGAAAGGCTATCACTATTCTCTAAAGAAGTAAAGAATTTAGTAAAACTGAAATCGTCTTCAGCTATGTTCGCCGAACAAAAGGCACGAAAATTAAATTGTTTGGCTAGCTTAGTTCCTAGGAGTATTTATTGTAAGTAATAACTCATAAGCCCGTGTAGTGGCGGGTAAGAATACTCACAACCCCATATCTTCCCGTGGGTGTCGTAAAAGGCGACAGACGGAAACTGAGGCAGAGGATGGGCAGCAGCATCTTTCTGATAACAGCAAAACAACAATAAAAAAACTGCGCTTGCCAACCCGCTCGCCAAGCGTGGCAACTATGGCAATATACCCCCATGAAAGTAACGAAGAGATGGCCCCCAGTCCCCGGCAGCCCCGCTATTCCTGGCTAAGGTGGCGACCATGGTAACAGCGAGGCAGGGGGTGCTAAGAGTCTCCGGTGGAGGTTCTGTTGCCACCTACGACGACTCGACATGGCAACTTATAACGCACGCACCCTGAGGACTGACGAGAAGGTCCTGGAGCTAGAAGAAGAGATAGACAAGTTGCACTGGAATGTCATAGGATTATCCGAAGTCTGAAGAGAGGGGGAGGTCACGGTAATCCTCGAATCCGGCAATTTGTTCTATCACCAGGAGGGCGACCATCTGTCCCAAGGAGGTGTCGGATTTATCGTCCACAAGTCTCTCGTTAACAACGTTGTAAAGATTGGGAGTGTGTCGACGAGGGTTGCGGACCTTATACTCAGAATCACCGAACGGTAATCGCTGAAGGTTATACAGGTTTACGCATCAACCTCGGTACACGCCGATGAGGAGGTGGAAGAAATGTATGAGGATATCTCTAGAACAATGCATTCCTCCAAAACCCACTATACGGTGTTAATGGGAGACTTCAACGCAAAACTAGGCACAAGAGAGAACGGTGAGCTGAAAGTAGGGAAATTCGGAATAGGGCAACGGAACCCAAAGGGCCAGCAGCTGGCGAACTTCATGGAGAAAGAAGGACTCTTTATGATGAACTCTTTCTTCCAGAAGCGGCCCCACAGGAAGTGGACCTGGTCGAGCCACGACGGTTCGACAAAAAATGAGATTAACTTTATTATGACGACCAGACGACAACTATTCAGTGATGTCTCAGTGATCGCGAGGGTGAAAACCGGCAGCGATCACCGAATGGTGAGAGGCACACTGAACCTAAACGTTAAGTTGGAGAAGTCACGTCTAATGAAGTCAACGCTCCGTCCTTCTCGTGCTCTAATCCAAAGTCCAGAAACCTTTCAGCTCGAGCTACGAAACCGTTTTCAGTGCCTAGAAGATTGCAATACAATGGACGATATGAATGACAAGCTCGTGGAAACTGTCCATGCGGTCTGAGCTAAGTTTTGCAAGACCCGCCGCAGAAGAAACAAAAAGTCTCCGATCACACTCTAATCTCAATGGCTTTTAGACGGGGTATATAGCTGCAGTCTTCAGTAGATTTGACAGCGTACAGGCAACTGAACATACAGATCTCCAAATGCATGCGGCGGGACTTGTGCAACTTTAATTCTGCTCGTATTAAAGAAAAGATCGAGCAGAACCAGGGCTCCCAAGTCTTTGCAAGAGATCTGTCTGCCAGAAAGAGCCAACTGTCGAAGCTGAAGACCGAGTATGGCAGCGTCGTTTCCGGGACACCTGAGGTTTTGAGTGAGATTGAGAGGTTCTATTGGCAGCTGTACACATCATCGTTGGAGCCACACGTAAGTGTGAGTAACGATCCAAGAGCGAGTCTTATCCGACACTATTCCGATGATATCTCGGACGTCAGTCTGAGCGAGATTAGAATGGCTCTCCAGCATCTTAAAAACGGCAAGATCCCAGGCTGGATGGAATTACAGTGGAGCTTCTGAAAGCGGGTGGAAAACCGATACTTGATGTCCTTCAGAAGCTCTTTAATTCCGTCCTCCATGGTGGCACTACTCCGGAAAGGTGACAACGCTCTCTTGAAGAACTACAGACCGAGTTCCCTTTTGAGCCGCGTCTACATGCTGTTTTCGAGAGTCATTACTCCCGAACAAGCCGGTTTCCAAAAAGGCTTTAGCACCATATACCACATACATACCCTTCGGCAAATTGTACAGAAGTCCGAGGAGTACAATTTACCACTATTTCTGGCGTATGTGGACTATGAGAAAGCCCAAAGACTTTCAATCAAAATTACGTCGAAATTCGGGCGGTGCTGCAGTCCCTTCAGCGATGCCAAGTTGACTGTCGGTATATCGAAGTGCTGAAGTGCTTGTACAGTAGGGCTACGATGGCTATCCGAGTACAGAACCAGAGTACGAAACCTATCCAATTGCAGAGAGGTGCAAGACAGGGTGACGTTATATCCCCGATACTCTTCACCGCTGCATTGGAAGACGTTTTCAAGCTTCTGGACTGGTAAGGATACGGTGTTAACATCAATGGCGAGTACATCACTCACCTTCGATTTGCCGACGATATAGTCCTTATGGCAGAATCGCTGGAGGACCTAAGCACTATGCTTAATGACCTCAATAGTTTTTCCCAACGGATAGGTCTTAAGATGAACATGGACAAAACAAAGATCATGTTTAATGTCCATGTCACACCTATGTCGGTAGTTGTTGGTAGCTCTAAGCTCGAAGTTGTTGACGTTTATGTTTACCTGGGACAAATAGTCCGACTAAGTAAGTCCAACTTCGACCGAGAGGTCAATCGAGGGATTCGACTCGACTGGGTAGCGTTCGGGAAATAACGGCACATCTTCTAGTCAGGTATACCTCAAAACTTGAAAACGAAATTGTGCAACCAGTGCGTGTTGCCAGTGATGACATACGGAACTGAGACGTGGTCCTTCACTGCTGGCCGGATGAGGAAGCTCAAGGTTGCTCAGCGAGCTATGGAGAGGGCTATGCTCGGAGTTTCTCTGCGTGATAAACTTAGAAATGAGGATATGCGCAGTAGAACCAGAGTCACCGACATGGCCCAACGAATTAGTAAGCTGAAGTGGCCATGGGCCGGACATATAGCTCGAAGAACCGGCAACCGATAGGGAAAAAGGTTCTCGAGTGGCGGCCTCGTACCGGCGGATGAAGTGTAGGGCGTCCCCCCACTATATGGAGTGACGACCTGGTAAGACATGCAGGAAGTCGATGGATGCAGGTGGTTCAGGACCGTGCTTTGTGGCATTCCTTGGGTGAGGCCTATGCTCTTTAATGGACTTATGAAGGGCTGTTATGATGATGATGATGATGATGAACTAGTGGAATTAGTACTTTTGCCGTTGTCGTGATAATTGACGATAATTTATGTGTACATAGAGAACTGAAGACCATTTTTATGTATATGTTTTTTATTCCTTTATTCGTTTTTTCATTCCTTGGACTTATGAAGGGCTGTAACGATGATGATGAATAACTTAAAATCAATATATAATAATTTGAATTCAATGCAAGCGTTTTTGTTCCTTTTATGAAATCTTTACTCTTCATTGGGGCCCCCCAACAAATTTTGATACAGGGCCCCTCGAAGGCACGCTACGCCACTCTGTCACCTCATACTTTCGCGCGCAAATAACGGCTCCAGTAGTAAGTTATCAACGTATTTTTGTGTTTTTATTTATCGAAACATTCAAATTCAATTCTTGTCAAAAACATAACTTGTAAAAAAGCCAAGTCTCGCAACTCAGTTCTTCTACCGTAAAAGTTGTGAGATCCATGTAATACTCGTACCAAGTCGGTTAATTTATTCAATCCATAGATTGATACATAGATTGACTTGGCAATCGCACTAAACAATCCAATTTAATATAATATGTGTTACTTGTGAGATATATTGTGTTTTCATGCGATTGCCAAGTCAATCTATGTATCAATCTATGGACTGAATAAATTAACCGACTTGGTATTACATGGATCTCACAACTTTTACGGTAGAAGAACTGAGTTGCGAGACTTGGCTTTTTTACAAGTTATATTTTTGATGACATTCCTTTATCGTCAAACGATTGGCTTGTAAATCAAGATGAACGCCCCAATTCATCAGATATTTCTGATCAGCCTACTGGCCCAATCAGTCATACTACGAGGAGATCTGCTGAGATAGCTTTCGTAGAAGAAGGTTGGTCTGACAGGGTGACTGATATACCTGTTTTTAATTTTGATAACGCTGCTTGTGGTATTAAAGTAAACATTGATAAAATAGAAAATGTTATGGACTTTTTCATATAGTTTTTCCACGGAATTTCGTTGTATATCTGGTAATATGTACTAATAATTATGGGGATAAGAGAAGACGTAAGCGCCTATAGGCGTTCTGTCACTCAACAACATTTTACATACAACCGCATTGACACTACGCCCATAGGCAATGTATGAGAATAAGTAGTGTCATTTGGGAAGTAATTCTTAACTTGTACTGTCCACCAACTTGTTAATATGGATTAAGTAATGAGCATTGTATAGTAGGTGTAGATATAAGAAAGTAGGATAATATCAATTTTAATTTGATATTTGTCAGGGGTGGACCGGACTTGGCTGTTGGCTTCTGGCTTGAGCCCCTAAGGCCCTCCCCTGGATCCGCTTCTGATAAAAATCTAAAAATTTTATTAGAATTAGTTTCGTTACTAAATTACGCTTCTCTAAATTTAGAGAATGTGCTACAAATTACGAGTTTCCGCCTTCACATACGCGTCCCGTTTACTTCATATACTTCGGTATATTTTCTTCGCCGCGTGAGTGTAAGAAGCAACTACAAATTAAAAAAAAATTAAGTAGGTACAAAAGAAAGTTTATTGTTAGTTTTTTTATACACTTTATAAAATTTGCATTTCAAATACAATGTTGTTCACGTGTCACTTTATATTTAATAGTTAGAAGTAACTGAAAATGAAATGTAAAGTGTGAGTTATTTTACCATAAATCATGTAAAAAAACAAATTTTCGTACTCCACAAAGACCAATGTGCGAACATTTTTATGTTATAATTTCGATACATAGTGAATATTATGGCGAAATTGTTTTCAACAAAAATGACGTTGGTAAAAGATAGTGTAATAAAGTATATGCCTATGATTGTGATTATTTTTTAATATTTTAGAGGCTCCTACTGAGTATCGATATAATTGTATTATGTATATATTTCTTTTCTCTATGAAAATCGAGTCTTTCTATGTCCTTGTTTCTTTCTTCATAGTAGTTATTTGATTTTACCTTATAGTTATTGGATTTTAACACATGGGGATTCGTTAGATTTGCCTTAGTTGTAGAAGTGACATATAATACGTGGGACACACTGAAATGATCGGGAAAAAGAAAAACCACATGCATGGTATAGCTAAATTGTATTTTATTGTTTTTCGAAGTGTTCTGGACTGGAACAGATTATTAATATATTGTGTTTTTGGTTTCTTTTTTTTTTCGTATATAATAACAAGTACAAGGCAACACAATTTCGAAGATATTATTTTTTCTATATTTCTATTAAATTCATTGGGTTAGCGATCAACTGTTTTCATTCTGAATGCATCCATAATCTTGCGAGTTATGGTTCTCTGTGCGACACAAGCGCCACATCGATTGGCGGTAATTGTGAACAGTCTAATCAAAACTACCGACGCGCACGCATACAAATAATTTCGTGTGACTCAAGCTCATCTCTCAAGATCTCTTTCACCTGGAAGTGTTGTACGTGGAACCTATGGGCTCTTGTGCGATACACTCTGCTGAACTTTTATACTACTATCATTGCAACGACTGTCCCGAGGTCTTTTAGCCAGCCCCTGGATTCGTAGTTGCAGGGAGATTGTAGCGGTAAGTCGCTAAACCCAGTAGAATATCGTACATAATATTTTGGTCCTTCGAGCCGGATTAAACATTTTTTATCATTCAATCCGAATTAATATCTTCCAGTTTGTGTTGTCTTGTAAACAAAAGTATTGCACTCATTTATTTTACGTGTAAAATTCTAATCCGCGATTTTGTAACGCAAAATGTCGGACGACGAATCGCCGTGTGAACAAGATATTTTCGAAAGAGATTTAATTCTTGATGAGCTTAATCGTATTATTCAGCTCGCAATAACAAATGAACAACATTTTCGTTCGCGAACTATTGATGTAGCGGCTCACCAAAGAAAATTCAATAAAGTTCAAACAAAGATTGAGAAAACGCTCATTAAAATAAAATCATTTAACAAATAGGAGCAGATTAAAGTTCGCAATGATTTTAACGATTTATATTATACTATTGTTACTCATTTAAACAATTTAAAAAAGGAGGAGCAGCTGCGCCACACGAGTCGGCCATTTCAAACATCCGAGGTCATAGTGCAAGCAAACAGAAAAAACCTACCTATATTGCCATTGCCAGAATTTTACGGCGATCCAACCGATTGGCCGTCGTTTTATGACTTATTTCGTTCGCTAGTACAAACAACAGCGCTTACTGTAATGCGGAAAAGTTTAGATATTTGCTACTTGCAGTTAAAAACGAGCCACATAATCTTATTAAATCTATTCCTATCACCGACGAAAATTACTTTGTAGCCTTAGATATTTTAGTGTCACGTTATGATAATAAAATAATTATTGCATCGAAACACCTTGACAAAATTCTAGATATTGAACCTTGTTCCGATAGGTTAAGTCTTAGTGTACGAAATTTACTAAATATATATCACGAGAATATAAGGGCGCTTGAAGTTATGAATTTTCCAATAACTCAATGGAGTTTTATACTATTAAATATTTTGTTGCGTAAGATTCCGCTCACAATTAGAAGAACATTTGAACGTTCATTGAATAAGCCATCCGAAATTCCAGACGTATGCGCGTTAATTTCTTTCCTCGAACGGGAAATTTCCGCTGACGAAATAACTATTTCTACTATTGCAAACGTACATTCCGCTAAGAAACCATCGTTGAATGTGGGTAGTTCAGTAAAATTCTCGGGCCGGAGCAACAACGCAAGCGACGGTACGGTGCCTACAGCGCGACGCTCTTTCATTACTAACCTTAATGTACCCATAGAGCAGTCTCGATCTAAAAATAATGGTAATAAGGTTAAAACTTGTTTACAGTGCAACGGTCAACATATATTAACTAAATGTTCACAGTTTCTAAATCTTTCTCCACAAGATAGATATTCATTCGTGCAAAATAAAAAAATCTGTTTTAATTGCTAACATGTTGGACACGACGTGCAGAATTGTAAATCAAATTTCGTTTGCCGTTCGTGTTATAAACGACATCATACATAAATTCATTTTTCAACGTAATCGTTATCGGTCATTAGCGAAACGGCGGCGGCGGATAGTGCTATACAGATCCCGCCTACGAAAGAGCGAATGAGAGTTATCACGGCTGAGTCACCTTTTACCTTACCTGCCGACAGCAGCGCGGTACATAATAATTGCGCGTCCAATGCACCTTTAGTTCGTACTAATACAGTCCTATTATCTACAGCGCTCGTTGATATTTGCGTAGGTGAATCAAAGGTATCAACCGTTCGATGTATTGTAGAAACGGGTAGCCAGGCGTCCTTTATCACAGAGTCTTGCGTACAACGTTTAGGTTTAGCGCGTAAACATATAAATATTCCGGTTTTTGGCATAGGCGATAGCGATCCTGTGCAACCTAAAGGTATAGTATCATGTGTAATTGTTCCAAAGGGTAAACAGCAGCCCATTGTACCCATGGATGCATTAATTTTGCCAAAATTAATTACAAAAATGCCCAGTGTACTTCTGCCCTTTACAGGTTGGTCACATTTAAAAAATTTAAACTTAGCTGACCCTGACTTTCACACACCCCAACCGGTAGAAATGTTACTAGGAGCGGATATACTATCCCACATTTTATTAGGCAACATGATTACTGGATCTCCGGGGTCACCAATTGCGATGAATAGCGTGTTAGGTTATTTATTATTAGGTAAAATAACGTTCGATACAATCGTTTCGACTCCACTCCAAGTATGTTTTAGCTCGTTTGACAACGACAATCTTCAAAGGTTTTGGGAGCTGGAATCATTTTCTGAGAAACGTACTTACACTCCAGACGAGGAGCTATGCGAATCCTTTTTCCAAAAGACGCATACACGGGACGAGACAGGACGGTACGTCGTCGCCCTGCCATTCAAGCCCAATGCACCGCGCCTCGGCGAATCACGGCAAATTGCATTGGCTCGTTTTCGAAAATTAGAGTATAGATTGGAACGCAATGTGCAGTTGAAAACTGATTATCACACGTGCCTCCAGGAGTACAAGGATATGGAGCTCGTTGATAGTGAGCCTTTGCAAGGTGCCAGCTATTATATTCCACACCACTGTGTAGTTAAAGAATCGAGCGAAACAACTCGCACACGCGTAGTGATCGATGCGGGTTATAGAACGACGAGTGGTTTGTCGCTTAATGACGTTCTTCTAACGGGTCCCAAGCTTCACCTTGATATAGTAGACGTACTTTTAAAGTTTCGTGTGCATGCCGTAGCGTTCACTGCGGATATTAAACAAATGTATCGAAATATACTGATTCGTGAAACTGATAGGGATTTCCAGCGCATCTTATGGCGTAAATCGCCAGAAGAACCTATACGGGATTACCGTCTCCGGACGGTCACATTCGGTGTAAATTCCTCACCATATCTCGCTTTGCGTACAATTCAGCAGCTCGCTCACGATGAGGCCGAGCATTTTAGGCTCGCGTCTCCCGTATTATTGAATGACGTATTTGTCGATGATGTTGTTTCTGGTGCGGATACGGAGTCTAAAACTCTGGCTCTGCAGCGAGAGCTTATCGACATTTGTAAAACGGCTGGATTCGAACTACGCAAGTGGCACAGCAACTCGTCAGCGATACTTGCTACAGTACAGCCACCACTTGTCATGGTGAGCGGCCCGAATACGTCCCATTTTCTGAAATGGAGAACGACAAAAGAGTTAAGGTCCTCGGACTCCAATTGTTGAGGACAGCTAGAGACCCGCCGCCCCGTCGCCCCTTCGTACCCCGCTACCCCCCGCGCACCCCGCACACCGGCGCCGACCCAGTGATGTCGGCGACAATCAGCGCGCGTGTGGCTTCATTTGTCGTCGCGCGGCACTACTCACAGACTGAGGCACCTTCTTGCGAGATATAAGAAGGGCGTCTCGGTCTGTGAGCTGTTCATTTCACTTCGGAGCGGCACTTAAGAAGAAACCTGAAGAAGACTCAAGACTCCAATTCAAGACCTCCCTCTGTACATAGTGTTAGACATAGTTAGTCAGTGCCGAATCATTGTAAATAGTTAATACAGTATATTAAAAAGTACCATCTTTTCTTCAAGCAGTCCCCTAGTATAGCTAACCTCAGATCAGTCGTTAAGTAATCAGTCAGAAATAAATATACAGTCCACTGTTCATCCATTATATTCTTGGTCCATCGCCGCCGGATTCAAGCCAGAAGAAAGAAGCAAGAAGTAAGAAGAAACAAGAAAAAAGCCAATTATAGAAGAAAGAACATAATTATAGAAGAAAGAACATAATTATAGAAGAGAGAAGATCATTATAGAAGATCTTCAAGGAAGAAAGAAGTTCGTCGACGAAGAGAGAAGATCGTCGGTACTAATTTCTTCCCTGTTTCTTGTTACGATTACGTCACATACGTCTATTGTCTGTTTCCAGACAATTTCTTGTTTCTTTAACCGCGTTTACGCGGCCAGTGGTCACTCCCTAACGGTGCCAAACTGTGACCATCTGGTAACGCCCTTGTGGCGGGAACGACATCCATACGTGTGTCTTTTTAAAGACTGTACGTACGTCTTTTTGAAGACGACCGGAGGTCGCAACGTGGGACCATGAGGAAGACACGAAGCCAGAAGACACGGAACGATGATGACACGCCGGTAGGAATGCGCATATTCGAAGAAGCACCCGCGTCCCCGTCCGATTATCTCGCGATGGCACAAGCGCCCTCCGCCGCGCCCGCGCTCCAGGCCCCGCCCGCGCCCGCATCTACGCCCGCGCCCGCGCCCCCGCCGCCGCGCCCCGCTATGTCCGCGTCCACGACCGATCGTTTGGGAGAGGTTAGCATTTCCGCGCCGCGTACAGAGACACTCGCCGCGATTATTGAAGATCTTCCGTCTACAGAGATTAGTTCGATAGTACGTACCGTCGCGCCTGTAACAGACGTACATAGGCCCGCACCCCGCGCCCCGTCGGTTCGCTCCGTTCGTTCAGCCCGGTCGACGGCTAGTGCGATAGCTAAATTAAAGCAAATTGAGTATAACGCCGCGGAGGAACTAGCTGCAATTAGGAGGAAGCAATTGCAGTTGGAAGAAGATCTTATTAGGAAGAAGTACGCTAGGGACGTCGCGCAACTGCAAGAAGAAACAGATAGGGAAAGTGTCAACGAAGACGAGTTAGTTGAAAATAGGGTACGCGTTGATAGGTGGTTAGAGAACGTAGAGACTGTGCGGGGGGAGTCGCCTTCCCGCCCCTCTCAGCCCGCGCCCCGCATCGAGTTAGAGCAGACCCTACCGAACAGGGTAACCGGTTACGACCACAGTGAAGATGCCCAGGGGAGGACGGAAGCGAATAACGTTCAACCGCGCCGCATAGATTCGGTACAGAGGGAAGATGGAGTCGCCGTAGAAATGAACCAGGTGGATCGTCGTGTACGGGTTACGTCGCCGTCGCGCGTCCAACGCCGCACTCTATCGCCTACACATAGATCGCCACATCGCCACGCGGATCGTAGATCACCGTCGCCGTATAGGGATGTAGGTGTACGTAGATCGCCATCGCCACATCGCCACGCGGATCGTAGATTATCGTCGCCGTATAGGGATGTAGGTGCGCATAGGACGCCAGCGCCACAGCGTAGGCTAGAGAGAGATAGGGATAGAGATAGGTCGCTTACTCCGCGAGGGAAAGATAGGGGTATAGAGCGACTAGCGGAAGCTCTGGAGAATATGGTCAGAGTTAGGCCCGCTGCCGCGAAGCAGACGCAGGACTTGCCTATTTTTAACGGTTCGGCCGCGGAATGGTTAGCGTTCATAGCCGCGATGAAAGAATCCACGCGTCTATATGGATTCACAGATACGGAAAATATGGCAAGGTTAAGAAACTGTCTACGCGGTGAAGCTAGGGAAGTAGTATCGGCACTGCTGTTTACCGCAAAGGATCCAGCAGATATTATGCGAACATTAGAGCAGTGTTTCGGCCGCCCGGAAGTAATTATCGATCGAGCGTTAGAAGAATTGAAACCCCTCCGCGCCCGGGTCAAACCGCACAGGAATTAAATGCGTTCGCAATAAAGTTGCGAAATATCGTGTGCATTTTGCAAAACGTCGACGGCAAGGGATATCTGCAAAATCCAATGCTCACTAGGGAAGTAACGAGTAAGTTAAGCCCTCACTTACGGTCGCGTTGGTGTGATTATGCGGAGCACTACGGAAGTGCAGACGAACCGGACATCGTTACACTGTCCAGGTTCATGATGAGAGAGGCTGATCGTGCGTTGAGTCATGCCTATACGTCCGTAGAGCCGACTAAGGAATCGCCCGTAAGACGAGAGGCGCCGTCGTCGAAAAGGATAGTGACACGCCGCGTAGAGAATAGGGCCCGCGACGTAAAAACGTTCACCGCCCAGGAGGACACCGGTAGTGCCTCTTGTATGTGTTGCGGGGGTGAACACGTGATCGCTAAGTGTAGAAAGTTAGCGCAAATGGGTGTGGACGACCGGTGGAATTGGGTAAAGGAAGGTGGGGTATGTTTTCTGTGTTTAAGTAGTAAACACCGACGGTTTAAATGTAGAGCGAAGAAATGCGGCGTCGACGGCTGCAACGCCCCCCACCATGCCCTCCTTCACACCCGCAAGACCCACGCACCTGAGACATCGGCAAAACCGGATGAGACCGTGCTCGTCGCGTCTAACGTCGGTAGTAATGCGTCCGTATTATTGAAAGTGTGTCCCATTACGTTGCGTGGACCACAGGGTAGAGAAATAAACACGTATGCATTGCTTGACGAAGGCTCGACCATTTCGTTGATCGACGACGACTTAGCGCGCGAGTTAGGAGCGGAAGGACCGGTAAAGCCGCTGAATATTAGGGGAATAAGCAATAGTCAGCGCGAGGCCGATAGCAGGCTAGTTAACATAGGCATACGTGGAAAATCGCGTAGCGAGATGTATAGAATAAATGCGCGTACAATTAACAAATTTACAGATAGGTTCGCAGTCGGTAAATAATGAGTGTTTACGGTTGAAACACTTACGCAACCTACCGAGCTCGGTTTGCTACGAGGACGCCAAACCGAGATTATTATTAGGCGCCGATAACTGGCATTTAATAATCACCCGTAATTTAAGGATAGGACGTCGTAGGCAGCCTATAGCTGCACGAACGTTATTAGGATGGGTGATACAGGGAACCGTGCCGCGATTCACGTGTAGGGAGGACGGTGAAACCGTATTACACGTCGTAAGCAGTAGCGGACGGTTAGATAGGGACATTCGAACGTTCGCCAGTCAGGACGAGGAGTTAACGGAACTCCTTAAACGGCAGTACGAGATCGATTCCATCGGTATCTCGCTAAAGAGTAGGCCGCGACGGGAAGAGGAGCGCGCTGTCGAGATATTCCGGCGCACCGTCAAGAAGGTCGGCGAGCAATACCAGGTGGGACTGCCATGGAAGGACGACGACGTGCGGATGCCTCCCAGCTACGAGATGGCTGCTCGAAGACTGCGGACGATCGAGAAGAAGATGGACAAATCGCCGGAGTTTCGAGACGCCTATACAGCACAAATAGACAACCTCCTGGCGAAAGGATACGCAAGGGAAGCCGAAGGGACAGAGAGAGAGGACCCCAAGAGCTGGTACCTGCCCCACTTCGCAGTACGGAATCCGAACAAGCCTGGGAAGACAAGAGTGGTTTTCGACGCGGCAGCGCGTGCGTCCGGTAAATGTTTGAACGATTATTTACTTGACGGCCCCGACTTGTTACGGAACCTACCGGGCATACTGTTTAGATTTAGGGAGAACGAAATAGCCGTGTCCGCGGATATTAGGGAAATGTTTTTACGCGTAAAGATAGACCGTCGCGACCAACCCGCGCAATTGTTTCTGTGGCGAGGTAACGAGCGATCCAGCCCACCGCGGGAATACGTTATGACATCGATGATTTTCGGTGCGAGGAGCTCGCCGTTTCTCGCACATAGTGTTAGGGATCATAACGCGCGCGCACACGCAGAGACACATCCGTTGGCACTTAACGCTATCGTACGTAGTCACTACATGGATGACTACCTAGACAGTTATGCTACGGTAGAGGAAGCGGTAAACACTGCGAGGCAGGTTATGGAAGTACACCAGCAGGCCGGCTTCACCTTAGCCGGCTGGAATTCGAACCACGCAGCCCTACTAGAAGACAAGCCGGAGGAATTACTAGCGAGCAAGCCTAAGGAGGTAGGCTTGAGACAAGACAGCCCAGGCAGAACCCTAGGGCTATTACGGATGGCCGATGAAGATGCCTTAACGTTCAACACATCCATGAACAGGGTACCGAACGAAGTAAAGACGCTGCAGAGGCCACCGACCAAGAGAGAGGCGTTAAGTGCAGTCATATCGGTCTTCGACCCGCTGGGACTGCTGAGCTACCTCACCATCACCGCCAAGATCCTGCTGCAAGACCTGTGGCGGATGAAGAAGGTCGGATGGGACGACGAACTACCCGAGGAGGCAGCTGAGGAATTTCAGAGGTGGCTGCGAGTCGTCGAGGAAGTATCACGACTGCGGCTGCCTAGGTGCTATGCTCCTACGGGGGGAGTGGTAGAGCGTCAGCTTCACGTGTTCAATGACGCAAGCGAACGTGCGTACGCATCCGCGGCGTATTGGCGATTACGATACCGCGACGGAACGGTTAAGGTACGATTAGTGGCGGCCAAGGCGAAAGTCGCCCCGATAAAGGCGCAAAGCATTCCGCGGTTAGAGTTACAGGCGAATCTAATAGGCGCGCGACTCGCGGAATTCGTGCAAGGCGAGCACAGAGTGGTAGCCGATAGGGTAGTTTATTGGACAGACTCCACTACGGCGCTCCATTGGATTCAGAACGATACGGCGCGTTACACCCCATACGTAGCACATAGATTAGGGGAGATATCGGAGAAGACGTCACCCGAGCAATGGAGGTGGATACCGACCGCAGACAACATCGCGGATCAGGCAACGCGCATTAATTATACGTACAAGGAAGAGAGCGACAAATGGTTTACGGGACCACCATTCCTGTACGAAGATGAAGATCGATGGCCTCGACGTCGGGAAGAGAAGGCAGGGGATGAAGATGACGAGTTGGAGGAAGTCGTGGCGCACCAGAGCGACACCAGGGACGCTCCACACCTGCCAGACATCAAGAGGTTCTCTTCTTACGAGAGATTGGTCAGGGCCACCGCTCGCATATTACAGTTCGTCGATGCCATGAGAGGAAAGGCGCACGGACTAACATTGGACCACATCCAGAAAGCAGAACGGATGTGGATAGAGCGAAGTCAACAAGACAGTTTTGCTGAAGACATCAGTCGACTGCAGAAAGGAAGGAACTTGGCAACCGGCAGCGCGTTGAGGAAGCTCGACCCCATATTCGAAGATGGCATACTGCGAGCTAGAGGACGGATTGACGCAGCCGATGTGGACAGTCAAATGAAGAGGCCCACCATCCTGAACGGACGCCACCAGTTTGTAAAGCTGCTCGTGGAGAAGGCGCATAAGGAAGCAAGCCACGCCAACAGGGAACGGGTAGTGAACGACCTACGCACGAGATATCACATACTTCGACTACGACCGACCGTAAGAGAAGTGGAGCGGAGATGTCTGCAGTGCAGGGTACGCAAGGCGACACCACGGCCAGCGGTTATCGGAGACCTACCACCTGAACGGTTAGGGGCATTCGCGCGACCATTCACCTACACCGGAATCGACTATTTCGGGCCTAACGGTAACAATAGGACGTAGGCATGAAAAGCGGTGGATAGCGTTATTCACTTGTTTGACGACGCGCGCGGTACATCTAGAGATAGTTTATTCCCTAACGACGGACTCGGCGATATCGGCATTGCGGCGCATGGCGGCTAGGCGTGGGTGGCCACGGGTCATCTACTCTGACAACGGAACGAATTTCCATGGGGCGGACACCGAACTACGACGGGCAATGGAGGAGTGGGCACCCCTGCTGAAGGACTACGCGTTGACTCGGCGGACAGACTGGAAGTTCATCGCGCCGGGCGCGCCGAACCAGGGAGGCGCATGGGAGCGTCTCGTGCGCTCAGTGAAGACCGCGCTCGAAGCCACTCTACACCAGAAGAGCCCGCGGGAGGAGACGTTGGTGACGCTCCTCACCGAAGCCGAGAACACAGTGAACTCTCGGCCGTTGACACACGTACCGGTCGACATCGACGAGGAAGAGGCGCTGACACCCAACCACTCCCTGCTGCTGGGACCATCGAGCCTTCCAGTAACTGCGCCGTGCACGCCTAGTGATCGTCGGGCGTGGAGAGCGGCGCAAGGACTTGCCGACGAGTACTGGAAGCGCTGGATGAAGGAGTACCTGCCGACGCTGGTTGCGCGCGGGGACTCACGGGATGTGCAGCAGCGACAGCTACAAGAGGGGGACCTCGTCGTGGTGGCAGACGGTAGCCTGCCAAGGAACGTGTGGCCGCGTGGAATTATAACGCGGACCTTTCCCGGACCAGACGGCGTGGTGCGCAACGTGGAGGTGCGGACCAGGGGCGGATTGCTGCGGCGGCCGGTCAGGAAGATCGCCGTCCTCCCGAAAGAAGATGAGGCTCGCGAGCTACGCCGGGGGGAGGATGTTGAGGACAGCTAGAGACCCGCCGCCCCGTCGCCCCTTCGTACCCCGCTACCCCCCGCGCACCCCGCACACCGGCGCCGACCCAGTGATGTCGGCGACCAATCAGCGCGCGTGTGGCTTCATTTGTCGTCGCACGGCACTACTCACAGACTGAGGCACCTTCTTGCGAGATATAAAAAGGGCGTCTCGGTCTGTGAGCTGTTCATTTCACTTCGGAGCGGCACTTAAGAAGAAACCTGAAGAAGACTCAAGACTCCAATTCAAGACCTCCCTCTGTACATAGTGTTAGACATAGTTAGTCAGTGCCGAATCATTGTAAATAGTTAATACAGTATATTAAAAAGTACCATCTTTTCTTCAAGCAGTCCCCTAGTATAGCTAACCTCAGATCAGTCGTTAAGTAATCAGTCAGAAATAAATATACAGTCCACTGTTCATCCATTATACCAATGGAATCCGGTATCTGATACATTTAATTTTAAAGTTCAAGTTACCACTCATAAATGCGCCAAGAGGTTTATTCTTTCTGTGATCGCAAAAATATATGACCCTCTCGGGTTGCTATCACCGGTAACCTTATACGCCAAGCATTTGATTCAACTATTGTGGATGGCAAATGTAGATTAGGATGATAATCCGCCCATTGATATCATTAATTCGTGGACACGTTTCATAAACGAGCTGCCGCTGCTATCACAGATATCGTTTCCGCGATACATTTTCAGTAACAATATCGATTCGATAGAAATTCATGGATTTGCTGACGCGTCCCAGATCGCATATGCCGGCTGTGTTTATATTCGACTTACAGGCAAGGACGGCAATATTTATACTTACCTAATAATGGCGAAGATTAGGGTAGCTCCGCTCCGCGTACCCCTTACCATCCCACATCTCGAGCTGATGGCAGCTCTATTGCTTTCAAAGCTATTAGATAAGGTAGCAAATTTATACAGAGATCGCATCTGCTGCGAACGGATTTACGCATGGTCCAACGCCTCTATCGTGCTGGCCTGGCTCCGTTCATCACCGCATGAATGGAAGACGTTTGTTTCCAATCGCACTAGCGATATTCTATCCCGCGTTCCCGCCAGCTGCTGGCACCATGTTCCGTCAGTCTATAACCCTGCTCACGCTGCATCCTACCGCGTGGCTTACTACCTACCGCGATAGTACAACACAACTTGTGGTACCATGGTCCCGCAATTTTATCGAAAAAACATGCTTTAACTAACTTAATTATCGAAGCCGCTCACATAAGCTATCTGCACGCAGGACCTCAGTCCGTGCAATACTTGCTGTTGCAGCGCTATTGGATATTGTCTTGCCGCGACATCGTGCGTCAACGCATACATCGCTGTGTCCGTTGCTTTCGTGCTCGTCCAACGCGTGATCAACCGATTATGGGACCACTACCAGCTTCGAGAATACGTCCGGCGCGTCCTTTCCTTAAAACGGCCGTAGATTATGCCGGTCCATTCTTTGTTCGTGCAAATAAAGTACGTAACGCGAAAATAGTGAAGTGTTATGTTTCGGTATTCGTATGTATGAGCGTAAAGGCCGTACATCTACGAGTGTACTGAGTTTAAACTTGTCATGCGTATGTGGCATTGTGGTTGTGTTTGTCGATATATTTCGTGTTTTTATTTTCGTGAATTAATTTAACTTGATCCTTGAGTTTTCTCTCGATTTACAGGACAGTAGGTTGCTGCACCCACATAATGACAATAATGTGTTACTTGGGTTTTGAGAGGAATAGAACAGACAATGTACAGCCTCAGGCTGCTTTTCTAGATGACACTTTTATTAATAATTTCAGAAAATAATAAAACAATTAGAAAAACCGGGGTTGTATTTTCTGCCGACTTCCAAAAAGGAGACGGTACTCAATTCGACTGTATATTTTTTTTATATGTGTTACCTCATAACTTATTACTGGGTGAACCGATTTCGATGATTATTTTTTTATTTGAAAGCTGATACTTCTCGTGTGGTCCCATATGAATTACATATGATCAAGGTCAGACCAGTAGTTATTGAGTTATTCTTAATACTTATATTGAAGTCGGCTGTACAAAATTATTAATTTTAAATTATATTTTATTTAATAATAACTAAAAAACGGCATCTTTTTATGTTCTTAATTTATTGAAACAACATATCCCAAGGACGAATGATTTTACTACATAAACTACAAATAATAAAACAAAATAAAAACAAAACCGCAGGCCCTACAAAAATCCCCCCCGAACGGGTTCCCGCCTTGTCGTGGCGGGGCGCGCTTAGTAGCCGTGGCTTGGTCACCCACGGTGAACAAAGAGGAACCCCTTGGCTGGCCTGTGGTGTAGGGCCGGCCCGAGGTGGCCACTCCGAGTGGGCTTGACGAGCCCACTTCGGATGTGTGTCGGTGGGCTGCTGCGAGAGGGGTGTCCTCCCCACCCCTGCCTCTGCAGCTGAGGTGGAGTCGCGGAGGAAGAGGAGTGTTGGTACGGCGATGCGCCACTCGCCCTATCCTCCGCGACTCAAACGGGGCCGCACCGTTGATGCGGTGGTGGTGGGGCTGCGGGGGGAGAGGAGTGCCGAATTTTGGTTGGCGGCGGAGCCATAGACCAGATCCGCCGCTGGGGTCGGGAAGGCTGGTGCTCCTGAGTGCTAGTTTTTCCTGGCCCCATGGCCTTCGCGCATCGGACACGGGGGCGTCCGTTGCGCATGTGAAATTGGAGGCCGAGTAGGAGGGCGCGCCATGTGTTCTGGTGCGCCTTACCGGAGAAGGAGATGGGGGAGGAGTGATCCTCTCCCGAGGAGGGGCCGCGGAAGTGTGCGAAAGCGTTCCCGTGGCCCTGCCAATATGCGACTAGGGTGGAACACCATGGGGTTTTAGTCGGTGCGAGTCCGACATAACCCGTCCTTGCCCCCGCGAGGCGGGTATGCGTAGGCATTTCCCCATGTAAAAAAAAAATAAAACCGGCCAAGTGCGAGTCGGACTCGCGCACCGAGGGTTCCGAACAAATCCATAGGTAAATGAGTTTAAAATTATTAAAAATATTTTTATTATATGATGTAACTAAAAATTTATGCTTTTCGCAATTTTTCCTTTATCTGTGCTATAATACGTTGCTTCGTGCCAAATTTTAAGATTCTCAGTTCACGGGAAGTACCCTGTAGGTTTTGATTTTTGATTCCCTTGCGAATATCGAAAATTTGCGGCATAAACGGCTGTATCTTTTGATTGCGTTGGCTTAGAAGTTTGATTTTTTCACAGCCCCAAGGGACAGTAGACTTGAGTATTTGATATAAATTTCAGCTTGATACCTCTACGCGTTCCTGAGAAAAAGAGTCTTGACAGACAGACAGACAGACAGACGGACAACAAAGTGATCCTATAAGGGTTCCGTTTTTTCCTTTTGAGGTACGGAACCCTAAAAAAAGGCCCTACAAAAATATGATTTTTTGTCATAAGTATTGGGTTGTTCGGAAAGTCATTTCGTTTTTTCCCGACAGAGGATTTAATTGTATTCTTTTGCACCCAACTTCACATTTAAGCCGTATAATTTTTATATGCTTTGAGAGCTTATATAGCAAGGCTTGTGTGTGAAAAATTCCAATTAATTCTACGCAGTAGTTTTTGGTTGGTGCTCTTTTAAATATGGAGAGCGGTAAGCAGCATTTTCGACATATCTTACTGTTTTACTACAGTAAAAATGCTGTTCAAACCAGAAAGAAATTGACTGATGTGTATGGAGAAGGTGTGTTGACAGTACGCCAGTGCCAGAACTGGTTCGCTAAATTTCGAACCGGCAATTTTGATGTCGAAGATGCACCACGTTCGGGAAGGCCGGTTGAAGCTGATAAAGACGCGATAAAGGCATTAGTTGATGTGAACCGGCGAATAACAACACGTGAGATCGGATTGAGGTTAAATTTATCAAATTCAACAGTTTATGACCACTTGAAAGGCCTGGGATTATCCTCGAAGCTCGATGTATGGGTTACCCATGTTCTCACAGAGATAAATCAATGTCGCCGCATTGACGTCTGCGATTCGCTTCTCAAACGTCACGGAAATGGTCCGTTTTTGAAGCGCATCATCACTGGGGACGAAAAATGGGTTGTATACAACAACGTCAAACGCAAGAGGTCATGGAGCAAAAAAATATGAACCGTCTCAAACCATTTCCAAAGCCGATATTCACCAAAAAAAAAGGTGATGCTGTCTGTTTGGTGGGATTTTAAAGGAATCGTTTATTTTGAGCTTTTACCGGATAACATAACGATTAATTCGGAAGTCTACTGTCATCAGCTGGACAAACTGAATGATGCACTTCAACAGAAAAGGTCAGAACTAATCAACAGGAAAGGTGTAGTGTTTCACCAAGACAACGCGAGACCTCACACAAGTTTGGTCACTCGCCAAAAGCTTTTATACAGCTTGAATGGGATGCAATGCTACACCCACCATATTCTCCAGACCTGCCACCATCGGATTATTATTTGTTCCGGTCACTCCAAAATTTTTTAGACGGTAAAACCTTCACCTCAAATGAGGAGGTCAAAAACCTCCTCGATCAGTTTTTTACCAGCAAAGACCAAACATTTTATGAGCGTGGAATTATGCTACTACCAGAAAGATGGCAAAAGGTGTTGGACCAGAACGGTCAATATATAATTTAATAAAGTATTTGTTTATTATACGAAAACTGTCTTTTATTTCCACAAAAATAAAAACGAAATGACTTTCCGAACAACCCTATAACAAATGTTGAAATCTTCAAAGTAAGATATATTTGAACTTTATTCACGCTGGGCCCAAGCTTGTATGGAACGAAGTTCATCTCCTTTATAAACTCAGTTTTGTAAATTCACTAACTTTTTCTTTTTAAAACATCAATCATGGTCGTAGCTACATTAATCAGACTAAGATTAAATGCGAATAAATCAGAGGATTTATTTAATTACGTCCAAGTCTCTTCTACGGCTTCAATAAGTTGAACCGCTAAAGGCCGCGGGTTCGAATCCCGCACGGAACAAGTATTTGTATGACCTACAAATAATTGTTCTGGTTCTGGATGATAGTCCTTGTGAAATCTGTGTATGTAAACTGCCCCCGCGACACAGGAGAAAATCCTAGTGTGGATGTAACGTTTTTTAAAGAAAGAGATTCTAGTTAAATACTTTAACAGATAAAAATGATTATGAAAATGAAAACACATAGTGTAACACAAATACTATTTAAATGCAATCGTGCAATTGATCAATACTATTTTTGTACCAAAACACATTCACTCATAATTACCTGATAGTCCGTATATGGCTGCAACACGTATGAATAGTTGAGTGATATGAATTTACAACAAGCCATAAAAAATTCTGATATTTTAGGTTTTTTTTCACATACACAATTATGTTACATTAGAAAAAAATCTTTTATTGAATCAAAATTATAATTTTTAATATATCATTCATTACCTGTTTTTCAACATTAGACGGACGACTGCGCTGATGTTCTAACACGGATCGTGGTTTCACCGGTTCCGTTTCCGTGTCAGTAGATTTCTCAGGAATTACTGAAAAATACATTGCGTCCGAGCATATTATTATGCTAAAAGTTAAATTATTATAACTGACACATATATGCCCTAAGAATATTCATAAATGTTTGAATTAAAAAAAAAATATATAACTGACATCTAATAAAGTTTCCCGGCGTGTAGGAATACGTATTCCAAATTCAAAGTCTTTGTTCTCTAATGGATGTTAAAATTCATAACACTGCTAGAAAGTTATAGACAATGTTACGAGCCTCAGCGGTTTAACGGTAGTCGTTCTACTGTTCAGAGGACCAGGCAACGATCGATATAAGACAGGATCAATTGAGGTGAGGCTACAGTACATCTTTACTTTACGCTACCAATGCGCAGTTATCACCCGGCTTGCTACTTCACCTGTGTAAAACTGTGAGTCGTGGACTTAAGAAGAAAGGAGTAGCGTTTTACTCCCAGATGAAGCCCAGATTTTGATATTTGATAAATGTGACCGTCGGAAAATGATTCGAAAAGCAGGAGAACACTATACAGAGGCATATTTTGAAGAATTCATCCTCTATAGTGGAGGCTCCATAATAATTTTGGCAGCCGTCTATGATGTAGATCATACAGAGTTAGTTCTTATTGGAAATGGTACTCTGAAAGCACACATGTACCTAAACGAGGTTCTTATTCCTAATGCACTGGAAACAAAATCCATTTTATTATATATACCACAACTCTCAGGCACACCGTTCTGGAAATGTTATGCGTACATGTAGGAGAAAGTGGATCAGTAAGCTGAAGTGGCAACGAGCCTGCCATACAGCTCTAAGAACCGTCGTTCTTCAACAAAAACAAGGAAGAAAGGTCGTTGCAGCTTCGTACCAGTAAGTGAAGTGTTGAACGGCTCCAAACTAGATAGAGTGACGAACTGGTAAAACATGCAGAAAGTCGATGGATGCATGTGGCACAGGACCATGTTTTGTAACTTTCCTTGGGAAAAGCCTATGTTCATCAGTAGACTTGTGAAGGGTTGTAATGAAAAATAGTTTAGGTAATATATAGTTTACCTTGCACAGCGGGGGTATGAAGGGGCAATCCAGCTTCCAGTTCTCGAAGGTTTGTAATGAGCAACTTGAATAATTCCCAGTCACCGAATGGCAAGTCTAGAATCTGTAAATCAAAGAAAACTTTTCTGAAATAGTGTGTATTAAAAAAAGTTTCTATAATATATAAATATTATAGAAACTTTTTTATCTATTTCGGTTTCTTGAACCAAAGATTTTTAGGAATATGAATTTAATTAAGCATTTTTGCCTAGCGGGCTATTAGTTGGATGCCACGATGTCGCAATGCGTCTTGCAGAAAGCGGAAAAATAACAAAACGAGAAAGGCAACACGAGAATGGAACCCTCCTCCGTGCGGAATAGAGTGCGGCCGGCGTCTGCGTCACTGCGTCAGGCGACCACGACCAGCGGATGTGATATTGTACAAGTTCGCGCATCATGTATTTTAAATAAATTGCTTTTAAAGGTCTGTTGTTTGTTGTGTCTATGTATATAAGTTCACCCCACAGTAACTTCTTTAAGCAAGGTAAATTAAACATAAATATAGTTGGTCATACATACTAGTGTCTACACCTCAATAAAGTTGGCTGCCAGTGCACAAACATAGATGTAGTAGATAAATACCGATACTTAGGCCTGACAGGTAGATAATAATATGAACTGGAAACTGCACGTCAATGGTGTATGAAATAAATTGCAATCAATACTAAGTAGATTCTTTCACCTAAGCAATTTCATGAATCGAAAATTCTTGTACGTATTGTATTATGCACTGGCTGACTCGGTAATCAATTATGGATTGAGCAGTTATGGGCTAACATTCAAAACACAGTTAGATCGTATAAAACATTTACAGATTATACTACTTAAGTATTTAGTGAGTAAAAAAGTAAAATTAAAGTGTAAAATAAATTACGACAAATTATTTAATATATGTAAAATACTTCCAGTACATGAAAATTTTTGAAAAGGTGTGGTGTCGTGTGAGCGTATGAGCGTGCAAGCGTGCCCCTGTCTGACCAGCTTGAGTTCGTCGAGGCGGCAGGTGGCGAGCACGTGGCCGCTGATGTGGTGGTGCTGCTGCGCTTGTAGTGGTGTGGTGTCGTGTGAGCGTGTGAGCGTGCAAGCGTGCGCCTGTCTAACCGGCTTGAGTTCGTCGAGGCGGCAGGTGGCGAGCACGTGGCCGCTGATGTGGTGGTGCTGCTGCGCTTGTAGTGGTGTGGTGTCGTGTGAGCGTGTGAGCGTGCAAGCGTGCGCCTGTCTAACCGGCTTGAGTTCGTCGAGGCGGCAGGTGGCGAGCACGTGGCCGCTGATGTGGTGGTGCTGCTGCGCTTGTAGTGGTGTGGTGTCGTGTGAGCGTGTGAGCGTGCAAGCGTGCGCCTGTCTAACCGGCTTGAGTTCGTCGAGGCGGCAGGTGGCGAGCACGAGGCCGCTGACGTGGTGGTGCTGCAGCGCTTGTAGTGGTGTGGTGTCGTGTGAGCGTGTGAGCGTGCAAGCGTGCGCCTGTCTGACCGGCTTGAGTTCGTCGAGGCGGCAGCTGGCGAGCACGAGGCCGCTGACGTGGTGGTGCTGCAGCGCTTGTAGTGGTGTGGTGTCGTGTGAGCGTGAGAGCGTGCAAGTGTGCGCCTGTCTAACCGGCTTGAGTTCGTCGAGGCGGCAGGTGGCGAGCACGAGGCCGCTGACGTGGTGGTGCTGCAGCGCTTGTAGTGGTGTGTTATCGTGTGAGCGTGTGAGCGTGCAAGCGTGCGCCTGTCTAACCGGCTTGAGTTCGTCGAGGCGGCAGGTGGCGAGCACGAGGCCGCTGACGTGGTGGTGCTGCAGCACTTGTAGTGGTGTGGTATCGTGTGAGCGTGTGAGCGTGCAAGCGTGCGCTTGTCTAACCGGCTTGAGTTCGTCGAGGCGGCAGGTGGCGAGCACGAGGCCGCTGACGTGGTGGTGCTGCAGCGCTTGTAGTGGTGTGGTGTCGTGTAAGCGTGTGAGCGTGCAAGCGTGTGCCTGTCTAACCGGCTTGAGTTCGTCGAGGCGGCAGGTGGCGAGCACGAGGCCGCTAACGTGGTGGTGCTGCAGCGCTTGTAGTGGTGTGGTGTCGTGTAAGCGTGTGAGCGTGCAAGCGTGTGCCTGTCTGACCGGCTTGAGTTCGTCGAGGCGGCAGGTGGCGAGCACGAGGCCGCTGACGTGGTGGTGCTGCAGCGCTTGTAGTGGTGTGGTATCGTGTGAGCGTGTGAGCGTGCAAGCGTGCGCTTGTCTAACCGGCTTGAGTTCGTCGAGGCGGCAGGTGGCGAGCACGAGGCCGCTGACGTGGTGGGGCTGCAGCGCTTGTAGTGGTGTGGTGTCGTGTAAGCGTGTGAGCGTGCAAGCGTGCGCCTGTCTAACCGACTTGAGTTCGTCGAGGCGGCAGGTGGCGAGCACGAGGCCGCTGACGTGGTGGTGCTGCAGCGCTTGTAATGGTGTGGTGTCGTGTGAGCGTGTGAGCGTGCAAGCGTGCGCCTATCTAACCGGCTTGAGTTCGTCGAGGCGGCAGGTGGCGAGCACGAGGCCGCTGACGTGGTGGTGCTGCAGCGCTTGTAGTGGTGTGGTATCGTGTGAGCGTGCAAGCGTGCGCCTGTCTAACCGGCTTGAGTTCGTCGAGGCGGCAGGTGGCGAGCACGAGGCCGCTGACGTGGTGGTGCTGCAGCGGTTGTAGTGGTGTGGTGTCGTGTAAGCGTGTGAGTGTGCAAGCGTGCGCCTGTCTAACCGGCTTGAGTTCGTCGAGGCGGCAGGTGGCGAGCACGAGGCCGCTGACGTGGTGGTGCTGCAGCGCTTGTAGTGGTGTGTTATCGTGTGAGCGTGTGAGCGTGCAAGCGTGCGCCTGTCTAACCGGCTTGAGTTCGTCGAGGCGGCAGGTGGCGAGCACGAGGCCGCTGACGTGGTGGTGCTGCAGCGCTTGTAGTGGTGTGGTGTCGTGTAAGCGTGTGAGCGTGCAAGCGTGCGCCTGTATAACCGGCTTGAGTTCATCGAGGCGGCAGGTGGCGAGCACGAGGCTGCTGACGTGGTGGTGCTGCAGCGCTTGTAGTGGTGTGGTGTCGTGTGAGCGTGTGAGCGTGCAAGCGTGCGCCTGTCTGACCGGCTTGAGTTCGTCGAGGCGGCAGGTGGCGAGTACGAGGCTGCTGACGTGGTGGTGCTGCAGCGCTTGTAGTGGTGTGGTGTCGTATGAGCGTGCAAGCGTGCGCCTGTCTAACCGGCTTGAGTTCGTCGAGGCGGCAGGTGGCGGGCACGAGGCTGCTGACGTGGTGGTGCTGCAGCAATTGTAGTGGTGTGGTGTTGTGTGAGCGTGTGAGCGTGCAAGCGTGCGCCTGTCTAACCGGCTTGAGTTCGTCGAGGCGGCAGGTGGCGAGCAAGAGGCTGCTGACGTGGTGGTGCTGCAGCGCTTGTAGTGGTGTGGTGTCGTGTGAGCGTGTGAGCGTGCAAGCGTGCGCCTGTCTAACCGGCTTGAGTTCGTCGAGGCGGCAGGTGGCGAGCACGAGGTTGCTGACGTGGTGGTGCTGCAGCGCTTGTAGTGGTGTGGTGTCGTGTGAGCGTGTGAGCGTGCAAGCGTGCGCCTGTCTAACCGGCTTGAGTTCGTCGAGGCGGCAGGTGGCGAGCACGAGGTTGCTGACGTGGTGGTGCTGCAGCGCTTGTAGTGGTGTGGTGTCGTGTGAGCGTGTGAGCGTGCAAGCGTGCGCCTGTCTAACCGGCTTGAGTTCGTCGAGGCGGCAGGTGGCGAGCACGAGGTTGCTGACGTGGTGGTGCTGCAGCGCTTGTAGTGGTGTTGTGTCGTGTGAGCGTGTGAGCGTGCAAGCGTGCGCCTGTCTAACCGGCTTGAGTTCGTCGAGGCGGCAGGTGGCGAGCACGAGGCTGCTGATGTGGTGGTGCTGCAGCGCTTGTAGTGGTGTGGTGTCGTGTGAGCGTGTGAGCGTGCAAGCGTGCGCCTGTCTAACCGGCTTGAGTTCGTCGAGGCGGCAGGTGGCGAGCACGAGGCTGCTGATGTGGTGGTGCTGCTGCGCTTGTAGTGGTGTGGTGTCGTGTGAGCGTGTGAGCGTGCAAGCGTGCGCCTGTCTAACCGGCTTGAGTTCGTCGAGGCGGCAGGTGGCGAGCACGAGGCCGCTAACGTGGTGGTGCTGCAGCGCTTGTAGTGGTGTGGTGTCGTGTGAGCGTGTGAGCGTGCAAGCGTGCGCCTGTCTAACCGGCTTGAGTTCGTCGAGGCGGCAGGTGGCGAGCACGAGGTTGCTGACGTGGTGGTGCTGCAGCGCTTGTAGTGGTGTGGTGTCGTGTGAGCGTGTGAGCGTGCAAGCGTGCGCCTGTCTAACCGGCTTGAGTTCGTCGAGGCGGCAGGTGGCGAGCACGAGGTTGCTGACGTGGTGGTGCTGCAGCGCTTGTAGTGGTGTGGTGTCGTGTGAGCGTGTGAGCGTGCAAGCGTGCGCCTGTCTAACCGGCTTGAGTTCGTCGAGGCGGCAGGTGGCGAGCACGAGGTTGCTGACGTGGTGGTGCTGCAGCGCTTGTAGTGGTGTGGTGTCGTGTGAGCGTGTGAGCGTGCAAGCGTGCGCCTGTCTAACCGGCTTGAGTTCGTCGAGGCGGCAGGTGGCGAGCACGAGGCTGCTGATGTGGTGGTGCTGCAGCGCTTGTAGTGGTGTGGTGTCGTGTGAGCGTGTGAGCGTGCAAGCGTGCGCCTGTCTAACCGGCTTGAGTTCGTCGAGGCGGCAGGTGGCGAGCACGAGGCTGCTGATGTGGTGGTGCTGCTGCGCTTGTAGTGGTGTGGTGTCGTGTGAGCGTGTGAGCGTGCAAGCGTGCGCCTGTCTAACCGGCTTGAGTTCGTCGAGGCGGCAGGTGGCGAGCACGAGGCCGCTGACGTGGTGGTGCTGCAGGGCGCGCGCCGCGGCCGCGCCCACCGCGCCTAGCGCTGCACGCACCAGCGAGCCCGCGCGCTCCACACTCAGCGACGACAGCCGCACCGCACTCACGTCGCCCTGATACACACCGCATACATTATATATTAGGTTTTGGTCATTTTGACCCCATTTTCACCCCCTTATTTCTAAAGTCTTTACTTCCAATTAAGATGGTGACCGTGCTATGTTGGCTGCAACATAATATACACACCACCATGACTATTTATAACTGTACCACCAGCACATGATAAGCGTTTGTATAAAAATGTGTGCGCCATGTAGTCACATGTGTGCACATGATGCGGGCAATTGTAACGGATTATAAAATAAATACAACAGAATATGAAATACATCAAATTATCGCGTAGTGGCGGTATAAGAGAATCTATTATCCCATATCATCCCGTGGATGTCGTAACAAACGACAAAGAAAAATCAAATAAAAGATGAGCAGCGCTATCTTTTTGAAAACAACTAAAACTAATAAAAAATATTATTCCATCTATGAGGCAATTGAGCCGTGGTAGCTAAGGGCTTAGCGCTCGCTGTATATTTTACAGTACGCGAACAACCCGGGTACTATCCCCGCCGGCACCAATAAAAAAGTTAAATGATATTCTAAGTGCTGATTTACCATTTCATCGGCGGTGAAGGAAAACATCATAAAGAAATCTGCATGTATGAAAAATAAAAACAAAAATTCAAAGACATGTGATGACATGATGTGTTCACCAACACGCATTGGGACAGCGCGGCGGACACTTCCTTGTCCTCAAAAACCCTTTCTTCAGAAGTGAGAGGAGGTTTATGCCCAGCTATTCAGGCTATTTATATGGAGTATTATTTACCCTTGTAAGCAATACATTTAATAAAACATTTACTTCTAAAACATTCTCCAGTAACAGTCGCAAGTCATTTAATGAGTGGGCGACAGTAGGAATTCATAAGAGCAGACGAAGATTATATGAACTTTACCATGAAACAGAGAGAAGACATATAATCTTTCAAAAATTAAAATGACGTTAATAGCGAAACCGGTAAAGACAAACATCGTAACACAAACTATCAATTGAAAATATTGAATTGACTAGATCACTTCAACTTCTGTACGTGGTAAAGCCAAGCTGCAGCTATATTTATAATATAGTTGTAGCTAGGGATGGGCCGAATATGGATTTCACCGAATACGAATATTCGGCCGAAAGTTCGGTAAAACTTTTACCGAACCGAATATTCGGCCGAACATTATTCGGTAGGATCACCTCGGTATCTAACCAATTTTTTTTTAATAGGATAAGGGTGACAAACGAGCACACAGTCCACCTGATGGTAAGTGGTTGCTGCGGCCCATAGACATCTACATCTATCCTCGTTTGCGAATCAAAATGCAGATGCGTTGTCACCCGTGAGGACTAATATGGAATGCCTCATTTACAATAAAAAGGGCCTCCGGCCACCTGCACTCACCAAGCGAAACGCAGAGGTAAACTCTACTTCACGCTGGTATTCTGTGAGGTCGTGGTACCACCCCGGTTCGAGCCGGCCCATCCGTGCTACAGCAAAAGCTGCCGCGTGGCTCTACCACTGTTTCATCTCATTCATTTCAATTCATGTCGAAACTAATTTACCCTGCTACATGACATGTTATTGCATCATCTAGTACTGAGTTAATTGCCGGCACTTGCTTGCTTTGACTGTTATTGTGAAAAAAAGTGTTTCGTTGTGTTATTCTTAGTGAAAATTGATAATTATATGATAAAAATGAGTGGAGGAGATCTACTATTTGGATTTATATTAGAGAAACTGACGACCAAAGTAAAGTGAAATGTACGATTTGCGAAAATATACTTTCGCTTCATCTAAAATAAATTAAAATTGAAACACACTGCGGAATTTTCTGGTCTGGACAAACCTGTGCATCAAGTAGGTCAAATACACAAAATATTGAAACGTCACCGCATGAATCTGAAGTTGCACAGTTCACCCAACCCTCTACCAGTGGTGCTCAATCTACAAATACTAAAACCTGTCCAACCATTCTTTCATTTATCTTCAACAATTCATTTATCGTCCAAAGATTCATTTATCTACCGAATATGGTACAAAACCATACAGGGTCAGCCTCCTCATGTGCCCCGGGGTTCATGAATATTAGTTTACGTAGGAAATTAGCAGGGTTGGCTAATTTAAATGAGACTGATTTAAATCATGATTTAAATCACGATTTAAATAGATTGATTTTATTTAAAAAAATCATTGATTTAAATCAACATGTATAAATTAATGTAATAGACAGAAAATGTAATAAAACTGGCTTAAAATAAGGTAAAATATTTTGTTGTTTTATTTTATTCTTATTATTCTACTACAATAATCTCATAAACTTTGGAAAATCAATTTTTTTTAGAAATTCACCCTTAATATATGAACTGTAATGAATACAGTATTAATTATTTTACTCTTAATCAGTCTCATACATATCTATACAAATACATAAATAAAATTGCAGTGTCTGTTTGTAATGTCAAAATTACGGCTTTTTACTAAATGCATATTATTATTTATATTAGTATATACGATACGTATGACAAAAACACAATTTTTTAAATTTTTGTCTGTCTGTCTGTCTGTTTGTTCAGCGGATATCTGAAACCGATTTTACCTGATACCTGATGTCATAAGAAGTAACTTGGCTACTTTTATTTTAGAAAAATAAATTAGGGTTCCGCGCAAAAAAAAACTAAAACCCAAAATAACACGCGGGCGAAGTCGCGAGGAACAGCTAATGTATTCATAAACTCCTACCATGTCAAAAAGTCTTACCAACTCGTGAATTTCGAAATATACAAAAAATATCAAAAAATTCAAAAAAATGAGCATGATTTGATTAAAATTAAAAAAATCATGAATTTTTCAATCCCTGGAAATTAGCTACTACTGCTCATAGACTCAGATCTGGACACGTTACATGTAAGAAATTTGTATTCCTTATGAGAAAAACAATTTCGCCCAATTGTGAAGAATGTGGAGTTATAGAAGACCTACACCAATTATTAAATGTGTTCGATTTGAGTCTGTTAGAGGTAACTTAATAAGGGTCTTGAACTTGAACGTAACTGACGTAGGCACGTTTGGTAATATTTTATCCCAACCAAATGGCGACGATGCGAAAGTTCTGTTCGAATCCATGGCCCACGTAGTATAATATAATAAGTTTTAACTAACGTTATATGAGTAAGTGATGTATGTTAGGGTATGATGGGACTAACATACGCTAAGCGGTAAATGTCCCTTAAATTATTGTAGAATTAAAAAAAAATTATCCACCAACTTCAAAAAGGCGGAGGTGTTCAATTCGACTGTATGTTCTTTTTTATGTGTGTTACCTTATTACTTATTCTAGGTGAACTGATTTCGATAATTCTTTTTTATTTGAAAGCTGGTGCTTCACATGTGGTACCATATAAATTTGATCAAGGTCTGACCAATAGTTTTTGAGTTATTTAGAATTTTCCTTAATAATCTATATTGAAGTCGGTTGTACAAAATTTTTAATTATTTCCAAATGACGAATCGACGACTCCAGATCACTGCCAATTACGAATTCAATTGCTGAAATGATAGCAATAGACAATCGCTTTAATCGGCTCATGCAGTTGGTAAAGCCTAAATATCAAATACTGAGACGAAAATATATAGATGAAACAGGGATTCCACAACTGTATGAAAAATTTAAAAGTACTGTTCAAGGTGAGCTAGATAGCTCAAAATACCAAATGCCCAAATGTGTACCGATTACATCTGACATGTGGAGAAACATGCTCGTACATTTCAGTACAGTGGACACCATTTTACCGAATGTTGGGTGATTTAGCCGAATACGAATATTCGGTAAAGGTGCCGAATATGCCGAATACCGAATATGAAACGAATATTCAGCCCATCTCTAGTTGTAGCACGAATGGGTCGACTCGACCGGGGAAGGTCCACGCTCTCACAGAATACCAGCGTAAAATAGCAGCTTAATGCTGTTGTGTTTCGTATGGTGAGTGTAGAGAACCGGAGATCCTGTTTACTGGAAAAGAGGCATTCCATCTTAGTCCTCAAGGCTGACAACGCATCTGCATTTTGATTCGTAAACGAGGATAGATCTAGATGTCTATGGGCCACAGCAACCACTTACCATCAGGTGGACTGTGTGCTCGTATATCGCCCTATTTCTATAAAAAAAATCAAATCAAGAAGTCGCAGCGGTGTTTGAGAAATATTTCACTGATATTCCTATTATAACAAAAGAGTCATTGAATACTTCTCCAACGAGTCATTACTCAAACAGAATGTTAATAACTGTTTAAAAAAATTTAGATTCGAAAAAGTATTTCCACAAGATATTGTAAAATATTTTCAAAACCTTTGATTTACATGAAGCAAGCCTTGATTTACGTCAAGTATCCCCCACCTAAGCACTATGCTCAATGACCTCAATAGTGTCTCCCAACGGATAGGTCTTAAGATGAACATGGACAAAACAAAGATCATGTTTAATGTCCATGTCACACCTATGCCGGTAGTTGTTGGGAGCACTAAGCTCGAAGTTGTTGACGAGTATGTTTACCTGGGACAAATAGTCCGACTAGGTAAGTCCAACTTCGACCGAGAGGTCAATCGACGGATTCAACTCGGCTGGGCAGCGTTCGGGAAGCTACGACACATCTTCTCGTCAGACATACCTCAAAACCTTAAAACGAAATTGTACAACCAGTGCGTGTTGCCAGTGATGACTTACGGAACTGAGACGTGGTCCTTCACTGCTGGCCGTATGAGGAAGCTCAAGGTCGCTCAGCGAGCTATGGAGAGGGCTATGCTCGGAGTTTCTCTGCGTGATAAACTTAGGAATAAGGATATCCGCAGTAGAACCAGAGTAACCGACATAGCCCAACGGATTAGTAAGCTGAAGTGGCAGTGGGCCGGCCATATAGCTCGAAGAACCGACAACCGATGGGGAAGAAAGGTTCTCGAGTGGCAGCCTTGTACCGGTAGGCGAAGTGTAGGGCGTCCCCCCACGAGATGGAGTGACGACCTGGTAAGACATGCAGGAAGTCGATGGATGCAGGTGGCTCAGGACCGTGCTTTGTGGCATTCTTTGGGGGAGGCCTATGTTCAGCAGTGGACTTGTGAAGGGCTGTAATGATGATGATGATGATGATGATCCCCCATAATTCTGCTTTCTTTACAGTAAACTGCAGATTTATGGGGTATTTCCGTTATAGTTATTGTGTCCATTATACATTATAGATATTTAATTGCACATCATCTTGCTATTATTTTTAATTCTAGTATCGAATTCGGTGTTTCCTGATTTTATAAAACATAGTAAAGTAATACCTTTATTTAAATTTGATAGTACCTTGGGCCCCGCTAATTTTAGACCTATTCCTGAACTACCATTTCTCAGTAAAATTTTTGAAAAAATAATTTCAGACCGATTGTAAAAAAAAAAATTATAAAAATAAATTACTCCATAAAAATCAATTTGGTTTCACAAGGGGTCGCTCGACGACTGATAAAGGTGTTGAGCTTATGAAATATATTTTCAATGCATGGGAGAATTTACAAGATTCCTTAGGTATTGTTTGTGATTTTTCCAAGGCTTTCGATTGTGTTCATCGTGAGATATTAATCAGGAAGCTACAACATTATGGTGTCAAAAATATTGCGGTTAGACTTATTATTCATATTTAAATAACAGAACTCAAAAAGTCGTTATTAACTGTAAAGGTTCCTCCGGATCGGTAACATCAATGGACGTTCCTCAGGGCTCGATTCCTGGCCCATTACTGTTCTTAGTCTTTATTGATGACTTACCTTATCTTGTAGAGGACATTCACGACAGAGTATTATTTGATGATGAAAGAGGTATCTTAAATTTCCAAACATAAACGACAAGCAATTAATTTTGACAATGTAAATAATGCTCTATCGAAATTAGTACATTGGTTTAACGCCAACAATTTGCTCTTAAGCGGCAATATGACAAAATGTATTAAAAATTGTATTGTAAATACAATACCTAATGTTAAACCCAATGTGCACTTAAATGGGGAGGAGTTGATTCATGTGGACACCGCTATTTTTTATGGTATTCCTATTGACGCGAAACTTCAATGGGGCCCATATATCTAAATTAGCAGGCAGACGTAGTTATGTGGCATATGCTGCATATGCTGAAAGATTAGAATTCTTACCAAAAAGATTAGAATTCTCACCAATGTTGAGACAGCTAGATTAGTTGATTTTAGTTACTTATGGAACTTTGCTATGGGGTAATTCGACTGACATTGAAGCCATATCTGTTTTTCGAGAGAGAGAATTAAAAAAAAACATATTTTAAAAAAAATACTAGTAATGCATGCAAACATTACTAATATTCCTTTTAACCACTTCTGGTAAGCTTAAAATGCTTGTGTTATAAGTGGTTCACGACAGTAGTCGAATGGCGGATTCGAACCCACGACACATAGATTACTGTATACCGGGTGTTTGTGAAACGCTCCCGAAAACGAAGACAGATGATAGTAGGTACTACAGCTTAGCACATGCGTCACAAATAAATTTGATCCCGAGGAAAAAGAATCATCTTTTCACAACGTTTTATTAACTTTATTCACGATCCATCATGTACAGCTAAGTGAAACGATAATTTCATAAAAAAGTCATGAAAATACTTAAACAAAAAACCAGCAGTGAAACTTAAAAATAACATCAGCTGACAATAGGGTCAATATCCTCGCGGGCGCCGAACTCTTATAGGTCCTGTCACATAAAAACGCTGGCCTTGAACCTAGGCACTGAGCGATTTATCGATTAAATTGGTGTTACGAAGTTTCATTATTTAGTTTCATTTTTCATTTCTATTTTCTTATACAAAATCAAAGATAACGATGAAATAGTGTTTATAATTGTGTGAGTACTGAGTACCCAATTAGGTACGTTTATTAATTTCAATAATTTTATGTAGTAAAGAACTGCTTGTTGCGTCAGGGTACAACTGATTGTGTAATTGTAATAAAAATTACAACCATTACTTTTAAATTCCATATGAAGACTAGTCGTAGGGATAAAACTTATAAATAATAAACATTGACGATGTCTTAACATACATAACGCTTTAACGGTGTGTGGAAGGTTCCAGTGTTTCAAGGACTTTACATTGTACGCATTATTTTAGCGTGTTTGATTAATAATTTTAGTTTTGAGATAGTTCCGTGTTGACTATCAAAAGAGACAGCTCAATTGTTTCGTTCATTAAATTATTGTCGTTATTACTTGTTATTTATTATTTAATGATATTATTCTTGTTGTTACGTTTTAAGTTTCTTGTTTTGTTTTTATAATGCCTAACGCGTACGTTTATAGTGCTCGTGAATACGGCAACATGTTAATGTGCCTTGGAGAAGCTCGCGCGAATGCATCGCATGCATTGCGAATTTACCGAGAGAAATTCCAGACCGCTCGACATCTAGCTGATTCTCGTCTGATAACAGCAGCATTTCAGCGAGTGTTGGAAAATTGGCCCATTGCTCTGGTAGCGGCAGGAGGTGGAAGTCAAGTGGCTGTTCACTCAGAGGAGCGCATTCTAGATGTCATTCGCCGGAACCCGAACCTAGGTACAAGAAGTATCGCTAAATTGTTAAGGCGTGGGGATGGAATAAGTGTGTCATACTGTACAGTTCACAAAGTGTTAAAGTGTAACCGAATGCGCCCATACAAAAAGTACAAAGTGCAAGCTTTAGTTTCCGGCGATCGCGACCGCCGCCGGCGAGTTTTCTGCCGTTGGTTATTAGACCAGCAACAACGTGTGCCTGGTTTCATTGAGCACGTCACCACGGAGGATTTAGAGCGGTAAGCTGTTTCATACCTAATTTTTTTTAAGTAACTTAGTACTGAACTGATCTGAATAGGTACATAACTGAATACATCGAATAATAAACATACCTACATGATGAATAAAAACACATGAGTTTTTTTTAAATAAAAATACTAGTAAAGCTATCAATCATTACTAATATTCCCTTTAACCACTTCTATTTGGATTATTTAACCTGTGAGTTCGAATTAAAGTGGCTACAGGACAGTGGCAAAATGGGAGGTTAAGTAGATAAATTAGGTATTTAGACAAGTATCGTAAATTATTAGGTATTGTGTTACACTAGTTGGGGGCCGCGCGAATTCGGCGTTCGCGCGTACATTGACCCCTAGTCAGCTGATTGTAATTCAGTAATTCTACTGCTGGTTTTATGTTTAAGTATTTTCATGATTTTTTAATGAAATTATCGTTTCATTTAGCTGTACTAACATGATAGAGAATGAATAAAGCTAATAAAACGTTGTGAAAAGATGATTTTTTTTCATCAGGATCAAATTTATTTGTGACCCATGTTTGTTTTCGGGATTATTATTATTTTATGTTTTCGGAAGCGTTTCAAAAATACCCTGTATATACTAGAGATAGATGCGCGATTCAAATTTAATTTTCGTTAGTGTCGTGCTTTGCCGAACAGATGGCGCTTAATTCTTACAAAAGAAGAAACTTGAAAAAAATGGGAAAATATAAACACATCTGCTGGAATCGAACCGGGGTCTTTTGGTTTTGGGACTACCTGGTTACCCACCTGAGCTATTATAACCTTGTATGTAGTGGCAAAATTTACCGTCGTATTCTAATGATATTTTAGCAGTTTTTCATTGCCTGAAAACACAGATAAAACGGCATTTTCTAAAAATAAATAATGTTCAATAAATATTAATAACAATTTAAGTGTAACTACCAGTGACCGCTACTAACTGCGTAGTGCACTTGGATCATTGCGTATGCATAGACTTAATATAAAAGTGCGCCCTCTAGTGAGATTAAAATAAGTCTAGCCTAGCACTTCGGAATGTAGATGGAAGCACATAAAACGTATCATTTTGTTCGTAAAATAATGTTCTAAGTTGCATGCCCATGCCACGACCTTTCGAGTTCGCGGCCCGCACCCTGCCATTAGGCTAGTGACCTCTTAACTTCGGCATTGCAATATATTTATGAAAATATAATGTATGTATCTATATAAAAACATAAATAGCTTTGATAAAAATAAAGAAAATCATAATTTAAACACTAGGAACAAACACAAGTTTGTAATAGCAGTTACTAGACTCCACAGAATTAACAATTCAATTATGGAGCAAGGTATACGCTTTTACAACAAAATCCCAGAAAATGTACAAAATTTGTCAATAAACAAGTTTAAATTTTCTGTTAAAGAAAAATTGTACAAAAAGTGTTATTATAATATCAAAGAATACATTAATAAAAATAACCCCTGGGTATGAGGTGATCGCCTCTATGGTGGTTTAATTAAAATTCTTTTAAAAATTGTAAAACAAAACTATTGTAAAGGGAAATAATTGTTTAAAAAAAGTCGTTGCATTTCTTGCTGGTTCTTCCCAGGGCGGAGGTGTTTTCCGAACCAGTGTTAAAGCTGGAGCTGTTAGTACTGAACTTTTAAATGACTGTAATGAATTAATGAATACACATGAAAAGTATTTTGAACGTTGTAGAGCTATGCTGCCGCTATATTAGTAGTATAGTTGTAGTACGAATGGGTCGGCTCATCCGGGGAAGGACCAAGCTCTCACAGAATACCAGCGTAAAATGGCAGCTTGACACTGCTGTGTTTCTTATGGTGAGTGTAGAGAACCGGAGACCCTTTTTACTGGAAAAGAGGCATTCCACCTTAGTCCTCATGGGTAACGACGCATCTGCATTTTGATTCTTTATTGAGGATAAATGTAGATGTCTATGGGTCACAGCAACCACTTACCATCAGGTGGACTGTGTGCTCGTTTGTTACCCTAATTCTATATAAAAAAAGTATCTATATGTGGAAAATAATAACATGTACCTAAATGTAAGTATCAAAAACAGACTTAGCATAATTTTATTTTTTTATTATTATAAGCCAATTTTTACTCCGACAAAAGTACTAATCCTGTGAATCTATATTTTTTTTCGTTATGAACTAGTAAGAAAAAACTATCCAGTCCACCTGTTGATAAGTGGTTGCTGTAGGACTGTCTTGTTAGTCTCGTGGTCTTAAGCACTACTTCTGATCATAAGGTTCCGGGTCCTAATCCTGGGTCTCAAATTTTCAACAGCAGCTTGGTGGTATTTCATCCTTGTGACTCAAAAGAAGGCATATTAAGCCGTTATTTCTGTGCCTGATCTATCCATATTGCCGTACCACGGGATTATGAGAGGGAACAGAGAATGCACTTGTGCTTGCACACAAATTTGTGCACTGTAATCTCACTTATGCAGATGTCTAGTCTCAGTCAAATTAGGCTGCCGTGACTGCAATTCGCTCTATAGAACATTATTATAGGACTGTAGCTCATAGACAACTACAAACAACTTCAAATAAATAAGGCTACAATCGCGTTATCACCCCAGATAAAAAAAAGAATGGCTCATAGTGTACTATGGCAAAGTTTTTCTCGCCGATGGCTCCTAAATCGAAAACTTTCGAATAGTATATAAAATTATATTTGTTTAAAACGAGGACAGAAACGGAATACTCAGCTACAAAACAAAACTCTGCAGGCAAATATTGTAGCTAATGTTTTATTTGACTGATTAATTTAATTCACTTAAACGAACCATTGTCAGTTCAACTGTTATTGGGAATTAAGAATTCGATTAAATACATAATAAATATGCGTACTAATCAGAGCTAATCAGCCTGCACATGCCATTAGAAGATGCATTTTGGTGGGTCGGTCAACAAAAATTGAGCCATTATAAAACAAAACTTAATCAATTGTCGATAAGGTAAATTATTAGATGAATAGATATACAAAATTTTTTTAGTTCAAAATTACGTAAGTCGCTGTGACTATTGCGCCTAAATCGCAAAAATCAAACTGACGCAAGAAATGTTATCCGACAAACAATTCATTATTCTTTTTTATACAGTCAGTGTACTTCAAGGATATGATACAAACATTGGAAGCAAAACAACGTAACTTTAAACATAATTTAATAATAGAAATAACTTAGATTAGAATTTATTAGGTGGTAGGTTTTTTTTCTGCTAAGGAAAACGTCTGGGTAGTTACCACCCACTTACAAATTTCTGCCGCCAAATATCAGTGCGTGTTCTGCCACTGCGTTCCGACGTGAAGGGTGTTGAAAGCCAGTACAAAGCTGTGAGACATTCCACCTTGGACAGCAGAAATGACAACGCAACCGTAGATTTCTTGGTTTGAAGTTGGTTGCAGGTGTCTATGTGCAACAGTAGACACTTACCATCAAGTGGACTGTAAGTTGTATTGTAACGTAAGCTTTTTAAAAAAAGATTAACCTTTTTAGCAGCTCTTAAAATATAAAACAAAATTTTGTTACATGTCAAGGATGCGTCATTATTATTATATATGCGCCCGCCTCGCACCCCAGCGCCGGCTTCACCCTGCACGCACACGCACACGCACACGCACGCACACACACTCACACACTCACACACACACACACACACACGCGCGCACACACACACACACACACACACACACACACACACACACACACACACACACACACACACGCACACACACGCACACGCACACACACACACACACACACACACACACACACACACGCACACACACACGCGCACACGAACGCGCGCGCGCACACACATATATAGAGTATATTACGAGAAACATAATACGAGAAATATAATAATATATTACATATAGAGAATTGACCTAAATAGTACTTTCATTTTAAATTGTATAATAAATGCAATATTCCAAATACTAACCAGATTCGGGAAAGCAGTTTTTAGTAATGTGATGGGGTTGGCGGCTAGCGGTGGGCCGGTTTGTGGAATTTGTGTCATTTGTTGCATTTGTGGCATTTGTGGCAGTTGCGTGTACTGTGTGTTCGCCCAGCCCACCCACAACGGCGGCGCCGGGTTCGAGCCTAGCGGCTGTCCAACCGCTATCTTGTGCTGCAATTTACAGTGTATGATTGTAAAAAAATACAGGTAGTTTTAGATAGAAATTTATATTTACTAATTTACACGATTAAAATAGGGTAGCCTGCTGTCATTTTGTGTTATCATTTAAACTAATTCCCGTCAAACATGAAGAAGCAAGTAGTATGCAACAAAAAATTAACATAAACTATTTATTGTTAAAAATAATTGTTAACCGTTTGGTTTACAATCCCGACAAATTAAAGAATACTTTAATCATAGTTTTATAACAGAGTTATTTACTTTTTTCCCGTGCAACAACTTGGAATGTGGATGACGCATGTTTTGTTGACCCCAAGGTAAAGTCGCTACTAGGGTTTCTTCTTCCGCTCCAGTCTGTAGCTGCTCTTCTGTAAAAAAAAATAGGAACACTAAATGAATACGTGAATTATAACATTAATGAGTATATAAATGTATTTTAGAAAATATTCATAATATGAAGTACCTGTAGACAATTTTGAAAACAGTGCAAAACTTCACTCACTACCAGAACTTAAGCACATTGTGGCGGCACTGTCGTCACGCCACAAGCGAAACACATCGAAGCCTAAATCGCGCTAACAAAGTTCCGAAATTAAAGCAATATATATACACAGTCAGGTTATAAGTATTCTCACACAGTAAAAACTTTTCTTTTAGAATGCTGGCCACAAAAAAATTTAGTGAATTCGAATTTCGAATTGTTCATGAAAATAAAACTGTATACTTTTTAGAATTTTATTCATTTTTAAATATGGAGTGGACGCTTAACGAAGACCGTGTTGCAGTTATTGCGTTGCATCGTTGCGGTTACACGCCAATTCAAATTTTTGACATACTGAAAAATTTGAATATAACTAAAAGATTCCTTTATCGTACCATCAAACGATACAATGAAGACTCTAGTGTAGATGACAGGTCATGAAGTGGTCGCCCTCGGTCTGTTAGGATTCCAGCAGTGATAAAAGCTGTGAAGGCGCGAATTCAAAGAAATCCCAAACGTAAGCAGAAACTGTTGGCCCTTCAGATGGGGTTAAGCAGAACCACGGTGAACAGGGTGTTAAATGAAGACTTAGGGCTTCGGGCATATCGAAGAAAAACAGGACATCGTTTGAATGCTCATCTAATGGACCTGAGACTGAAGAGATGCCGCGCTTTGTTGAAGCGGTACGCGGGAAAAAAATATCGGGAAATTCTTTTTTCGGATGAAAAATTTTTTACCGTAGAAGAGAGCTACAACAAACAAAATGATAAGCTGTACGCACACAGTAGTGAAGAAGCGAGCAACCGTATTCCGCGTGTCCAACGAGGTCATTTTCCATCCTCGCTCATGGTATTGTTGGGAGTTTCTTATTGGGGCTTAACAGTGGTACATTTTTGTGAGAAAGGTGTAAAAACGAATGCAGTTGTGTATCAAAATACAGTCCTGACGAACCTTGTGGAACCTGTTTCTCATACCATGTTCAATAACAGGCACTGGGTATTCCAACAAGATTCGGCGCCAGCTCATAGAGCGAAGAGCACACAAGACTGGCTGGCGGCGCGTGAAATCGACTTCATCCGGCACGATGACTGGTCCCCCTCCAGTCCAGATTTCAATCCGTTAGATTACAAGATATGGCAACACTTTGAGGAAAAGGCGTGCTCAAAGCCTCATCCCAATTTGGAGTCACTCAAGGCATGCTTGATTAAGGCAGCCGCCGATATTGACATGGACCTCGTTCGTGCTGCGTTAGACGACTGGCCGCGTAGATTGAAGGCCTGTATTCAAAATCACGGAGATCATTTTGAATAAATTTTAGTGTCATAAGAATCTATGTTTTGTTAAGTTCATTTTGGTATATAAATGGTTACATAATGAATAAACTAGAAAAAAACTAGGTATATGGCCCCGAACTACCACTTGGAGCGTTGGCCGCTCCCCGGGCAAAACACCTTGCCCGGCGGGAGATCTCCCCATTTCCTTCCTATGGCCACAGTTCGGCTTTCTATTTAGGCTTCGATGTGTTTCGCTTGTGGCGCGACGACAGCGCCGCCACATCACCCCCCTGCTCAGACCGGAGGTCGATAGTGCAGTCTAGATGTCGACGAATTTGCAAGTGCCAAGGAATTGCCTTGTAGTCTGCGGTGAGTCGAGAAGAAGGCAAGTAATCTGCGAGAGTGCCGTGAAACAGATGCGAGCAGTAAGGCTCAGAGCCGTTACGGACACCGAGAAGGAAGATCCCTGCAAGAATAGTAGGAAAAATATCAAATAAATATCAAGGAAGACTTCAGTATATAAAATCAGTGTAATCAAGACATCATTATGGAGCGAGAAGCGAAGAAATCCGACGCATATATATCAAACCCGGCCAAAGAACAAGAAATCGCCAATATATCTCTATCGTTGAGAATACCACCGTTTTGGAGAGATAAACCCAGACTTTGGTTCGTCAGTTTTGAAGCCGCGACGAATGATTTAAAGAAGAGTCAAACGCAACTAGCACAAATGGTGTTCGCCCAACTTGAGAAACAAGACATCGAACAAATTTCAGACCTGTTGTACAGCCCACCGGCAAGCGACCAGTATAATTCGCTGAAGGATCGTCTGATCTCTGCATATGAAGAATCCGACAGTCGCCAGCTACAGAAACTTCTATCAGAAATAGAACTTGGAGACCAGAAGCCCACACAACTCCTACGCAGAATGCGTACTTTGCCACGAGATAAAGTCCCAGATTCGACGCTACGGCTGATGTGGGTAAACCATCTACCCCACATGTTCGATCTGTACTACCAGTGAGTGAAACATTCAGCACGCAGACGAAGCTCGATGAACTGGCACTCCTGGCGGATAAGATGATCGAAAACAGCAGTAGCTCACAAATATCGACGATCGAAGGCACTTCAACCAAGGCCAATGATACCCAGTTTCTTCTCGAAGAAATTCGGAAGATATCATTCGAAGTCGCCGCGCTCAAATCTTCCCAGCATCAAACCTGTTACCAGCAACGGTACAACCAGCGCAATCAGCAACACCGAAGATCACATTTTCGTCGCAACCGCTCTGCAAGTAGAAGTCGATCAAGCTCAAGAACAAGATCCCCTTACTGCTACTATCATCGACGTTTCGGTTTCGAGGCAAGGAAGTGCACAACACCGTGTACATTCAAAAATGAAAATATGAAGTCGGAAAACTAACTAATACGTTTGATGCGACGGGATCCGGCGTAACAGAAAAGTCCTACCGTCTTATCGTCACCGATAAAAAAGCAAGCTTACCTTCCTTATCGACACCGGAGCGAATATTTCAGTTTTACCGCCGAGACAAAAACAGAAAATGAAGCCACTGTATTTTCAACTCTACGCAGCAAACAATACGGTGATTCCTACATATGGAGAAAAAACAATGGAACTAGATTTAAACCTACGCCGACCATTCAAATGGAGATTTATCGTCGCTAAAGTCAGCAAACCAATCATCGGTGCTGATTTTCTTCAACATCACCAGTTGATCGTCGACATCAAAAATAGAAGAATCATCGACGGAAAAACCAATCTTGCATCTCAGTCTTTCGTCCAAGCAACCAATCTGCCCACAATAAGAAGCATAGATGTTCAACAATCGTATCACAAGATCCTTGAAGAATATCCTGGAATCACAAGAATAACTTCAATGAAATTAACACCGAAGCACAATGTTGAGCACTTCATCAAAACCAATGGGCCACCACTTCATTGCCGTGCACGCCCAATCGCACCACACCGATACGAGCAAGTTCGAAAGGAATTCGAAAACATGATCGAGCAAGGAATATGCCGTCCAAGCAAAAGCCCTTGGTCATCACCACTTCACGTTGTACCGAAGAAGAATGGAGAATTACGAGTTTGTGGAGATTACACTGAAGACTGAATTCTATTACAACTCCTGACCGCTACCCAATACCGCGAGTCAAGGATTTCACTCATCAACTGTCAGACAAGACTATATTCTCCACCATCGATCTCAACCGAGCTTACCAACAAATAAAAGTACGCGATGAAGACATACAGAAGACAGCAATAATTACCCCAATGGGATTATTCGAATTTCCAAGAATGACCCCAGGACTGAAGAATGCTGGTCAAACCTTTCAAAGATTCATACACGAAGTACTTCATGGACTGGATTTCGTTTTCGCATTCATTGATGACCTCCTTGTTGCAAGCCCTGATAAAGAAACGCACGAAACCCATCTACGCACCGTGCTACAGCGATTAGAAGACAATGGAATCACAATCAACCCTTCGAAATGCATATTTGGACAACAAGAAGTTCAATTCCTTGGTTTCACCGTCAGCAAGGAAGGAATCAAACCGCCTTCTGAAAAAGTCAGAGCAATCATCGATTATGCGAAACCTAAAACAATCGAAGAACTAACGCGTTTTCTTGGGATGATTAATTTCTACAGAGAACACACACCATTCGCCTGCACATAGTAAGGAATATCAAGAAATAATTTAATTTCTCCGCCAGTAGACCACTCGGAGTCTGTTAATAGTGGACCCCATACGCCACAGTGGTGACCCCGACGTGATCTGAACACGCCACCAATAACCTTCGGAAACTACAACTTCAAATCTTCATCATCCTCAAGTACCCCATTCCTTGTCTGCAGTCTTCACATTCTGCAAGCCATCTAGCTTTACAAAGGTTCATCGCAGCACTGGAATAATAATGCTTTCTGTTCCTTAAAGCTACTCTTTGCGCTACAGTGTTCGGTACGGCTCTGAGCCTTACTGCTCGCCTCTGTTTAACGGCACTCTCGCAGATTACTTGCCTTCTTCTCGACTCGCCGCAGACTACAAGGCAATTCCCTGGCACTTGCAAATTCGTCGACATCTAGACTGCACTATCGACCTCCGGTCTGAGCAGGGGGGTGATGTGGCGGCGCTGTCGTCGCGCCACAAGCGAAACACATCGAAGCCTAAATCGCGCTAACAAAGTTCCAAAATTAAAGCAATATATATAATAGCCCCGAACTACCACTTGGAGCGTTGGCCGCTCCCCGGGCAGAACACCTTGCCCGGCGGGAGACCTCCCCTTTTCCTTCCACCCGCTACACACATGATTTAATAATTAGCTCTATAATTAAAGCCAGTAGTTTTGCGAAACGTTAATATTCGTAAATGACATCATCATCATCATCATTACAGCCTTTCATAAGTCCATTGCTGAACATAGGCCTCCCCCAAGGAATGCCACAAAGCACGGTCCTAAGCCACCTGCATCTATCGACTTCCTGCATGTCTTACCAGATCGTCACTCCATCTCGTGGGGGATCGCCCTACACTTCGCCTACCGGTACGAGGCTGCCACTCAAGAACATGTCTTCCCCATCGGTTGTCGGTTCTTCGAGCTATATGGCCGGCCCACTGCCACTTCAGCTTACTAATCCGTTGGGCTATGTCGGTTACTCTGGTTCTACTGCGTAAATGACATGTTTTCTTGTAATAAGCGCGTAATAATGGGACTGCTTTAGATGAGATTTCATTTTATTTTATTTTTAAATTAGCATATTTATTTATAGTGGTTATAGACTTGCTGTTTTGACCTGTTTCGTTAAAAGGATTGAGAAACACATACATCCATTTTGTTATTTTTAAAAAGAGCGGCGAGACAGCTCAGGTTATTTTTAGTCAAGACTATGACTTTTATACTATAAAATGACAAACAAGTTACGGTCTATAAACATCTGCCACCAATGGCGTATGGAAGATTTGATATAGGGAAAGCCCAATTTTTCGATGCTGATTTGATATTTTACATATGGAATAAATACAGGATCATTTTACCACCATCTATAGGAAGCCATAAACTTTTATTTGCTGGGGCCGTCATTGGCCTGCATAGCGATTATGGTAAATCCTGTTACTAGGATAATAATGCAGTGTTGTTCACCTTTGATGACTTTTTTGATGTAGGGGTCGAGGTTGATGGTGAAGGGCAGGAAGATCTTGAGGTCGGCGGCGGTGAGCGAGGCGCGGTGGAAGGCGAGGAACACCTCCAGCTTGCGCTCGTCGCGGTCCAGCTCCTGAAGCGCGCCCGCCTCGCGCGCGCGCCCCAGCGCCGGCTTCACCCTGCGCGCGCACACACACACATATACATGTTACGTTACCTCACGAAGGTGAACGAGCATTACTTGTAGTTGTGATATTATGTAGACACGCGTGATTTTGTTATATTATATATATATATATATATATATATATATATATATATATATATATATATATGATATTAGCACAGAATAAATAATAGTACAAGAACAGAAGGATCACTCTCTGATAGCAAACTTGCGAGTTTGAACCTAGTTACAACGTCGCTAATGTTCATAATACATTGCACGCCTCGGATACGACCTTCGTTCTATTAGCCTACCGATTAAATCGTCAAAAAAAATTTAATGCGGCGCGCGTATTAAATCAAAATGCACCTTACATCCGCGTGCGAGAATTCGTATCACTTAGCCCGTTGCGCACCTTTGTTAAGGCCGCTCCTACTAGTAGAGTTAGGTGTTGTGAGAAAACAAATTATAGCAATTCTAAGTATAGCCATTCAGCGGGGAAACGCAGCGGGCGTTCTTGGCACGATACCGCGGGGAGTAGGACTATGATAATTAAGTTTCTAGTTTTAGTTTTTTTTATTATTATAGTTTTTAATATTGTATATAATAAAAAAAAAACAAATTGAATCCTTTGATATTAGTTGGTAGTAGAATACATCGACATTATCGTTCAATATGAGGAAGGTTAATATGCAACATCGAGAAAAATTAAGATTATAACAACGTGAATGTTACCTACTTACCATTTGAACCGACTTCACAAAAAGGAGGAGGTACTCAATTCGCCTGTATTTTTTGAAGTGTGTTACCTCAGAACTTTTTTTTAGGTGAACCGATTTTGATGATTCTTTTTTTATTTGAAAACTTCTGCTAATAATTTATATATTCCATATAAAGGAATTGAACTGGTAGCGCAGCCTCCATAGAAGCCGAGAGGCCGGGCTTGCCCTGTCAAACTGCTCAATCAATAATATCAACTAATAAAATAACTCGTAAACTATTTCATACTATTTCAAATTTTCCGCGCGCTCCTCTGTTCTACACAGTTCATTAATCGTCGCGGCAAAACTGTGCGATACTGCTGTCATAAAAAAGGAGTTGAGTTGAGTGATTAGTCGTCTCTTTCACACGCGGGAGGTTTTTACCGGGCTTTCGAGAAGACGATCGCTCCCTTTCTACCCTTTGGCAAAATGTTCTATAATGAAATATAACTACGATTGTTTATATAGCAATTAGTATGGAGCTATTAAGCCGGGCTTTTAGTCTGAAGTTAGGGGCGCTTAGACGATACGTTCACGTTTGCAATTTCAATTCACATTTCAATGTTTAATACACAGGTATTTACTTGAGCGAACGCATATTGCGAGTTGAAAATTTGTGTTTTCTTTTAAAGATTTTTAGGGAAAATGGAGGATAAAGTGTTTTCTTGAAGTGTGTTAAAGTGCTAATCGGCGAGGAAAAGGTAAAATCTTTTAACTTTGTTGAGAAATATATATGTATATGCATATGTTTTCACAAACGACGTAATCTCAAATCTTTCCTTAAGAAAGACAGACGATTCGATTTAAAATATAAATAATTTGTTTTTTTAATTTTGTACATAGTTTGTGTGTATTTCGTTTATGCTTTCCTTTTGTTCATGTATTGCATTGTATGTAAATATCTTTTTCTTTCGCTCAAGCAAACCCAAACAGCTTTTTTCAAATTTTTTTTCATGCAATTGCTGATATGTCACACAATCTATCTAGCAGTAGTATGCCTTCTTTGTGCTTTCTTAAACACGTCCTTGAGAGCACTGAATATGAAACTAAAGAGGGGAGACAGATCAAGATTGGTGTATTTTAATATAACTGCTAAAAACAACAAAACCATATTGCTATATGGCTTGCCCTTGTTTGGAGCCGTAGCTTCGCCCCTGAGATGAACTTAATTCCATACAAGCTTGGGTCCGGCGTGAACAAACTTAAAATATGTCTTAGTTTGAAGATTTAAACATTTGCTACTTATATCAAAAAATCATATTTTTGCAGGCTCTGGGGTTTTATTTATTACATGTTTTATGATTTGTAGGTAATGTAGTAAAATCACTCGTTCTTGTGATAAGTTGATTGAATAAATAGAAAAAAAAAAACACAAAAGAATGCAGTTTTGTAGTTACTATTAAATAAAGTAAAATAAAACTCAACCTTTTTTAATTGTTCTATTTTCTGCAATTATCAACAAAATGTCGTCTAAAACAACAGCTGGAGCATGTACATTGTTTGTTCTATTCCTCTCAAAACTTCAGTATCACATTATCTTCATTATGTGGGTGCAACAAATTACTGTCCTGTGATCCGAGAGAAAATCCAAGGGTCAAGTTAAATAAATCCACGAAAGTAAAAACACGAAATCTATCCAAAAAAACAGCTACAATGTCAAATGCGCATCCCGAATAACAAGTTGAAACTTGAAGTTACCCTTTACAAAGTTAAGTTTCTTTCGGAATAAGCAATCAGAGCAGAATAAGAAAGATCAATGACCATACAGCCTATTCAGTCGTGTAGGATAATATTCAAATGTTTTTTAGTCTAATGACACAGCCTATTAAATCGTTTTCTAAATATATTATTTTATTCATTATTATAATTACTACAGATTCGCGTCAGTTTCAATATTATGATTTATATTAAATAAAATACAGAATTGATAACCTCCTCCTTTATTTGAAGTCGGTTGAAAATACTATCCGTCAGTAGTGGCACATGCGTACACTCGCGCACGTAACAACTTAGACTGATTTGCCACACTTAAATTATTCGTATTTTAATATTATTAATAGTATTTATCTCTTTTAGAATAGTAAACTAAATATATCATATACTAGAAACTAAAACATAGGATGAGCAGCAACATTTCTATGGTAACAACTCAATAAAAAACCGTAGTTGCAAACCCGACTGTCAAGCCTAGCAACTATGGCAAATATCTCCCTGCGTGCCAATCTATAGGGGAATCCTATATTCAGCAGTGGACTTTTGATGGCTTGTAAACAATCAATGAATAATATATATAATACTTTATTTATATTAACTGAAATTGATCATGGTCGTGCCTTTAGATTCATGCCAGTAAGTATGGATAGGTAGGCTTCATGCTGAAATGATCACAATGGAACACTTATCGTCATTCGGAGAGACTCAAATACTGAAATGAACCCTATATCAGTTAAAATACATTTTATAAGCTGTCAAAATGATATTTGTGGTATTTTTTTGGGTGATTTTCCTAATATCTCTATGATAAGGCCATGATTTTTTTTAAACTACTTTAATCAATTTTTAGAATAAACAATGAATACGTAAACACTTCTAACTAAGTACTAATAACTACTAATAATTTTCAACATCACACTGTAAAATATATTCTCTACTATAATCTTAACTATGATATTATGATTAATGTAATCAAAGGAAGTCATATTCGTAAATACAGTTTCAAAGACATCAAAGAAAACATCGAGAATCTTTTAATCCAAAACATTTTAAATAATCAAGTGACTAAATTAGAATTATGTGGTTAAGATTAAATAAGATGTTACCAAAAACATTTCATTGACAAATACTGAATTTATTATTGTGCTCTTTTAGCATTGATGAGGACGTAATTTAAAACACTAGAGTAAAAGACTAAACTATGTGTCGAAACTTACTTTTCAAAAATATGTTTTAACGAAGTTGAATCGTCGATGTGTTCTTCATATGTTTCGTGATGGTAAATAATCCATGAAGTACGGAAAGGCCACTGTTCCGTTAAGTTGACCCACGATGCTAGTTGGTACCAGTTGAATTCTATTTGAAACGCCTTCAGCAATCGTCCTATACACAAAAGACAGTTTCTGATTAGGGGATGTATATATTTATTTATTCTTTATTGCATTTCTTAAAACAAAAGAATACAAAGGGTGGACTTAATGCCTTGAGGCATTCTCTACTAGTCAACCCATATATCATACATTTTAGAATATACAAATGTGTCCCGCATTGTTATTAGTTTTTCATTTCTACGAAAAACTAATAACAATGCGGAACACACATTTCTAAATCAATAGTCATTATTCGGTGGAGAGTTGATATTTAAGATAAAATAACATTTTCTAAATGTTGAGCGGTATTCTTTTTTCGACACGCGTAGTATATAGTGTACACAACCAACTAACCAGTGAATTAGAGCACGTTTATGAGGCGGCGAATGTTGCGGGGGGACATCTTCGAAATAAGTGTCGATGAAGCGCACTTGGCCGAGTATATAGGAATGCGAAATATGTAGTCTACAGTGTAGTACGTAGTGGTAATGGTAGTGCGCAGTGGTAGTGAGTAGTGAACGGTGTGTAGTGTAGCACGACGTGTACGCATCAGTAACGTAGGGCACGTTTATGAGGCGGCGTATGTTGCGCGAGTTTACATCACCGAAATAGGTGTCGCTAAAGCGTACTTGGCCGAGTATATAGGAATGTGAAATATGTAGTGTATAGTGTAGTGCGTAGTGGTAGTGTGTAGTAAACGGTGTGCAGTGTGTACTGGGTAGTGTAGCACGACGTGTACGCACCAGGGATACAGGGATGTAGAGCACGTTCATGAGGCGGCGCATGATGTGTGTAGTGCTGTAGTCCGTAGTGAACAATTTAGAGTGTGTAGTGTGCTGTGCAACACAACGTGTGCGCAGTGATGTGGAGCACGTTTGTGAGGTGGCACATGCTGCTCGCGAAGCGTACTGGCTGAGTATATAGGAGTGCAAAGTACGGAGTATATATGTAGTGTGCAGTGTACGCACCAGTGATGTAGAGCACGTTCATGAGGCGGCGCATGCTGCGCGGGTTGACGTCGCTGAAGTAGTCGTCGGTGAGCAGCACGCGGCCCAGGTCGGCGGCGCCGGCGCTGGGCACGGCGCGGTGCAGGCCCGACGCCACGGACGACGCCAGCGAGTCCGACGGCCGCAGGCGGCGCGCGCGGGCGCTCTCCTTGCTCGCCTGCCCCTTGATGCGCTCCTGGCTCGTCATCAGCTCCGACGTGGACGATAATCGTCGAGCCGATACCTGACCAATGTTGAAAATACTTTCAATTCACAGTTTCGGAAGCTGATAGCATTAGAATCTTAAATAAATACGTGAGAGAATGTGAGAATATAAATCTTGTTATTAGAAGGAGTTCAAAGAACCCTATTTTGACAAGAGGAGAGAGAAGTTTAATAAATTTCTTAAACAAATCAATTAGAAATTTTACTCACTGATCTCTGCAACGAAGTAGAAAAATCGTCAGCTGCAATAGACTGCATGCGCTTGGCGGCGGTCTGCTGGGCAGTCTTGACTCTGCGTAGCGCCGAATTTTGCAGGTAGAAGGGCAATTGCACCATGTTCCGTAAGTAGTCCCATCCGCCTATGTTGCTCTCCGAGAACGCACGCTTGCTGTTTATTTCTACCGCCTGGTAATAATTTATTTATAAAAAGAATGAAGATCTCAATGAAATTCTAATTTTAAAAAAATCAACACATATTACACAAATATACAAAATTGCATTAATAGAGATGTATATAATATCGTATCATATATAAAAGATTTGTAATGGTAATAAGCATGCAACCAAAAATGCATCTATTAAATAAACAATTAAACATAATATGTAACCATAAATCTGTCGGATTTCAAAATGGCAGTTTAAGACATTGATTGCTATAACGTAGAGAAAAAGTTAAATAATTAATATAACAGCTTTTAAATTTTGACAAATATTGCAATATAAAGCTTAAATTACTAAAGAACGGTCAAGCGTAAACTAAACGTTTATAATTTGTGTTCAGTGCCGGATACTGTGTCAATCCGGATATTTTTTATGACACTTCTTTTTTCTACACTTCTATTTTCCAATCTTTATGAATTTTCCACATTTATTGTATGATTTTTTTCGTGTAAAAGGTAGCAGCAATTGTTCAATGCATCGTTTTATAATTTATGACATATGTTCGCGCAAAAGCACTAATGTCAATAATGGACGTCAGAGGGCGCGCGCGCCTCGGCGATACCGGTTTGACGTCCCGCCGTCTCGAGGACGCGCGAGGAAAAATGGGAGTCCAATTCATCGCGTCGAGAGATAAGGACGCGTTATTTGGTCGGGAGCTCGTCATGGTAGGCGCGTATAGTAAATATACTGACTGGGAATTGTAGCGCGTACATTCTTTGCTGAGAGCGTCACCCGGGACTTTTAGGTTTAACGCTGAGTCCATATAAGTGGATTCGACTGTATTAGTTACTAGTGCGGTATTTGATATTCTAGAAATAACGGTAACCTTCGATCCGTAAGTTCTGTGTTCATTTCGCGAGTCAGGCGTTATAAAAAACGAGAGTTAGTGGCTTCTGTAAGGTAGTTAATCGTACGACAGAGTTAAAGAACTGTCATCGTAGAAAACGAATAAAGTGACTGCGGAAGGAGACCGTAGTTTGGAGAGGTGCTGAGGGCCGAACTGCTGCAGATGGTAACGGTCTAATAAGGTCAATAACACTACCAGCCACACCCAGATACACATCACTGACCCTTACTTTCCTAGCACTATACATCCACACGCGACCTGAGAGAATCCTGAGGGACCAGTCGCTTTGGATAGAGGTAAGTAAGCTCCCCTTATAGAAAGCAACGCTCCCCCCTGATTGTTTATTGTAATTAGAAACTTAAACCTTGGCCTGTAGCAGGCCCGACCAGCATCTGCTTGTAGGTTCTCCGTCTATGGGCCCGCGGGGGACCCTACTCCTGGGATAAGCAGCTGTTGGCCGTAACAACATATATTATTGAAATTTGTACTTTTAACAAACTTTCATTCAACATTTTGATATTCTATACAGAATGTCTCAATTTACTCTCCAATGTATAATTCATAAACATAAACCTTGTGTACGTTATGTGTATGCGTATAATTGGCCATGATATAAATCCTGCACCGGATGAATGGTCCATGAATAGACACTGAAGTGTAAAAATAAATGCAAAGACACATACAAACTGAGATAAATGTTTAGTTATGCTATTGGCATGGAACACTAAGAATGATTAATATAAAGATAATGATGGGTGGATGTTACTAGACGCACACACCTACACACACACACACACACACACACACACACACACGCACACACGCACAAACGCACAAACACACACACACACACACACACAAATACACGCGCGTGGACACACGCATACGCACGCGCGCGCGCGCGGACACACACACACACACACACACAAGCACAAGCGAACGCACACGCACACGCATACGCACACCCACACGCAGTCACAGTGAAGTGTATATATATATAAATATTTTCTGAGTTTACGTATACTATACGGTATTTATTATTAGCTACAGCTCCGCAAAATCATATTCTAAAAAAAACATTATAGAATAATAAGGTTTACAGTAGCAAGTTTGAATAACTAAAGGTAAAGTAGATACATGACTAATGCAGCAGATTTTAAAGAGGCTGGCTGAAGGCAAAGCTAGGCGTTTAAAATTGCCTTTGAAGTAAATAGATAAACTTTATTGTTGATAGTTTATCCACTTACTTATTAAAAATAAATTTATTTGACATTTTTATTCATATACATTTATTTATTGATATTGTTAACAGTTCCTACAGACCGACAGGATAAAAATGCTATTCTGGCATTTTAAGAAGTTGACTAAACTTTTTTATTTTATGATTTTAATTAAACTTGTTTATGTTAATAAGCTAAAATGCATCAACAAGATGTGTAATAGCGATTTCTATTTCCCTGAATGATATAATATACAGTGTCAACCTTAAATTTAGTGAATATATAGGTATAAATTTTAAAACGCAAATAGTCTTTAAAAAAATCATGCAAATTTGCTATATAAATTGAACTTAATACATAACGTTATATTTTTATAAAACACATGTAAAAATTTATTTTAGAGTCACAAATTTAACAGCAACGTTGACAAGACATGCAACACGCTAGAACATATATCACAACATCAATCGATTAAAATTCTCGTGATGTACATCAAACTTGACAAGCGCACAACTAACCTCCATCCAAGCAACCTGCGCACACATTAACTGTTATATTTCATGCTAATCTTATGTATTTTAATGATTAATATAAGTCTAAATAATACATATGCATATATCACCATAATCATCATCATTACAGCCTTTGTGACAACAAGTCCACTGTTGAAGCCTCCATCAAGGAATGCCAAAGAGCACTTCCTGCGCTTGAGCCACCTACATATTATATCGATTTTTTGCATCTCTTACTAAATCATCATCGCATCTAGTGGGGTCGACATACACGACCAATTTATTTAAAATATTTTAAACAGTTTCTTCTTCATTTTCATATTTTACACATTACAATATTATTATTTAATTATTGGTCACAACGTCAAAGACACGATAAGTTTAATTATCAACGAATATATAGTAGTAGTTAGTAGGTAGTAGCTTTTTTTCTCTCTATTAGGTTTACCAACAATTGCTAACACTAACACATCATATTAATACAATTACTTAGAGCGTTATTAAGCTAGTTGATATCAATAATTGAAATACTTTTAACTAGCTGTATGAGAATAACAGTAAATCACGTCAGGTTCTTGTACTCAAATGAACATCATTTTTTTATATTTTCAACAATAAATAGATTATTTTACTTAAAAAGAATTGCCGACTTAATTATGAGACACTATTTACACGTAGTAAATTAAGATAAAGTATAATATATATAAGATAAAGTAATTACTTAATAATGGTATCGACTACCCAATGATTATTAATTATGAATAAACAAAGAAATCATAGAAATAATTTGCACTTGAAATAAAATATGATGTCCTCTAGACCGTGTTTCGGTCACGGCGGAGACTAGCCATCCGCGTAGAACAGAATCATAGTACACGAATATGTGCGCATGAATAGATGCCCTCTAATTCTTATATAATATTTTAGTCCGATAGAATGGAAATCTGACACAATCGGAGAGAGATGAGGCGTAACACCAAAGGTTTACATGCTTTTGAGAATTTATCGACAAAAAAGCTAATAACTTATTTTTGGCTCAATCCGGGATTCGAACTCAGGACCACTTGGTCAGCCTTCGCATTTATGATCACTAGATCAACGAGGCAAAAATCTCATGTAATGCTTTAGAATAGCTGTGACAAATGTTACTATACCTTGCTAATAATGTGTGGATCAATAGCCAACAAGAGAATAAAGGGACTTTTGGGGTCGGAGCAAAGTGCGTGAACGGCGTTGAGTAAGGCGAGGACTTTCTCCTGTTCACAACTGTCGAGAGCGTCCACCACTACCACCAGCCGCGTCTGCTGTCCAGTGAACGCATCCAAGCACGACACCTGCGGAAAGCAATTGAATGAAGGAATATTTATGTTTCGCAGTATTACTGAAATTGAATTTCTATTGAAAGTGAACGAACATACAAGACAGGTAATTTTTTTATTTAAATTAACTATAATAATTAAAAAGCAATAAGTGTTACATATATATTTAAATAATGATTAAATTGTTAACCATAATTCAATAAAAGCTAATTAACTTATTCCATTCCATTTTATACGTGGTAGAGTCACACTGCAGCGATATTATGGTTTTAGTATGAATGGGTCGGCTCGACCGGGGTAGGACCCATGCTCTCACAGAATACCAGCGTAAAATAGCAGCTTAATGCTGCTATGTTTCGTATGGTGAGCGTAGAGAACTGGAGACACTTTTTACTGGATACGAGGAATTTTATCTTAGTCCTCAAGGGTATGCTTAGGTCGTTTGTCACCCTTTTCTATAAAAAAAAAATCTCTGTCCCATAAATGATGTATGAACATTTAAATCGTTTAACTATTGTGTCTATATCTTGTACAGGAAAACGGTTAGTTTACAAAACCAGTGAGTGACAAAAACTGCTAACTCGAACAACGGCGACAACGTCGAATAACCGCGTTGGTGAACTCTTGTCTGTCAAAATCGCGAAAATTACGTGGCAGATTTGTAAAGAACTTTAGATTCTATAGTCAGCACTCTAGTCGAAGACTAACGCTGTTCACAGAGTGTGTTGATACTTATCTTCTTAACTTTGTTAGTTGTTATTTTGTGGGGATTTCCCGCGTACTGTCCCCGCGTTTTAACAATATGAGTCCGACAGAATTCGGAACATTTCGGTGTTTTCGTATTAGTAGTAGCCTAGTCTTTATTGTTATTTATATACGGCAGATATTAAATACTCATTTCGGGACGGGAGAATAGCGTCAAAGTAAAAGACATTCAAACCGTCTACCGACTAGAGGTCCAAGTCCAGCAGTGAAGTGTTAGTGACTAATCAGTGGCGTAGCGTGTGTTAGATGGGCCCTGTATCAAAATTTGTTGGGGGGCCCCAATGAAGAGTAGGAGGATGAAGTTGTTCACGTCCGCAGGAATTGCCGCCCGCACCCTGAACGTGTCCCCTGGGTGGCGCTAAACGAACAACGAACTACTGGCTGCTGTACTGTTGCGCTATAATCCTGCAATCTCACAGCACTATCACAGTCGTTCAAAGAATTATTATAGCATTTAATTACCCACTTCAAATGCCTCAATGCGATCAGCTCTCCTCGGAGAGCCACCGGACTAGAGATATTGGACCTATTACCCGAATCTGCCAACTTAATATAGAAAGTATTAGTCAAGCTAAATGCGAAGTAGTAAGTAAGATTGTATTAGAAAATGACATAAACGTACTCCTTTTACAAGAAACTCACGCTAGAGATGAACAGAATCTATATAAACGTGGTGTTATCCCGGGATACTACCTTGCTCATTCAATTAACTACGCGCAATATAGCATGGCCACTTATGTTAAAGACGGTATTAAACATGTCGCTGCGGAGATTTGCTTTGGGGTCTGGATGTATTTGCCTCTGCAATAAAGATCAATAACCTTACCATTCTAAACGTATAAAAACCACCGAACTCTTCATGGAATTTCAACCTCCCCGCTTTCCCACCCATGCCTATATGCCGGCGACTTCAATAGTCATTACCCGACCTGGATAACAAAAATGATGCAAATGGTGAACACCTCGTGCAATGGGCGGAGAACTTCCAGAAAGCAGACTGGTCTAAATTCAGCGCTGACATGGATGCTGCTATCAGATGGATACCTCCCTATGCCGAAAACTACAAGAGATTCACTAAACTTATCATAGCAACAGCAAAAAAGAGCATTCTCCGAGGCTACCGCAAGGCTTACATCCCTTGCTGAAAACTATTTGATGAGTACACGCGCACGGGTAACTATGAAATAGGTGATGACCTTCTAAAATCTCTCGACGAAGAGCATCGAAATAGGTGGCTCGATACCGTAGAGTCAATGGATTTTAAGATTTCCAGCAGGAAAGCTTGGAGAGTGCTCAATGGGTTGGCAGGCAATACTGGAACTGCTCCACTAGCCAACGCGATTGCAAACAGAATAGTTGAAGTATACCGAGTTAAAGGAAGGAAAGATGATACCCGGGCGACATGACAGTGCGCTAAACAGCTCAAGGCGTCGCTACCAATTGACTACCAGCTGTCACGAGAATTCTCCTAAGATGAAACCGATCGCGCCTTGAAACTATTGCCTCCTAATAAAGCTGATAGTTTCGATGGAGTCTACAATGAGTTTCCAAAGCACCTGGGTCCGAAATGCAGGAAATGGCTGAAAGAGTTCTCAGATATCCTGTTACGTAAGAAATTGCCTCGCGTTTTCAATAGATCGAAGATTATTGCTATGCTGAAACCCCAAAAACCTGCAAACGATCCTAAGAACTACCGTCCTATCGCACTTCTGAGCTGTGTCTACAAACTTCTGGAAAGACTAAACTATAACCGCATTATGCCTCTCATTGATAAGGTGGTTCCAGTGGAACAAGCTGGCTTCCGTTGAGGCAGCAACTGTACCGACAGGTGTTGAGCCTCACAACCCACATTGAAGCAGGGTTTCAAAAGAAACTAAAGACGGTTGCTGTTTTAATAGACCTGTCAGCGGCATACGACACAATTTGGCGGCAAGGATTGGTCTATAAGTTCATGAAAACGGTACCATGCAGAAAAATGGTGGGGCTGTTAAATAGCATACTTAGGAACCGTGAGTTCATGGTTTTCCTTGGCGACAGTGAAAGTCGTACCAAAAAGCTCAACAATTGATTACCACAGGGTTCAGTTTTGGCTCCGCTGCTCTTCAATCTTTACTTACATTTTTTTTTATAGGATAAGGGTGACAAACGAGCACACAGTCCACCTGATGGTAAGTGGTTGCTGCGGCGCATAGACATCTACATCTATCCTCAATTACAAGTCAAAATGTAGATGCGTTGTCACCCGTGAGGACTAAGATGGAATGCCTCATTTCCAGTTAAAAAGGCCTCCGGCCACCTGCACTCACCAAGCAAAACGCAGAGGTAAACCTCTACTTCACGCTGGTTTTCTGTGAGGTCGTGGTACCACCCCGGTTCGAGCCGGCCCATCCGTGTGACAGCAAAAGCTGCCGCGTGACTCTACCACTGTTAAACATTTACGTTTACGTTTACGTTTACATGATACACTAGCTTCCCAACACGAAACCTTCAAACCATCCGAGGGTATCCTTAACGAGGACTTAAACATACTAGACAAATACTTTAGTACCAAACACTGCCAAAACCGAAGTAACTGCGTTTCACTTGACTAACCAAATGGCAAAATACGAGCCCACTGTTGAGTTTGCTGGAGCCATGTTGCACTACAACTCCATTCCGAGATACCTGGGCGTGACTCTAATCGGAGTCTTACGTACGCTCCACAAATGGACAAAGTATCCAAAAAGCTCCAGACCAGAAACAACATCTTGCACAGGCTAGCGGACACCACTTGGGAGCCAGCGCCGATGTGATGCGTACAACTAGTCTCAGATTGGTGTACTCAACAACAGAGTACTGTGCACCAGTATGGTCAAATAGTGCACATGTGCTGCATGTGGAAACCCAGCTGATCCAGACCATGAGATGTGTATCTGGAACCTTAAAATGTACCCCCCTCCAATGGCTCCCCGTGCTAAGCCATATAAGCCCACCCCATTTGAGAAGACAAAAAATACTACTACGAGAGTCCCAGAAGATCTGGACGGAAATCCCAACCTGCCAGCTCACGCGGAGTTTACTGATCCGCCACCCCACCCTCTGAAGTCACGTAACCATTATACCAGACCGCGTGTGAACTCGTGTCCGGCGGATTTAACATATCTGCTGAGTGGTTGCAGGAATGGAACGCAAAACCCCCTGATAGCATGGGAGTTACCATCAACCCTACACTTAAACCTGCTGGTTTTGCGCTCCCAAGAAGGGAATGGTGCCACTTGAATAGGGTACGAACCGGATGCGGGCGAAGCAATGCCTTCATGTCCATGTGCGGGTGGAGGGAATCACCGGGGTGTGAGTGTGGAGCTGCTGTCCAGGATGTTGAGCATATAGCTAGAGACTGCCCACTCACAAGGTACCACGGCTTCCCAACATACTCTCTATACTACTATATCTCTTTCGAATACGACGCTTGAGACGATCCCATGGATTAAGCAATTAAAAAGATAGAATAACTTTATAATTTTGATTTTAATTTTAATTTATTGTGAACGATTGTAAGAATGTCATACGAATAAATAAATAAATGAAGAGTAAAGATTTCATTAAAGGAACAAAAACACTTGAATTAAAATTATTATATATTGATTATATGTAAGTTATTACTAACAATTAATACTTATAGGAACTACCTAGCCAAACAATACTAACATAGCTGAAGACGATTTGGCGGCATTCATAGCTGAACAAGTTTCAGTTTTTTTTTTAATTCTTTGCTTCTATAGATAATAGTGATAGCCTTTCCTGTCCCGTAGAAGTCCTTGGAATTTTTGGTTACACACGTTCGGGGCCCCTGTACCCCGGGGGCCCCGTATCATTGATACGGCTGATACGGCGGTAGCTACGCCCCTGTGACTAATGAAGAAGAGGAAAAAGTAGCGGGTCCGAGTAGTATAATAATGTATCGTCCCGTTGATGTCGTACGAGTCGAGGCGACCCATTTGTGCTATAACTATACAATTAATTGAGCTGCAGCATGAGCCATGCTACCACGTAGAAGCCTTAAAAGGGTTCATAAATAGTTAAACTGTTTTTTTCGGCGTTACTTCTAGCACTCTATATTATTTCAATGTGTTCAACAGAGGAATTGTAAAGTTTTGATAAGCTGTAATGAAGAAAATGAGCGTATAAATAGCAATGCGAGTTGTGAGCACCCAGTCACAATGTATTTGCGTATGTCACATTAATATCCAATGTATTACAAACCACGTTAAAGAATATTCATCATACCCAACTCGCGGTCTTGTACTTGGCCAAAGAGACCTAAAAGACGACTATTTCGCATGTCAATGCTGTGCTCACGACTCGTGCCGCTACTTATACATATTATTTCAATGTGTTCAGTCAAATACTTATAGGTATTAGTATTATTACTTAGCGGCAGTACCATGTCGGTGAGCGCCTGCACCTCGGGGCGCAGCGCGAGCGCGTGCGCGTCGCGGCGCAGCGCGCGCAGGAGGCGGGCGCGCGGCGGCAGCGCGAGGGCGGCGAGCGCGCGCGCCGCGCTGTACGCGTTGGCCAGCAGCGCCGCGCCGCCCACCGCGCACGCGCCGATCACCAGCCCCTGCTGCACGTTACGCCGTCTGATCCACGACGGCCCACTCTCACTGAGCCGTCGCGACAACACGTCGCACAACACACATCACACCGTCACCCTAGCTACACCACTACCTCAACCCAACAACTTTTTTCCGAGATAGAGAGATAATAACCTTCGGTTCACCAGATGTTACCAGTTGGGACTGAGGTGAAGATTTGTTACACAATGTCATCGTAAGACCAGGACTCCACTAAAGCAGAGACAAACCGAGAGGAACAGAGATGAGTTTTAAACAACCAATAGAATTTCGTCATCCATACATCCCGTGCCCAATCAGCTTCAGTGGATAACACTGAAGCTGATTGGGTACCAATACGGTTTTCGTCGGGATCGATCAGCTGGTGATCTTCTGGTCTACCTGACCCATAGATGGGCAGAGGCAGTAGAGTCCAAGGGGGATGCGTTGGCCGTTAGTTTGGACATTGCGAAGACCTTCGATCGGGTTTTGCACAAAGCGCTTCTTTCGAAGCTCCCTTCCTATGGGCTTCCCGAGAAATTGTGCAATTGGATCACCAGATTACTTGCAGATCGGAGCATCAAGGTAGTTGTAGACGGTGCATGCTCCGACTACAAGCCTATTAACGCTGGTGTTCCACAACGGCTGTATGCTATCACCAACGCTGTTTCTTCTGCATATCAATGATATGTTGCTAACTGGACTAACTGGGCTAACATTCATTGCTATGCGGATGACAGCACTGGTGATGCTCTATACACCGGCCGTGCCAATATTTCTCGGGAAAACGTCGCCGAGTACCGGAACAAACTTGTGTCTGAAGTCGAGTCTTTGCTGAACAAAGTCTCGGATTGGGGGCGACTAAATCTAGTCCAGTTTAATCCTCAGAAGACACAACTTTGCGCGTTTACCGCTAAAAAAACCCTTTGTCGTATCTCCTCAGTTTCAAGGCAGTCTCCTTCTTGCCTCAGCCAGTATCGGAATCCTCGGAGTCGACATATCGAGTGACGTGCAGTTTCGTGGTCACTTGAAAGAGAAGGCCAAATTGGCCTCTAAAAAGCTTAGCGTTCTCAGCAGAGCGGGACAGTATTTCATGCCGGCACACCGCCTGCAACTTTACAAGGCGCAGGTTCAGCCTCACATGGAATACTGTTTCCATCTCTGGGCAGGGGCTCCCCAGTGCCAGCTCCTTCCACTTGACTGCATCCAGCGCAGAGCGGCTCGAATCGTCGACGACCGAGTCCTTTCCGATCGGCTCGATTCATTGGCACTGCGAAGATACGTTGCATCCCTTTGCATTTTCTTTCGCATCTACCACGGGGAATGCTCTGAGGAATTGTTCGGATTAATCCCAGCCGCCAAATTTCACGAACGCACATCGCGGCAGAACTCCCGATACCATCCACACCATCTGGATGATTGGCGGTCCACCACTGTGCGATTTAGAAGATGTTTTCTTCCTCGCACGACTTCCTTGTGGAATCGATTACCATCAGCGATTTTTCCGAACCGATACGACTTAGGGACCTTCAAGAAAAGAGCGTACTCCTTCTTAAAAGGCCGGCAACGCATCTGCGATTCCCTCCCTGGTGTTGCAGCTGTTCATGGGCGGCGATAGTAACTTACCATCAGGTGAGCCGCATGCTCGTTTGCCCCCTCTCCTATAAAAAAAAAAACTGAGCGGAGATGTATCATTTTTGTAAGGCGCAATCGAAGCGGAGATGTAAGCTGTGCCTCGCAAGCTGGCGACGACGCGCAACGGATACGAGAAAAAATGTGAGCGGCGCCGCTAGTTCGTTTTATTCGTTCGTCGCAGTTCAGCTCGACTATAATCAGCACACATCTCCGCACAGCTTCGGTGGATACACCCTAGCTGAAAAACATCTCTCCTCGTCTCCGCTTCGGACATCTCCGCTTATCTCAGCTTTGGTGAAGTTTGAGACAAATTGAGAAGTTGCTTTTAAAATTTTAGTTTACCGGTTTCTAGCGTATGTAAATAAACACTCTAAATACATTAATTTTTCTACACATTTTTCATTTTTTTTTATTTTTCTTATTCATTTCTAATCTAAGTAAAATAAAACATAACTGACATTTCGGAAAGAAACATTAACCTTTAAATTTTCCTAATAAATTATCTTCCCCTACCATGAAATCTTTCAAATATTTCACCTCATTCCTAAGTGGTCCTGGTGGCAGAAAAAGTCGTGGATGCCCTCATTATCAACTCATAATTTTCGTAAAATAAAAAAAAAGGTTTTCCTATATTTATTAAAAATATTTGGATTCTAGCATGCTAAAATAATCAAATGCAAAACTTATTTAAAAAAATATTAGACTAAACGAAACTTTTTAATAGAATATTTTTTGTGTGTAAAAATTTTTTAGAAATTGGGTATTCGACACTTTAGTCAATTAAAATTATGTAAGTATATGAATAAATATTTTGAAAGTTGTATGAAAATATCTCAGATACTAGCATAGAGGGAATCCTAAAATAAAAATAAAAACTGCACACATCAATTCACACGCGGTAGAAGTGAAACCTTCAAATGAAATGAAATATTAATTAATATTTAACAGTGGTAGAGCCACGCGACAGCTTTTGCTGTCGCATGGATGGGCCGGCTCGAACCGGGGTGGTACCACGACCTCACAGAATACCAGCGTGAAGTAGAGGTTTACCTCTGCGTTTCGCTTGGTGAGTGCAGGTGGCCGGAGGCCCTTTTTACTGGAAATGAGGCATTCCATCTTAGTCCTCACGGGTGGCAACGCATCTGCATTTTGATTCGCAAACGAGGATAGATGTAGATGTCTATGGGCCGCAGCAACCACTTACCATCAGGTGGACTGTGTGCTCGTTTGTCACCCTTATCCTATAAAAAAAAAATATAAAACAAAAACATTTTACAGCAAATGATATATTTAATTTTTTTTTTATAGAATAGGGTGACAAACGAGCACACAGTCCACCTGACGGCAAGTGGCTGCTGTGGCCCATAGACATCTACATCTATCCTCGTTTGCGAATCAAAATGCAAATGCGTTGTCACCCGTGAGGACTAAGATGAAATGCCTCATTTCCAGTAAAAAGGGTCTCCAGTTCTAATCATACGAAACACAGTAGTTTTAAGCTGCTATTTTACACTGGTATTCTGTGAGAGCCTGGTCCTTCCCCGGTCGAGCCGACCTACACGTGTTACAACTTTATTACTAATTGTTTATGCCCAAATTTGGTCATTTTTGAACGCCATCCAATTGCGTTCGAGCTGGTGCCTCACTCGATAGTATGTAGGTGAGGTAAACGCTGAGGTGGGGCGGCTGTGTGCGGCTTGCAGTGGCTCGACGCGTGGGCGAAGAAGGTGGTAGCTCGCTGGCCGCGATAAGGGGAACCCGCTTATCTCGATTATCGCGGCCGAAGTTCATGCGACCGTGTAGGGTCCAAATAGATTTAGGCGTGTTACTTCGCTACGTCGATATGTGAATTTTGCAATATTTAACTTGTTCGGGTGATGCGGAATTGTGCACGCGCGCGTCGAGTAGATATACGGTCTAGGATTCGAACCGCGCATTCCTTGGTGGAGAGCGTCTCCCGGTTGATTGTCTGGAAATCATTATAATTGTGCCGTCGCGTTAAGTGCCCTTTTTTGTGTGTTGGTTGGTTTGTTAGTTTATGTGTCAACGAGGCGTATTTTGAATTCTTTTCGCAATGTGGTGTTTTGGTGTCGAATGAAGGAACTTAGTTGTGTTTAACGCTGAACCGTATGACTCATTAAAATATCGCGTTAGTTCCCTATTTATAATTTTGTGATAAGTGAATCCGGGACATTGAATATCGAAATTTGAACTACTGTCCTTACTGTGTCGGGTATCACGTGTTCGATTCTACGATTAATGTAGAATTAGGCGAGTTCAAGTCAGTTAAATGTACAATGAAGCTAATAGACTGAAATAGTGACAATGAAGAAAGAAATGGTCCAGCGGTGGAGCCTGCTGGAGCGATGTAGTATTGTGGGGCAGCCTGGAGCTCAACCGCTGCTTGTCGCCTAAGCTGGTCCAGGTCTCAGATATTTACACATCACTGAACACTACTTGCCATTCACCTTACACCCACTTACGGCCTGACCGAGCCTTGGTGCGAAGTTAGCTTCTGATACTGCCGTTCTTCACCGAGCGCGTGTTCCAAATTTTCGACGAAGACAACTCTGGTACAATTTCTCACCACGAGTTCATCGCGGCAGTACACCGCTTTGGGCGGCAGACGTCCGAAGACATGATCAAGTTCCTATTCAAAGTCTACGATTTGATGGCGATGGCTTAATCCAACATCGCGAGCTGCAGTACGTAATGCGCGCGTGCATGGAGGAAAACGGTATGACATTCAGCGATGACCAACTTCTGGAGCTAACGGGCGCTATGTTCGAGGATGCGGACGTGGAGCAACGCGGCGCATATACGGGTATTTGAACGATCTACGCGGCCAAAATTATTTTATGTTATATATTGGTTCTAAACGACATTAGTAAATGAAACAAAGGTTTTAATATTAAATCGAGACTTATTTATTAAAAAAAAAAAGAAAACATCAAAAAATCTATAATTTTTCAGACAAATGTTCATCTTCGCTTTCTGAAGAATGACCAGGTTCATTCGGATTCGCAGGCATAAGTAGAGCAATTGTTTCTGGCAAGAATGAATTAAGTTTTCTACTTTTTACACTTCTCATGCTACTTAACAGAGGGTCCGAAGTCAAAAGAAGCCGGTTAAAAATGTCTCTGTTGCAGTTTTCTCTAGAAAACTTTCGAGCGAAGTCTTGGCGGTATAACCTGAAATGCTTATTACGCGCTTCCGCGGCCTCTTCGGAGAGCTGCCCAATGGGTAACAAAGCATTTTTTTATTATAATTGCACCATGGATAAGGATTTTGTGCATTGTTGGTGTCATAAGGTGCTAAGGGTATAGATCGACATATAAGCGAGCAGTATCTAGTGCATATTTGTCGTATTTTTCTGGATCGATTATATGTCCACTCGAAATCGTTTCTAGTATGACTTTTAATCTGTATATTAGTTCATGACTAATGCCCGTTATATCAGAAGCTAACTGATGATCTTAAAAAAATCTTCTGCTGGTGTTGCCGTCATTAGTATTGCCGAAATTTGCCTTTGGCATATCTACTATCAAACCAGTTTCTTTTCGAAATCTGGCTTGAATTTCCAGTTTCTTTTCATTTTCGATTTTTTTTTCGGCTTCTGTTTTCCTCTCTTTGTATTTTTTTACAGGCAATTTATACACCAAGTGGAGAATGCTTTCGAAAAGACGAATTCTCGCATGTAGAACCGAAAGCCCAAACTCGATAGCTTCAGGATTTATCTCTTTTTTAACATCTAATCGGTTGAAATCCTTAGAAGTCGCACCGCATATATAGCACCAGCTTGTGGATTTCGTGCCTGTGGCAGCATTGCAGACTTTACCGTCTACCATTGTCATGATGAATGTTTGTTTCACTAAAAAATTTTCGCCATTTAAATCAACCTCTGTTGCCTTTAGTGAATCAGTAGAGTTTTTGACGTAATTAATTTCTTCTTCCGTTATGTCGGTACTCTCTTTTACGAAACGGAACCTGATTGGCCGGCAATATCGTGGAGAAGAGGGTGTTGGGTTTTCCCATACAATCTTTTTTTCATCTTGGCCACAAACCAATCGTAGAGGGACGAAACAGCTCTGAAATATATTAGCATCTGATTCAAATTTTTGTTTGTACTTAGATTGCTGAGATCCGTCACAACCCCATTTACATATTATCTTTAGGCTATCTCGTTCTTTCTCATTTAATGTCATCAGGACTTCTTCTATGGAGGTTGACAGGCGCCTTACGGTTAGATCAACCAAAGATTGTAAGTCGCTTTCAGCACAGGTACTTGTTACTTTGCATGCCTCTGGCGGTGGGTAACATTCTTGTTTTGTCTTTTGTAAAAGGCTGTAACAAGGGAAAAACTTTTTGTTGGTATTTCTAATTATTTCATACTGTCGACGAGTTAAATCAGCTTCTACAAACATTGCCAATGCTTGCAATGGTGTAAGAGGGCAAGTTTCTTCTTTTCTTGTTTCAGAAACTGCCTTCTTATATTTTGTTGCACGTGGGACTAGTACTGGTGATTTCTTTTAATATATCGGAAGCATTTCGTTTTCCACTTTTCCGCAACTCAATCTGAGCAGCATGAACGATCACGTCTTCTTCTACATTAGACCGAATCTCCTCAGTTTTCCTCCTTTTTGTTCTTTCACTTGAATCTCCAAATAACTTACGTGGGCGGCCTGGCCGATTTTGTGCAACAGCGGGAATCTCAATAGTTCCTTCAAGCCATGAATCATTGTATTTGCGAAACACGTCTTCCTTCTTATGAGCCTTTGACCACCTTTGTCTTAATTGGCTTTTAAAGTGAAAAAAGGTGGATTTAAAGGTCTTAATTTGCTCTTTTGAGTACGCTCCGCATGACAGTAGTTCCTCATTCAAAAAAGTCAGTTTTCTTCCAAATTAGGCAAATTAAAGCTCTGTATGCGGTCGAACAAGTATTTACGGGTCACAGTTCTTGCTCCCGAGGTTCTTTGTGAACCTAAAACAAAAAAGACTTTGCTTTAAATTTCACTTAACATAAATAAAAACTTTTGTTTCCTTAAAAAAAAATTAGGTACTTATCCGCGACTTTCCGCGGCAAATTTTTGGATTTGTTAGTACTCAAAGCTTTAAACTTTCGATTATATCAAGAATTATGACAGGATCTAACTTGGTGGTATAACATATTCCTTTTTAAACATAAATTATAGCTAAAAAATATTCCATATTACGCGTGACTTTCAATATAATAAAACGAATCTTTCCAATTACAAAAATTATCCAAATAATATTTAAATTAGTAGATAATTACCTGCTTTATCAGGATCCATAACTTTTTTCTTCCAAAATAAACTCAAAATAACAAATATTCACTGTTGAAGTCTTTGTTGCAAACGAACGCCACGAGAACAAACACATACACCATGCGGGACGATCAAATTCCGACTGCCCTTGGAAGTGTGGCATGCACGGTGAGAAGGCGGAAAGGGTTGGGTATTGTTCTCTAACCTGTCCCGCATCCCAGGTAGTCATTTTTTCTTTACTGGTTTGCATTTTATAAATTTGACTTTTGGCCGCGTGGATCGTTCAAATACCCGTATGTGCGGCGCCATCACTTACGAAGCGCTCAGAGATCAGCTGAGCAAACATGGGGGACTGCTGGAGAATTTGTCTATCAGCATAGATCGCTGGTTGGTCCCCCCACTACCAGATCCTGAGCCAACATTATTCCTCTAGAAACTGAACAAGATGAAGCCGTAACACTAATATAGCAGCAGCATAGCTCTACCATTGATAATTTTCAACCACAAGTCCGGCATAAAATCTATACAAATAAATAAAATTTAAGTGTCTGTTTGTAATGTCTAAATTACGGCTTTTTACTGAATGCATATGAAAGTATATACGGTACTTATAATAAAAACACATTTTTTAAAATTCTTGTCTGTCTGTCAGTCTGTCTGTTTGTTCCGGTTAATCTCTGAAACGGCTGGACCGATTTTGACGGGATTTTCACTGGCAGATAGCTGATGTAATAAGGAGTAACTTAGGCTACTTTTATTTTAGAAAAAGAATTAGAGTTCCACGCAAAAGCATTAAAACCCCAAATAACATGCGGGCGAAATCGCGGGGAACAGCTAGTATAACATAAAATTTTAATTTTGTAGCAAATAAATATTACAATCCTTATATTTAGACATGTGGAGCCCAACTTTTAGTATATTAAATCAAAAGAATATTCTCTTTCGACTAAAACTGCTTTGTTATAGCGACGTCTACTGAAGTAAATAAATTATTGTTCGATAATAGTATCTTTCATTACGAGTGCGGAAAGCGTGTCATTGCAAAGAGTTCCGACAAATGTCTACCCGAGCCGAGGCGCAGCCGAAGGTGAGGGTTGACAGTCGGAACAAGTTGCAATGACGGTTCCGCACGTGTACTGAATAACTATTTTTAATACAGTTGCGCAAAATGAAGCAATTTAATAAAGAACATTTTTGGAAAATGGCGCCAACCGTAAAAGAATATAAGCAAAGATTTTTTGTTCTCTTCACCCATTCTGGGTAGGCAAAGGGAACTATGCCTATACAGTCAAGTCTTCAATAGAATTTTTTTATTGATATGAAATGAAAATGAAATTTAATGAGATGAAATGAAATGAAACCTAACCTAAATCATTGAATCAAATCATTAAATCTGATATTGAAACAAATTAGTAGCTTCTTTTTAGAAATATTTGCATGAATCATAAAAACTTCTATGAATTTTTTTTAATAAAAACTTCGTGGTTGGTTTTTTCTATTTAATAGACATTATTTTGACAGTTGTGAAAGAGAACGCACGAGTTCGGAAAAGGTAAAGAAAAAGCTCGAGTATGTAAATAGCCCGCATCCCGAACGCTATCCGTCCCTGTAATACGCCACTTTTTGAGTAACTATATTAAAAAATAATTTTATCTATACAACGAAGACTATAAGTAAAATCATGTTATCGAACGAAGAAACAAAAATTGATTAACTCTCAAGGTGGCCTGTAAAATAGACTAATTTAATATAAATCTGTGAGATGAAATCGTGGATTGTTAAGAATGGTTTGGATATGATGGTTTTATTCTATATAATTATAGTCTATAGTATGTTATAGCATAAGGCGGGTGACGGAGTTTTGGCGGGAACTTGATCGGCGGCGGTTTGCCGCTCCTGTATTATAGTTTAAATAATAGTTTGAAGTGGATTTTGATATGTAAAAGTGGTGCGATTTTATGTATTAACTGTCTACGCATGTGAACTATTAGTGGAAACGGTGAAACAAGTGCTCTGATGGTGATGGATTCTCAAGATAAGCTGTTTGCATACACGCCTTTAGATACCATCGCCAACTGTCAGCTACTTGCTGGCTCAAGTTGCTGTCAAAATCTCCCAAGGGCTGCACAATGTGACGCATCAACATATTGTGAAGCAGTGAATTATGAAGGATAATTATACATGAAGACAAGGCTTGGGGAAATTATAATAAACCGAATAAAAATACTCAAGACTTGGCCTAAAGATCTAGATACCAGGCCATAAACTCCAAAAAAAAAATAAGGCGGGTGACAGGTTGACAAGTCACTAAAACGTAACTTTCGTACGTTTGCAAGATTATGGCAACATTTTTAACTTTGAGAAAATAACACTGAATTTGTTTTTCTGTTATTATATATATTTTCTGTCTCTTTCTTCTATTATGTTATGAGTATTAAATTAACTTTAACTAAAAAAATCTCACCTGATATAGCTTTTTATACTAATAAAATTATAAAAGTTTCATTTATTGCGTGCGTAGTTGCATATTATTTATGCATACTAGCCGTTATTTTTTTATTATTAGAGATGTGCCTCATAATCGGACGTAAAATTCAATTTTTCAAATTCAAATTGTCAATTTTCGTAATCGCTAAAAATAAGTAAGATAATTCTATTTTATTTAGTGGTGCAATACCGTCATATTCAAGTATACTAAATTTAAGTAACTTAAGATTCATGTTCTACAATAAACAAAAAAATAGAGAAAGTGGTAAAATTAAGAAGAAGGAATTAAATAATTTTAAATGTATTCCGCTATTTTGTGTATCTCGCTTAAAGTAATATCGAAAGCGAATGACTAATTACACCCCCCCCCCCCCCTCAGGACTTGCCTTCACAATGTTTTTGTTCGCTTTTGGCATTTCAAATAAACAAACGCAACAAATAGCAAATATTTCTTTACAAAACAACAATAAACTCAATAATCCGAAAGTAAAAGCAATATAAACTCAACTGGAAATTACAGAACGGCCAAATTGTTACTTCATATAAAACACTAGGCGCTAGCATAAATTATAAACATTAGTGTTGCCAGGTTTCCGGATTTGCGCGGGACGTCCCGATTATTAGATGTTTGGTGACACGTGCCGATTCACCCTTGATCGGACGCCAAATGTCCCGATTTTTTTTACGCCAAAATAATTATGAAAGCAAAATGAAGCATCTGCAAGCTGTTAGTGTAGCTGTTACTACATTTAAATATTTTAGCTCTGACATTTCATATTTTCTCACCAAACTCGGACTAAATAGTTAACATCAAAGTTTTAATTTTACGCGTATTGTGTTTACGAGATACAGATACAGATATGCATGCTGTTTCGTTTTTTCTCTCAATGAGTAATGCCACCCGCCAGTCACGCCATACATCGACGTCGTCAATTCGAACTTTATTTATTATTTAATTAATTAATTCTTTATTAGTAATTAGTACATTTAGTAAAATGCAAAGGTCTTGTGAGTCAGTTCTTCCACTAGTCAATTTCTACAAGCGGTTGTAGGTATTGTTGTTTTCAATATATAAAGTGACATTATTCGTGCAATGCAAGGATTTTATCTGTGTGTTTGAGGTTATGATTTGATTATGAATGAATAAAAATGTGATATTTTATTGTATAATGCCGTTTTTAAGGGTTTTTTGAAACGCATGCGTTCTGAGTTCATAAGATTTATAACTTTTTTTAGAATAACATTAAAAAGACTTGTAGTGTTTGCACAAATACACAAACATACATTTATATATATAAGTCACAGTCTCGATCGCACCGCGTCAGTTACACGAGAGCCTCGGGCGAGAGTGGACGTGTTTAGTTAAGTGCGTGCCGAGCCTGTGTTACACTACAGTGATTAGAAAAGATAGCAGACAATACAAGTGGCGACGAGGATGGGATAAGTACCTATTTAGTATAAAGATATAATCAAAAATAGGTTAGCAATGTGCAACTATTAGCATTGCAATTGTAAATTAATTCCTAGAGTACCCGCGGAAAAAAACTGTGGATTATGATTTATTGTTTTAACCCTGTTATGATCATTTTAATAATTTATATAAATTATATGTTCGCATATGACCACGCTTATGGTGTGCAAAATTTATTTTCTTTATGTATTTTAGTTATTTATTATTATAATATTAAAGAATTTGTGGATGATGGTAGCCCCTGGAAGTGAGGTAGTCGCTCCCAAGCTGTTTCTAATTTGTTGTGTTGTTAATTTGTGTAACATACATGATTGTAAGCTGTTATCAAAAAAAAGAAAAAGTCCCGCTGCTGGTTCTTCCGAGGAGGGAGGTTTTTTTCGAACCAGTGGTAATTATGCTAAGGAGTGACTTTCAATAGGTATTATTTATAGTCTATATTGAATAAAAAAAAGTTTCTGTTTCTGTAGCAATGATAAAATAATGATTTATTTTAACATATGTCTATTAGCACAACTTTTATTTAAAAATATTTTGATGGAAAAATAGTAGATGTAACTAATCACTCCTCTCGATTCAAACCGGAATACAATGTCGTTAGCTAAATTTTAGTGGCATTTTACATGTAGGTGTGATATTAATCGCCTTTAATGAAAATACTGTTTTACCGCTTTCAGGGCATATATGTCTTACAAAAAATCGTGGACACTTCACGACTTCTGTAAATGACATAGTAGGTAACTAGTAATACTGTAAATGCGCATTATAGGTATTGAATTCACCCAAAGCTTAAATGGCACAGCAATGGAAGTAGTCGGTATAACAAATAAACCGAAAGAGAAGGGCGAGTGTTTTGGAACATATTACTATCATGGAATTGAGTTTGGGTACTAAGATACCATCATTAAATTGAGTTGGGTACTAAGATACCATCATTAAATTGAATTGGGTACTAAGATACCATCATTAAATTGAGTTGGGTACTAAGATACCATCATTAAATTGAGTTGGGTACTAAGATACCATCATTAAATTGAGTTGGATACTAAGATACCATCATTGAATTGAGTTGGGTACTAAGATACCATCATTAAATTGAGTTGGGTACTAAGATACCATCATTAAATTGAGTTGGGTATTAAGATACCACCATTAAATTGGAAGTTGGGTATTAAGATACCACCATTAAATTGGAAGTTGGGTATTAAGATAGCACCATTAAATTGGAAGTTGGGTATTAAGATACCACCATTAAATTGGAAGTTGGGTATTAAGATACCACCATTAAATTGGAAGTTGGCTATTAAGATACCACCATTAAATTGGAAGTTGGGTACTAAGTTACCAACATTAAATTGGACTTTGCGTACTAAGTTACCACCATTAAATTGGACTTTGGGTACTAAGTTACTACCATTAAATTGGACTTTGGGTACTAAGTTACTACCATTAAATTGGACTTTGGGTATTAAAATACCAGCATTAAATTGGAAATAAAAATATAAGAAACTGTTTCAGTTTGCCCTTAAAATAAAATAATAATGATACCGTTATCAGTTTTAATCACAAGCACATCTATGGCTATAAGGTGTGAAAAATGGAAAAGGTCTCTACTAACCTATCTGGACGCAGCTGAAGTTACATCAGCACTCAAGTAACGAGCTACGCTATTGTGTTTTGGTGGCTCTGGGATACAAGAAATATTCTACAATTTACCGGTTGCCAATGTCGAATCATCAGAAACCGTTGATGCATTTAACACCTTCGGCGCCATGTGTATCTTTTTGGCACACATTGTCTGGAACATTGTGTATCCAAAAGTATACACATCTTTCTACTTGGTCAAAGTGCTGTGTATATTTTAGGCACACGTTTTCTATATATTTATAATGCAAAAATAAAAGCCCTGGCCCGTCGCATTTTTTCAGTATATATGGTCTGGGAATCGGTTATTTTTCAAGAAAGTTATAGGCTTTTAAATTTTAGTGTGATATTTCACGGATACCTAGGCAAATAATCAATAAAACCATTTATACATTTTAGTGTTTTTATTATATCTTTCTTTATATATGGCACCAGAAATGACAAAATAATAAAAATAAATTATAACCGAAAAAAAAATAAACAAATAAAAAGTTATTGACGATCATTCAAACAGCTTATACAAAAAGCCGCTTCACAGACAGAACATTTGGTTACTACATGGGAAGCTTTTTGCAGTTTTCCATCGATGGTTTATTCTTTCCTGCCATATTTTTTATAACATTCAGAGCAACGGCCTTTCTTTTTCACTCCGTCTTTTATATTAGTGACCAGGTAGTGTTTGGCACTGACTGATGAGCTAGGTGTAGTTGTCATTGATGAATTGGCTTTTTCAAGCTTACCTGTGATAACCTGCTCACGAAACTCTGTTAATGTTAGTTTCTTTTTATGGATTTATTAGTTATATAAGAAATAAGCATTCACCAAGCTTGTGCCCCATATAATTTCAAACATCAGTTTACCGATACCATTTGATGCATCTTCTTAAAGCTGATCCATAAGTCGCCATCTGGTCATTGAAATCGATTGAGGATTTACCATGGCTATAATCTTCAATACATGCAGGTTTTCGTATGCTTTCACCTCTTCTGTTTCTTTTGGTGACTGTTTTCAGACGAGATTGCTTTCTGTAAAGCATGATAACGTCTCGCTTGTCACACCATTTCAATACTATGATATCGTCACCTGATTGTTGAGCTGCTATTTCATCTTTTTTCAATTTAGTGCTGGTAACTTGCCTAGGTAAGTACTTTCTGTTACTTCTAAGTGTCCCTACTAAATGCGTCTTTCTATTACGCATTCGCAGTGCAAGTGGAACACTTGTGTAGTAGTTGTCCGTGTACATGGTCCTGTCCTCATTGAAAAGACCATCTGCCAAAGATTGAACCACCTTTTCTGAGACTTCTGTGTCAGGGTTCTTCGATTTACCACAGTATACAATCAGGTTCCATGTATATCCCTTTTCAGTACACAATTTGAATAGCTTTATTCCATATTTGGCACTTTTGTTCGGAATGTACTGCCGGAAAATAACTCTGCCGCGCCAAGCAATCAATGACACAAACTTTTTCTCCTGGTGTGTAGACATTTTTATAGTTTTTTATAAACATATCGATTACTTCTTTTATTTTGTACAGCCTTTCATTAGTATCAGCAGTTCGGTTGTTGGCGAAATGGACGAATTTCAGAATCAGCTCGAATCGATTCCAAGGCATAACAGTACGAGCTAGGGGTATTCCATAGAGTTTGTGGTTTCTCCAGTAATATTTGATACTTGGTAATTTGATCAAACACATCGACCCAACTAGAGCCCAAAATTTCAACATATCTTCTCTGTTTACTGGAGTCCATAGGTGGTTTCTTGTATCTTATATTTTTACCCATTTATCTATTTGGATACACATGGCTTAGGAGGTATGCATTTCACATAAACTATTTCCCAGGCCACGTGTATCTAAATGTCACACAGATAAAAATCCCGTAAAAAAAAAAGGAAAAAGGGAGGGTGTCGAAGACAAATACGATTATTATGTTGTTTTAAACACATCCGAACAGAAACACAAATTTGCAAAATTTGAAAGAACGGCCACTTAGGGTCTGGCGCTGAGGGTGTTAAAGTAGCCATAAAAAAACTCTACGAGTATTTTCAACCTAAACGGAGCAAAGTTTATGAGCGGCATGTTTTTCGATTGCTAAAACATGAAAAAGGAGAAAAATTTGGGAAGTTTTTGATAAGACTGCGTCAACAGGCCGAAAAGTGTGCATTCGAAAAGCAAGATGAAATCATAGATCAAATTGCGGAAAAATGTAATTCGAAATTGCGCAAGAACCTTATTATCTTACAAAACGTGGGAAGAGTTAAAAAGCAAAAAGTATATGCTTCTAATCAAATGTAAAGACCAGACAAGACATTATTAGCATATAGTAGTAACTCTCCTTTGGCAATAGAGGGTTCATTTGAAACTATACTCGAAGTCGATGGACGAAAGGAACATGCAACCATTTACGTGATTTCGGGGGGTACTAGAGACCTGTTGGGTAAGAACACAGCAGTCCGTCTAGGTGTCTTAAAACTCGGTATCAGGATAAATCAAGTGGAGAGTACCGATCCCCATTAAAGAGAAAGTTGCAATCAAAATTAAGGAATCACTAAACAGTGATATAATTGAAGAAGTGCAAGGCCCGTCTAAATGAGTTTCACCAATGTTCCAATCACGAAAGAAAATGGTGAATTACGTTTGTGCGTAGATATGAGATGTACGAACGCCACTATATTGCGAGAAAACCACCCCCTGCCTACTATGGACCATATTTGCCTAAAATGAAGAAAGCTAAATATTTTAACAAATTAGACATAAAAAAATGCCTTCCATCAAGTGGAAATTCACTCTGAATCCAGACACATAACGACTTTTATAACCCCTAAAAGATTATATAGATATAAAAGAATAATGCTTGGAATTACCTGCGCTTCCGAGATTTTTCAGAAGATCATTGAAAGGATGCTGATAAACTGTGAAGGGGTCGTCAATTTTATTGATGATATCCTGGTATTCGGGAACAGTGAAGAAGAACATGACGCATGACTAAAGAAAGTTCTACAGGTACTTAGTAAAAACAACGCCGTGCTGAATAGCAATAAATGCATATATAAAACGCAGGATGTGAATTTTCTGGGACACAGGCTTACACGTGAAGGAGTAAACCCTTCAACAAGTACGTTGAGAGCATTATGAAATTTAGGGTCCCAAAGACCATAGAAGAACTCCAAAGTTTTTAGGACTCTTAAACTACATAAACAAATGGATACCTAACTTGGCCGCCATGACAGAACTTCTGAAGCACCTGCTAAGACAGAAGATGAGCAAAAGGAAGAGCTTGAAAAAACAATGGTCTGGGGAACAAGATAAAGCATTCCAAAAAACTCAAACGGATGCTCACGGAAATACTAATTTTAGGGTATTATGACGTCAGAGATGCAAGACAGGTGATAGCAGATGCTAGCCCTGTCGGACGGTGCTGTCCTTGTACAAAATGATACAAATGTCCCTAGAATTATTGCCTATGGTAATCGAACTTTGACAGACTGCGAGCGCAGGTATAGCCAAACGGAAAAAGAGGCACTAGCATTAGTTTGGGGGGTCGAACATTAATATTATTTTATTTGGAAAGCCTTTTGATTTAGTCACTGACCAAAAGCCGCTAGAGATATTGTTCGGGTCTAAATCAAAACCATGTGCGAGGATTGAACGATGGGTACTGAGGCTACAGTCTTATTCATTCAAGGTTGTATACAAGTCAGGAAAACAAATATAGCTGATCCCTTATCACGATTATGTAACTATCCTGATAACCCACCAAAAGGAAAAGACCAGCACGTGTACCAAATAGTGGAAAATTCTAGACCAGTTGCTATACCAATGAGTACCGTTGTAGCATATTCAGAAAAAGACCAAGAGATTTACAAAGTGAAAAAGGTGTCTATCAGAACGACTGGGACGATTCAATTAAGAGTTACAAATTTTTTGAAAACGAGTTGTTTCCACGATAGCATTCTACTTCGTGGAAATAAAATTATAATAACACAGCAACTCTTCAAGAGTGTATTAGATGCTGCATAGGAGGGTCATCCAGGTATCGTAGCGATGAAGCGACGCTTGAGATCAAAGGTATGGTTGCCCCGTATCGATAAAGACGTAGAACAATTAGTAAAGGCCTGTAAAGTTTGTACGTTAGTGGGTTTGCCAAACCCACCTGCACCAATGAAGAGACGAGAGTTGCCTGCAGCTCCATCGATAGATGTCACAATGGATCTAATAGGACCATTGCCAAGTAATGAGTATCTGTTAGTAGTGGTCGACTACTATAGTCGATACAAAGAAGTAAAAAATTACAAAAACATCACAAGATTACTGATTATTAAAATGGTAAAAGAAATGTTCAGTAGACTTGGTTATCCTATTTCTATCACCGCAGACAATGGCAAGCAGTTTGTTAGTGAAGAGTTTTGATCTTTCTTCAAAGAATATAACATTAAGTTATTTAGTACTGTACCATATTGGCCTCAAATGATCGGCGAAGTTGAAAGACAAAACAGAGATATTTCGAAACGTCTTCGTATCAGCCAGATCGAGAGGAAGGATTTAAAAGAATGTTTGTGGGAGTATCTTCTAATGTATAACAGCACCCCTCCTTACAGTTACCAGGAGGTTACCGTCTGAACTGTTTTTTTTTTCAACGAAAAAGTAGGGATAAAATTCCATCAATAAGTGAAATAAATTACAGACAATCATTTAGATTCAGATATCAGGGATAGAGACAAAATCCAAAAAAAAATCTTGATAAGAAAGAGATGTAGTGTTTGCACAAATACACAAACATACATTTATATATATAAGTCACAGTCTCGATCGCACCGCGTCAGTTACACGAGAGCCTCGGGCGAGAGTGGACGTGTTTAGTTAAGTGCGTGCCGAGCCTGTGTTACACTACAGTGATTAGAAAAGATAGCAGACAATACAAGACTCATTCAGAAAATTCAGAGTCTGCAACGATAATCAATCGTTCAACAAGTTTTGATTTGTCAAAAAAGAAAAATGTACATAGACGACTATGCAGTTTTTCCGATGTTTGGACGATAAATTATTCGTTCATTACCTCAGTCCCAAAAAATAATTATAAAGCACATTGTGCATTTTTAAATAAATATAAGAAATCATCACAGCGTGCATTGTGTCAAACATACTTCAATATAACTCATGACGGCCAAAATGGCTACAAAAACCTGTTTTATTTTTATTTTTGTGTAAACTAAATACTCGATTATTTTTACCTTCCATCCCGATATTTGACTTACTGGACCTAGCAACACTTGTACATAATAACGAAATGCGCTAGCCCTCGTATCTTGAAAAAATGCAGGTGTAGTTAACACCTTACTAGAAATCACAGGTGCTGGCAGTCATTTTATTTCTATTAATGTTATGAAAAATGTTGCAATTAACATAAAATAAAAGATCATTTTTATTTTCAAATGAAGAAAACGTAGTATAATATGTAACTATAATGTCATAATTTGTATTAAACTGTAACTAAAATTTACTCATAAAGAAATATATATTTCAGTTATATTTTTTTATCGATAGCTAATCGATAATTTTTGCGTTGCCTTGTGTATAGTTAATCACCTTTTTTAAATCGATTTAACTTTGTTCCATCTCTGGACACGCTAAAATGTAAGCTGTCACCTGCACCATGCTATAACGCAAAGACTATAATTTTATTTATTTGATAATAAATTTGTAACTTTTTAATTCTTTATTTTAACATTTAAAAGTTATACTAGCCAATTAAAGCACTGCACACAGAGGAGGCCGAGATAATAGGAAACACACTGAACTGTTCGCCGCGGTTAGGGTTACCAGATGAAAAAATTAAAAGTCCGGAGAAGAGGCCTGATTTCCATTTAAAAATCCTGAGATTTTTACAGTTTGAGAAGAAAACCTTACTTAAAAAGGTATCTTATCTTCACATATTAAGTATGATAAAACTGTTTAAGTACCTACTTGGATAAATAAGTTTTGATTTTAATTGTGGAATTATTACAAAAGGAAAATTATTTTTAGTTTGTTTAACTTTTTATTAAACAGGTCTTTAAAATGTAAGTCGTATTATATTGAAAGTTCTAAAAATCCTGAGATTTCATGAGATTTGCAAAATCCAGCCGCAATCCTGAGAAAGGTCTAAAAATCCTGAAATCTCAGTATAAATCCTGAGATATGGTAACCCTAGCCGCGGTATCACCCGTGTATATCCCGCTCTGAGTCGCGCGACATGACACCTCGCTTATCTCTTTCGGTTCTCATCGGGTGGTTGGGCGTCGTTTCCGCGCCGAACCGAATGTTGTAATTATTTTAAATTTTGATTATCTCTTAAACTATGCGTCCAAATAACATGCTATAAAGAGCAAAGTTTATCTTCATAAAATTGTATTGATGATGAGGTAACTTCATTCGTAAGGATTAATATGCTATACTTAATAATAACAGTGAGTGTAAAGAATCGGAGAACCTTTTTACTGGATGCGAGACATTCCATCTTAGTCCTCAGCGGTGACAACGCATCTGCATCTTGAATCTTAAACGAAGATAGATGTAGATATCTATGGGTCACATCATCCACTTACGATCAGGTGGGTTCTGTGCTCGCTTGTCACCCTTATTCTATAAAAAAAAACGATTCCTCGTTAATCGGGCTATCATATACAAACATAACTTACCGAATCGCACTGGTAGTTCCAAAGATTAGCGTGTTTAAACAAACAATAAATCTCTTTCGCTTTTCTATCTCATTCTCTTCTATAGATTTATATATTTGTCTCTCTTTAGTGTCGTTTTTCGTTTCATTTGTTTTAAATCAAAACGATGCGAAAGAAGTTTTCACTTCAACTAGTTCTTGCGATTGAACTCCTTAATGCTTATGACATTTTACGTGCTATAAAATAAGATTGCTGTATTATTCTCACCTTTTTCCTTTCACAAGGTTGATGCCTTTTTTCAATTCCATAGACATCGCAATTGATGTGCCATTAGCAAAACAAAAAAAGTTTTGTCGATAAATTCATTAAGTCTATAACTTAGTAATATTAAGGGGTTTGATTAATCTGATTCGTATAATAGGTAAGGCTAAGGACATCTTACAACAAACACAATCGACTAATGCGGAATTTCGCACTCTCGTGGTAAGTTAAGTGTCACTTAAAATCTGCTTAAATTCAACCGGTTTATATCTACCTAATTGTCCCTAGCCTTATTATGCGTTTCACAGGAAATGTTAACCATAAACAATAAATCAATTACGAACGTATTACCCGTTTTCCTCATTGCTCTTTATTCATTCATTCATTTATTTTAGAATTTATCAATATCCACTAATCTAATAATCTGCCAATCATAGGTCTCTCCCATAAATTGCCTCGAAGAGGGGAATTTAGCCGTAGTCCCTCTCTAGTCAGGTGCGTTGCAACCGCAATTTCTTATTATTTTGATCGTTATCAGGAAGATACTGCTGCCTTTATTCTGTTTTATTTCCCTCTGTCGGTTTTTACGATACTCAGGAGATGATGTGGGGTCCTTGAACTTATAAGTATAGGGTAGTAGATTATCTTACGAAAATACATATTATATAATAACAAGTATACCGATGTCGATTGTTGTTATGTCTTGTGAAATAACGTTACCCTTAATCACACTTAATACTACTATGTAATAATGGCATTTTTTCTAGTAAATCAGAAGATACAAGTGTACTTACTCTCATATTTGGCATTAGTGTAAAGAGAGCAAAGGATGCACTTGATATTTAAAACTACACGCATGAATTACACGCAACATCTTTTGATAGGTTTGTCTCGTTAAGCTTTATTTAAAAGTTAAATTAAAAAAGTGAGACTTCCTTTATATAGAAATAAATTCCCTCTATGTATATGTATGTATGTTATTACTCTAAGCGAATTATAATGTAATGACGTCAATTTAACTGAAGTAAAACAATCATCTTATTGATATACTTACATATTTTTAAATACTAACACTATAGAATGCAAAATCGACTAAGTTTTAAGACGCTAACCGTAGCAAATTTAAATAGTAGTTTATTATGGTGCCAATTACCCAATGTTGACTGCTATATTATTAAATGTTTATAAAATAATAAAAATCTAATTCTAACAATTCGCGAGTCTCGACGCGACACCCGCGACGAATGCAAACCGAAGCACGATTCGGACGTTTGTACAGGGTTGAGTTACTGCTGTAGCTATATATTTATGGCAACAATGTGCTGCGGCCTTAGATGACGCTTGGGCATTACGTTTCCAATCGTCGTCCAATGCGCGACGTGGACGCGCGTCTCTTTATTGACAATATCAAGACAAAGAACATTTTCTTATACGAGACAGATACGAGATTTGTGCTAGTATCAAGAAACCAGTGTTACGAGGCACTAATTTCAATGTTGGTACCTAATTTGTGACATGCATCGACTATCGTAGCTACTTATTTTTAATGACAGTGGTAAAGCTTGAATCACCATCATCATTACAAGTCCACAGACTCAACAAGGCTGGCACAAAACACGGTTCTGAGTCACTTGCCAACAGATAGATTTTAACTACCTGCATGCCTCAGTCGCGCGTTACGAAACGAGCGGTTCTATGGTACTTAATTTAAAAAAAATATCCTTCACATCAGAGTTAAATTTCCTCAATTCTACACGCAAAAAATCGAAAACTAACGCGCCTTAGCAATCAGCGCTATCTTAATTTACTTTTTTTATTTGTTCAGTTATTATAACTTACAAAAAATTTAAAGAATATAAAATTAACAAAACGAAAGAAAGCCGTTTTGTAACTATTGCTTACTGTTGATCGGCGTCCGTTTCAGTTAAGTACATGATCAGCACGCACAGACCGATGAGCAGACATGTGAAGATTACTTCAAATGTTACGATGTGAGGAATGCAACACGCTCGCCTCCATCTATAAAGTAAATAAAAGCTGAAATTAATATAATTTTGCAATAAAATTCAAAACACATAAAAGATCTTGTACTTCGTGAGAAAGTTAAAGGATCTGTTTTAAATGCTAGCATTCATGTACTATAATCATCATCATCATCATTACAGCCTTTCACAAATCCACTGCTGAACATAGGCCTCCCCCAAGCAATGCCACAAAGCACAGTCCTGAACATCTGCATCCATCGACTTCCTGCATATCTTACCAGGTCGTCACTCCATCCCGTGGGGGGTCGCCCTACACTTCGCCTACCGGTACGAGGCTGCCACTCAAGAACCTTTCTTCGCATCGGTTGTCGGTTCTTCGAGCTATATGGCCGGCCCACTGCCACTTCAGCTTACTAATCCGTTGGGCTATGTTGGTTACTCTGGTTCTACTGCGGATATCCTCATTTCTAAGGTTATCACGTAGAGAAACCCCGAGCATAGCCTTCTCCATAGCTCGCTGAGCGATCTTGAGCTTCCTCATACGGCCAGCAGTGAAGGACCACGTCTCAGATCCGTAAGTCATCACTGGCAACACGCACTGGTTGAACAATTTCGTTTTAAGGTTTTGAGGTATGTCTAACGAGAAGATGTGTCGTAGTTTCCCGAGCGCTGCCCAGCCGAGTTGAATCCGTCGATTGACCTCTCGGTCGAAGAGTCGGATTATTTGTCCCATATAAACATACTCGTCAACAACTTCGAGCTTAGTGCTCCCAACAACTACCGACATAGGTGTGACATGGACGTTAAACATGATTTTTGTTTTGTCCATGTTCATCTTAAGACCTATCCGTTGGGAGACACTATTGAGGTTATTGAGCATAGTGCTTAGGTCCTCCAGCGATTCTGCCATAAGGACTATATCGTCGGCAAATCGAAGGTGAGTGATGTACTCGCCATTGATGATATGGTCATGGCCATGTACTATAATATGGTCCTCCAAAGCGACCACAACTGAAAAATTTCTCTTTCACGAAAGGTGTGATTTGCCATAGCACCACGCGTTGCAAGCGGATTGGCGATCGCAGTACCAAATAGTGGATAATTGGCATAATTAGCCCCAATGATAGTGATGTTTTTAATGTCAGTATGCATTCTAGTCTGCTTAATCAAATTAAACGTAAGGTTGTCCCAGTGTTTAAATTAGGCAGTAGAGAAGACCCCGCAAATTACCGTACCGTTTCCGTGATGCAAGCCTTAAAGGCAAAAAATTCCAAAAAAAATTTTGGGACAGATGCTCAGAGGTAACACAGTTTCTGTAGCTTTCGTTGTCTGAAATTGAATGCTGATGGGTAGTAAATTGTCACTTCAATGTTTTGAAAAAAGAATAACGCGGCGCAAGTGTTGCAGACTTACTTCCAGCCGGAGGTGGAGGAGACGGGCTTGGGCGTGAAGGCGCGCGCCAGGCGCGTGCAGACGCGGCCGTACTGGCTCTCCAGCGCCTCGGCCAGGCTGGCGATCATCTGCACCACCATCGCCTCGCCCTCCTGCCCCGCGCCGCTCTTCATGCCCTCCGTGAAGTGGAACCTAACAACACACTTTTTGTTTATTTTTTTAATTAACATTTTTGGCTTGGATGCTTGCCCTTTAAGGTGACACTAGTCGACATTATTTCCATAGAATTTGGGGGGGGGGGGGGATTACTCCACTGTTTGACACCGTACATCCAAAGTTAAACATGATATCGATTTGTCTCATTATTAGTTTTGTCTGTGCGGAATCAGAATATTAAAATAAAAAGTCATTAAAAAGTTACGAGCTACCAAAGATTCGTTTTTATTGCCAAATTTAATACAACTTTGGGCGTAAATTAGTAATTAAAGAAGTGTAAAAGTTCCAAAACCATGTCGATATCGACAAAGCATCGAAGAGTTCATTAAATTGTTTTAGTATAATAAACAAAATTATATATAGTAAAAACTTTTGTGACTATGAGTGTTTTGAAATTAGGAATTTTTTTTTCAACTTCCTGATTATTATCACATACTAAATCGTGTTTTAGATTTGTTGTTATCTCTTGTTTATTAATAGTTTTTTACGTGTTATGTAATGTAAAATTTTTGTAATAATTGGTTATGTTGCAAATCATCTGTGTTATTAGTTTTGAGTGAAAAGGCTTGTATCAGGTCTATTACTTCAAATACTTGTTTTGATCAATAATTACAATAGTGTAAGGTAATAAAATAAAACTCGTTTTATTGTTCTTAGTGTTGACATAATTTGTTTCCCAAAATTATTATTGAATTAAATAGTTATCGCTTACAAATACAATTTTTATTTTTATAACATAATTGTAAAATACTGGTATTCACTTGAATAGAATAGAATAGAATAATTTTTTATTCAATATTGATTATTACATAATTCTTATTGAAAGTCATTTTTTATTTACCACTGGTTCGGAAAATACCTCTGTCCTGGGAAGAACCAGCAAGAAACCCAGCGGGACTTTTTTTTTCAAACATATTTCACTTAACAATAATTTCATTTATACAATTTTTAAATGATTTTTAATAGAACCAGCATGGTGGCGATCACCTTATTCCCAGGGGTTATTTTCATTCATGTATTCCTTGATATTATAATAACCCTTTTTGTACAGTTTTTCTTTAATAAAACTTTTAAACTTGTTTATTGATAAACTTTGAATATGTTCTGGGATTTTGTTGTAAAAGCGTATACATTGCCCCATAAATGAATTACTGATTCTGTGGAGTCTAGTAACTGGTATTACAAGCTTATGTTTGTTCCTAGTGTTTAAAGAATGCACATCCTTATTCTTATTAAAGCTATTTATGTTTTTATGTACATACATTAGATTTTCATAAATATATTGCGATGCCAAAGTTAATATGTTTATTTCTTTAAATTTTTCTCTGAGGGACTCTTTACAATTCAGGTTATAAATCGCCCGAACGGCTCTCTTTTGCAAAACAAATATAGCTTCAATATCAGTCGCATTACCCCATAGCAAAATTCCATAAGACATTACGCTATGAAAGTAACTAAAATACACTAATCTAGCTGTCTCAACATCTGTGAGACTTCTAATCTTTCTTACAGCATATGCTGCAGAACTAAGTCTGCTTGCTAATTTAGATATATGGGGGCCCCATTGAAGTTTCGCGTCAATAGTAATACCGAGAAAAACAGTGGTATCCACAAGACTCAACTCCTCCCCATTTAATAGCACATTGGTATTGAATCCGGTTTGACTGGGAGCCAACCCCAATATAGTTCGGAAAAAGGCTAAGCAGGTGATGAATCGTACATAATATATATATATATCGTAGCAGGTGGCGTCCTGTACCACCCATACATAAAAAAGAAAAACATATTTTTCATACACGTCTCTAGTGTTCAATCTTCGTAATCGTAGGAACTAGGAATTCACCCATACCTGTGTGTGTAAACGATACTATATTCAATGACAGATGTTATTTTAGAGTTGTGTGTCGAATTGTGTGGATTTTGAGGCAATGATATGACCTAGTATAATGTCCGTGTACCGCGGTAGCTACTTTTACGATTTAATAATGTTCCAATTACACAAAAACCCAAATAAACTAAAAAAATATGACTTCAGCGCCATCTGGCGGGGAAATAGCCGAGAACAGACCGTATGTTTCACCTTAAGGGATTAGATTGTTTTTCTTTTTTAATTTAACGTGCCGTGTGATCCTTAAGAGTCATGTCACGTCGTCATTTCAGAGAGGCCCTACACACCAGTCAAAACGTGATATCAAGTAATGTGATCACGTTATCGCAGTACTGGGGATGTGGCTGAACGGCATACGGGTAGATATCGTGTTACTACGTATAAGACAACCCAATATCACAGCGATGTAACTACTACAAAGGCTCCTGAAGCACCACCAGCTGTCGTCAGTAGTGTGTGCAGCAACCAAACCGTGCGATAGAGGTTGCATAAAGTTTGTCTTCATGCTCGAAGACCGCTACGTGTTCCAGCATTGCGACGTGGCAATCGCGGTCGGCGGCTTTCGTGGGCTGGGGAGCATTTACCATGGAGTGAAGAACAATGGTCTTCGGTGCTGTTCACCGATGAGCCCCGGATTGGGTTTCATGCGGATTCATGAAGAACAAGCGTTTGGAGAACTCCAGGGAAAATTAGCCGTCAACGGCACTCTCAGGAAGTCCACTCATACCAAGGCGGGACAATCATGGTGTGGACAGGAATTCTTTTTGACGGACGAACCCAGCTTCTTTGGATCCAAGGCAGCACAAAAATACCAGGAGCAGGTAGTAGAGCCTGTTATTGTCCCACGCAGAATCCAAATGGGCCAGGAATTTCTACTCATGCACGATAATGCTCCTTCTCATACGGCGCGGTTGGTGTCGGCCCCTCTCCGAGACCACGATATTTAAGTTTTGGATTGGGTCTGCACAGTCGCCAGACTTAAATCCTATGGAGCATGCTTGAGACATGTTACAACGAAAAGCTTTGTGAGGTTTCCCGCCAAACTCACGACGGAACAACAACTTTACAAACACTCGCAAAGAACATGGGACCTCATACCGCAGCAAGACATTGACAATTTAATTTTAAGTATGAACAATCGATGTCGATGTGTAATCAATGTAATGTTTTTTTTATCATACAAATTTTTACGGTGATTAAAAAATATTTAAAAAAAGATTACGAAATATTTTTTATTTAAGAAAGACCTCAAAATAACCTACCATTTTCTTCACAGATTTTTAGATATTTGATGAAATATAAAAAATTCCTAGATTCTGTTGATGTTTTTATGTGCCATTTTGTTTGATAACTTGTTGCCATCTTGTAGGTATAGTCCGTTCGCATTAAGAAAATAGTGAGTCATCAGTGCAACTACAGGGTAAAGGTGTATTCACAGTGGAGTAAAAATTCGTTTTTTTTCCAACATTTAATTAAGTTTAATGGAAACAAATTTTCTTAAAATTACTTAAATCACTAATCAGTATCGCTAGATTCTCCAGTTACATTAATTATGAAAGAATTTTGTTCTGCAAGTTCCATGATGTCATCCAAATTCCACATGGTATTTTCTTCGCGTATCACGTGGTCGCAGTACTTCTTCCAACGATTAGCGTCTATTAATGCTATTGCGTCATCTAATAATTTTTTTATGTCACTCATTTTGAACGTGGAGTTATTGGCACCAACATAATTTTTTATTTGGGCCCAAACCAATTCAATTGGATTAAGTTTGCAATGGTAAGGCGGTTGGCGAAGAATTGTAATGCCATTACTTTTGGCAGTCTCATCTATTAAATATTTATTATATTGTGGGGCGATTTCGGCAACTTTCATTAATAATTCTTTTTTTAAATAAGTCATGTTCATGGATTTGCCTTTGCTTTGCAGCCAATCTATTATTTGCTGCTTGTTCCAGCTGGTTGTTGGTATTTTTTCGACTCTTACCGAATGATAGGGAGCGTTATCCATGACAACCACACTTCCTGGTTCTAGCTTAGGCATTATATTAATGAACCAATTAAGGAATCTTTCACCATCCATCTGTTCATGATAGTCTTTTGTAGACTTAGATTCAAATACTAGTAGACCATCTTCCACGAATCCTTTGTCGCTGCCAATGTGCAATACAACCGACCGGCTCATAAGCCATCTAGAAAAGAAAGGCTTGTCTTTTATTTTTTACCGTTGTTTCCAACCATGCTTTTGTCTTTACGTGTCCGGCGTTTACCCACGTTTAGTCAAGATAGTAAATGGTTTTATTAGCGGCTCTGTATTATTTTATTTGCCTCACATATTTACGCCTCCATAAAACAATATCTTCTCTTTCGACTAACAATGTTCTGCTATCCTGTTTATTGAAATCGAAACCAAGCTCGTGCATTATTATATGAAGTGTGGTACGTTTGAAAACAGGAATATCTTCGTCAGCTTCGCAAAGTGTCATAATTTTGTCCAATGTCGGGTAGTCGTTATTTAAATATATTGAGTGAACTTTTCTCCTTATTGCACATTTGTCTACTTCATCTAATTTATCGACCGTCGATAGTCGAGCTCTTTTTTCACGGGTGATTTTAATGTGTTAGTATCCTTTTGTTCTTTAATTATTTTATAAACAGTATTTTCGGACACACCACATGCACTTGCTGTTTTTATTACTGTGCTCTCCACAGTCGCATTTAAATCACACAGTTTTAAGTGCTTATAAACATTGTAAATTACGCGTCTCTCTCCGCTATGGATTATTGGTCCACTTTTATTCTTTCGAATAGGTGAGGTATTCATTTTCAAAATTTAATGTTGAACGAGTAACACGCAAAATACACAACCGATTTGTTCGAAGGCCTGACTTCAACTGGTCACTGTGAACTCGACTTTCTAATTTCTTGCATTTTAATTGGCTACGGGGCGTGGCCAGACCGGCGGACATCGATGACTCACTATTTTCTTAACGCGAACGGACTATAGTGTCTTGTATCCGTTGCTGTAGAAATCTTGGCATTTTTGATCAAAAAATACGACAAGTAGTTTTATAGTCTTCTCTTGATGTTAACCTGACACTACCCAAAGAATTCTGAAGAGACCGAAACAGGTGAAAATCTGAGGTTGCAAGGTCAGGACTATATCATGGATGCATTAACATTTCCCAACAACCTCTCTCAATATTTGATGAGTGGCCAAAGATGTGTGTGATCTCGCGTTATCATGATGAATGAGCACTCCTTTTCTGTTGAGCAATTCCGACCGTTTTTTCTAAATTTTTTGCTTGAGTCTTATTAGTTGTTGGCAGTAGAGATCCGAATCGATGGTTTTGCCCGGCGGTAAAAGCTCATAACAAATGATGCCCTTCCAATCCCACCATACACACAGCATCACCTTATTGCGTGTTAATACGGATTGCTACAGTCTGTGGAGCTTGACTACCCTTTGACCATGATCTTTTTCGCACGTTCTTGTCGTAGGTGATCGACTTTCATAACCAGTACAATCTTTTCATAAATGGTTCGGTTTCATTACATTTTAATAGAGAATCGCAAACGAGTAGGTACACGATTCATTAGGTTTCTTTCAGTGAGCTCGCGTGGTACGCAAATATCGAGCAGATACATAAGTTTTGTGGTAAATCCTCAATTCCTCAGCTATATCGTAATATGCCGATCTTGCTTCACTTTTTCAGAAATGGCATCGAGTTTATCCGTATGAACCGCGGCATACGGATGGCAACCGAGGAACCAGAGCGAGCTGCATTTTTGACATTAAAATTACAGGACTTAAAACGCTTGAAATAACTTCGTGCTACTCTTTCTGACATGTATGACTGTATTAGGTCCATAAATGTCACAAAGTTTTTTTCGCTGCTTGAGTTACATTTTCCCTTAAATTTTAACTTTCTAACTTAAATTCTAACTTTAAATTCACTCATCTAGGCGAACAGAAAAATAATAGAAAAATGGCGGGAGTTTTTTTTTTACTTTTTGTCTTTTTATCTATAATATGTCGATATTAAAACCAGCCGGATACAAACAGTACAATCAAAGAGATTTTCCTTAAATTTTATACAAAAAAATACGAAGAAACTTTTTCCCCAAGCTATTATTACTTAAGTGTATCTATATCAATTGGTTTTCGACACACGCACGCACACACGCGCACGCACGCACTCATGTAGTAACGCATTTTTGTTGTCCTGTTTTAATGGCTTCTGTACAGCCTATAGGTACGACATCGGCTGTGGTGGTAGAATGCTCGCTTGCCTAGTTATACACTACTACTTATTTCTATTAATTGTTATTTGATGTACTACATACCCTATTCTTCGTAAATAAATGTTTTACCTTATAGGAGTAGCTGGTAGTGCGCGTGGATCGTTTGGTCCGGGCGGGTGACAAAAGACTACTTGTAAAACCAGCAACAACGAGTTGAAACGGCGGCCCAGAGTTGCCATCATACCGCCAGCCCACCACCACTCGTACCTATAACATAATTTAATTTTGTTACTTATGTAAAGAGAATAATTTCGTGAATTTAATTTCTTATTATGAGTCACCTAAAACACGTCTTGAAAGATGACTAATAGCAAAATATAATATAATAATATGTCTATGGAAAAGTGGATCCTGGCACATATGACACGTGTTAGAGCCATGCTGCAGCTAAATTATATTTGTAACATGAATGGGTTGACTCGACCGTGGTAGGACCACGTTGTCACAGAATACCAGCGTAAAACAGCAGCTCAATTCTGCTGTTTCGTATGGTGAGTGTGGAGAACCGGAGACCCTTTTTACTGGAAATGAGGCAATCCATCTTAGTCCTCAGGAGTGGCAATGTATTTTCATTTTGATTCTTAATCGAGGATAGTTGCGGATGTCTGTGGCCTGCAGTATTCGCTTATCATCAGTAGAACTGTGTGCTTGTTTATCACCCTTATACTACAAAAAAAACTTGTTTTTTTTTAATAATATGTAAAGTAATTTTTAGTAGATGAATTAAGATTTATTAATTACTAGCTGGTTCGGCAGACGTTGTTCTATTCTTTCGAGAAGGTGGCGTGATGAGTTTCACTCCAAATTCACTTCGGACTTTTTACAGTGTAAATAAAAAATTATTAATCGCTCGACCACAATGACACTTTTGTTAATCAAGTTTGTTAAGTGCACAAGAGTGTAAATATATTTACTGTACTGATTGTATGAAAATTACCGGAAATAAATTTAGGTTATTTCAAGTATCGATACACCTATTATACCTATTAATATATTATTATTAATATAATAATTTTATTGTACACGTTAAATTTAAAAAAAAATAGCAATGAAATAGCTACCTAAATGTCTATGAGATTGTAAAGATATTGGTTGCGAGTGTTTCACATTAGATTATCCCATTAGAATTTATCCTAATATCAAAATAAATAATAAATTACTGAAAAATAAGTAAGTAAAATGATTATAGTTTCTGAAATAGATAATATTGTACTCTACTCGAACATAATAAAGAAAATCACATTCAAATAATTAGTTTACCAGTCGCATTCACCTGATCAAGCTACAATCGCGAGAATTCGACACACGACACGAATTTTGACGCGAGAATCATAGACTAATATATAATACTGGAGAGCGAGAATGTCACAAAATTATTTACAATATTTAATTTTCATCAGTCCGGACCATCAACTAATTCATAAATCTATGGGTTAGATGATCCACCTTCGGTCATTCTGACCAGACTGACGGATTGAACTGATGAAATACTGAGCGTGTAACCTCCCTCTTAGTAGGTTTGTGTGTGTGTGTGTGTGTGTGTGTGTGTGTGTGTGTGTTTGTGAGCGAGTGCGGGCGCGGCGACCTGTTGCCGAGGTGCCAGAGCAGGTAGGCGGCGAGGTAGGCGGCGGCGAAGAGCGCGAAGGCGAGCGCGGCGGCCAGGTGCGGCGGCGCGCCGGCCAGCGCGGCCGCGCCGCCCAGCGCCAGCGCGCCGTGCCACGCGCCCCACGCCACCGCCCACGACCACACCCACCCGCACTCGCTCCACTGCCGCGCGAAGTTCTTCATCTCCTCTGCAACAAATAACCACGCCTCGTCTCACTCTTGCCACCTGCATCACTTACATACCTATAATTCAGCGAAACCTCACATTACTTACGCAGTCAGAGTTAGCGCGATTTAAGCGAGCGACCTACTAGTGAATTTCCCGAATTCAAGTACTTAATTACTTACCTATACTTGTCTTTTGTAATTAAAATATTTTAAGTTGAAATAACACAAAATACTGAAATTAAACTTTGTTTAGAAGATTTTTAACTAAGTAGAATACGACCACATTTCTGTTAGGAATCTTATTTTAGGTTTATTTGTTATCTACCTATTTCTTCCGAACCAAACATCGCGATTCCTGACGAATGTCCTTGCAAGTTGCATGCGTTGGGCATCACAGAACTCGCATAGTAACGGAAATATGGTCGATCAAAGTCAGAATATGTACTTTACCTAAATAACTTACTTACCATTTCACAATGTATTTTGTTACTCTTTATTCATCTCTCTTACTAACCACAAAGAGTTCGTCGTGATGTAGAAAGGGGAAAGATGCAAAACCAAACCAACACTCGCGCGCAGCGATAAGGTTTAATTAAGCTTGCGTGCGTGATTTACCTAATTAATAATAATTACGTAGGCTATTAAAACGTCAGCAAGTAGTCAACATCAAAGGAATGCAAATTCTGTACGTAGTACTATTATTTATTCTGTGACACAGCAGCCAACGCCCCGTCGTATTAGGTGAACGCTTGGGTCACCCGTCCTACCTGAGGCTTAGCGCTCACCGAAAATTACACACTACTCCACTCATAAGAGTTCGATCTCCGCCGGCATTAATTTAAACAATTTTAAGCGCTTTTTTTATTTATCACGTTTTCGACGTTGAAGAAAAACGTGGAGAAACAAACATGTAAAATATTTCCAGAACATAATACGGAATCCAGCCTCAGATGTACGTACCTACTTATTTAAACTGTAACTTTAATCAATGACATAAAATTTCATTTCATTATTACAGTTTATTATTACCTCCCCCGGAGATTGCCTTATAAGGGGATATTTGCCATAGTTGCCACATTAGACTGGCGGGTTGGCAACCGCAGTATTTTATTATTTTGAATTTTCTGTTTCACTTTTCCTATATCGCCTCTTACAACACCTACGGGATGATATGAGATAGTGAATTCTCTTTCGCTGCCACTACTCGGCGGGCTAATTACATTACAATTTACGAACCTCTACTTTCACAGTTTGTGAGACAAAATCACAACATTAAATTAATTACAATATAAAATATCGTTAAAAAAAACCAACGCACAGAGTTATTTTTCTAAATTTATCAAAATTTTAATATTTAAAAAAAATACATACATTGTTTTTACAGTTTTTGAAAAAAACGAGGCAATAAGGTTTATACTTTTATTTAAAAGTAGAAGTGAAACCACCATTCTTGTGAAGTGAAGTGAATCTTGTACCCAGCGAGTAGCAGCCGTAGGAGAAATAATTGCGGAAATATCGTTTTCAATTTGTAAGAGTTAGATTGTTTATTAGGAATTATAATACCTTTATTGAAGTTGAATGATATAAAACTTTCAAATAAATTTGTCAGTATGATACGCACGCCAGCTACTGTACATTAATTGTACTATACCTATAACCTTCGCGCAAGCAATAAGTTGACAAAGTTTGACCGCAATCAAATAAACGGTATGGCAGCGCATAAAATACGAACAAACAACATTAAATTTAATATGTTTGATTATCCTAAATAGAATGTGAATTATGGGCAACAACTACAGTGTACGCGCGCGCTCCTCTGTGTGCGATCCAATTCACAGTTTTTACCTACTATTTAGTTTCGTAATGACACGGTCACTAGGAACTAATGCTTAAATGATAATTAGGTACAGGACGCGAATTATGATTCAGTTTTCCCTTAATACTTTTAACGGGCTTAGGATCGTCATAAAATAAAATAAAATAAATATTATTACAAATCAACGGCGTAAGCGGAAAATGTTATTATTATGGCGTATTTATAAAAAAAAATGGAATAATCTATTTACAATTAAATTACGTAAGTAGTCACAATACCTAATTTATTTTACACTTATAAGCTGTGTTTGAGCACTTTTAAATTCCGCTTCAATAATTTTTCTGTGCGGTTTTCATAACTTTGGGACTCTTTGAAGACAAAAGTCAAACGGTAAAAAGTCCAGTGACTACAGGCTACTACGAGTATCTTCATATTCACTGTTTAAATTATCGCATACTGCACTTGAATTGCTTGGTTAAATCTAAGCCGAGAAGCGATGATTGATGGATTGCCTTTGCAAATGCGGTAAAGACTAATTTTCGTATAATCTTTGCACATCACGTAAACTTTCATTGCTTAAAAAGTAACACCGTACCATTACACAGTTTGAATATTTTCGTTGCGTCATTGCTGACGAAGTGACAAACGATACTACTAAATATACCATACAAGTTAAAAATAGCATACCCGTACGTAATGACGTCATGGTCAATACTTCAGATGTCGGTATCTAGTGGTGTAACGATTAACGGGAGAAAAGGGAAGGCCGCGGGAAAGCGCGCAACAATGTACCTAAATTTGTAACCGAGATACCCTTATGAATGTGTGCGTGCGCAGTAAAATATTAGGCGTTAGATAATTATAAATGACGGTTAAAATAATGCAATTCCACACATTCTGAATTTAAAAGGCAAAATTGACAGAAAGTTTGAGTTTTTTTTTAATTTTTTATTTTTCATCATTCACCTAAATGACCTATTCTGAACCTCTACAAATTTGGGCATAGTTTGCACAATGTATATTAGAAATTTAAAAAAAAAAAACATTTTTCGCCGCACAATGAATTTATTCAAGACTTTTCGTTCGGAATAAATAAAACTTTTATTTACCGAATTTTTTATCGTAAAAGTACTTGTGCTTTTTTAGCGTGCAAAAGGGTTACAAACGAGCATATATACCACCTGATAGCAAGTGGTCTAATGAAGCAACTAGTTGCTGTTTCAGTGCATGTGGTGGACTTCATAATCATTAAATTAGCAAGCGTATTAACGATCGCAGTACGAGACTTCTCGCACCTTTCAAGTTACTGTCAGTTGTCTGTTATATGGAAAAGGTATGAGGCATAGATTTTATATACTGGCTGAATCTTAAATTATGTAATTTATTAGTAATCTAGTAATATAAATGTTATACATACCTCTTAATTTGTTAAGTAGAAACGACTTGCCAGACCCCCAGCGAGCAAACAAGCCCACTGTAATTGGCACTGAAAGACTAGGCTCTGACAGCATATCAGCCAAAGCAGCACTGTACAGCTCGTAGCCAAGCATGTTCTCGTTATCTTCATTCGTGTTCAGTTTACGTGCGCCGAATATCTGGCCTAGGATAGTCTTGTTGTAGCTCATGTCGATGTTGTATGGCGTTTCGTTCATTTTGTTAGGTTTGTATAGCAGTTGACTGTTTTTCGGGTTCCTTAAAAGGATTTCTACTATTTGCTGGAAAGAATAAAATATTATTGTCATTATAAAAAGTTATTAGTAAAAATTAAAGTTACCCAACCAGTTTAATTAATAGATTTTTTAGTGTGAAAGGAATAATGTGTCTCTGAATTATTGTTTTAAATCATAGAAATATCAGTTTTTCACACTTATCATTATTGTTGTACTTTATTCATTATGCAGTAAAAGTTTAAAGAAATAAATATGTGTTACATTTAACACTGCTCTTTATCAAAATAATCAAGACGATTATTAAATTAAGTTTATTGAAATGGTATCCACCATTACAATGTTATGTTACAGAGCGCTGGTTCTTTTCTCGCACAAAGGCAAAGCCATTCAGCGAGGAAACGCAGCCAGCGTTGTTGGCACGATACCACGGGGATTAGGACTCTGTGATAATTAAGTTATTAGTTTTAGTTTTATTATTATTATATTTTTAATATTGTATACATATATTAATAAGTTTAATATTGTTTATTAATAATATCATTGAAAATTATTAACTTTATTGACCATAATCAAGAGATTGATATTACGGCATACAGCCCACTGCCGCTATTGCACTAAAGTTACCATAGAACTCTATGACAGTGACATAGAACGGTGACGCGCGCCTTGCGCTCCAGCAGCAGCTGCAGCAGCTGTGTTTTGTCTGTGTGTCTGTGTGGTGCTGCGTACCTTGGAGCGCGCGCGCATGGCGATGTGCAGCGCGGTGTCGCCGCGGCTGTCGGCGACGGTGACGCGCGCCTTGCGCTCCAGCAGCAGCTGCAGCAGCTGTGTTGTGTCTGTGTGTCTGTGTGGTGCTGCGTACCTTGGAGCGCGCGCGCATGGCGATGTGCAGCGCGGTGTCGCCGCGGCTGTCGGCGACGGTGACGCGCGCCTTGCGCTCCAGCAGCAGCTGCAGCAGCTGTGTTGTGTCTGTGTGTCTGTGTGGTGCTGCGTACCTTGGAGCGCGCGCGCATGGCGATGTGCAGCGCGGTGTCGCCGCGGCTGTCGGCGACGGTGACGCGCGCCTTGCGCTCCAGCAGCAGCTGCAGCAGCTGCAGCAGCTGTGTTGTGTCTGTGTGTCTGTGTGGTGCTGCGTACCTTGGAGCGCGCGCGCATGGCGATGTGCAGCGCGGTGTCGCCGCGGCTGTCGGCGACGGTGACGCGCGCCTTGCGCTCCAGCAGCAGCTGCAGCAGCTGTGTTGTGTCTGTGTGTCTGTGTGGTGCTGCGTACCTTGGAGCGCGCGCGCATGGCGATGTGCAGCGCGGTGTCGCCGCGGCTGTCGGCGACGGTGACGCGCGCCTTGCGCTCCAGCAGCAGCTGCAGCAGCTGTGTTGTGTCTGTGTGTCTGTGTGGTGCTGCGTACCTTGGAGCGCGCGCGCATGGCGATGTGCAGCGCGGTGTCGCCGCGGCTGTCGGCGACGGTGACGCGCGCCTTGCGCTCCAGCAGCAGCTGCAGCAGCTGTGTTGTGTCTGTGTGTCTGTGTGGTGCTGCGTACCTTGGAGCGCGCGCGCATGGCGATGTGCAGCGCGGTGTCGCCGCGGCTGTCGGCGACGGTGACGCGCGCCTTGCGCTCCAGCAGCAGCTGCAGCAGCTGTGTTGTGTCTGTGTGTCTGTGTGGTGCTGCGTACCTTGGAGCGCGCGCGCATGGCGATGTGCAGCGCGGTGTCGCCGCGGCTGTCGGCGACGGTGACGCGCGCCTTGCGCTCCAGCAGCAGCTGCAGCAGCTGTGTTGTGTCTGTGTGTCTGTGTGGTGCTGCGTACCTTGGAGCGCGCGCGCATGGCGATGTGCAGCGCGGTGTCGCCGCGGCTGTCGGCGACGGTGACGCGCGCCTTGCGCTCCAGCAGCAGCTGCAGCAGCTGTGTTGTGTCTGTGTGTCTGTGTGGTGCTGCGTACCTTGGAGCGCGCGCGCATGGCGATGTGCAGCGCGGTGTCGCCGCGGCTGTCGGCGACGGTGACGCGCGCCTTGCGCTCCAGCAGCAGCTGCAGCAGCTGTGTTGTGTCTGTGTGTCTGTGTGGTGCTGCGTACCTTGGAGCGCGCGCGCATGGCGATGTGCAGCGCGGTGTCGCCGCGGCTGTCGGCGACGGTGACGCGCGCCTTGCGCTCCAGCAGCAGCTGCAGCAGCTGTGTTGTGTCTGTGTGTCTGTGTGGTGCTGCGTACCTTGGAGCGCGCGCGCATGGCGATGTGCAGCGCGGTGTCGCCGCGGCTGTCGGCGACGGTGACGCGCGCCTTGCGCTCCAGCAGCAGCTGCAGCAGCTGCAGCAGCTGTGTTGTGTCTGTGTGTCTGTGTGGTGCTGCGTACCTTGGAGCGCGCGCGCATGGCGATGTGCAGCGCGGTGTCGCCGCGGCTGTCGGCGACGGTGACGCGCGCCTTGCGCTCCAGCAGCAGCTGCAGCAGCTGTGTTGTGTCTGTGTGTCTGTGTGGTGCTGCGTACCTTGGAGCGCGCGCGCATGGCGATGTGCAGCGCGGTGTCGCCGCGGCTGTCGGCGACGGTGACGCGCGCCTTGCGCTCCAGCAGCAGCTGCAGCAGCTGTGTTGTGTCTGTGTGTCTGTGTGGTGCTGCGTACCTTGGAGCGCGCGCGCATGGCGATGTGCAGCGCGGTGTCGCCGCGGCTGTCGGCGACGGTGACGCGCGCCTTGCGCTCCAGCAGCAGCTGCAGCAGCTGTGTTGTGTCTGTGTGTCTGTGTGGTGCTGCGTACCTTGGAGCGCGCGCGCATGGCGATGTGCAGCGCGGTGTCGCCGCGGCTGTCGGCGACGGTGACGCGCGCCTTGCGCTCCAGCAGCAGCTGCACCATCTCCGCGTTGCGCGACCGCACCGCGCGCAGCAGTGCAGTGTCGCCGCTCTACACACACCCAAACGTACAGGAACAAACTTTTTAATAAAAGCTCAAAAAGTGGCGTACTGCAAGGACGTATAGCGTTCGGGATGTGGGCTATTACATACTCGAGCTTTTTCTTTACCTTTTCCGAACTCGTGCGTTCTCTTTCTCGACTGTCAAAATAATGTCTATTAAAAAGAAAAAAACCAACCACGAAGTTTTTACTAAAAAAAAAATCATAGAAGTTTTATGATTCATGCAAATATTTCTAAAAAGAAGCTACTAATTTGTTTCAATATCAGATTTAATGATTTGATTCAATGAGTTAGGTTAGGTTTCATTTCATATCAATAAAAAAATTCTACTGAAGACTTGGCTGTATGGGCATAGTTCCCTTTGCCTACCCGGTCACCTTAATTCTAAGTATATAAAAAAAAACATAGCTGCAGTGTGGCTCTATCACTTTAAATTATGGAGTGTAGAGTACAAGGAGAACCATCTTATAAGGGGCGAAAGTTGAAAAAGTGTCCTACTATTTACTGAAAATAGAGGTTCCAAAACCTACCACAATAGCGCTGGCGTTTGAAAAACTACGATATGAAGATAGCTGTTGTGAACGGAGTGAAGTCAGCTGAATTCAAATATTTAAAAAAAATTCATGACTAGAGTAGTTAGTAAAATGCAATATATACAATATCTCAACTATTTACGTTGTACAAAACCAAGCGTATTGGTCGGTCCTTGTTTATTTCTCCATCTTATTCTAATTACTTTTGGCGCTTATTTTTAAATTTATCCTATGCTACTGCAGCGTCACCCTTATTGGACACGTTTTTAAGGACACTTTTCATATATAGAGATGGTCCGACTTCTACTCTACACTCCATACTTTAAATGTACTCTGCAGGTAACGAAAACATCATGAGGCCCACTGGATACCTAATTGAAATTTTACAACACGCATTAAAGCAGCGCGTGCTCTTCCCTGTTCCAAAAACCTTCTCAGTAAGGAGACAAATTGTCACACTGTTGTGCCTTGCACATATATGTAGCCTGTGTCATTGTAATTTATAAAATTTAATTAACTCTCGGTAAAATAACGGCTGTATCTACTGACTTAAGCTCTTGCAATAAACATTTTATCTTTCTGGCTTAAAAATATTAACAAATGCAGACTTACCTAATCAAAATGATTATACAAAGGTTTAAAAAATAATTAATGCTAAGACTTAATAAGAAAAAATAAGCCACTGAACATATCATGTCTAATTTTTGCAGTCACGTGTGGACTTCCGACATTTCACAATGAGCTACGTCACGTGTTCACATGTATCAGTTTTTAGTTTCACCGGACAGACATAACACATATATTTGAGATCGTACGGGAAACCCGTCGCCAAAAATAACAAAAACGAATATAAAACACTTACACTTGTACTAAGCTCAAGGTCTGGATTAGAGGCTAATAACAGCTTCAATATAGCGACGTGGCCTTTTTCCACGGCGGTGTACACCGGCGTCTTTCTATCCTTGCCCGGCAAATCGACGTCCACGTGCTTCTTTAGCAATGCTTCTACGATGTTCTTGTGGCCTCCCTTCACAGCGTGGATTAGCGGGGTGTCTTTTGAGTGATCCTGTTTTAGATCAATTAAATGGAAACAAATTACATACTACAAAAGCCTTGGCTGCAAGATATTTTAAGAATATGTTTTAACAATCTATTGTTGACGCGCTATATTCGAAAGATCGAACTAGGTAACTACAGCTCGAAATTGACGAAATCATCATCCCATACTCCCCTGTTTCTATCCTTCAAAATTGAAGCGACAGTTTTTCAAAAATAGATATGTAAGGAGTATTTTGGCTACATCTGTATTTTTATTGTCGTAAAATTTGATTTCTGGATGTCTAATGGATGGATATATTTTAGTTATTTTAAAAATTTACAGGTTTTGAAAATAATCAATGAAAAATAACAAGGAAGAATACGTTTGTATGGAAATAAAGCTTTTTTGACGGCTCCGTGGCGCAGTGGCTTAGCAATCCGTTGTTGCGCTGGGGGCCGCGGGTTCGAATCCCGCACGGAACAAGTATTTGTATGGCCTACAAATAATTGTTCCGGGTCTGGATGTTTGCCCTTGTGCAATTTATGTTTGTAAACTGCCTCCACGACACAGGAGAAAATCCTAGCGTGGGGGTAACGTTTTAAAAAAAAAAGCCGCACTAATATCGTTTTTATGTAATATGAATGAAGCAATTAGATAATACCATAGCACTTTAGGAAAAAATATTCCAATATTTTAACAATTTAGTAGTAGTTAGTGAGTAGATAAGGAGATGAATTGGGAAAAGGTGCAAGTTCTAGATTTTCAACATTAGTGCTGGTCATACCTTGCAATTTCAATTTGTATGTTTGAAAATGAAAATAAACAAAGGAAACCGTCCATCACACATATAGTCAAATATCTAAGAAAAAATTGAATAATATAATGCTCCTAGTGTTGCATGATATTCTAAAAAGTACGTGGGTCCTGTGTTCCAATCCCACACGAATTTTAATATTATGGTGAACTCTGTGTCCTAGACACTTCATTTAAAACTTATATGTGTTTACGTCAGATATAGTGCGAGTTAGCAAATGCCTATCACTATGATGCACGATGTGAGAAAAAAACCATAAATTTGTTAACTGAAAAATAACGCTGTAGTCAAAGCTTTTCAAAAAGATATCTGAAAATCCTTGATATGAGGATTACTTTTTTTTTGTAGGTGAGGGGGCAACGAGCATGCGGCTCACCTGATGGTAAGTGACTACCGCCGCCCATGAACAACTGCAACACCAGGGGAATCGCAGATGCGTTGCCGGCCTTTTAAAAAGGAGTAGGCTCTTTTCTTGAAGGTCTCAGTCTCCCTGATTAGGCTAATTATTGAATATACATTACCTGAACATTAATGTAAGCTCCGGAATTGATGAGGGCCAGTGCAATGTCATAGTATCCTTCTTTGCAGGCAATAGCGAGTGCGGTATAGCCTTCCTTGTCCAGCGCGTTCACGTTGGGCTTGTGCTCGAGAAGCATCTGCACAATCTCAAAGTGGTTACCTGAAATAAGCATTGATTATTTATTAATCCCTTAAAAAAATAACTGTTCTCCATTCTAGACGAAGGCTTTTTAGCGTAAAGACCAGCATAACTGCTTTCCATTATCAATTTTGGATGACCGAAACTTTTCCACAATATAATCAGATTTTCATTACAGGGTCGGCTCGACGGGGGAAGTCCATGGTTTCACCAGGCCTGTATCACTCCACGCTTTAGGCATGAAAATATACCTACGCTACGCGGCCATATAGACCCATGTGAAAACTAGTGAATGTGAACTAGTTTGTCATCCGCACTTAAATGAATTCACAAAAAAATAATATTCGAACCCAGGCCCAGCGTCGTAGTCGAGAGATATATACTAAATTACGTCACAAACAAATTTAAATGTTAACGCGGTGGTCAAACATGCTATTTGTATGTGCTATAAATAATTTTATCTAATTAAAATAGTTCATCTTCGTCTAAATAGCGACCCGAAAGAGAAGGAGGTACAGTGCTCAAAGTAGACCTCAAATATCCTTGTCTACAGACCTTTAGCAGACATTATGTTAACCAACTAAAATGGCGAGCAATGATCTATAGCCCAGAGCATTATTGTCACATTTAACAAACCTGACGAAATTTACATCAACGATATTAACTAATTTCTTGTAAGAAGTAAAAATCAAATACAATTTTATTTGACAATAATAAGCATCTCCCCCAACAAAGGAGTATCTACCTACTTCGTTTGCGGAAATACTTTTTACTAGCTTGCAGTAAGGGATGTTCCAGAGAGTTAAGAGACTTGGTAAACAAACAGTGCGCGGAGTTCGAATCGAATATCGAGCCACTGACGCTGCGCGAAAGGTTTTGAAAGCATAGGTGGCGTGTTATTGTTACCTTGCGTGGCTTGCAGCAGCGGCGTCCAGCAGTACATGCCGGCGGTGTTGGGGTCGGCGCCGGCCTTCAGCAGCGCCGCGCAGGAGAGCGCGTCGCCGGCGCGCGCCGCCCACGTGAGCGCGGACGTGGCGTACTTGTCGCACGAGCTGGCGCGCGCGCCCGCGCCCAGCAGCAGCTGCACCACGCCGCTGTGCCCGCGCCCCGCCGCCCACACTAGCGAGCTGTGGTCATCCACCGTGGTTTTATACGTGCTAGAGCCACGCTGCAGCCATATTATGGTTGTAGCACTAATGGCTCGACTGGACCGGAGAAAGACCATGCTCTCACAGAGTAACAGAGTAAATAGCAGCTTAATGCTGCTGTGTTTCATATGGTGAGTGAGAACCAGAGACCCTTTTTACTGGAAGCGAGGCATGCCATCTTCGTCCTCAGGGGTGACAACGCTTCTGTATTTTCATTCTTAATCAAGGACAGATGTAGGCCACATCATTCACTTAGCATCAGGTGGACTAAGTGCTTATTTACCACACTTATTTCATAAGAAAAAAGAACTTTCACGAAAAATAATCAAGTCCTCTACACACCTAATGTCGGTGATGGCAGTCAGTCGCAACGGAGACTGGCCATCTGTGTAGGACAGGATTATAGTGCACGAGTATGTGCGTTCTCTATTCCCTCACTCTCATAGCCCGGTGGTACGGCAATCCCACACGAACGGAGTGATTTAAGCCGCCGGACCAGCGGCTTTAAGTGTTTTCCGACGCGCAGTGAAACACCGCCAAATTTTTGATTCCAGACTGCTGCTAGAAACTTCTAGACAAAGAAACTCAATAATTTTCGCCGTCCGAATCGACCCCGAAACCTCATGATCAGCAGTAGCCTTTACGACCACTAGATCTACGATGCAGTCAAGCATTAAACACCAGCAAGGAAGTAATGCCGTGACATTTAAAACTAAGTCATCACCCGGTGACTTCACAGGTGGCGGTATAACTATTAACCACAGCAGGAATGTTAAAGTTGCAAGACGTCTGGTACTGCTATCGTCAATCTGTGACGAATAAGGCAAACCCTCCCTACAACGGTACAGGCCCGTGTTCAGCAAAATACATTTACGTTCTAATTATAAAGAAAAAGTATAATCGTTTGGCGTTCTCAACGCTTTTTATCGTACTATAGTTATATATAGTATATTACGGAATATTAGTATATTTCGGAAAATACCTCTGTCCTGGGAAGAACCAGAAAGAAACCCAGCGGGACTTTTTTTAAAAACATGATTTCACTTAACAATAATTTTGTTTATTCAATTTTAAGTGAATTTTTATAGAACCATCATGGTGGCGACCACCTTATTCCCAGGGGTTATTTTCATTAACGTATTCCTTGATATTATAATAACCCTTTTTGTACAGTTTTTCTTTAATAAAACTTTTAAACTTGTTTAATGACAAACTTTGAACAAGTTCTGGGATTTTGTTGTAAAAGCGTATACATTACCCCATAAATAAATTACTAATTCTGTGGAATGTACCTAGTAACTGGCATTACAAGCTTATGTTTGTTCCTAGTGTTTAAGGTAGTTCCTAGTGTTTACATTACATTTTCATAAATATATTGCGATGCCTAAGTTAATGTGTTTATTTCTTTAAATTTTTGTTTGAGGGACTCTTTACAATTTAGGTTATAAATCACACGTACGGCTCTCTTTTGCAAAATCGCCGCCCATGAACAACTGCAACACAAGGGGAACCAGGAGAATCGCAGATGCATTGCCGGTCTTTTAAAAAGGAGTAGGCTCTTTTCTTGAAGGTCCTTAAGTCGTATCGGTCCGGAAAAATCGCGGGTGGTAATTGATTCCACAAGAAAGTTGTGCGAGGAAGAAAAAATCTTCTAAATCGTACAGTAGTGGACCACCAATCATCCAGATGGTGTGGATGGTATCAGGAGTTCTGCCGCGATGTGCGTTCGTGAAATTTGGCGGCTGGGATTAATCCGAACAATTCCTTAGAGCACTCCGTGGTAAATGCCAAAGAAAATGCAAAGGGATGCAACATCCTTTCGCAGCGCCAATGAATATACAAAATATAAATAATAAATATACAAAATACTATATTCGTAAAGAGACTGGAATATTGATAGGGTTCAAAACGAGTGGACTTCAGTTTGTGGTAAATATTGCTTAATGTATTTGCTATATAAGTTTCAGGGATGTTCAATGCATAGTTTTACAAACATATTTACAGAGAACACACTGTACAACGATATTTTAGTGGACGAGATATTTCGCTCCTATTTTATATATAATACTAGCTGACCAGGCAGACGTTGTTCTGCCCTTTCCGAACAACCATTTACTATCCTATCTCTCAAGTTGGACCAGTCTGCAAAATCTCATTGAAATCAGTTCCATCTGTTGAATATTTACAGCAACACGTGGTGGTTATACTACTAAATTGTAGCTTATATTAAACGTTTGTATTTTTAACATAGCGCCATCTATTGAATATTTACCTATATTATTATTTACTATATCAACAGATATCGTCATCTGACAGAATCGTTTGGAGCTAACAGAAAATTGTGACTGTCAAATAATAGGCAAATAATTTTCAATAAAATAATATTGTATTGCGACTATAAATTGAGATGTAAGCTATCCTATCTTTTAAGTTGGACCAAACTGCACACAGTATGCAAAATTTCATTGAAATCTGTTCAGTAGTTTAGGAGTCCATCGCGGACAAACAACGTGACACGTACTTTTTATATATAAAGAAGAATAAGCATTAATATTTTGGAAATAAAGATTGTAACAAAATTAAGGAATGTGTTTTAGTGATGTTTCAGAATAGCGTGGTAGTAATGAACAAAGAAATATAATACAATAGCAGGGTGTACAACGAGTAATAGATAAGAGCGGTAATTGACGGTGTTCAAGGGAAAATAGATAAGAGGAAAGGCTGAATAATGGAACGCTAATGAGGATGCAGGTCTACCGGATATCAATTAGATATTAGTTAATTTATCTTCACATATACGGAACCGCGCATACTACGCAAATACGGACCGCAGATTCGGGTTCGGAGCATGCCAAAACCTTCTTTATTTTTAGGATCCGTCGACCCACCGTCAGCCGATGAGGGCTGAGAGGCGTACCAGTTCTGACTCAGTGAGCCAGAAATGGTACAACTTGACTACTTCTTACCTATTTCTGCTGTCAAATAGCAGTGCATGCACTTTTGTGTTCCAGTTTGAAGGGTGCAGAAAACCAGTATAATTAGAGCCTGTGAGGCATTCCATCTTAGACAGACAGATGTGTTTTTCACCTTTGGGGGTGACAACGCATATCTGTCTGTCTGCCTGCACTGCTGTGTTGCCTTTTTAAGGGATTAGAGAGCCAGTATAACAACAGTCATTCCAGCTTAACCCTTAGAGGCAATAACTTATCAGTAACCTATCATATTCAAAGGAATCGTTGCATATTGTGGCCCATGGTGTTTACACAGTCGCCCGTTGCTTAATGTTTAGTTCGTCATCGAACGCTGACGAATAGGTGCACTGTTGTATTCGCCTAAATGTGGCTGTCGTGGATGTAATAAGGAGAATCTCAAGCGGTCGTGATTACTGCAACGTCCATCGTAAGTGCTAACCAGGCAGCAATGAGCCATGCATCATTGTGTGAACACCTTCTCGTGGCACATGGCCGAACGTGGTCCAATGTGTACTCGAGTCTAACTGTTAATCGAGTAATTGCTACATGAGGTATGGACAAACGTAATCTTAGTTTTCGAAAACTCATATTATCAGTTGCATCTTTACATCTGATTTATTTGGGTTACTATGATAAATAAAATTTAAGTCGTTTTATAAATCCTTGTGTGTTAATAAAATAAAAGACCACATAAAAATAAAAATTATGTGTAATTAAAAATATAGTTTTAATGAATGCAAGTATACAACGAACCGCGGCCATAACTTACCGTTTATTGTCAATAAAACAAGGGAATAAAGTAATGCTAAGCTGCTTAAGCGTAATTTATTAATGCTTTCAATATAATGAAAGTTTATGTTGTTATCTATGACATCTATATAGTTTTTATTGAGATTACTTACTACGCATTACGTAAATTACAACAGAAAAATCAAGTTATAGTAAGTCTACAGATTTTTGATATGTATGTACATTATATGAAAATAGGAAATACTTACTTGATATTATAATTCCCATGGGCATGGACATCGGCCCCTTTTTCCAGTAACAGCGCGACCGCCTCCTCGTGGCCTTTGTATGAAGCCCACATAAGAGGCGTCCATCCACCCTAATGATAGGAATATTTTAATTAATATGATGAATAGCAATCCAAAAGTATTCGTTACCAATAAATTATAAAGATATTAAGTTATTTATATGGGTATGCCAGAAGAAGCATAAAAGCAAGTTGAATGCAGTGGAGATGCGATCTCTTCGTAAAATGTGCGGCGTCACCATGGCCCACCGAAAGCGAAACGAAGAGATTCGCAATATGGCAGGTTTGAAAGATGACCTTATCACAAAAATTGATAAGGGCGTGCTTCGATGGTTTGGGCACGTTGAGCGAATGAGTGAAGACCGAATGGTGAAGAAAATATATAGCGTGAAAGTTAATATTAAAAGGTGTCGAGGTAGACTGAGACTAACTTTCGAAGACCATGTGAGCAAACTGCTCGAAGAGGGGAGGGTCAAGAGTACTCGGATACCTAGACGTGCATGTATGAAGAAGATAATGAATCTGAAAGAAGCGAAAGAGGTATGTAAGGATCGTGACACTTGGCGGTCTGTTCTCTCTGGCTACCCCGTCAGGGATTGTGCGTGACGATAAGTAAGTAAGTAAGTTATTTATTACACTTATTGTATATTTATATACTTAATATAATATTTCATGACGTCATTATAGAGTGATTCATTATTTAGTAATCATGATTATATCTTGGAAATCAATAGGGATAAGCCTTGAATGTTTTGTTCGTATCCCTAGTGTATCTGGCATTGCATCATTCTTTTATTTTCTTTGAAATGTACCTTTATGAAACTATAGAATAATAATTTTAATCTTTTTACTTCAATTTTTTTTAATAAAAAACAAAGTGTTTTGTTGCTCATGTGATTATAACTCACAGTATGTTTCCAGTAACAAATCTTTGAATTTCAATAGCTGTTAACTATATTAATTAATGCGCATATATAATTTTATGGTTGTGTTAACTAGATTGCAGTAAAACTATAATATTTGCTTTCTTTTACACTTGCATCAAAACGATTAATTGAACTTGTTTTAAGATTTCACGATGTTGTTATATATTAACAAATTGATATTTTTGCAAAAAGTCTGTTTGTTCAACGTATCGGCCTTCAGGCGTCTGTCATCAGTGTCTGAAATAAAAACAGTAACGAAGCTATGGCACCGCGGAGCGCTAATAAAGGGAACTTTTCTATAATTATACTGTTTATGATAGAAGTACTCTATGTGTCACTGTTGGTGTATATTTTAACCAGATTTTAGTATGCGTGAATGTCATTGACATCTTGGCAGAGCTCCATTAGTAGTATAAATATACATATTTTGGTGCACAGTCGAGAATACATTTTGGTCATTGCTCCATTAAATGTATGTCAGATTGTTTGCAGCAAACTCCAGTATAAAATTTCAAGTCAACTTTAAAACTTTAGATTCTGGCACATAATATATAAATAGTACTTGAGGAGAACACTACAACACCACCTCTGGTAGTTAGTAGCAATTGATAACTGTAAATCACGATGAGATAAAACGACTACAACAGAGGGAGGACGGCACCAGGTCGTAGGAAGTTAAGATATCAGAATACTCACGCAGTCCCTGGAGTCAACTAGAGCGCCAGCGTCGAGTAGGTCCCTCATTACGGGGAGGTGACCTCCGCGCGCGGCAAAGGCCAGAGGCGTCCAGCCGTCGGCGTCGGCCGCGCATGCGTCCGCGCCCGCCGCCAGCAGCACGCGCGCAGCGGCCGTGCGCCCGCTCTCCGCCGCGCACATGAGCGCCGTCGTGCCATTCTAATGGTAGTATTTTTTTAAATGTTTATTCAAAATACCATTCATTTCGTACAAATTTATACTAGTTTCTACGAATAAGAACCATTCTTATATCTGTGTATATCGGTTACTCAGATTCTACTGCGAATATTCCCATTACGAAGTCTATCACGCAGACAATCTCCGAGCATTATCCTCTCCATAGCTCGCTGAGCGACATTGAGCTTCCTCATACGACCAGCAGTAATGGGTCGCGTCTCAGATCAATTTATAATCCCGATAGGAGGATAGGATTGAGCTTTCTCATTCCCCAGTATCAAAGAAACATCGTACTTTTCAAATCCGACAACGACAGCTATTGAATTAACCCTTTCGCTGTCCCGTGCACTACATATAGGTCATTGCTATTGTCTTACTATTGTGTCAGGAAAGCGGACAGTGAACGTGTTAAGTTTAATAAATGAGTACTTACTAGGTAGGTTATAAGCATCTATCAAAAATAATGTAGATATAGGGATTAAACTAAAAATTAACATGACTTGTGTGCGAGTAAACCCGTACATTTTTATATGTTAGCGTAATTTGAGCGCGTGCTCGTATATGACGTCACTAAATTGCATTGTATTAATATTTTGTTTTATGATAAATTCAGTAGTACCTATTAGCAAAGCGTTACGATAAACAATGTTTAATTTACATCCTTAGGCCTTAGGCCTCTTAGGCCGGTATTCAGAGACAATCTCGAGTGCAAATTCAAACTCCACGTCAAAATTTGTAGAGTGGTTATAGTATGGACTAGACTCAAACTTTGACATTGCGGAATTTAGGTTCAAACTTGAGATTGTCTGTTGAGATTGTCTCTTGAGATTGTCTCTGAATATTTCCGGAGTATCGGAACACAGATTTTAGAAGCTTTTGATTATAAGAAATGAAGAGATATGTATGGGATTCCCTCAAAATTTAGCGAACAAAAATTATCGATATTAAGAACCATTAAAAAATTAAGGTGTATTCAATGCACGAGGGTTTAAATTAAATACTTATAATTTAGGTAACACAGTCCAGCCTGGTGATAATTCACATCATTACTACGTCATATCGATGTACATTTTGTTCATTCTCTATACATTTTTTGTGTTGCGTTGTTGTTTATTGGTCTATATGGAACGATGTGTTAAAAGGCTTATTGGTGACCCGAATTTGGTTAAAACCAGTCTCACCAGCCTCGAACACAGGCGCAAAGTAGCCAGCCTTCCAGATTTCTACAGGATGCTTTTGTACGTGGTAGAGCCATGCTGCAGCTATATTACTGGTATAGTTGTAGCACCAAACGGTTTGACCGCAGAAGGACCACGCTCCCACATAATACCAGCGTAAAATAGCAGCTTAACGCTGCTGTGTTTCGTATTGTGGGTGTAGAGAACCGGAGACCCTTTTTACTGGAAACGAGGCATTCCATCTTAGTCCTCACGGGTTGACAACGCATCTGCATTTTGATTCGTCATCCAGGACAGATGTAGATATCTATGGGCCACAGCAACCATTTACTATCAGGTGGACTGTGCTCGTTTGTTACCCTTATCCTATAAAAAACAATGCAATTCGGAGTGTGTACAGGAATTGCATAATTCAATTCCTCCCTCTCCCTTCCACCATCAGGCAACCAGACGTTCGGTCACCCTTTCGTTGTTGACTTACCACGCATTCGAACCAAACGATTTGCTACATCGTTCGTCATGCGTGCAGCAAAGAGTGGAATAAGTTGACATCATCTGTCTTTCCATCTGATTACAATGTGGGTGGCTTCAAGGCAATAGTGAATAGGCTTTGTCAGTGCGCTTAACCATCTTAGGTTACATCACCACTTACAGGTGGTTATCAGGTGGGATTGTAAAAAAAAACATCTATACAAAATTAGCTCTTTCATTTTTTTACATCTAAAATTATTTCTCTCTTTATGGGCGAATTACATAATAGTTATAATAATAAATCGTGGATAATTGCGAATTCATATTAATATTTTAATATTTATGCGGCAGTCACAATGAGCAGCAATGTTTAAATTAAAGATGAGTGGAAAATGTTTTTAAAATCAATAATTTCAGTTGTTTATTTCTTTGACCACTAATTTTTATATCAAGCCTAAATTAGGCGATTAGATTTATGCCTATAAGGATCTGATATAAGTACAATGTTCTAAGATTACCTCGTCTTTGTCGTCAACATTGAAATTCTTGTTATTGGCCAGATACTGCTGTAGCTCCGTCGTGTCATCGCTGTTCACCAATTGCGAGAGCGTCTTAAAGCACGCAAGCGACACCATCGACTCGCTGCGGTGGAGGCTCTGTTACAAAAATTAAAAAAAAAATAAAAATTATAAATCGACCGTTCATTATATCGACTTCAAAGATCTCATCAACACAATATTTCTTTGAGCAGGGAGGACAATTTTTTTTCAATTCAGTGTTTATTAGGGATATTTGTAAGAATTGAAGATAAGGGGATCATTAAAATTATAAGTACATAAGTATGTCATTTCAAAATTAACCAAAATATACTTTTTTCTACGACCACAAGAGCCAAGTAGTTTAAAAGTTTTAAGTGTACGTCAATAGTTTGGGTAGCGCCTGCGTATCAAAATTGTTAATACAAGTAACACACAAGGTAACACATATTTTGCAAGCTAACGCCAAAGGACACAGGTACACCAAAATGTAGGAAAACAATGATATTATTTAATTATTAAGCACCTCACGTCGTTGCAGTGTCCATCGCTTCATTTTGTTTAAGTTATTAAAATTTGAATAACAAAAATATGAAATAAATAAGCAGCCAAATCAACACAACATGCAAACGTTTGCTTGACACGATTCATAATGTTCGTTGTGAACATTATTTATAGATATTATAATGATAACGATATCACAAGGTAGCTTAATTAATTCTATACGTCAAAATGTTTGAACCTATGTTTTTTCTTTAAACATAATAAATGTTGTTATAAATATAATTTCTCTAACTCTTCTAATTGAAAATGCACTTCAATTAAAGCAAACATTATGTAATTTGTTATGAAAATATATCGAATATAAATTAATTGTTTCGGAATTGTAAAAAAAAAAATAGCTTCTTATCATTATCTTTTGCTACTTTGCTGCTTATCTTTCTTTTTTTAGAAAAAATACGGGCTGTAACCTGAACAATGCATGCGTTCAAAATTATAGGGGCCGTTAGTTATAAAAATCACAACAAACAATTATTTCATTCGTCGGACAAGGTTATAATGAAGCGGTTTCACACTAGAAAAATATCTACGCAGACCGTATTGGAATGTCGCCGGAGAGCAAAACCATGGAATGGGAAGCCATGGCTGAAGCGACGCTGCTCGCCAGGCGGCGCCGTGACAGTGAAGCGAGGCACGTTGAGGTGCGGACCGGCGGACTGAGCCCCCGAGTGCTCCGCACTGCCGCCACCCACTTGAAGGTGAAGGAATGAAGACCGCCGCCGTTTGTGATTGCGCAGTACCGGTGGTGCAAGCATCGGACCCGCGTAGCTGTTACTTTTCTCTCGGCGTGTTGGCGGACCTTCCTCTACCACATTTATCTCAGATCTTTCTGAACCGGAACCACTTCGATCCGTATCCGATGACCCTGGGGATTCCTGAACCGCCTCGAGAGGAGCTTTTTCCAACAGCGTGACGGGCGGTCTCGAAACATTCTTAGGCTTATGTATGTTAGCGATAAGACATCTGATGTGCACGTACTCTTCATCGCTGCCAGAAGGCTGCAGTAGTTGTGGCGGGAGGGGCATCTTATAAATGATTCCCGCATAATAACACGAGCGCACCGCGAAGCGTCCTGTGACAGATTTGCGAGCGTGATGACTAGTGAGTAAGCTGCGGTACGGGGATTACGGCCTGTCTCGCGTGTGACGTTTCACGTTGGGCGGTCACTATTTGGAGTGTAGTGGCAGGGCGGGCGGCAGGCGGACGCGATGAATGAACGTCGGCGGATACGTACTAAGGAATGAGAGCCGTATGTGCGCTGGACCAAGCGTTTAAATTTAAAGATTGCGGAGACGGAGCGCAGAACTTCTCGCTTGGGGGGTAGCATGTCGCACGGCGTCAACCGTCCACACACTGTGTGCAATACACAGATTACTTTTTATTTATAGTAGGTGCGTTGTGCGTTGTGTGCGGCCGGGCCGGACCAGGCAGCAAGCGCTAAGTCTGCCACCACTACAACTTTCCGCCGTTTACTCTCATTGTACTTTTTGGATTTTCCATAATTATACAAATGAACAAACAATATTATTATTTAATGCGGGTGTCTTCAAGAAAAGAGTGAGTACACAGAACAAATAATAGTACTAAGTATACCATCTTCGGTTTTATCACCACTTACCATCAGCAGGTGGTATAGTAGGCAAGTACTGGAAACATCAAATAGAAGTAATAAGTGAATGATAGTTATTTGATAAGCGTTTAGAGCGTTATATTTTTTATACTTATTATAATTTTATGTTCTACAAGTAAACAAAAGTATACGCAAGAAATAGATGTTTGCTTTTTCTATTTTTAAAACCTTATTGGCCAAAGTTAAAATGTTGTGTATTGGATGATTGACCGGTAAGCCAGACATTCATACAAAAATACTGTATTATCAATAAGTTCAATAATATTGAAGTCAGAGTATTGAATAAATAATATTCAATTAGGCACATACTGCATTTCACTTCAAAAATTTCGTACCTATTTTGTTTATTAACCCTTTCGCTGTCCCATGAATAATGAACATGAATAATATTTCGATTGTTTAACTATTGTGTCTATTTTGCGGACAGGGAAACTGTTAGTGCTACATATTTTCTAAAGTATTATCTATACGTCTATACATACAAATAAAACTGAAGTGTTTGTCTGTAATATCGAAGTAACTGCTTTTTATTATGTTACTTAATGTACTCAGGTAGTTATTTTGCATGCCACGAAGACATGAATAACCATTTTAAAATTTTTGTCTGTCTATCTGTACGGGCTAATCTTCGGAATGGCTGAACCGATCGTAATAAAACGTCACGAACGGATAGAGAACAATGTCAGGAGTGGATCTAGTCTATATTTTATACGGAAATTTGGAGATTTTTTTTTTGGGAAAACGAATAAATTATTAAATAATTTTTTTTGTTGATGATTATTTTAAACCTAAATGACGCCATATTAACAGATGCAGGCGGCAGCTTATTGACGTCTTATATTATTTATTTATTACCAACAGACTGGTGTATATACTCGTATGTCAGCCACATTTCGCTTTAAGGAAATAATAAACTTTTACAAAAATTATGTAGTCCTAAATGACAACCCGTTACTGACGATATTGACCATAGTTTTACGCTTTACTTTATACTAAGGAATTTAAATCACAAAATCACGTTATACTAATCACAAAATCACCTTATATACTAATGTGATTTTGTGATTTATGTACACAGAACAGGTACCAATTAACAAGTTAAAAGTCGTAAAGACATAATTTAAAAATAATAAAAAAACCATAGCACTTATTATTCACAAAAAGCTAATCTATACATATAAATAAAATTTAAATGTCGGTCTGTAATTTTGAAATAACTAGATTCTATTATAATCTCAGGGGATTATTTATTTTGTATGCTATTAAGACATAAATAACATTTTTTTAAATTTTTGTGTCTGTCTGTCTGTCCGAGATATTCTTCGGAATGGATAAACGGATTGTAATGAAACATGACGATCAGATAACGAGCAATGCCAGGAGTGATCTAGGATATATTTTATTCGAAAAACTTGGACATATATAAAAAAATATAAATTAATGGTTTTTCGATCACTTCAAATCTAAATAACAAGTATTCAATAAAAAGTTTTCGTACTTTACATTTTTCTTACAATTTTATTTCTAAAAATCAAGTTACACGAACAGTTTAATGGATACGAGTAAATAAATTCAATCCGGTTGCCGCTACTATATTTATTATGTATAAAAAAGAAAAACGCTCACAAGTGAAGATAAGCAAAGTAAACGAAGTAAAAAGAATAACAGCGTTACAGGAATCCATCCAGTAGAGAGGCAGGACCAGTGTGCTCGTAAATGCGTACAATTTATGTAATACTTATGTGGCTAATTCCTGGAACGCTCAAATCTAAAAATATCATGCGACTTTAATAGTTTCCGATCTGTTGGAATATAAAAGGCGATCATTAGGGGAAAACACTGACTTTATTTAATCCTAAATTATTTGGACAAAAAATATATTTTGTCTTGAATTGAAAAAGAAACATTAAAGTTAATGAAAATAGTAATAATAAAATATGTAGAAAAAATGTTACTGAAAGAAACTTTAGAAACGTATTTCCACAGCGATCGCTTCTTCGAGATGTGCGCTGTGTATTAGCGCCATTAAAGAAACCCATTACCCCCCATTTGATTTTGTGAACGACGTATGAGGCATCACCGAGATCTTTAAACTGGTAATATATAGCGACATATTCTTATTTAAATAAGATATATAACATAATAAATTCCACCATCACCAGAACTGTAAAATCCATCCACAATTACAATTCACATTGTGACCAGGATTAAGAAAGGAATGCTTCGGTGGTTTGGTCATGTAGAAATAATGAATGAGGAAAGAGTGACAAAGCAAATTTATGTTGCAGAGGTGAACGGCAGAGTCGGGAAGGGTCGCCCTAGGCGAAAGTTTATCGACCAAATTGGCGATATATTTAAAATGGGCCAAATCAAGAGTACCTTTAACCGACGAGCGTGTATGCGTAGGTATATGGATGTGGAGGAAGCGAGAGAGGTGTGTCAGGATCGTGCCAAATGGAAGTCCATAGTCTCTGCCTACCCCTCTGGGTGACAGGCGTGAGTGTTTATGTATGTATGTATGTAATTACAATTCATCTGGTGTTTCAGAAGTTCAGGTGCGGCAGTGATCACTTAGCATCAGGTGAGCCGTATTCTAATGCGTAAAAAACGGGGTTGTCAACACGTGACAGCCACTAAACATTTAGTTAAGGAAAATGTTTTTCTATACCCTATGCCGTATGATGACTGCGCAATGGAGTTCATCACACACCATTTCGTCTCGTGGGTGCCGTAAACAGTGACTTTGAAAATGCTAGAAAGATCTTATGGCTTCCGGCAGATGATGGTTTCCTAGCTAGCATGGCTTATTTTCTGCTTATAAGTACGTTTGGGTAGGTACCACCGTCTTACCTTTCTCTATTACAGCACAGTGTCAGCATTGCTGTGTCCCGGTTTGCAACACTTTGAGAGCCGGTATAATGAAAGGCTGTGAGGCATTCCAGCTTAGTTAGCGACATATCAGTGGCCTTCTTTGGTTGAAGCTAGTTGCAGGTGTCCTAGGCCAGCAGTGCAGCAGCCACTCACCATCAGGTGGACTTTAAGTTTGTTTGTCACTTAAATTTTGTAAATTTAAATAACCATCGTGTTTGCCATGTTTTTGCCAGGCATAAATTACCCAGACCAGTGACGGGGAGCAGCGTCAAAGTTGCGAGACGTCTGGTACTGCGGTCGGCAATCCAGCTCCCAAGCGTGGCGATTAAGACATAATCTGCCTACTATGGGAGAGAACCATGTCTAGTAGTAGATTTTTACGGGCTGATAATAAAGAAGACCAAATATTTCCTAATGCAGTATATTTAAAAAAAAATCTTACTTATTTTAACGGAAAATTACTTTTCTTTACAAAATTTAATGACTTTAAGGACTGAAGATAATACGTAAGACTGAAAATAATATATAACAATAAATTATACCACAAAGAATGGCACTCGGGGGCAGAAGCCAAAATAGGAAGCAGGTTAGACCAAGTGGGACCGTGCAGAAATCAGTGAGCGCTTTAAATTGAAAGAAGAATTTTAGTATTAAATTCATCACAAAACCTTTTTTTAATTAGTTTGTCATAATGTAGGTATTTATTTTTGCGGCGTTATAAGTTTCAAATATTTGTATTCTTAGGACATGACATTTGACGACGGTTGATGATTGATTTGATGGATTTACATTTTGAGTTTACCTGTGCATAGGTATGTACATTGTTAATTTTATCTCTTTTTTTTAAATGACCCGTCATGTAGGTAACATTCGTGAAATACACATTTGAAGTGGAAATAAAAGTGGAAAAAAATATGTATAAATATATATAGAATATAATAAGCGTTTAAAAGCATTTAAAAAATTTTAGTTTGCAAACATCCGCGCTAAAAGCTAATTATATAAAAGCTTTTAAAAAAGTAAATTTTTTAATAGCTTTTATATAATGGATTTCCGCAAAGTAACGCCTGATTCTATTAATTATAATATAATAAGCGTTTATTGCATGAATCACAAGGTATGAACGAATGTTTTATATAAGCCTCAGATATGATCAGGCATAATATTTGACGTACAAAAATGTTTACTAAATGTTTACTGTAATGTTTAGTCTAGTTATACCGAGATATTTCCTTGGGAATTAATAAAAAAAAGTAGTGAAACTTTTTTTAGATGTACCTAAACTAAGTTTTACTATATATCTACATAAAATACACTATGACGTGGTTTAATGAATTGTTGTCAATTTTTTTTGTCATTGTGAATTGATTTAATTGCTATAAAAAAACTTACTCCTAACAAAAATAAATCGTTTGACGAAAATCCAAGCAAAGTTAAGCGTCCCAAATCATTAGCCTAATAAAATGCTTATTCACTCCTGGCTAGGAGAATCCCATTTTTTTATTCGTTATTTATTTAGCCAAGCCATAGCTGGAAGCGTATTTCGCTACAAATGATGTTCATTCTAAAATCAGTCATAACCACTATAGTAGTGTTGGGAATAGTTGTTAAGTGCAGTGGTGTTGAATTTAGTAGTGGTAATAGAAGAGAGGTTGGTGCTCTTTAAACTAGATAATAATAGGTATGAAACCGATGTATCGATCACATTTATAATCAATTACCATCATAAAATCGGATGAAATTGATTGATTTGATGTTTACATCGTTTTCTCCACATTTTAACTACAACTAACTTTCGATTTTAGATTCCTATGTTGTTTTATCAAGAACAAAATCTTAATAAACAGGAGATTTAGAACAACATTTGCCTACCCGCTTTTCAAATTTGCATAATACCAGCCGCGAGCGAATCTGAAAACAGTTATAGATAAATACTTTATGTACTTTTATGATTGTATTTTTTTTTCATGTTACTCGATCTATTTCTTTCCTTTTTTGAAACAAAATACAAGAGCTGTGACCTGCGGGTGGTATATAGGCTGTTAGTTTGTTTATTACGCTCGATGGTTAAGTCTTCTTTGGTTTTGAGGAGATTTTTTTTATCACAGTTTGTAACTCATTCTCTTTTTATTTTTTGTACGCCCTTTGTATTAAGTTCACATTTAAACAGTGCTCTTTATATCAAAAACTAGATGTTTTCCGCGACTTCGCCCGCGTGTAATTTAGGGTTTTATTTTTTTGCACGGAACCCTAATTTTTTTCTAAAATAAAAGTAGACTAAATTACTCCTTATAACATCAGCATCTGTCAGTAAAAGTCCCGTCGAAATCGGTCCAGCCATTTCGAAGATTCGCCGGAACAAACAGACAAAAAATTTTAAAAAATGTGTTTTTGTTATAAGTAAGAATACTAAATACACTTTGATATGTATTTAGTAAAAAGCTATTATTTTGACATTACAAACAGACACTTCATTTTAACAGTAATAGGTGGATACATTCCAGTCTTTTAGTGCAATTTAAACATTAAAAATTCGTACAATTTTAATAAGAGCACAATATTTTTAAAATCTTGTTAAATCGTCAGGTTATTTATATAAAATGTAATGAACATTCATTTTCAATTATATTATTACAATAACAATTTCAAAAACGACGATAAACAAAAAAGGCGTATTAGCTCCAATTCCAGCTAGCCTGTGCCGAATGTCGTCCTTATGTGTATCTAATGTCAACATAGCATAGGCTGTATGCCCTTCGAGTTTTTGATAAGTACCTTATTAAGTGGCGAAGCTTGCGAAGTCACTTATTGATTTCACGATGTCTGTCCGTCTGTCCGTCTGTCCGCCTGTCCGTCTGTCCGTCCGTCTGTCCGTGTCCCACGATTATCTCGAGAAAGATTTCGAATTTTCAAATTCTGTTTCAGCAATCGATTACTGATCACCCAGGCATCTGAACCTCCTATTTTGAAACTGATTGCTCAACGGCAACCGTTAGAAACCGCTACAAAGCTGATTGCTTCGCCACTTTGCTATGCTGTTAGCTTGCTAGGTTTATTAAGGTTGAAATTGGCACTAAAAGGCTGTTAATAGGGACACCCACCCTAACAACAAGAGTTTATCAAATTCACCTTCTTTCATTCTGTGTTCACAAATAAATATATTATACTTTTTTATTTATACAACAATAACAACAATTTGTTTTTAATAAATTCTAAAAAAATATTATAGGTATACGAAGAAATTTCAAGCAACATAACACAAAATAAATTAAGCCATGTTTACCTGGTGGTGCGTTCTAAAATAAGATGCTGCTTTAAGCATTTTGATGCCACAGCACTAAAATCAAATTTTAAAATTATACAGTACCATTTAAAATTAAAAAAGCTACTGTAAGTTACTACATTCGGATATTATTAGCAGCTACACTTTAGATTGGCGATTTAGAGGTCATTTGGTCGTACTTATACGCGATTTTGTTATGAAAGGGATTAACTTCTTGGATTAAGCAAGATAAAATCACAGTTTAAACAAAAGATTTGCCTGATAACGTCTAAATACCTTTATTGCAGTGTAATTTACAGACTCCATAAACTATGGGCTATAGGATGATAAAAACTATTGTTCGGAACTGATTATAATTTTCATGGCAAGCTTCTGTAAATATGTGGCAATTACATGTAATTACGTTCTCGCTGTGTTTAATATTTTTGTATTTATTTATAGTATGGGGTGACAAACGAGCACACAGTCCATCTGATGGTAAGTGGATGCTGTGGCCCATAGACATCTACAGATATCCTCAATTAAGAATCCAAATGTAGATGTGTTGTCAACCCTGAGGACTAAGATGGAATGCCTCGTTTCCAGTAAAAAGGGTCTCCGGTTCTCTACACTCACCATACGAAAAACAGCAGTATTAAGCTGGTATTCTGTGAGAGCGTGACCCCTTTCGTGCGACAGCCACAATATAGCTGCAACGTAGCTCTACCACGTAACGTAAGCTAAGAAATTTCATTTTAGGTAAACTAATTTAAAAAATCCATGTCGATCATCTGTAATAAACTCTCTTCTATAACTTTAGTCATACTATCGATTCAAATATTTTGGAAAAGTTGATAATAATGAAATCGGTCTATAATTACTAATCATAGTATCATCATCAGCTTTATTAAAAAGGACAACTTATGCGACATTTCTGAAAAGCGTCTTGTTTGTAAATATTCATTATATACTAACTGTTCCCCGCGACTTCGCTCGCGTGTAATTTAGAGTTTTAATTTTTGCGCGGCACCCTAATTCTTTTACTAAAATAAAAGTAGCCTAAGTTACTCCTTATGACATCAGCTATCTGCCAGTGAAAGTCCCCTAAAAATCGGCCCAGCCGTTTCGGAGATTAGCCGGAACAAACAGAAAAACAGACAGACAGACGGACACACAGACGGACGGACACACAGACGGACGGACACACAGACGGACGGACATAAACTTTAAAAATTGTATTTTTGTCATTAGTACCGTATATACTTTCATATGCATTTAGCAAAATGCTGTAATTTTGACATTATAAACACACACTTCAATTTTATTTATTTGTCGTAAGTAAGGCAATGAGTAGTAGTTCGTTCTGCGGCACGTTCAGCGATGTTGCAAGGTGAAATAGAACTCCTCCACCATCCTTATTTCAAAGAAAACCTTCAGGAAAGAATAATGGAGGAATATTGCAAGTGTTTCCCTGTCCCTTCTATAAAAAAACATATCTATGATTAAATAATTTTATAATTGTTTTATTCAATCATGTCTCAGTCAATATGAAGATAACGTAGGCGGAGTAGCACGAGTTACGGTAAAAACTAAATTTTTTATGTTCGCAAACAACATACTTTATGGTAGTAGATACTTAAATGTGAAGGAATGAATTTTAAGAAAAAATACAACATATACATTATACTGTATGTATAAATAAAAAAGATTATATTTTATATCTACGCTTTAGCCATTGGCTCTTGGGAAGCGAAATTATCAGTCATACTCCTATTGCGCAGGCCAGTCGTTTGTAGCTTTGTACGTGAAAAAACGGAGAATTTTTTTTTCTCAGAAATGAGACCTAGCTAGATCGACTTTTAAGCCCCTAAACGTCTATAATTGTAAATTTGAAAATCGTAAGAGACGTTTTCGAGAACTCGATTACAAACAAATATAATAAATTAATAAACAAATCGAAATGGATAACTATACTAAATTTCAAGTCAATCGGGTGAATAGTTTTATAGATCTCGTGATGAGTCAGTCAGTAAGTGGTATTTCGCTTATATTATTATATGCGAAATACCCGATTGACTTGAAATTTAGTATAATTACTCATTTCGCAATGTAGACGCTCACTAAGGACGGATTTTACAATAGTCCAATAAAAAAAAATCGCGATATTTTACATCCGTGCGCCGAACGAAGCGAGCGGCTATCAGCCAGTATTTTATAAAAGTGAAGTGCCAAATGAACATATACGCCACTTGATGGTAAGTGGCTACTGCAGCTTAAGGCCTGTTTTCACTTTGATTAGTGCGAGTGCAGGTGATTAGTAATTGCGGTTGATTAGTGCAGGTGTGTAGTGTAAGTAGTGTCCAATTCTGTTTAGTGGCTGTGTTGAGTAAATTCAGTTGTTAGCAGTCGACTGGGAAGTATGGACATTTTTTTAACAGAAGCGAGCGTACGACGCTAAACGCTAAACACTTAGCACTGCTGTCCAAACGTGTTTAGTGGCAGGCATGCTGCGAGTGAGGGAAAAGTAAGGGCGCGCGGGGCGTGACACTCGCAGTCCACTCGCAAAAAAATTGAACACGCTTCTAATCACTTTACTACACATTGCTGCGGCCCATAGACATCTACATCTATCCTCTATTACAAATCAAAATGTAGATGCGTTGTCACCCGTAAGGACTAAGATGGAATGCCTCATTTCCAGTAAAAAGGGCCTCCGGCCACCTGCACTCACCAAGCGAAACGCAGAGGTAAACCTCTACTTCACGCTGGTTTTCTGTGAGGTCGTGGTACCACCCCGGTTCGAGGCGGCCCATCCGTGCGACAGCAAAAGCTGCCTCGTGGCTCTACCACTGTAATTACAATTTTAATGACAAAGACTCTCTGCCTCTCTTAGTGTAACCATTTCATCCTTTGTCAATAAAAGGCCAGTTCACACGTCAGTTCAGGTAGCGATATCTTTTCTAGAAAACAAAAGGCCGGGTCGGCCGGGGTGGTGGCCGGGGGATGCGCGTGAGCAAATGTTTAGTGACTTTAGTGTTCTTTTTCTTTAGTGACTCGCTTCCTGCCTGTGACTACGCACGTGTTCTTATTCTCGGTTTTACGACGACTTATGATCAGTTTCTTTCCTTTGACCTACGCTTTGTTTTTCGGACTTGTGATAGATTGCCTACCTATGTCCAGTGCTGTGTGAATCGGACTAGATTCGAAATCGGACGGATTGGCTATAAAAGTGGACAGATGGCTGCTGCGAGGAGAGAATACACCCAACGGGAGTATGCACAAATGCATTAGCTGTATCACTTTTGCGACAGCAATGCTCGGGCTGCTGCCAGGGAATATCATCAACGCTACCCTAACCGTGATCGTTTTCCAGACTACAGGGTCTTTATGTGAGTACATAATTCGTACATGGAGGGAGTCTTACCCGGTCAGCACGCTCCAAGAGCAGGCAGACCAGTGTTGCGATTTGAAAATGAAGATGAAGTGCTGAGAGAATTAAGATTGGATCCTGGTATAAGTTAACGCCAAATATCCCGTAATCTCGGGATTCCAAGGTCGACGGTGCAACAGATCATTAAAAAAACAAATATCACGCCTGCCAGCAAAGCTTGTAAGTGAAAAGGATGCAAGCTTTGCTGCCCGAGGACTATGAACCTAGAGAGAGGTTTTGCAGAGAGATGCAAGATACCACAGAGAGGATGCGCAGTTCTTCAACAAGATATTATTGACGGATGAGTCAAATTTTGGAAGATGGTTGTGGATATTGAATACTCCCAGTATTCAATATCCACAACCTACATTTTTACTCCAGAGTGAACCCCCATATCATAAGAAATGATCGATTCCAGCATCTATTTGGTATAAACATATGCGCTGGTATAATTGGCCAGCAGTTGGTGCTGCATGAAATGCCAGCAAGGCTGAATGGTGCTCTGTATTTTTTTTTTTTACAAAATAATTTAAACCAAATTCTTAACGAAGCTGAGGTTCCAGAAGCAAGAATATCAGAAATGTGGCTGCACCACGACGGTGCCCCGCCTCACTACGCTCGAGCAGTTAGAGATCATTTGAACGAGCGCTTTCCCAACCGGTGGATTGGTCGAGGTGGACCTATTGCGTGGCCGCCCGGTCGCCCGATTTAAATCCATTAGATTTTTTTCTTTGGGGCTATTTTAAAGAAATAGTTTATCAAGGAGAGAACAAGAACTACGACAAAAGCTCGAACTTGCTAGGGTACAAGTTTTTACAACAGAGGTGCATTCCGTTTATTAGACGGTGTAGATTATGTATTATGGTCAGAGGTCGGAATTTTGAGCATTTATTGTAAAATGTTTTGTTTTATTAAAACAATTATTTCACAATCGTTGTTTTGTTTTTTCGTCCTAGAAAGATATTAGAGCCACTCATGGCCATGTGTAATACCATTTTCTGAATCCCTATTAAATGTGCCAAAACTTGTAATACAGGGTCATTTTTCGATAGAGTATTTTTTTCCACAGTGGGGTCCGAAGTAAATAAAAAGTTATGATTTGAGAAAAAAAAATTGTAAAACTTAATATTTTCTTCAACACACCTAATAAATAACCATAAATAGTATGTCTAACGCTAGTACTCCTCAGTACCAGGTCTAGTGAAATTATAAAAAAGACACAGGATGTAGATTTTTCGAATTTTAATAAGAATTAGTAAAAAGAAGTCAATTTTCTCATAAAAACACAAAATAAATTATAACTCTGCAGGGGTTGACCTTAAGGACGTCCTGTAGAACAATTTCTTGCAGCTGATGACCACATCTAACCCCTAGTTGCGTTCGATCCACGACTTTTTGGCCAGGCCTGTATGTTGCCAGGTTGAGTCGTCTTAGGTGGCAACCGAACCTCCACCGGAGAGCCTTAGCACGCCTTGCCCCGCCGTTACCATGGTCGCCACCGTAGCCAAGAATAGCGGGGACTGGGGGCCGTCTCTTCATAACTTTATTCATTCATTGGGGGTATATTGCCATAGTTGCCACGCTTGGCGAGCGGGTTGGCAACCGCAGTTTTTTTATTGTTGTTTTGCTGTTATCAGAAAGATGCTGCTACCCATCTTCTGCCTGTTTCCCTCTGAACCTCTTACGACATCCATGGGAAGATATGGAGTAGTGTGTATTCTTACCCACTACACGGGTTTTGAGCTAGTTACGTGGTAGAGCCATGCTGCAGCTATATTAGTAGTATAGTTGCAAGCACGAATGGGTGGGCTCGACCGGGGAAGGACCACGCTCTCACAGAATACCAGCTCAAAATAGCAGCTTAACACTGCTGTGTTTCGTATGGTGACTGTGGAGAACCGGAGAACCTTTTAACTGGAAAAGAAGCATTGCATTTTAGTCCTCACGGGTGACAACGCATCTGCATTGTGATTCGCAAACGAGGATAGAAATGTAGATGTCTATGGGCCACAGCAACCACTTATCATCAGGTGGACTGTAAGCTCGTTTGTCACCCTATCCTATAAAAAAATATTATTCACAAATAATTTGGGTTGACAATTTTTCCACTTCTTCGCTAGAATCTTCACTAAATAAAATTTCTCTGATTTTCAAATATTATTTTTCTCGTTTTAATCGGTCACGCTCCCAGACCTCATCATCAGAGTCTGAGCTAAATTCATGGTTGTCGCTATGATAATCTCTATTTTTATCATTCTTATTACCAACTTCTTGATTACCATCTACTTGATGGTTATCACCGTCATCTTTTCGGAAAACTCGTAGTCTCTTCGTTGCCGTAGGTATCAGAAAGAACACTGTCATCTTTATGATCTTGTGAACTAGGCTGCTTAGAAATGTCCGATGCATTGCTACAAGTAATGCCACTACAATTACAACAAAAATAGAATCAGTGTAGACCAGCTTTCCGACACCCGCAAAGCTTGTTTGCACAATTATTGGTGCATATATATGATAAAAATAGCGAAAATTTAGATTATCATAGCGACAACCATGAATTCAGCTCAGACTCTGATGATGAGTTCTGAGAGCGTGACCGATTAGAACGAGAAAAACGATATTTGAAAATTAAAGAAATTTTATTTAATGAAGATTCTGACGAAGATGTGGAAAAATTTTGAATCCAAATTATTTATGAATAATTACTAAATCAAAAACAGTGCGAGTCCGTAAGATATTTCGTCCTCTACAATAAGAATAATCCGTATCTACTATTTTTTTAATTTTTCGGGCAAAAATAAAATAAACAGTTATCAGATACATTTTTTGAGTAGTAAAAATTAAATTAAAAATCAAGAATCCTAATGAGCGTTAAAAATTTGAGATTCGGAAAAAATGAAATAACTTTGTTTTAGGAAATTTAATTTCCTATACGAATAATTCGTATCAGTACTAAACAGAAACAGAAACAGAAACTTTTTTATTCAATATAGATTATAAATAATACTTATTGAAAGTCACTCTTTTGTATAATTACCACTGGTTCGAAAAAAAACCTCTGTCCTGGGAAGAACCAGCAAGAAACCCAGCGGAACTTTTTTTTTAAATAACAGCTTACAATCATGTATGTTACACAAATTAACAATACAACAAATTAGAAATAGCTTGGTAGCGATCACCTCATTTCCAGGGGTTATTATCATCTATAAATTCTTTAATACTATAATAACCCTTTTTATACAAACTTAGTTTAATAAAGTTTTTGAACTTTGAGCAGGTCAAATTTTGTATATTTTCTGGAATTTTGTTGTAAAAGCGTATACATCGCCCCAAGAATGAATTACTGACTCGATGGAGTCGAGTAACTGGTACTACTAGCTTGTGTCTGTTCCTAGTATTTACAGAATGAATATCACTTATTTTTGTAAAACTACTTTTATTTTTGTGTACATACATTACATTTTCATAAATGTATTGAGAGGCCAAAGTTAATATATTAATTTCCTTAAATTTTTGTCACAGCGACTCTTTAGGCTTTAAATCATAAATTGCTCTTATGGCCCTCTTCTGTAAAACAAATATAATTTCAGTGTCAGCTGCGTGTCCCCATAGCAAAATACCATACGACAATATGCTATGGAAATAGCTAAAGTTAACTAGTCTAGCTGTTTCAACACTAGTTAGACTTCTAATCTTTTTTACGGCATATGCTGCAGAACTAAGCCTGCTTGCTAGTTTTGATATATGGGGGCTCCATTGAAGCTTCGCGTCTAGTGTGATTCCAAGAAAAATGGTGGTATCTACAAGACTCAGTTTCTCCCCATTTAAAATTACATTAGTATTTAATTGTTTGACATTTGGAGTCATAAATTTCATACATTTCGTTTTAGTGCCATTTAAATGCAAATTATTAACATTGAACCAATTTACTAATTTAGATATAGCACTATTTACTTCGTCATATTTTAGCAAATGTCGATTTAATTTGAAAATTAAAGAAGTGTCATCTGCAAATAATACTATATCATGGTTATCTCCTACTATGTAAGGTTAGTCATTAATGTATACAAGAAACAGAAAGGGGCCGAGAATTGAGCCTTGCGGCACGCCCATTTATACCATCGACCCGGAAGAACTCATACTGTTAATGACAACTTTTTGCGTTCTCTTACTTAAATATGAAATAATTAATTTAAGAGCATCACTTCTTACACCGTAGTGTTGAAGTTTCCTGATTAATGTTTCATGGTGAACACAATCGAAGGCTTTGGATAGGTCACAAAATATACCCAAAGCATCCTGTGAATTCTCCCATGCATTAAATATATATTTAATCAGCTCAACACCGGCATCAGTTGTCGAGCGACCCCTTGTGAAACCAAATTGATTTTTATGAAGTAAATTACTTATATTACAGAAATTTAACATTTGATCAAGAATAATTTTTTCAAAAATCTTACTAAGTGTTGGTAGTACAGAAATGGGTCTAAAATTGGCGGGGTCTAATGTACTACCAGATTTAAATAGAGGTATTACTTTACTATACTTCATTAAATCAGGAAACATACCAGATTCGATACTAGTATTAAAAATAATAGCTAAATGAGGCGCGATTGTATCTAAAGCATTTGTTATCATTAAGACAAAATTTCAATTAAAAAACAATGTAATCGAACACCGACGTCATCCCATTTAATGCTCGTACATATATGCTGTGTATGTCCCACCCTTAGATTAGGTCCCACCAATGCCCAAAACGGAACGATATGCGCGGTGATTGTCTGCGCATCAGCTGGGCTGAGCACTATAGAAGCGAGAGAGATACTACGGGAGTGACAAAGACGAATAAACGACAGTTACAAAGTCGTAGACTCGGGGGCAATTTATTTTATAGTAAACGTTACAGGTAAACAGTAGATGTCGCATGAAAAGAATGACCCTACCTATAAGAAAGAACTTTAAAAAAAGATATGTAATTGGGAAAAATCATTAAAAGGATAAAAAATTAATTAAAAATTGAAATTGTTAAAAACTTTTTAGAAATAAAAAATTGAAATGTAGATCAGAATGATTGAAACAATTAAAAAAAAGTTAAAAAAACGTTAATTTCTTTATTTTTAATGATTTTTTAACAATTCGGGTATTTTTAAGGTCGTGGCCAGCATAATTGCAATTCTCAAATGCAAAAATATCTCTTTTCCTACTAAAAATCCGAGGAAAATTATTCACAACAATTTTGTGTAGTTTTTTTTATTCTCTACCGATTTTGTTTAATTGTTTTTTCGCTATCTCTTGTAATTTGTGTGAAAATTGCAAAAATCGGTTTTGAGGGGACAACAAATGTCGATTAAAAATCTCTCTTTACTGGACTAAATAGCAAATAACGAACGAGTGTTGATGTTGATACATTTTTTATGTCGATTATATTTTCAATCGTCTATCGATACTTATCTTTGATAACAGCTACTTCACTATAGCGTTGGCAAATCGAAGGTAAGTGGACGTAGGTACTCGCCGTTGATGTTGATACTATATCTTTTCCAGTTCAGCAGCTTGAAAACGTCTTCCAATGAATCGGTGAAGAGTTCCGAGGATATTTATAACGTCACCCTGTCTTACCCTGCAATTTAGTAGGTTTTGTACTCTGGTTCTGTATTCAGAAAGGTAGCTCTTGTGGCTCTACTGTACAAACACTAAAACACCTCGCTACATCAAGAGTCAATCCGGCACGGCTGAAGAGACCGTAGCACCATCTCAACTTTGACGGAAGCAAAGGTTTTCTCATATTCCACATACGCAAGAGAGAAGCTATAATGTGAAAACAATAAAAATAAATTTTGGTTTTTTTTAAATCCAATTTAACTATTTTTAAGTTCAATTATTTTAAGACAATTAAAAAAGGAAGTAGGTGTATAATACGACTGTACGTTTTAATTTTTTTTTCGATTATGTATGTTACTCGGTATCTTCGTCAATAGTAAATCGATTTTAATGATTCTTTTTTTATTAAATAGGTTATTCTTGAGCGACAGAATAAATAATATTACAGTATAGCTGTAGTTTCATATAAATATGGAGAAAATATTTTGTAACTAAGTGTGACAAAATAGGTTATATATTTTTTTTAAAATAACTCTTTAGACAACATTGAGAATTTGATATTCCTTAGTCCACTTTAAAGGTAAACAAAAATTATAATAAGTAATAAAAGCCAACTTTAAAGGACTATACGAACAAAACAATTGCAAATTCTGAAGTCGCGGCTTTACGTACACATAGAACACTACGAGTATTTCTTAGTATTTACCGAATTCACAATGAGAAATTATTTTATTCTTATTAATTCGTTGAAATTGGCTTTTACATTCAATAAATATTAAATATTTTTAGTTCTATTTATAACATAACCACAAATAATTTATACATAAACTATTAATTAGCAAACGCACCTTTGTAATTTAGTTCTGTTCTAGTTCTAAAACCAAATTACTTATCCTTGCAATTTCAATTATCCAGCTTTCACTAAGTATATTATTTTATAGAAACAAGCTAAATGCCATCAAAAACATAACTTGTAAAAAGAAACCAAGTCTCGCAACTGAGTTCTTCTACCGTAAAACGTTGTGAGATCCATGTCGGTTAATTTATTCAGTCCCTACTTAAGGGTCCTTCTGTCTTAAGCTATTACTTAATTAACTAACCTAACAACATCTTATAGTGACTATATCAATCACAATCATCAATCAATATTCACAATCATATCAATATTAAAAATCTTTTATGTTTTAAATAGATTGACTTGGCCATCGTATGAAAACACAATGTATCTCTCAAGTAATACATATTACATTAAATTAGATTGTTTAGTGCGATTGCCAAGTCAATTTATTTAAAACATAAAAGATTTTTAATATTGATATGGTCACTATAAGATTTTTTAGGTTAGCTAATTACGTAATAACTTAAAACAGAAGGACCCTTAAGGGGCTACTCCATGAGAACGACCTTGAACATTCGGTCCGCTGCGCCGACTCGCTACAATATATTGCGTAAGAAATATGCAAGACGCCACCTACTGTACGAACATAGTATTATATTTTCAACATCAATAAACTATTTTATGGAAATACACGGCGTACAACGATAAATGTATTTTAATTTTTTTATTCGGTATATTAGTTGCATTATATTAGAATTATGTATTCTCAAATATTATCCAATTATGAAATTTTATAATTAATTATATATTAAAAATGAAGCATTAAAAGTTGTGAGTTTAAAAAATACCTACTCACTATAGGTAAATAGATAGACACCAAATTATTGTACAAAAGGCGAGCGCCTTTTGTACAATAATTTGGTGCAATAAACAATAATTGAATAAATAGGATCTTTCGCAGATGTGTTTTTGATTATTGTTAATTTTTACGTCACGTATTGAAAAGTAACATATCTATCTACTAATTTTTGAACTGAGCACCTTGTAACTTAGCCCCAATGATTGATGATGATGAAAAAAAAACATGTTGGTTTTTATTTTTATTCAATTTTATTTCTACATACGTAATTATATTTATTTATACATAAGGGTAACTTTAATAAAGGTAATACAAAAATCAACAAGAAGTATAAGGGTTCAATCTTTCAATTTCAATTTAAAAAAAAAACGTCACTCCTACACTAGGATTTTCTCCTGTGCCGTGGAGGCAGTTTACAAACATAAATTGCACAAGGACAAACATCCAGACCCGGAACAATTATTTGTAGGCCATACAAATACTTGTTCCGTGCGGGATTCGAACCCGCGGCCCCCAGCGCAAACACTGATTGCTAAGCCACTGCGCCACGGAGCTGTCGCCGGGTTATAGGGAAAGTGACCATACGTCCCGTTTTGAACGGGGCTGTTCCTTTTCTCGGTCACCTGTCCCATTGTCCCCAAATAAAGATCCGGGACACAAAATTGTCCCGTAACTCGTTGGATGGAAATATTCAAAGCCAACAATCTTCAACATAATTTTTTTAATCGAATATATTTTATGTCTACCTGGTACAAATGCTCCAGTAGAAACAGTATTTTATTAATTTTGAATAAATTGTGGACGTCTGAAAAAATCACTTACGGTTCCAGTTCTAAAGGCGATGTTGTTAACCGGTTCAGTGCGGGTGGCACGCCAGACGTGCCATCGATTACTTCTGTGTGTGGCGTATGACACGCGAGTCGTGTCTTTTTAAAAATCGTTATAACTCGCTCAAATTGCTTTTTTGAAAAATTTATCCAGAACAAAATAGTCATTATTTTCGGCTTCGTTTCTAGATATTTTGAAAATTTGAAATTTTAGGGGTTGATAACCTTTTTTTAACTTGTACATGGTACACTCTTTTTACTTTGTGGGTTTTCAATCATGTTGTTGGAAAATAGTCTAATAAGTAACAAATAACAGTACTCATTGCGATCGCTCACAAACTCGAGTTGTAAATAAATTTCTGGAAAACAAGTCTCCTGTTAAAAAAGCAATGCGTTTGTCTTATTGTTTAATTTTGCTTAAAATAGTTGAACTGCCGTCTTATTACTATCATATGACCGAATAGACCTACGAAGTACCATGTGCTCTTGTGATATGGTATAAGGTTTATTTTTGCTTGAAACAGTTCGAAACCGTTCATGCATAAAAAAGTTCGCTAATAAATAGTCTTTTGTCAATCCTCCGCTGTATAGCGCCAGCGTTTGTTTCCTTTTGAAAACACTTGTTTTGCTATTCTTACTAATTAGACGTTTTCAGATCGACTTTACTTTTACATTTGTATAACATTAAACAATATTTAACATTTGTAAATATCAATGAATCATAAACCTTATTTTTTTCCAAATTGAGGATCTTGATTGTTTCATATTTACAAATGTTATTATTAGGTGAAAATTTAATTTAATAAGGACCAAGGTTTTCCAGGGTGATTTAGCTGTACCTACTTATATAAATGATTTTTTTATAAAACAAAAAAATAGTACAAAAGGTTTGTAATCTCTGCATAAAAAAGTCACTTACTCTCAATTTCAAAGAAAACACATAGAAAAACACGTAGTTACCCACTAAAAACAAGTATCCTTCCGTTTGTAACTGATATTTGATGTCAAATAAACTTAATTAGGTCTAAACAAGTAAAAAAAGTCTGTCTGTAGCGCATGACACGCTAGGCGTGTCATGAAATATTTGTTCGCCGCCACAGCTAAAAGTTGTTGAAAATTGGTGCCGAAACGAATCGCTTAACAAAGGTAACAATAAAAAAACTTGCCCAGAATTTTATTCTTATTTAAAATCATCACCAGCTTTATTAAAGCAAATTTAATCCACTGACAAATGTAATTAATAATTTAAAAAAAATGTTGCATTTAGTAATTACCGTCTATACCGAATATAATTTTATAGTGAACACTAATTGTATAAAATTATAGTTTTTAGAGTATAAATAAACCCATGCCCCGTTTTGAGTTCAAAAATAAATGGTCAGTTTAGTTATAGGGGTTTTTGGGTTGTAATTAAATGATGCCCAGGTAGGTATTAGTACTTACTTAGTAAAAGTAGGTAACTATTTAAATAAGTACCTCATATCTAATCCTAATACCTACATAGGTACTTTTTACCGAATTACTATACCTACTAAGATATTGTGGTTAGGTATTAGGATTATTTTTAACTGTATACTATACTGATAATATTGAATTAGATTTTTATAGTGTAAATTATAATATTTGTCGGAATGTTAATTATGACCTCCGGAAGGGCGACCTCTGCCAAGAGAACTCCTCTCTATAGCGATTAGAGAGTCGAGTAATAACCCGCAATGCCGCAGATAGGCCAACTTAGACGCCCAGACCGAATTAGTCGCCTATAGGCGGACTTACCCGACCGGGCCTTATTAGACGACCATAGACCAAATTATACGCCCAATTCAAACCAAACCTTACATGCTAATGGTGCTTAATTTTTATATTTGCATTTACTTCAAAAAAATACACGCAAAAAGCTTCATGGCGCAGTAAAAAATACAACAAATATATGTATAACTAATACGAAAAATTCTACCCAAAACAAACAAATAATACTACCTATAAATAACGTAATAAGTAATAATATTATCGACTGATAAGATGACGTGAGCGAGTGCGTTGGCCGACGCTGTGACTAACGACACGGGTTTCACCTGCAAGAGCTTAGCGCTCACTGACTCCAGCAACCCTGTGGGCATTGAATACGCCCAGTTTTTAAAATAATTTCTTAATAAAATCAAATTTTGGTCTTTTGAAAAAAAAATGATGAAAAAGTCAATCGCAAAATAAAATAATGCTTACTTTACGAGGAGATGCATGTTATCAATAATTATTTCACATTTATATGGTTTCGTTGTAAAAAGATTATTTTAATATTTATTCCTTTTGAAAAAAAATTGGATATGACTCTTATGGAATCAAGATTGATTATGAATCAAGATCACAATATATTTATATGGGATTACAAAGTTATTTATGCAGTTGGTGTATTTCGAAAACTGGACCGAAATTGCAAAATATTTAAATTTTTCCTTGATTTATATACTAAACAATAAGCTTCTATGTCTGCTAGAAGTGCCTTACAGTTTTGATGATCGGTCAGTCAGTGAGTGACAAAATTAAGAAACTTTGACTAGTTATAGCTATTAACCGGTTCAGTGCGGGTGACACGCCAGGCGTGCCATCGAATACTTTTGTGTGGCGTATGACACGCGAGGGGTGTCTTTTTAAAAATCGTTATAACTCGCTCAAATTGCTTTTTTGGAAAATTTATCCAGAACAAAATATTCATTATTTTGCAAGTAGGCATGAGCCTGCGGCTTCGTTTCTGGATATTTTGAAAAACTGAAATTTTTAGGAGTTGACAACCTTTTTTAACTTCTACATGGTACCGTTTTTACTTTATAGCTTTTTAAAACATGTTGTGGAAATATACTCTAATAAGAAACAAATGAACAAATAATAGCACTCATTGCGATCGCTTACAAACTGAAGTTGTAAACAAGTTTCTAGAAAACAACTCTCCTGTTAAAAAAAAACAATGCCTTTATCTCTTTTGCTTAAAATGGTTGAAGTGCCGACTTATTACTATAATTTGGCCGAATGGACCTACGAAGTACCATGTGCTCTTGTGATATTGTATAAGGTTTATTTTTGCTTGAAACAGTTCGAAACCGTTCATGCATAAAAAAAGTTCGCTAATAAATATACTTTTGTCAATCCGCCGCCGTATAGCGCCGGCGTTTTTTTCCTTTTGAAAACACTTGTTTTGCTATTCTTACTAATTAGACGTTTTCAGATCGACTTTACTTTTACATTTGTATAACATTAAATAATATTTAACATTTGTAAATATCAATGAATGATATACCTTTTTTTTCAAATTAAGGTTCTTCATTGTTTGATATTTACAAATGTTATTATTAGGTGAAAATTTAATTTAATAAAAACCAAGGTTTCCAGGGTGATTTAGCTGTACCTACTTATATAAATGATTTTTTATAACAACAAAAAAATAGTACAAAAGGTTTGTAATCTCTTCATAAAAAAAGTCACTTTCTCTCAATTTCAAAGAAAACGCGTAAAAAACACGTAGTTACCCACTAAAAACAAGTAGGTATCCTTCCATTTGTAACTTATTTGATGTCAAATAAACTTAATTAGGTCTAAACAAGTAAAAAAAAGCATAAAAAAGAACATTACGTTTATACATGGCGGATGGCACAATAGGCGTGTCATTTCTGATTAGTGTACATTGTCTGTGGCGCTTGAACCGCCCGGCGTGTCATGAAATATTTGTTCGCCGCCACAGCTAAAAGTTGTCGAAAATTGGTGCCGCAACGAATCGGTTAAACTACTGATTCAAATATAATAAAATTTGAAATATACCGAGTTTATACAATGCCTACTTGGTTACTGAAATGGCCTGAACTGCTTCGAGAAAAGGATGGTACGGCCGTGCCGCTTTTTTGCTCGATTTGGCGGGGGCACTGCTGTGCCCCCAGATAATTGCATGTAGGATAAGTTAAAATTACAACGTTCAAAACCTTATATTATCTACAAATAATATAGAGACGTTCATAAAAAGAAAAGCCTACACAAATTACTATACTTACGTTGGTTAATAAATTAATTAAGCGAAATTTTATAACACTAATATTTTACAGATTTAAAGATCGTAGTTGTGAGAAAAATTTACATGATCCTGTGTTTATAGTGATTTCATTTTATGCAAGCTAGAATTGGAAACTGGTCAAAGACATTTATTTTTCAATTGTTCAAAATTAATTACAGTGTAAGAAACACCCGATACAAAAATACATACGAACTTAGCATTCACTTAAATATTAACTTAAAAAGTTAAAAAAAAACTGGTTTTATTTAAATGTGTAGTGTTCGCGTAAATATAATCCTGTCTACCACGGGGAGTGCTCAGAGAAATTGTTCACACTAATTCCAGTCGCTCAATTTTACCAACGCATATCGCGACAGTACTTGAAATACCATCCGTACCATCTGGATGATTGGCGGTCGACTACTGTGTGATTTAGAAGTTTTCTTCCTCGTACAACTTCCTTGTGGAATCGATTACATCATAGGCCGGCAATGCATCTGCAATTCCGTTGGTGTTGCAGTTGTTCATGAGCGGCGGTAGCACCCCTTTAGGGATATATATGTTCTGTGGGCGGTAGTCACTTACCATCGGGTGAGCCGTATTATGCTCGTTTGCCCCCTCTCATATAAAAAAATAAGAAATCATTAAATATTAACTTTTTAAATTAATGGAAGTTAGCTAATAAAAAGAAAAAGAAAGTACCTCACGAAATGCAGGTTCCCTAAACGTATCCTTCACGAACTTATAATATGGAAAAACACTTCCATAACTCCTTGGCACACGTAGAGATAGCATAAGGGGGCGCCGTTCAGCCAGCGATCTCGAAGGACCGGCTTCATCGGACCACATTATACCACGATACTTCTCATATCCCACATAAAAAAATATATGCCAACATCACATTCACCTTACATTCCATTCCATCGTGTACTTGATAGAAAACAATATAATAACATAACTCGTGGGTAGAAATTAAAAAGGAGGTTACGTATTTAATGGCAGTGAATGTGGAACCTGACCAATAATACATGGCTGACTGAACCTTATGTGATAAGGATTGATTAATATAAACACAGTGTAAAATATATAGGAGTGCTTATCAGACTTATCAGTATATTTGTTGTACGCAGGACTTTGTATATTAACGTTTACTTTTTAACAGATAAAGCTAGGATAGGGACTTAATTAAGACATATTTTTTTTACTCTTGTAACAGAATAAATCTAAATAGATCATAGCTATTGTATAGAATAATGTTAAATTGAGATACCGTGTGACAGTGATATATGTAGTTTTGATTACTGTTTTAATGGGATGGAGTTAGTGTAATTGGTAACACGAGGGTATCAGTAGTTTGAAGATAGTTTGCCATTTTTTCCTTATATGTATACAAAAATGTTTTTTGACTCATAAACTATTATATTTTATTATTATTACTATTATTATATTTGACTCAGAAATATATTTAATGACGGTCACGTTTATATTATTCGCTCATTTTATGTAGGAAAATAAAAAGTTAATATTTTCATTGTTAACCTGTAAGTATACAATAAATGTTTATTGAAATAGTGCCTAAACACAATAATGACTATAAAATCTATTGTTGTAAAAAATTTGTGAAAGCGCCATCTAGCGGTATATTTCAGAGCTTATGAACAGACTGCGCTTAAGCATTGAAAGTCAACATTGATGTAATGAAATTCTTAATACAAATATATAGAGGGCGGTGTAAAACAAAAGTTACTTAAATGCTACAATGAGAGCATCCACGAATTTTTCTGTCACCAGGGCGGCGCCACTTTACAATGACTTAAAATATTTGACAGATTTCATAGCGGGGACGGTAATTTCTTAGGAAAAGGTAAACTTTAAGGTTTCTTTCCGTATCATTAGTTGTGTATTATATTAATTAGATTAGAAATTAATAATTGATAGAATCAGGCGTTACTTTGCGGAAATTCATTATAATGGGGCTGTTATAAATTAATTTGCTTAATTCCGCGTAAAGAACGAAAATGATGTATCCTGCCCAGTTTAAAGGGGACCTCCCACCCTCCGTCAATCGCGCGAACTATACCTGGCTGACTGACTTAGCGGCCAGCCTCCGCAGAGTCTACTTCACCTGAGGATGCCTTGTGTAGAGACGAAACACGTGTCGTATTTTCGAGAGTGATGTGTCGTGCCTAGTGTGTTGGTGCTGGGGATGGTAGTGCTGGGATTGACGGCAACGGGTATAGTTCGCGCGATTGAGGGAGGGTGCGAGGTCACCTTAAAACTGGGCAGGACACATAATTTTCATTCTTTACGCGGAATTAAGCAAATTAATTTATAACAACCCCATTACAAATTAATAAACCAAATTATAAATATAACTAAAAGAAGAAAAATTAAAAAAGCTGGTTATAAAGTACAATAAATTAAAAATCAAACCATTGACTCATTGTGTTATCTTTATATATAATTTTACAGTGGTAGAGCCACGCGGCAGCTTTTGCTGTCGCACGGATGGGCCGGCTCGAACCGGGGTGGTACCACGACCTCACAGAAAACCAGCGTGAAGTAGAGATTTACCTCTGCGTTTCGCTTGGTGAGTGCAGGTGGCCGGAGGCCCTTTTTACTGGAAATGAGGCATTCCATCTTAGTCCCCACGGGTGACAACGCATCTACATTTTGATTTGTAATAGACGATAGATGTAGATGTCTATGGGCCGCAGCAACCACTTACCATCAGGTGGACTGTGTGCTCGTTTGTCACCCTTTTCCTATAAAAAAAAAATATATAAAAATTACGTGGCACATTGTTTGTCCGCGATGAACTTCTAAACTACTGAACTGATTTCAATGAAATTTTGCACACTGTGTGCAGTTTGGTCCAACTTGAGAGATAGGATAGTTCTTATCCCGTTAAGTGACCAATATTTTTTATTGCGAATCCAAGGTTTTTTTTATTATACAAAGGGTCGTCGGAAAGAGCAGAACGTCTGCCTGGTCAGGTAGTATATTAATATAATACTCTAGATAATGATAAACTATTATTTAAAACTAATTTCTCAATTAATTGACATTATGTAACAAAAACTATTACCTCAGTCACAACTAGCGATATCTGGTGAGTGGAAGAATATTAGCCCTCATTCAATAATTGCTAGGTTTTTTTTTTATAGAATAGGGTAACAAATGAGCACACAGTCCACCTGATGATAAGTGGTGGCCCATAGACATCTACATCTATCCTCGATAAAGAATCAAAATGCAGATGCGTCGTCACCCATGAGGACTAAGATGGAATGCCTCTTTTCCAGTAAAATGGGCCTCCGGCTCTCTACACTCACCTTACGAAACACAGCAGTGTCAAGCTGCAATTTTACGCTGGTATTCTGTGAGAGCGTGGTCCTTCCCCGGTCGAGCCGACCCATTCGTGCTACAACTATAATACTAATATATGTAGCTGCGGCTTGGCTCTACCACGTATAGGCTGGCCATAGATTGTTATTAAGGCTAGCTTTTGCAGTAGGTAATATAAAAGAAAATCTTTCTGATTGGTTTATTTAATGCCCGAAGACTAGAAAAGTCAGAAAAATAAAATAATGAAATTTTTAAATTATCCCCTTTTTAATGTTGCGGTAACACGAATTTGTCAAATGAATGCAAATCGCGGGAAATGTTACGATAACAATGAACAATCGGAATTTAATTCATTAATCTAGATTGATGGTGTAGACAAGTTGAATTATAATATTTATGTACATTTGTATATTTGCCAAATTTACATATTCAAATATATGAAAATGTTAATAAAACCTGATCGATTTCCAGTGATTGTGTAATTAAATCACTCATTCGTATGTTGTCAAATAAATTATAAACAATAAGTACCTAACTAAGCATAATGTGCCCAATGCTCATAAATAGTGAAGTTTTACTGCCTTAGCTATATCTAAGGAATAATCCGAAAGGCCGAATATATTATGAAGTATATCAACTTAATATTTAAAGTTTATGTACATAACTTCATATTATTATTGTTTAGTTATTTTAATTTTAAGTTTTAGAAGCCAAACAAAGCTAAGAGCATTATCTTATATGAAATTTGCTTTTCAGCAATCAGCATTGATCTTTCACCTTTTTGATGCTTATTATTTTACACCATTTACACTAATTAGCGCATCCCATTCTCTTCAACATAAAACGTAACTACGTCATGATCATTACCATTACAAGTTTAGTGCAGAAAATAGACCTCCCCCAATGACCTGGACCTAATGCCACTCGTTTACGATCGGCAGTCAAACTTAGAAACTACGTCAGTAGGTAAACAATTAAGCTGATTACGACACACTAATGCTGAAAATACACCTATTACTGTTTTGTATCATGTATGCCGTGTAGTGGCGGTTAAGAATATCCACTACCCCATATCTTCCCGTGGGTGTCGTAAAAGGCGACAATGGGAAATAGTCGGGGATGGGCAGCAGCATCTTCCTGATAACAGCAAAAATACAATAAAAAAACTGCGGTTGCCAACCCGCTCGCCAAGCGTGGCAACTATGGCAAGTACCCTCCTATGAATGAATGTAACAAAGAGACGGCCCCCAGTCCCCGGCGGTCCCGCTATTCCTGGCTACGGTGGCGACCATGGTAACGGCGGGGCAGGGGGTGCTAAGAATCTCGGTGCCACCTAAGACGACTCGACATATTATAGGATTATCCGAAGTCCGAAGAGAGGGGGAGGACACGGTAATCCTCGAATCCAGCAACTTGCTCTATCACCGGGAGGGACCATCTGTCCCAAGGAGGTGTCGGATTTATCGTCCACAAGTCTCTCGTTAACAATGTTGTAAAGATTTAGTGTGTCGACGAGGGTTTGCGTACCTTATACTCAGAATCACCAAACGGTATTCGCTGAAGGTTATATAGGTTTACGCACCAACCTCGGCACACTCCGACGAGGAGGTGGAGGAAATGTATGAGGATATCTCTAGAGCCATGCAATTCCTCCATAACCCAATATACGGTGTTAATGGGAGACTTCAATGCAAAATTAGGCACAAGAGAGAACGGTGAGCTGAAAGTAGGGAAATTTGGAATAGGGCAACGGAACCCAAGGCGCCAGCAGCTGGACGACTTCATGGAGAAAGGGACTCTTTATGATGAACTCTTTCTTCCAGAAGCGGCCCTACAGGAAGTGGACCTGGTCGAGCCCCGACAGTTCGAAAAAAATGAGATTAGACTTCATTATGACGACTAGACGACAACTGTTCAGTGATGTCTCCGTGATCGCGAGGATGATAAACTGGTAGCGATCACCGAATGGTTAGAGGCACACTGAAACTTAACGTTAGAGGTCTCGTCTAATGAAGTCCACGCTCCGACCCCCTCGTGCTCTGTTCCAAAGTCTCGAAACCTTTCAGCTCGAGTTACAAAACCGTTTTCAGTGCCTAGAAGACTGCAATGAAGTGGACGATATGAATGACAAGCTCGTGGAAACTGTCCATGCAGTCGGAGCTTTCTGCAAGACCCGCTGCAGAAGAACACCAAAACTCTCCGATCACATTCTTAATCTCATGGCTGTTTGACGGGAAATGAAGCTGCAGTCTTCAACAGATTTGACAGCATAGAGGCAACTGAACAGACATGCACCTGACTCTGAAAAATCGCAGTCTGGCTTATCAGATATTATGCTCAAGATGCTGTTAGTGCTTCCCCAGATTCTATGCATTAGTAAGTTAGCAACTCTCTCGCGTAAGATGCCATAAGAGCCATCCATGTGAGCCACTGCAAACACACCTGATGCACTACATAACCGCGGTAGTCCCAACATCGCTATAAAGGCGTTATTATATTGGATAAGAGCGTTAATAGCCTCTTGCATACATCTGAAAGACAGACAGAATGCCATTATTAGTCCAGGAGGAATAGGCGCATATGTACCGAAAACTATTCCACCTCAATTTTTTTATGCGATTCTCTTTAAATTGTAGTAGGACACTGATGATATTATTAATATCTTTAGAGTTATGAATATTTAAAGGTTTGAAAAATCCTAAATTCGAATACTTTTGGCCTATTAAAAATAGATGAAGAAAAATAATAAAATATAAAAGATATTTTATTTTTTATATTTTTGATGAAATACAAATAAAAAAGGTCCTATGATGTTTACAATAAATTTAATGTTTTCGGAGTTATGAATTTTTAATTTAATTACGAATTGAAAAATCCCAAATTCAGATACTTTTAACTCATTAAAAATATATTTATATTTTACAATTTCATAGACTTATTTAGTAATTTTAGTAGTAGATTGCAATTGATATGAGTGCAGGCGGACAAGTAGTCATTATGGATCATGTGTTCATAATGATGTCTTCGTTAGGTACCTACGCATTCTATCACGCCATACGGCCAGCAGTGGCACAGAATAAATATCATGTTTCGATTCCATAGCTCATCACTAACAATGTGAAATGGTTGTATTCTTTTATCGGAAACCTTTTAGGAGAATACCTATGTGTTTCCTTCATATCAATGTGTGTCTATTGTGTTGTGGAGAATAGTGTTTTTGCTCTCCGAATATAAGTGTATATCATATAAGCTTGTTAAAAGTACCTATGTTATATAAAAACTGAAACATTTAAAAAAATTAGATGAATGAGTCGTAAGAAGGAATTAGCCAATATACGATTACCAAATCGATATGCAACCATCCCTATTATGGCTCCAGTACACGTTGGCCGAGCGCGCTTGGCGAGCGCGCTCGACAGATTTTCGTGGTGCCGGTCACACGTTGGCGTGTTTCATTCTGCGTTGGTAGCTAGATGATGATGGACGTTAGAGCAATCGCGGCCGCTGTCATATACTTATACAGCGCTTCACTCTTCTCAGAGTGAACGAAAAAAACTACACATACAACAATAATCCGTTTGTCCTTTTTAGGGTTCCGATCTCAAAAGGGAAAAAAACACCTTATAGGATCTACTAGCTGACCGTGCCCGCTTCGCTGGGGGTTTTTCAAAATAAAAGATAGCCCAAAAGAAGCCCCTAAGCTATATTATCCCTGAGCAACATTAACGCAGAGATAATTTATAATAATATTTATCATCAGGTAGGTACTCTGAAACCGCAACTAAACATGTATTATTTAATGCAGTTAGGCAAGTTACTTACTCTGGTTTTATTTTTATGTTGCTCATGTTTGGGGTTCCATATAACTGATTCATTGTGAGAATCAATCAATGAACCTAAATATTTCACTCCATAATTATTAAATCGCAATGTGTTGGTATGCATATAAGTAACCTTAAAAATATATAATATTGAATTATATATTTTTAATAATATATAATATTTATATATATATATATATATATATATATATATATATATATATATATATATATATATATATGTGTGTGTGTGTGTGTGTGTGTGTGTGTGTATGTATATGTATATATTTGTATTGTATGTATATATCTATGTAAGTGCACACTTTGACTACCTCTATTTCCTTCAACTATCCTTCAATAGGCCTGCTGGAAGAAATTTCATCATGGAATAAGCAGTGCCTTTGTACATAATTATGTTTTTACCATTTTCCTATCGAATTATGTGTGTACATAAACTGTTAAATAAATAAATAAATAAATATTTCCTCATTAGTCCATGTCGCCATGTTGAAACAATTTTATTAAGCCTACACTACAGTCTACTTCGACGTATAACTATGAACTGAACACTCGGCCAACGTGTGATCGCTGTTTGCGGCTTGCGCCAAATTTCTTTGATTTGTGCACGGAAAACCGACACTATACGGCTTGTGGGCGAGTGTTGGCCGCAAACGCCAAATACACACAAAACGGCCCAGTACACGTTGGCCGAACGCACTCGGCGAGCGCGCTCGGCCAACGTATACTGGAGCCATTAAGTATTATGTTGCTGGATGCGTCACGCTCATGATACCCCGACTAAGGTCGAGCACCGACGCGACGCGACGCCACGTTGCATATTAATTGATAATACAAACATTATAACAAAGGGATTGAAGCTATACTTAGTGCTTATTAACTATATATTTTATATTAAGTACTTTCCCAAAGAGAAACTAGAAACCTATTTTAAATGGAGTAATTGACGGTCTTATGATTGGATGATAGTAAAAGTATACTATTATCATAAACATTATCAACAAATTGTAATTAAAGCACTCTAACACACTAACAAATCAAATGCGTACTCATTTTGGTATTATAGACGTAACAGTGTTACCCATTCGTGGGTATTGTAAGAGGCGACAGAGGGAAACAAACCAGGAGGTAGACAGCGGCATCTAGCAGCGCCTGTCAGGCGGGGCAACTATGACAAACAAAACTAAACAAAAATATATGAAATGCAATCCCATTTTTTTATATATTATATTTATAGTGAACCAAAATTTTATTTAAGTAAGTAAATATTAGTTATTAAAAAACTAACTCAACAATTTTATGACGACGTTTCAAACGCGTTCTCAAAAATTGCATTCACGTATCATGTTTTTAAATTATTAACTTACAAATGACTGACTAGACACTGGCAGAATTCTATCAAGAAAAGCCATAATTTAAAAGAAGAAGAAGAACTTACAAATGTAATATTTTCACGGAAATTTTTCATATTCAGTCAATACAACTGGTTTTATAAAATAATATTTTTGTAACAGTGGTAGAGCCACGCGGCAGCTTTTGCTGTCGCACGGATGGGCCGGCTCGAACCGGGGTGGTACCACGACCTCACAGAATACCAGCGTGAAGTAGAGGTTTACCTCTGCGTTTCGCTTGGTGAGTGCAGGTGGCCGGAGGCCCTTTTTACTGGAAATGAGGCATTCCATCTTAGTCCTCACGGGTGACAACGCATCTGCATTTTGATTCGCAAACGAGGATAGATGTAGATGTCTATGGGCCGCAGCAACCACTTATCATCAGATGGACAAAAAAAATATTAATTACATTCAATGGACCGAAAGCCCCGACTGCTCCTGTGTTAGACATTAGATTACTTTTATTCATCGGTTTGTAATAGCATAAGTACCTACAGCGTATATGGACATGGAGAATACAATATTATACAGAATATTATGCCCATCCCTTTTTTGTATAATATCACTTAAAAGACGTTATGGCCTTCATAACTAAAAGCACAAAATAAATAATTGTATACGAACTAAAAGTCAATACAACTGGTTTTATAAAATAATAAATATACCTACAGCAACATTTAGGAAAAATACACATGTAATTAAGAGATGTTTTTACAACTTCATTGCAGCCATCGTTGTTGTAAAGCAAATGAAACAAACTTCAAAAACTAGTTGTCTGTGTGCATTGATTTATATGTTATATGTTTTGTATAACTCAATGCCCATAGTCATCGGCGATTCGCATATTCCGGATTTCATAGAGACAGCTAGATTAGTGTATTTTAGTTACTTTCATAGCGTAATGTCTTATGGAATTTTGCTATGGGGTAATGCGACTGATATTGAAGCTATATTTGTTTTGCAAAAGAGAGCCGTACGGGCGATTTATAACCTAAATTGTAAAGAGTCCCTCAGAGAAAAATTTAAAGAAATAAACATATTAACTTTTGCATCGCAATATATTTATGAGAATGTAATGTATGTGCATAAAAACATAAATAGCTTTAATAAGAATAAGGATGTGCATACTTTAAATACTAGGAACAAACATAAGCTTGTAATGCCAGTTACTAGACTCCACAGAATCAGTAATTCATTTATGGGGCAATGTATACGCTTTTACAACAAAATCCCAGAACATATTCAAAGTTTGTCAATAAACAAGTTTAAAAGTTTTATTAAAGAAAAACTGTACAAGAAGGGTTATTATAATATCAAGGAATACATGAATGAAAATAACCCCTGTGAATAGGGTGATCGCTACCATGCTGGTTCTATGAAAATATCATTTAAAAATTGTATAAACAAAATTATTGTTAAGTGAAATTATGTTTAAAAAAAAAGTCCCGCTGGGTTTCTTGCTGGTTCTTCCCAGGACTGAGGTATTTTCCGAACCAGTGGTAAATAAAAAATGACTTTCAATAAGTATTATGTAATACAGTGGAAACTCGATTAACCGGACTAATTGTTGTCGTTAGGGATTCGGATAATCGAAAGTCCGGATAATCGAATGTATGAAGAAAAGCGGGTTTTGTGCATACATACATAATGTTATGTGTTTATTAAAAACAACAAATACATATCAACGAAAATCAATGTTTATTAAAAATATTAAGGTATACATTTGCCATCATCCGACATACATATTTTTTAAGATTACACAAACATACTAAAATACTGCAGCCTCAATCGAAAGCGATCGAGTGGAACCATGGCATGAACCATTGCCAGAGATCTGTCTGCCAGAAAGAGCCAAATGTCAAAGCTGAAGACCGAATGTGAAAGCATCGTTTCCGGGGCACCAGAGATTTTGAGTGAGATTGAGAGGTTCTATGAGCAGCCGTACACGTCATCATTGGAGCCACACGCAAGTGTAAGTAACGATCCAAGAGCGAGTCTTATCCGACACTATTCCGAAGATATCCCGGACGTCAGTCTGAGGGAGATTAGAATAGCTCAACAGCACCTTAAAAACGGCAAGGCTCCAGGCGAGGATGGAATTACAGTGGAGCTTCTGAAAGCGGGTGGAAGACCGGTACTTGAAGTCCTTCAGAAGCTCTTTAATTCCGTCCTCCATGGTGGCGTTACACCGGAGGCGTAGAGCAAAGTGCGGTGGTCTTGCTCTTCAAGAAAGGTGACAACGCTCTCTTGAAAAACTACAGACCGATTTCCCTTCTGAGCCGCGTCTACGTGCTGTTTTCGAGAGTCATTACGAATCGTCTCGCGCGCAGACTTGATGACTTCTAGCCTCCCGAACAAGCCGGTTTCCGAAAGGGCTTTAGCACCATAGACCACACCATACCCTTCGGCAAATTGTGCAGAAGTCCGAGGAGTACAATTTGCCACTATGTCTGGCGTATGTGGACTATGAGAAAGCCTTTGATTCCGTCGAAATTTGGGCAGTGCTGCAGTCCCTTCACCGGTGCCAAGTTGACTGTCAGTATATCGAAGTGCTGAAGTGTTTTTACAGTAGAGCTACGATGGCTATCCGACTACAGAACCAGAATACGAAACCTATCCAATTGCAGAGAGGTGTAAGATAGGGTGATGTTATATCCCCGAAACTCTTTACCGCTGCATTGGAAGACGTTTTCAAGCTTCTGGACTGGAAAGGATACGGTATTAACATCATTGGCGAGTACATCACTCACCTTCGATTTGCCGACGATATAGTTCTTATGGCAGAATCGCTGGAGGACCTAAGCACCATGCTCAATGACCTCAATAGTGTCTCCCAACGAATAGGTCTTAGGATGAACATGGACAAAACAAAGATCATGTTTAATGTCCGTGTCACACCTATGCCGGTAGTTGTTGGGAGCACTAAGCTCGAAGTTGTTAACGAGTATGTTTACCTGGGACAAATAGTCCGACTAGGTAAATCCAACTTCGACCCAGAGGTCATTCGACGGATTCAACTCGGCTGGGTAGCGTTCGGGAAACTACGACATATCTTCTCGTCAGACATACCTCAAAAGCTTAAAACGAAATTGTACAACCAGTGCGTGTTGCCAGTGATGACTTAGGGATCTGAGACGTGGTCCTTCACTGCTGGCCGTATGAGGAAGCTCAAGGTCGCTCAGCGAGCTATGGAGAGGGCTATGCTCGGGGTTTCTCTGCGTGATAAACTTAGAAATGAGTATATCCGCAGTAGAACCAGAGTAACCGACATAGCCCAATAGATTAGTAAGCTGAAGTGGCAGCGGGCCGGCCATATAGCTCGAAGAACCGACAACCGATGGGGAAGAAAGGTTCTTGAGTGGCAGCCTCGTACCGGTAGGTGAAGTGTAGGGCGACCCCCCACGAGATGGAGTGACGACCTGGTAAAACATGCAGGAAGTCGATGGATGCAGGTGGCTCAGGACCGTGCTTTGTGGCACTCCTTGGGGGAGGCCTATGTTCAGCAGTGGACTTATGAAAGGCTGTAATGTTGATGATAATGAATCATCCGATACTTGCGACAAACGATTCATCGCCACATATTTTTTTATTTAACTGTAATGCTTTTTCACAGAGCAAGGACCAGGCCAAATATCGGTCGCCCAGTTGATCTTTTTTGTAAAAACCAACAATACAAAGCGTCTTCTAAAAGTTCCACCAATTCCAACATGTTCATGCTTGCATAAATTCGACTTGTAGTACATATTATGTTAATACAATTTGTCACTTGGCTCAATATGACTTAATTATTTATTTGGCCGCGGTTGATAGTCCGGATAATCGCGAATCCGTAAAACTGAGGGCCGGATAATCGAGTTTCTACTGTAATCAATATTGAATAAAAAATTATTCTATTCTATTCTATTCATACATAATCCTCTATGGAGTTTAGAGATTGTGATAATTGATTACGTGTATGAATACCATATTCAATCTAGGCTCATAAGTTATATAATAACGGTTATTAGTCATTGACCATTATACTCGTAACATATTCGAAATATTTTTCCTGAATCACACCGACAGCCTATAAATGTGCCACAGTTGGACACAATTCCCCTTTCTTTATGTGTTGACAAAATTCACGTCTGTGTAATATTTTTTATTTGAAACGTTGTAACTCGGAAAATGGACCGCTCGCGTAAGTACTATGAAATTCAAGGCTAGTGCCATGCCCCCGAACTACTTCATCTGCGGTTGGGTAACAAGTCGTAAATTATTAAATTACTTTTAGGTAATTTGTTTGTACTTGGCACAAGGCTCCGTACCTTATTCCGCTGTATATTCATAATTCCTTAAACACCTGTCTATCCGTCCAATTACAATCTGGATTTTTTTCAAGGCAAGAGTGAATAGGCTTCATCACTGCTTACAACCAAGTGGGGTTGTAGTCAAGAACATGCGTATAATAAAAAAAGACGTAATTTTAAAGACACGAAGACAATCAACAATTTGCGCTTTTGAACAAATATAAGTTTGGCTGGGCTTCAAAACGATGCGGCATAGTGATGTAGATGAAGTGATTAAAATGATGATTTACCATTTATTGGGCGGTGAATGAAAAACCCGGCAGTACAGAGCACTTTCGACCGGGAGACCCGTATGGAAGGAGAAGGAGCTTCACGGGAGATTCCACAAGGCTTTACATGATACTTTTGTGGACACAGTTGCCTCTTTTCACTGGTTACGTTATCGTGAACTCTTCGGAGACACCGGGGATTTTGTCTGTGCAATACAAGAGCAGGTTATTAAGACCAACAATCATCGGAGATACATCATAAAGGATGTATGTCTGTATCACCGTCGACATCCGTCGAGCTTGTCACCATCCCGGTGAATCACTTAGGCATGCCATCTCCGGTTATGCGGCGCTTTCTAACTCTGAGTACTTGCACAGACAACCTAGTAGCTAGGATACTACAACAGGAGCTCGTTCTGAAATACGATCTCGTCGATTAGAAACTGCCTTATAAGTACTTGCTGGAAGCCGTGCTCGAAAATGAGAACACCTGACTCCACTGGGTCCGCGTCATCATCACAGACAGGACTATTCTTGCGAATAAACCTCATATTTTGACGATGGAATGGGCACATTCAAATATATTTTTAGTCGACATTACCATTCCGTATGATGTGAACCTCGTGAAAGCCGACACAGATAAACGAACAAAATATCTGGACCTGGCGCTCACGAGGTGACCGACATCTGGGGTGGTCTGTCGATAGAATTTATTCCTATAGTCATCTATGCAAACGGGCTTATCCTTGGTCATCTGATGCGACTGAGACTCTGTAACGGACCGCTCCGTTGGTCTTCGATACCCGATTAGTCTTCTCTGCCGAGGGCTTTCATCTGGTTGGGGTTTTATTTATGTATTTTACTATTTTCAATGTATATTTATGTATTTCATCATCTTCTTTTAGATATTTATAAATACACAATAATAAATAAATAATAAAATTTAAATAATAATAATAATAAATTAGTACAAATACAGAAGTTAAACATCAATGGGTATAATGTAGGCATTGTCAAGAACCTCCGGAAAGAGATTGTCTAAGTACATCAATCGAGGGACTCACCTTGTCATCTGCAAAACTTATACTGTACAGTTTATAATTTTTCTGTACATAGAACATCTGACACCAGTGTCACTGAGCTCCGCGATCAATTACTGATTGATGTACAGGCTAAAGAGCGCCGGAGGCCTCCCTTCGTCACTCTACACTTTAGCCCATAATATGTCCCCAACAATGCAATCGACATCTGACCTGGTTAATTTGGTGGTCATACCATATAGTTCTCTCATTGAATGTTGACTAAAGGATGTGATAATTAATCGGGTCAGGAAAGCCCTATGCTACTTTTCAGGTACATTTCTATCAGTTTAGTATTATTACTGCCACTGATAATAAGATGAAAGCAAACAATTTTACACGTGCAATCAGAGATTAAGTCTTATCGTAAAAACCAAAGTTAAATATGTAGTAATTACCGAAGAAGATAAAGAGTGGGTGTGTCACAACTCGAATAAACGCTTGACAGCTGGTGTTGTTCCGACTTTAGTGGCATCATATTATGTTGTTAGAAAGGTTTTCCTTCAGGTATTAGTAAGCCAGCCTTAATTGTCGGGGCAAGAACGGATTTTGTCGGACTTGGACCTACTAAAAACTCCATGATATTCCACATTCACCACACATTGACAGGGCCATGGAAACGCGTTCAAGCATATCCGCAGCCCCATCAGCGAGGACCCTTCCAAGAAAAACGAGCACTCGGAAGCACCAAGTGGTACAGTCCCGTCAAAGTCGCGGAGGATAGTAGAGTGGCGCATTACCATACCAATAATCATCTTCCTAATTCTAATCTCACTAACACACATCCAAGGGCTTGACAAGCCGACTTTGGGCCAGCCCTTTACTTCGGGCCAGCCATGTAAGTCGCCCTACGCTTACCATGGGTTACCAAGCAACGGCTACTAAACCCCCCCCCCGGCCTCCCCCCTCCACCCGCCACGACAAGACGGTAACCCGTTCAGGGAGGACTTATTTGTCACCTAAACTCACGCAAACTCACTAAGGACATTAATAATTTTGCAGTTGCAATATAAACTTATTCCCTTGATACAATAATCAATTGGTCATAATAGTTATACAGATTAAACAGACTTACATCTTGTAAACACAGTCATCATCAGGCGACCTTTCTACGGTTGGCTATGGCCCTTGAGTCTGGGGGAAAATAAGGAGTTTTACATATTACGCACACTCTCATTATTACTAAAAATAATTCTTATTATGTAACTAAAATCAAACAATCAAACCACATAAAATAATATCATTTTTTAGTTTAAAAATTCAAAATACAGAGATACGATTTAAATAACACAACAGACTGACATATTATTTCAATTTTAGTCCCCGGTACGGACAATGAGGACGCTTCAAATCGGCATAAACACTTTGTATGGCATAGCCAGTCCAGGGTACTTGTATGCATAGAGGTCAGTGATCAAAGAAGTTGAATACAAAATAAAAACTTTTTAACAAAAAAATTAAACCGCCGAAAAAACTAGAGCAAAAAATAATAAACATTTTTATTTAACCTTAATAACTAAGTTCTTAAACTAATTTAAGTATACCTAAGTATATATTTTTGTAATTATTTTGAGTTTTTAATTAACCTTAATAACTAAGTTCTAAAACTAATGTAAGTATACCTAAGTAATTTTGAGTCGGCGCCAAACAAGCAAATTAATTAATTATGTAAAGCGTGATGCGCGGCATTGTTAATTTGATTTAGTTATTTCTTTAAATTTAAGGTAATTTACTGGTCTTTGTTTATTGATTGTTTAGCGCCGACTCGAAATTACTTAGGTATACTTTCATTAGTTTTAGAACTTAGTTATTAAGGTTAATTAAAAACTCAAAATAATTACAAAAATATATACTTAGTTATACTTAAATTAGTTTAAGAACTTAGTTATTAAGGTTAAATAAAAATGTTTATTATTTTTTGCTTTTTAGTTTTTTCGGCGGTTTAATTTTTTTGTTAAAAAGTTTTTATTTTATAATTTTTCGTGGCTATAATCTACTAATTACTACATGCTTAATTTTTGAATACTTTCAAATTTATTACCTACCTTACTATAGCTATTAACTGTTATATAATCCTACTTTTACTATTATTTGTTGTAGAATATAAATACTTTAAAAAAAAACTGGCTTTATATACCACCATGGGTAGGCCTCCAAAAATGCTGCTCGAATGATAAAGAGATATTTAGAAGAATGTAATAATGAGAAAAAAAAAGGTGGGAAGCAAATAGAAAGATAATTAGATTAACACGTTAACAGGAGAGTTTAGATCATCGCGAGGAAAGACTGTAAGCATAAGAAGCAGACTAAAAGATAGCTATGGTTGTGTGAAGTGGTAGCAACTTTTTAAAGTACGAAGGGTTATGGCGACTCTGAGCGCAGGATGTTGCCGATAATTTTATGCTGAGCCGTCACGGTTTACAAATTACAAGGTAAGACCCTTAATAAAGCTGAAATCGACCTCGGAAAGAAAGTGTTTGCCAAAGGGCAAACACTGTATATGTGGCACAGGTATATGTGGCACTGAGTAGAGTACAAGAACTTGAGGGTATTGCTTTATCTAATCTAGAGCCAAATAAGGTATTACACAAACCTCAGGATGAACGAGCTTTAGCAGAAATGCAGAGACTGAGAGGTCTACACACAAGAAACTGACAGGTCTAAAGCTCATTCATCGTGAGGTTTCTTGTAATGTAATGTAATTATTATGTAATGTAGTAATACACAACTCAGCATTAGAATATGTGAGTAAACAATAAATCACCCCTATTTTACCACCCTTAGGGTAGACGTTTTGTTTTCAAATTTATATGGGACCAATTTCGGGGTATACCCTATCTAATAAAAAAAATTATCAAAATCGGTCCACTATGTAAAAAGTTATGCGTGGTCTAACATAAAAAAAATATACACGTCGACTTGAGAACCTCCGTTTTTTCGTCGGTTAATAAAAAGAAATCACTTGTTTATAAAACTGAAGTGACAAACGAACTTACTGTCCATCCGATCTGACACCAGCAGCCAACTTAAAACAAAGAAAGCTACAGATGGGTTGTCACATCTTAGGACTATTATAGAATGTGTCAGAGCCTTTACTTATACTGGCTATATCTATGCCATTATGGTTTATTAGGATTCCGTATTCAACAGGACCCTATTACTAAGCCTCCGCAATCCGTCCGTCTGTCTGTCAGCGGGCTGTATCTCATGATCCGTAATAGGTCGACAGTTGAAATTTTCACACAATGTGTATTTCTGTTGCCGCTATAACAACAAATAATAAAAATAAATTAAAAATTAAAGGAGGCTCCCCTACTAGAAACCTGTTTTACGATAATACGGAACGGAACTTAACATACATTTATGGAATAAGCAAAGAAAATGCTTTAGGTACCTACTTAATATAAGAAGTTTAATAAATATTCAATTTAAAAAGTATAAAAAATTGCTATGATGATGATGATGAAACTACATTTTTATTGTTGTAAATACTAATACGACGTAATTCTTTATACTCCAGTGGGGATTTTATTTAAATTGGTATGTAGGTATTGTATATAAAAAAAAATATTTGTTATAATTTCACTCGGGCGCTCCTGTTTTTTTTTCATATTATTATCATTTACACAAGCTTTACAATTTTTAAGGTCGTACTCTCGACCAGCATTCATACAAATTATTTTTCTATATTATATGCTTTAACCACACAAACTAGTGAGTGCGAAATTTTGCCATAGCGGGTGATTCTTTCACACTACGACAAAATTTGTATTCTTCGCCTCAAACAACCTCATTACACAACGCTTTAATCTGTTTGAACAAAATTATACTCTGCTTGACATGGCAATGACTCCAAGCTCCAACAATTGGCTCTATTAGCAACTTCAATTGTCATGATTAAACTGAGAGCACGCGGCGCGTTTAATATAGTTTTTTTGTTTATCTCCATGAAACAATGTAAGATAATACTAAATTTCTTATATTTTTGATATGTTATAATTTCATGCATTTATGGTTGTAGTAATACATATTCAAAACAGAGAGTGAGAGAAATATTTTCGTAACCTGTGCTGCTTACGATCGTAGTGGGTTACGGGTTATACTTAGAATCCTAAAGAAAATGTTTTAATCATTTTATAAAAATAAAACATAATACCTGTAGACTGAATTCATCGTCATCATTACAGCCTTTTACAAGTCTACTGTTAATGCATGCCACAAAACATCGTCCTGAGCCATGAGAATCTATCGACTTCCTGTATGTCTTAATAGGTCGTCGTTCCTACTAGTGGCATCCCACACATCGCTTGCCGGTAAGTAGCTACCAATCGAGAACCTTTTTCCCTATCGGTTGTCGGTTCTTTGAGTTATATTGACGGCCCATTACCACTTCAGCTTATCTGTTAGTCTATGTTGACTACTCTGGTTCTACTGCTAACTTCCTAATTGCGAAGTCAGTATCATACAATCGTATAAAGTATTTTTTTAACAGAAAAATTAACATTGTATGGCTATTTTCAGAAAAACGCATTCAAAGGGATTATATGAACTTAGAGGCTTGTGTTGGTGATTTTAATGATAATAATTCTGTAAACACAAACTCGTTACGATCGTGAATCATATTTTGTTAAACATACAACCTGACCCTTTCCTGCAAATTCCAAAAAACGTATGAAAATTTGAATATTGCGGGCCACCCTGGCGCTTTCACCTTAAGGATAACTCAAAAATTACTGGTCAGATCTTGATGAAATTTATATGGAACATGTGCTTTACCAGTTTGCATATAAATTTTTTTTATCAAAATCGCTTCACCTAGAAAAAAGTTCTGAGGTAACACACATACAAAAAATACAGTCGAAATCAGAACCTCCTCTTTTTTTGAAGTCGGTTAAAAATAGCATTATATCTCCCATACATGCGTTTTATCTTTACATATAAAATGCTGGTGTACGTCTGTTCGTAATTATTCGCCTCCTAAACGGCTTGATCAATTTTGACGAAATTTTTATGGAGTACTTATCGCCTTGATGGTTCTTAGATATAGTTGGTTGGATCCGGTAGGTGGTGCCGTTGTCGGGATTTAGAGATCACCCGTGCAAAGCCGGGGCGGATCGCTAGTAGTTTTAGAAAATGTAAAGTAGCAATAATTAGTCCTAGGTTATTCATGATGCCGCAGAAAAATCACGAAACAGTAATCGTAAAAAGTCATAAAGTCTAATTTACACGACGCGCATTCGTTACAAAATCTTTTCGCTTCATTTCGTTACGATGATGAATGCACACTGCTTGATATAAAATTTAAATTAAGAAAACTTTAATGACATGACCAACTATAATCACAAAAATGTATGAAACAAACGTAATAAAAATTGGTATAACCTCATGAATGATCGTCATAGTTTTTTGGAATTGGGATTTACCCATTTTTAGGGTTTTTTTATGATTAAGGAACTAATTTCAAAATTAAATGACAGCACCATAAACATTTTACTAACTGAGTTCAAAAAAATGAGAAGGTTATGTATTCGACGCGTATGATTTTTTAGGTATGTTCACCGATATCTCGGAATCGGCTGAACCGATTTAAATTAGTCTTGTGTAATTCGCGAACGATGAATGATTAGGAAACCTATCTTAGCACTGTACTAGAAGGAACGTTCTCGAACGCTTTTTTTTTTCTTAAAAAAAAGTTACTCCCATACTAGGATTTTTTCCTGTGTTGTGGAGGCAGTTTACAAACATAAATTGCACGAGGACAAACATCGACGCGGAACAATTATCTGTAGGCCATACATATATAACGCTAATTGTTAATCGGTATATTAGCTCTTTCCGTACACCTACATTCACAAGATGCCACAACTGCCAAACTGTGCGTGCGAACGAGAGTGATTAAGGTTGAAGCTCCAGGGTGGCCCGCGAAATTCAAATTTTCTTGCGTATTTGGAATTTGCAGGTCAGGGTTAGGTTGTATATTTAACAAAATATGATTCGCGACCGTAGCGATTATGTGTTTACAGAATTATTATCATTAAAATCACCAATACAACCCTGTAAGTTCATATTAGCCCTTTGAGGGAGTTTTTCTGAAAATAGCCATACAAAGGGTTAATATGAACTTACATGGTTGTATTGGTGATTTTAGGTTGTAGGTAACTACGTGTTTTTCTATGTGTTTCCTTTGAAATTGAGAGTAAGTGACTTTTTTATGCAGAGATTACAAACCTTTTGTACTATTTTTTGTTTTATAAAAAAATCATTTATATAAGTAGGTACAGCTAAATCACCCTGGAAAACCTTGGTCCTTATTAAATTAAATTTTCACCTAATAATAACATTTGTAAATATGAAACAATCAAGATCCTCAATTTGGAAAAAAATAAGATTTATGATTCATTAATATTTACAAATGTTAAATATTATTTAATGTTATACAAATGTAAAAGTAAAGTCGATTCGAAAACGTCTAATTAGTAAGAATAGCAAAACAAGTGTTTTCAAAAGGAAACAAACACCGGCGCTATACGGCGGCAGATTGACAAAAGACTATTTATTAGTGAACTTTTTTTATGCATGAACGGTTTCAAACTGTTTGAAGCAAAAATAAACCTTATACTATATCACAAGAGCACATGGTACTTCGTAGGTCTATTCGGCCATATGATAGTAATACGACGGCAGTTCAACTATTTTAAGCAAAATTAATCAATAAGACAAACGCATTGTTTTTTTTTTTAACAGGAGACTTGTTTTCCAGAAATTTATTTACGACTTGAGTTTGTGAGCGATCGCAATGAGTGCTATTATTTGTTACTTATTAGACTATTTTTCCAAAACATGATTTAAAGCCCACAAATTAAAAAGAGTACCATGTACAAGTAAAAAAAAGGTTGTCAACCCCTAAAAATTTCAAATTTTCAAAATATCCAGAAACGAAGCCGCATGCATGAACTACTTGCAAAATAATGAATATTTTGTTCTGGATAAATTTTCCAAAAACGCAATTTGAGCGAGTTATAACTGTTTTTTAAAAGACACGACTCGTGTGTCATACGCCACACGCAAAAGTAATCGATGGCACGCCTGGCGTGCCATCCGCACTGAACCGCTTAATCTCAGTTATGTATATTAGATATTAAATTTTTAATTCATTTTAAAGTGGAGTTAAGGTACAATTCCGTAGCCGACTGCAGGCAGCAGCAGCAGGCTACGTGTCGTCGCGACGCTACTGGTTTCTATGTAGTTCTATGAAATACCTTCCGTAGCTAGCGACACGTCATTTGCCGCTACGGGCCGAGCGGTAGACGACACTGTAGCCCGACCGCAGAGCAGTAGTGCTGCAAACGCCCTTGCGACACGTTGAATTTTTCTCAAAAAATGAGTTTCACCGATTCCGAGAAAGAAAAACTGATAAACCAGGTGGCCCAATATCCCGCATTGTACGATGCATCTCACATTCTCACAATAACTATTTAAAAAGTGTGATAAAAGATAATATTTGAAAAAAATATAGGAAAGAAGTTAAATAAAAGCGGTAAGTACTTATTTTGTTTAACCCCACAGAAACCCGAACCCGCCTGCAGTCGGGTACTAATTAATATTGTACCTTTAAGGTACAATTACGTATTCCGGAATTCATTTACATTGGAGTTAGGTATAATGGAGCGAAAGGAATCGGCTCTACCGACAACGATTTCACAAAATATCAGCGTAAAATACTGCTAACGAGGCATTTCATCTAAGTCTTCAGAGGTGACAACCATCTGTAGCCTTCCTTGTTTAAGCTTGGCTGCAGGCGTCCATGGACTATACACACTGAGAGCACAGCAGTCTACCGCTAAATAGCAATCGGTAAGTGGGTGGTACCTACGCAGACGGACACCTGGGCAGACTAGGAGTCCTATTCTACAACCAAGTAAAGCTTACATGACAAAAAAGGAATTGACTCGAGCCACCTATGCTACCTTTAAATTAGACCTCTTTATTTCGCCGGTTTATTAGTTCAGTAGCTAAGCGTTTGGCAGCACAGCGTGTCGCGAGATCGATTGCAGTACGGAACAAGAATATTTGTATGGCCCACATAATATTATACGTAGTTACATGTTATTGGATGCCTTAAGCGCAAAGCAGCAAACTACTAGCGCCTAAAAATCAAGATTCTAACGTTTTGTCGCATAAAAACGTATCTAACAATCATATTGAACATATAAATGATATAAAAAGCACATTGTCAGAAAGATAAATAATTGTTGAACTTATCAATATATTTTTAAATCGATTAATTGCTATTTTTACATAAAAAAGTGACTTTAGTGGCTTATGGTGTAGATTTATCAAGTCCGGATGGAGTGGTAAACACGATAACTTTTGAAAATATCAATTGTTTAACTCAATCAACCATGGAATATAAATGACAGTATAGTTTTTTTTAAACGTTACCACCACACTAGGATTTTCTCCAGTATCGTGGAGGCAGTTTACAAACATAAATTGCACGAAGACAAACATCCAGACGCGGAACAATTATTTGTAGGCCATACAAATACTTGGTCTGTGCGGGATTCGAACCCGCGGCCCCCAGCGCAACAACTCATTGCTAAGCCACTGCGCCACGGAGCCGTCAGTTTAGCTATAATTTTTTTTTCGACGTAGAAATCCGGAAATTTTTGGTGTTTTAGTAGCCTTGTAATAATTTATTTTACTAAATAGACTGCCTGACTTACTTTGGCGTTAGCGCCGACGTGAGTGGATGCTGTATTGGTTGTTTGCAGCAGCTTTAAAAGATCGCTGTATAAATACAAAATATTCGAAAAACCAAATTTCATACATACTTGATTATTATAATAATCAGAGATTTTTATTACAATATTTTAAAAGCACAGAATAAATATAGTAAGTATCATGTATATATTTAAGTATATTTATACTTAAATACGTCTTGAACTTAATGGAGTGACCTGAATGATGATATGACGATCATGTAAGTGTTATGAGTCGTGCACTATTGGATTTTCCAAACTTTTTTTTTAATTGAAGTTTGACATGAAATTATTGGAGAATTGGAAGTATAATAATAAGTTTATTAGTGAAAACTTGTGTGTATTTAAACTACTTTAAAAAGTTACGTATAATCATGTTATACGTAATCTTTTTAATGCGCTTAGGGCATGCACAATTGGATTTACCTATAGTTTTTATTTAAAATTTGTTCGTACAATTAAATTAATACCTACAAGAATTTAATATAAATTACCTCGAACTATTTGCATAGTAAAATGAAGGTTGTTTTTCTGATCGGTGTTTTTGTTTACCTGACCTTAGATCGAAACGTAATCAATTGTTCCAATTCAAAAATAAAGCACGTACACTTTGTAATAAATTTCTATATTTAGATCTTCTTATACCAAGTATTCATTTCTTATGCCAACACGCATTGGGGCAGCGCGGCGGACCTTTCCTTGCCCTAAAACCTTCTCAGAAATGAGAGGAGGCCTGTGCCCAGCAGTGGGATGTGTATATAGGTGTAACTTTAACTTATACCAAGTATTCATGTTTGAGATAGGCCTATGGTTCAGTAGTAGACTTGTGAAGGACTATTATAAAACTCACAAAACGCATACCAAAAAAAAATTCGTATGAAACTTTTTTTTTATAAAGCAGGGACAAATGAACTTAATAACAATAACGCCCTCTAGGCCGAACTGCAACAGATACTAGCCATCTGCGCAAGACAGGATTATACGAGCCGATTTACACAGTGTAGGCGCCAGCACAGGTGCTCTATTCCCTCAGTTTTCTATTCCGACGGGACGGTAATCTGACACGATGGGAGAGAGGTCAGGCGCAGGACCAACGACTTTACATGCTTACCAAGGCACGGAAATGTAACACCGCCAACTTTCTGACTCTGGGCTGCCACTGAGAATTTTTTGTCAGAAAAACCCAATAACTGATTTCGTCTCGACTCGGCATTGGAAGTTGGAACCAGAGACCCCAAGATCATCAATCGCGTTTAGGACCAGTAGACCACAGAGGCAGTCCAAACTGATAAACGAACTTACAGTTTGCCTGGTCGTAAGAGGCGGCTGCAGCCCATGGACACCTGCAACCAGAGTCAAATAAATGCCAGATGGAATGCCTCACAGTCTGTGATTTTAACGGCTCTGTATACCCTTCATACCGCAACCACAGAATAAATAATGCCGAAACAGCTGTGCACGCGCTCCTATTTGGCAGCAAAAATAAATAAGATTCCCCTCCACCACCGCTTACAATACCTACTAGTCGATATGGGGTAGCTGATTTTCTTACACCGCCACTAAACGGAACAAGTTTAGACTTGTGCATTAAAAATCAGTACTTTACTACTAATATTTAATACATAATTCTAAACTTTATGTACAAATTAAACAGAAACCGAGCCCACCTCGAGTACAGAAAGGATATTACGCCGTTGAAATTGTATATAATATATAATATGTACTTCGTTATGAGAACAAAAGACGACGTTGTGATTAAAACCAGACAAAATTTCCAGCCATTAAAATCAAACACAGGACCCACAACATTTTTTTTATACACAGTGGTAGAGCCACGCGGCAGCTTTTGCTGTCGCACGGCTGGGCCGGCTCGAACAGGGGTGGTACTACGACCTTACAGAATACCAGCGTGAAGTAGAGATTTACCTCTGTGTTTCGCTTGGTGAGTGCAGGTGGCCGGAGGCTCTTTTTACTGGAAATGAGGCATTCCATCTTAGTCCTCACAGGTGACAACGCATCTGCATTTTGATTCGCAAACGAGGATAGATGTAGATGTCTATGGGCCGCAGCAACCACTTACCATCAGGTGGACTGTGTGCTCGTTTGTCACCTTTATCCTATAAAAAAAAAAGATAAAGTTATTTGAATTCAAATCTACTTGCTAATAAGCCGTGATATTGTCTTAGATATTAGACACGAGTTAAGTAAAATTACTACTATTAAAAATATGGGTGGGATAAATTATAGATATCATCATCATCATCATCATCATGGATGATAAGGTTTAATATGCGCAAATTATTCATATTATTCGCTCTACGAGTACTAGTTTCAAAGCAAAACAACCGAATGCTAAGGATATTCATAACAAAAGTATGGCAACCCTAGTTTGCTGTTGTTTGTGCCAATGTTTTGAAAACTTGTACGAAACCGGGACGATATAGGGAAATCAGTTTCCAGGAAATGAATACGAGAATCAGGAGAGGCACTCTCCACATTCTGTAAACTCGAGAGGTCGAAACAGAGGCAGTGTTACATATAATTTAGCATAGAGTATTTCCTGTTTCCTGTATATTGTCAGTCTACCTCGGCCAGCGCACACGCATACACGCACATAGCTACTATACGTGCACAATACCATAGATTTAGTAACTAACTAACGCTAGAACAGATTGGTAATGCAAAAGAGAAAGAGCATAGTTTACGCGTATGTTAGAGCGAGAAAGATAGACTAGACCATTTACGTACAAGCTATTGGGCTATATAGGTCTGGCGTCATTCGTGAACAAAACAAATCCCGCTTGTATTTGCAAAATCTCAGGTTTTAATGTAAAAATTAGTGTTTCATAGACATAATTATAACTAGGTGTGTAGTACCTAAATATAACTCACCTCAGAAAGAAAACTCACATTATTATACATTTAACTCGTAGGTGCGATTGAGATGTACACACAATTTGTAATTTAATGGATAGAAAATATTATCAAATTTTATAATAATAATCATCTGAACGCAAAGCAATTTAATTTAAAATAATTACAAATACCTACCTGAAATTCTGCTAATTTTAATCCCACTTTTCACTTTTGTAGAGGTTGACATTATCGATAATATCTTATCGAAATTTCCTCCTATCGAATTTTACAAGCTAAAAAAAACCGGCCAAGTGCGAGTCGGACTCGCGCACCGAGGGTTTCGAACAAATCCGTAGGTATATGAGTTTAAAATTATTAAAAATATTTTTATTATATGATGTAACTAAAAATTTATGCTTTTCGCAATTTTTCCTTTATCTGTGCTATAATACGTTGCTTCGTGCCAAATTTTAAGATTCTCAGTTCACGGGAAGTACCCTGTAGGTTTTGACTTTTGATTCCCTTGCGAAAATCGCAAATTTGCGGCATAAACGACTGTATCTTTTGATTGCGTTGGCTTAGGAGTTTGATTTTTTCACAGCCCCAAGGGACAGTAGACTTGAGTATTTGATATAAATTTCAGCTTGATACCTATACGTGTTCCTGAGAAAAAGGGTCTTGACAGACAGACAGACAGACGGACAACAAAGTGATCCTATAAGGGTTCCGTTTTTTCCTTTTGAGGTACGGAACCCTAAAAATAACTTATTCAACTTATTATTATTTTTTTAATTTTTAAGTGACCGTAGTTCAATATTCTTCTAATCGTATGAAAAAAATATTTTAATAGAATTATGGTGTCAAACGAGCACACAGTTCACCTGATGGTAAGTGGATGCTGTGGCAGATTTTCAGAAAATATTGATATTCGACAAAAATGGTTGAAAATAATACAGAAGAATTGATTCCTAAAAGAAAATAGTCGACTATTCTATATTTTATAACACTTCCTAACCAAGCTCTTTCAGTTTTTGCTGAGCGGCCAAAGATGTGTGTAGTCTGACGTTATTATGATGAAAGACCACTCCTTTTCTGTTGTTCAATTCCGGACGCTTTTTCTCAATTTTTTGCTTGAGCCTCATTGGTTATTGGCAGTAGACATTCGAATCGACGGTTTTGCCCGGCGGTAAAAGCTCATAATAAACGATACTCTTCCAATTCCACCATACACACAGCATCACCTTATTGCATGTTAATCCGGGTTTCGCTACAGTATGTGGAGCTTGACTACCCTTTGACTATGATCTTTTTCGCTCGTTCTTGTCGTAGGTAATTTACTTTTTATCACCAGCGATCAATTTTTAAAAAAAATGTTTCGGTTTCAATAGATAATCGCAAATGAGTACACGACTCATTAGATTTCTTTCAGTGAGCTCGTGTGGTACCCAAATATCGAACTTTTTCGTATAGCCAGACTTTTTCAAACGGGTTAAAACTGTTTTGTGGTCAATCCTTAATTCCTCGGCTATGTCGTAATTACTAATATGCTGATCTTGATTCTATTTTTTTTAAAATGGCATCTACTTTATCCGGATGAGGGCGACCACAGCGAGCTGCTGTATCTTTGACATCAAAATTCCCGGATTAAAAACGCTTGAACCAACTTACTGCTACTCTTACTGACACTGTATTAGGTCCATAAACGTCACAATTTTTTTTCGCGCCTTAATTTCGCATTTTTGCCCTTTTTGTAAAAAAAAATTCAGAATGTATCGAATTTCTTCGTTATATTCATTAATTTTGGCGGACAGAATTGAAAAATGGCGGGAAAGTGTTTTTTTTTAACTCTTTTTTCCTATATGTATTGATATTTAAACAAGCCAGATACAAATAGTGCAACCAAAGAGATTTTTCTTAAATTTTAAACAAACAAAATACGAAGAAATTTTTTTCCCGACCTTTTAATATATCCTCAAAAAAATATGGATCCGCCCCTGCACCTATACCTGTACCTATTTCTGCAGTGCGTGCATTGCTGTGTTCAGATCTGAAGAGTATAGAGAGCTAGTAGAATTGCAGGTTGTAAAGCATTACATATTAATTTTCAGATGTGATGACGCATCTGTAGTCCTTCTTTATTTGAAGTTGCTTGCAGTTGTCCATGGGTAAGTATCCAGTAGCCACTTACCACACAGTGGACTGTAAGATCGTTTGTCACTTCAATTATATTTTTTTTTAAAACCATACGGAGAGCATATGAGAATTGTGCACCAGTTTTGAATGTGATAGTGTATCGCATGATTTCGTAGAGCTTCCAACTCAAATAAATACATTGATATCGTCTTCAATAGTCATGATTACATTGTACGCATACGATTCGATGTAACAGTTGTGTACCACCTATTTTGTCACGCAGAAACAATTGACGTTGAAAAAAGAATGCGATAGCGTATGCAGTTTCATTAAACAAAAACGGATGAATGTTTATCAATATATCAAATCAAACTTCGATATGATGTTATCGTCGTTCGTGATTTCATTTGCGATGTTGACACTTCTGTGTGATCATCTCAGATAACATGTACAGATAACATCTAGATATCTTAAGTAGACTCAAGGAATTCTTAACACCATTTAGAGTTATTTGATTGGGATATATTCATAAATTACTTGATTTTTTTATAACTAGAGTGTTACGTGGTTATCTATGATCGTATTAGAAAGTAGGCAGATGGATGAAATTATGAGTATATTTTGTTTGTATGTGTCATTATTCATCACAGCCTAACAATAATCATAAAAGTGAATTGGTGAACATAGGCCTCCTTTATACACTCGGCTATAAGACTGAGTATCAGTCTATATTTGCAGTTTTTTATAATTTTAAGTTGTTATCAGGAAGAAGCTGCTGCTGAATGTAAATAAAAAGTCGCGTGTATTCTGCGTGTTGATCACGCAAATGATGTTGTGTACCGCTACTGCTTGTTATAAAAAGTTTGTTTCGTTTCATATTTATATTTTTATAAACTGCACAAGTTTACATAAAATACTAATTAAATGATCAGGTTCCGTACTTTTAACACGTAGCGTTTATTTTTCAAATTAACGAGTTCCTATAAACTGATTTTATTTTCAAACTATACATTCAAACTAATGCAGTAATTGTTATTGTGATCTGAATATTACAAAAGACAAGGATCACGGTAAAATGGATAATAACATTACCTCAGCCCAGAAATTGGCCAGTAAAATTAAAAAAGATAAGAAACTCGACTTGAGATCCTCCTTTCCATTACTTCTGTTCTAGGGCATGTTGATGGACTTCACATGTGTTTAATATTTATATTATTCATAGAACTTGATAATTTGCTCACGATTTTATTCAATCCCCTGAAGACACAAGTTTGCGCGTTTACCGATAAAAATAACCCTTTGATGTATTTTTTTCAATTTCAGAGCATTCTCCTCGTTGTCTCCTCTCAGCCAGCATCGGAATTCTCGGCATCGACCTATCGAATTTCTTCATTTCTGTAGTCACATAGAAGGGAAGGCCAAATTGGCCTTCAAAAAGCTTGGTGTGCTTTGTAGAGCGGGAAAGTATTTCATGCCGGCACACCGTTTGCAACTTTACAAGGCGCAAGTTCAGATTCACATGGGATACTGTTGTCAGGAAGGAGATATATGCCCACCGTCGAGACGTAGGTAGGATATTACTTTACTTTTACTTATCATAGTTTACACTTTCATACGATATAAGGTACCCTAATTATTTTTGATATTTAATAAATTTCCATCTTCTACCTAAAGAACCTGATGAAACATTATTATAATTTATTGCGGTAGTGTTAGAAACCTAAGTTCAGGTATGTACCTGTTTGACTAATTGTTTTTCACCTGGTGATATGTTATTGTTTGTAAGACAGTCTGCAATAAATGAGAACAAGGAAATAGAGTGATTAAATTTATTACTATAGTAAATATACAAACACATGGCAGCCGGATATTTATAATAAAGCTGCTTAATCGTGCTTTGTACAGCTTGTTTGAAAAATGTATTGTGTCCGAAACACCCGAAGTACGTAATAGGTAATGATTATAGTATCGCTAAATTACCTCGACGATTCCAAGGTTATGAAAACATTAAAGAGACTAAGAAAAAAAAACACGTATTGAGTAAGAATAGCGAATCTAATAACTGTATGTTAAATTTTGTGATGTGTAATATATTTTAGATATAATAATCCTTAAATTGTTCTGTAAAGTGAAAGTTGGATAAAGTTGTAGGTGCATGATCGCGGAATAAAAGCAGTTTCGTTGCAAGATAACTTCACAACAACAAACTCAATGCACGCTTGACAAGGTTATAATATCGTGTGAAAGGACATTGACACATTTGAGAAAAAAAATTGATCTCTACCTCTTGTGTCTTATTAGGTTCTCCACTCCATCTATCCCTCCAGTGGATTAGATGATGAAAATGATTCATATAATTGTAGTTTCGATTATCACGTTTCTTGCGGAAATCGGTAGGCGATGGGGGAGCCGTGAGTGATCCTCGTCGGCAACCAGCCACCACCACCGATGATGGCGGTAGTCCATGTAGCAGGCGCTCAGTTTCCGGTTCGTCACTGGACGACACACTATCCATCAGCAGCCGCGACGTCCTCGACCCACATTTACCCAAAACAAATTGGGAATCATCTTCCTTCATCATTTCGAAATTACTAAGAACACAAGATGAGCACTGGGATGGGAATTACGTATTTTAAAAGGAGATCAGTAGTCGTAAGCATTAATAACATTCCGCAAGAGGGAGGCACTGCGACAGACACACGTATCGCGAACACCGTCACGCACAGACTGCGGCTCGATAGATACGGTCGCACCGCGCACCATGGTGCTAACCGCCGGCGCCGAAGTCAAAACAAAAGTTTTGCCATCCAATTCTTGTAAGTAACAATATTAAACAAACCGATTTAATTCGTTCATTTATACATTTTTCCAAAATATTTACTTACTTTTTTTTAAATAAACAATGAATATATAAAGTTGCAGTTTAACAGGTAGCATAAATTTTCGCTTGATTATGAAAATTAAATAGAAAATAAAAACTGTTTTAGGGCAATGGACTACTTAGGAATATGTAATAAATTAATCAATTATTGGGAGAAAAAAAATATTTTTTTATAGGATAGGGTGACAAACGAGCACACAGTCCACCTGATGGTAAGTGGTTGCTGCGATCCACAGACATCTACATTTATCCTCAATAAAGAATCAAAATGCAGATGCGTCGTCACCCGTGAAGACTAAGATGGAAAGCCTCTTTTATAGTAAAATGAGTCTCTGGTACTTTACACTCACCATACGAAACACAGCAATGTCAAGCTGCCATTTTATGCTGGTATTCTGTGAGAGCGTGGTCCTTCCCCGGTTGAGCCGACCCATTCGTGCTACAACTATTCTACTAATATACCTACAGCATGGCTCTAAGTATGGTTTTTACAATATCTATAAACAAAAGGTCAAAATCAAAACTAATCTCTTATTTAAAAATATTAATTTTCTAACATTATTAATGTGATAAATTATAATGTTTAGTTTTTAAATTTTAAGTAAGGTGGTTTTTATTTATAAATATTCTTGGGAAACATAGTTTATAATATCAGCACTTAATTTTGAATATTCAAAACTTGAACCAGAATATCTAAAAAAAAATTAAATTAATTTTGTAAGTATGTACCATGAATGTAATTTTCATAAATCAATTTCTAATGTCTATATAAATAATAATGATCATTTGTTCAAAAACTTAAATATCAGAAAGTTCTTCGCCAATTGTTTAAACCAGCGTGAAGTAGAGGTTTACCTCTGCGTTTCGCTTGGTGAGTGCAGGTGGCCGGAGGCCCTTTTTACTGGAAATGAGGCATTCCATCTTAGACCTCACGGGTGACAACACATCTACTTTTTGAATTGTAATAGAGGATAGATGTAGATGTCTATGGGCTGCAGCAACCACTTACCATCAGGTGGACTGTGTGCTCGTTTGTCACCCTTATCCTATATAAAAAAAAAAATAAAAAAATTGATACTGATTGTAATTTCAACACTACATTGCATTTGAATACACACATTCCTTTATATACTTTATGGAAAACCTTTTGAGCCATAGCAATGTGCTGTTGGGTAAAACTAGTTGAAAATAAAAAAACACTATGTCACAACAATATACAAAACACTTATTCATTAATTTTAAGTTCACCACATCTCCCACTCATGCTTACAGTAATTTGTTTCACAACTGAGTGTAAAAGTCTCAAACTGATACAGTGAATGTGTAGTCTGTTCTACCTAAAAGTATTTAATTTAACTTTTGGAACTTTTGTTCAGCTGCATTCCACCAATGATAAGATAATTGTGTATTGTTACACAAGTCACAGCTGATTTATTAAATTATACAATATTTTTCCCATTAATAAGGCCGACATCATACATTCGGAATCCTGTTTTTCCTCAAAATTTCGAACTACTGTATGTGTGATAGATCCTTGATTTTATATAGATATGGATTTGCTGCATTCGGAATACGGAATGTATGTGGCCGGCCTTAGAGAATCTACTACCCTATTATTCCAAATCATGGTTATCAAAATAATCTATGGAAAACCTATGGTTTTGTACTGATCAAGCTACATAGTTATAATTTAAATTATTTGTATTAAAATATGACGTATTTAGGTATATAGATGTAAAAGTTAATAGGATCTGGTCATAATGTTAATGTTTACAACATAATGATCACAGGAATTGATCCTAAAAAATACAAATTAATAAATTCTGCAGTGTAATATAAACAAAACAACGTAATATCATACTGTACATATTTATTTCAGATAATTCTCATACCCAGTCACAGTGTTAAGTCAAAATATTGAAGAGGTTCTTAAAACATTGCCTTACTACATATTGATTTCTTATATTGACGTGAAGACTACAAATTAAATAAAACTATTTTTTATGAATTTTATCACAAATTTTTTTAAATTTCATTTAACTTTTTAGTTCCTGACATTTTGGGTACTTTACAGCACCTACGGTCACGGTGGGGGGGGGGGGCTTGAGGTGTTTGTGTCTGCTTCACATCTCGCTATCTATTGTGAAAGGAAGAGTTCTACAAGCAAGTAGATGGTGTGGCGATGGGCTCACCTATATCTCCCGTAGTCGTCGACATATTCATGGATGACTTTGAGGAGAAAGTCCTTCTTACTGCTCCTGTAAATCTAAGGTTATACAAGCAGTACGTAGACAATACTTTCACAATTTTACCCTGTGACCAAGTAACTGCATTTTAGACCACCTTAATACCATAATCACTAAATTTACAATGGAGTTAGAGACAAACAATTATTTAGCTTACCTACATGTTTTAGTAATCCGAAATCCTGTTAACACTATTGGTCACACTGTGTATAGGAAAGACACATACCAACCGATATTTAAATGGTGAATCGTACCATCATCCATCACAGTTAGCTACCGTGGGAAAAATCTTTGTTTCAGAGATCACGAGGGATCTGTGACAGAAAACATCTGACTGCCAAGCTTCAGCATGTCGAGCAAGTATTGCTTGACAACAAGGTTCGAGTCCCGCCCCTAAGTCACAGTGATCAAGTGAAGCCGGCCAGAGGCGAGCATATGCCTGCTGTACTACCCTACGTCGGAGGAGTCACAGACAAGGTTGGCTACATCTTGAAGCGAACTTCCATTAAAACATACTTCTAGCTGCCAAAGAAGATTAGTAAATTTTTATTATCGGTCAAGTGTCACATCCCTCTATAAGATGCAGGAGTGTACAATCGTGAATGTAATCTCTCTTACATAGGACAAACAAAAAGATCTTTAAAACACATGTGAAAGAACATATAGCTGACTTGAAGCACTGACATTCCAGGAAGTCTGCAGTGTGTGAACATGTTCAAGATTGTCCCCGCCATTACATTAAATTTAATAGCCCACAAATCCTCACAAAAGAACATTGATTCCTACTAAAAATAATTTGCAAAGCTATTGATATTAAAAAATATCCTAATTTCAATAAAGAAGATGGACGGGTGCTGCTATCTGCTTGCGATTCTATAATTAACAAAATTAAATCCAAACCCAAGCATGGACCCACTGCAAGAGTTCAAGATACTGTAAGTTCATTCTGCGTAAATCGAACCAAAAATTAATATTCAATAACTGAAGGTAGCCGGGCTAACTATGACATTGGAAAGTCAAACACCTCAGTCCCTCCGTGACCATGGGTGCTTTAAAGCACCCGAAACGTTGGGAATTAAAATGTTAAATTAAACGTGATAAAATGCGTAAAAATTAATTTATCATTTACTTACTACATATTTGCAATTTTAATTGTTATTTTCATACTTCGTGTTTATGCTCCTTCTTATAATGAGATTTTTGGGGCTTACTAAGAAATATTAAAATGTTTTCTACACCGTAAGCTGCAGAACTAGAATACGGACGAAAACTTATTAATATCATAATTTAAATGTAATGCATAATAAGTGTTTAAAAACTTTCATTACAAATAAGTATTTATTTTAATTTAATCTTACCTAGAAGTCAAATAATATTTGCTGCAAAGAGGGCGACAGTATTTACATAGTAAATCTAACGCACAAATCACTTATAAACACTTATTATAACATCACAACACATTTATAAAACCATAAAATTGTTTAAAGAAATACGGCAATTTTATTTTTATCAAATAAAACGAAACTATCACAGTCTACTAAGATTTTTTTATAACTGGCTTTACGGCTCTGGGTTCTAGCCCTTATGAGCCGTAGAGGTGGGCGATGCAAACCGTATACGGATACGAAATCTATATATTGGTACAATATCTAAAAACCGCTTACTGGTTCGTTTCAAAACTATATATTACAAAATCTGATATTTGCGTACCGCCGCGATGCCTATATCGCTCCGCATCGGTCGGTGGCTAGATTCGCCGTATGCGACGGAGCGCGAGCGATATAGATATTATACCGGTTCGTTCGAAAACTATGTATTACAAAATCTGATATTTGCGTACCGCCGCGATGCCTAAATCTTTTCGCTTCGTTTGCGACAGAGTGCGAGAGATATGGGTATTAGATTAGACATGGCGGAAAATTAAAGTATTACTAAAATCTTATATTTGTACTATGGAGTTTAGAGTACACTAAATAATAAAAAATATCAATTTCACTAAATCTAAATTAACTTCCCCAGTAATTATTTTTTCAAGTTGTTATATAAATCCCTTGTCTCCCTTGTAATATTTTGATGAAAATGTAAACTAAACAAAATAATATGATAATTGTCAAAAACAAGTTCAGCATAAAATATTGGATATAAGTTTAACTTTAAGTATACATATTAAGCAAATAATTGTTACAATCCTTATTTTTAAACATGTGAATGTTAATGTAATAAATAAATCATAAAATTGCTTTGTAAACCGCCATCTACTCCATTCTATGGGTAAAGTCATTTTATCGAACGAAAATTGATTGACTCTCAAGGTGTAACGTAAAGAAGACGCTAGATGGCATAAATACGGCTAGGTAAGAAATCGATCGTGAATGATTTTGAATGGACTGGAATATGAGAAATTTATTCATTATCATTTACTTTATTCATTTAATAAATTTGCAATTTTTTAACTGTTTATTTTAACAGTTAAAAGACATATTAACCGTCTTTATTTAAATACTTTCGGCCGAGACAAATACAGGAGCGGTACGGCAATTTCTTCCCAGTCGCGTAACCCAATAGTATATGATTTAGAACCTAATCAACATAACTTTACGAACTATTTTTATGACATAGTTACGTTACAAAGTTATTTCATTAACTTTAATCATAGCTGTAAGAATTTAAAGTTTTACTTATGTTTCCTAATAATGATAAATTTCAAATCTGATTGTTTTTTAAAGTCTAAAATCGAGTGTATTTTATAACATTATTTTATATAGAATTTTCAATTTATTTTTAGTTCTAACAGATCTGCCAGAATAAATGTAGTGGAAGGAGAAAGTTGCAATTTTTATCCTTTTAAATGCAATTTGTGATGTAAATAAATAATAAAGACACTGTAAATACCTACTATTTTATATTATATATTTTTGAACTATTTTAATTGAGTATCTAGTGTTGTAAATAAATTACTAGTTCAAAACTTTAAAATAATAAAGTTAAAACTACAACTATATCTGCATTAGCTCCATGAAGATAACATAATATAAATTTACTATAATATATCTACAATACTGATTCGCATCGAATAGGTAAGAGTAACTATAAAATCTTCGTATCAGATTTCAATAGCGTATCGGAGTAGAAAATATAAACAAGTGTACGCAGAATATATAGATATTGAAATATATAGTTTTGATATCAGATATTGAAACTCGAAATCTGATTTAGATACGATTCTCAGAAAACGCGATACGACCCAGGCCTATGAGCCTGTAGTTGTAATGTATAATTATCCTTCATAGTACACTGCCAAAGAGAATATAATCACTACGTTTAAGAGGCGGGACTTCCATAGTAAAAATAATTGCATGAAATTACGCCAAACTACTCTACCAACATCAAGATATGACATTTAGTTTTGAGAAACAGTAGTGACAACATTGACGAATTACGATAGTGCTGTAAGTGTCTATTCTCGAATAATTTTATCGATATAACCTTTATCGATATATTGTTTATCGATATTTTTACATAAGAAAAGTTAGATCTCTATACTGAATTATTTATGAGAAATAAATTTTTGTGTGGATTGAGTAAAAATGCCGATGAGGATAAGAAATCAATGTATTTTACACACAGCAATTTGTAATTATATCTCTACACTTAGGTACAAAAATATGTATAAAGAAAATATAAAATATAAAACGCACTTTTATACTAGAAAAAATAAATGACGACTCCGTAGCGCAGTGGCTCAGCGTTTGGCTGCGGCATTGCAGGACCGAGGCTTCGTTCCCGCACTGAACAATTGTTGCTATGCTGTAAAATAAATAGTCTGCGTCTAGATGCTTGTTTTCAACGTTAGTTTTTTTTAAGGGGAAAAATATTGGGTTTTTAATACTGATTGGATTAAATTGCTTTCATGTGTAACAAATACTATGTACAAATCGCTAGGCTTCTTCACAGAGGTAACCTACGTACTTACTATTCGCAGAGATCGTTTACTAATTGTTGCTTTCAAAATGAGTGCTCATTATAGCTAATTAAATTTAACAGTGGTACAGCCACGTGGCAGCTTTTGCTGTCGCACGGATGGGCCGGCTCGAACCGGGGTGGTACCACGACCTCACAGAATACCAGCGTGAAGTAGAGGTTTACCTCTGCGTTTCGCTTGGTGAGTGCAGGTGGCCGGAGGCCCTTTTTACTGGAAATGAGGCATTCCATCTTAGTCCTCACGGGTGACAACGCATCTACATTTTAAATTGTAATAAAGGATAGATGTAGATGTCTATGGGCCGCAGCAACCACTTACCATCAGGTGGACTGTGTGCTCGTTTGTCACCCTTATCCTATAAAAAAAATGTTTGTAGATGAATCCATAAAAAAAGTTATTTATAACCAGGTAATTACAACTAACTTTGAGTTTATTTATATAATCGAATTCTTACCAAAATGTGACTTTAGAGGTATATTATCTTTTGCTACATGTAAATGAAACTTAATTAACATATGCATAATTGTGGAAGTTTAAATTAAGTCCACTCAAGAAATAACAGTGCGTTTTAGTTGGGTTCAAATGCAATGTTTGTCACAAATATGTCTTAATATGTGAATCTTTTCAATTGGTGCATGCGCCAGCTATTTCACCCAATGCTTGCATCTGAAAAAATAATATAAATAAAATCACATTTTTATTGAACAAATAGAATGTTAGCAGTCAGAATTGACTGTGTAGTTTCTAAGTATAGTTTTTTCGGACACCATCGAACTATCAGATTTAGGAAATAGTGTGTTTATATTTTTACAAGTCCAAATCCTAGTCCAAAAGTTGGCTAGTCCAAAAATGTACTCGCTTTAAATATCATATTACTATTAAAGTTGAAATCACCACACCTTTCATCATCTAAGGAAAATATTGCTACGAATAGCCTTTTCTTGTTATCATTTTTTCCGCTTCTTGCACCATTTCATTGGAAAGTTTTATAATGCATACTAAATTTCTTAACAATTCTGTAAACGAACAACGGCTCCTATAGCAAAATTAAAAGCAATCTTAATTAATAAAATATATACAAATATAATTGTTTGATTTGACATTTGAACCTATTTTTCATTTGACAATGTCGTTAATAGACATATTACGAAAAGCAGAAAAAAGAGATAACCGTCATTAAAATTTGACCCGAGTAGTACATATAATTTTTACTATGGAAGTTGCACCAGCCGGGTACACTGCTTCACAATATATTGATGCGGCACATTGTGCCGCCCTTAGTAGATATTGACAGCAACTTGAGCCAGCAGAACGCTGACAGTTGGCGATAGTATCTCAAGGCGCCTAAGCAGCCAGACACCTTATCTTGAGAATCACATCATTAAATCAAGGAGTTGAGCGAAGCTTTGGATTAAATTCAAAGTAAAACTTTTAGTGTAGCTAGGTATAGATATTTAGTAATGCTCCTGTAACGCCCTTAACAATAATTTTTCGATAATTCTTGTAAGTAAAATGTACATCACTAGCCAACGCACACGATGACAAATCATATCTGGTGGTCTATACGCCAATATATTCTATGTTTCAAACTATATTCTTAATATTAATGTTAAATATTCTATCTAGAACTTAATAAACCAAATGTTTACAAATTCTTATAATTTTGAATCGATTTATCGCAGAAGTCGGTCTGTTTGATTATCGATTTAATTAGATTCTTAAGGGGCCATTACACGCCTAGGCAAGCGTCAATCAGTTCGATCTATCGTAATTGATGTTTGAATGATAGAATAATTTCTACATTACACGCCTGTTCTGATTGATCGTTAGTCATTCCCAAAGTTTCAGAGGGAATGGATGGATATTCTTCATAAAAAAGGCCTGTGCTGCAATTTTGATTGCTGCAATTTTGATTGCAATTAATTGTGTAAAAAACGTATAAAAAAGGCGCTGCGTAAAAGACTGATTTTTAAAAAGGGATTTCAATATACCCATATTAACTTATTGACATACTACAGATTTCAAAGGAGGATAAAGATTATGCAAATTATTTTCGTAGGAAAGAGGCTTGTTTTGATAAGTTACTGGTCTTGGTAACACCATTTCTAAAAAACAAGATACATGTATGCGAAAAGCTATAACTGCCGAAAAAAAACTAGGAGCAACGATGCGTGATTGACGAAACGCCATTACACGTTCAATCAAAATTCGTGATTGATAGCTGACTGCCGTTAAAAATCAATATGTTGTCCAGATATTTGTCAATCAATTTCATACAACCATTAATCACCGCATTACACGGTAGGTTATTCGTCAATCACAGCCGTGATTGTTGTAAGACTCCAGTAAAAACCTACTGTGTAATGATCATAGTTATACATAGATGCCTTTTAACCTCTGAAAAACTTATTTACGTTTTGTCTAAAATGGCTGCCGAAGAAATTAATGGAGACACTGATGATATTCAGCATGACAAAGATAAAACACAGAAAAAGACTGCTAAACATGATAGTGGTGTAGCTGATTTGGAAAAAGTAACAGATTATGCAGAAGAAAAAGAAATATCTTCTCATGATATATCTGGAGCCCTCTCACTGATTGGTGACAGAAGGAATAAAGAAGCTGCCAAAAGGTTGGAGAAAGAAATAGTACTGCAGAAGGTGTCAGTTACAAAAGATGATATTGAACTAATTGTGAAAGAGATGGAGATATCCAGAACCATAGTAGAAAGGACACTCCGTGAACAAAGAGGTGATGTGGTGGCGGCTCTAACTACACTTACTAACTAATTTATACTGTTTTCGGAAATAAGCATTACACTTGTAATAATTTCGAATAGATTTATATTGGCGATGGCGTGATTAGGATGAGACCAAAAACGAAATGTACCCGTGTGAGTGAAATGTGTATGTAGTATAATGTGACAACAATAGCGCTGCGCCATGTATCAACTTCAATTATCGATACAGAACGCTGTGTCTGTGTCATAAAATTAATATTATTATGTTTGAGGACATAAAAATAAAACTACAAACAAAAACTTTGTGATTTTTATTTTCCACCAAAAATAACTAATTTATTGTAAAAATTTCGTAAGCTCTCCTTAAGAGGGATTTTGCAATTTTGCTTCATACTTCAATCTAATACTCAAATAAGTTTCGATTATTAATTTAATAATTAATTGTTTATGGTTTAATAGTGCTGGCGAATCGTACATATGTATGTCAAGTATGTTAACAACAAGGAGATTGTAAAATATAGGGAGTGCGCACTTCATACTAGAGAAACGGTCCTAAATCAGTGACCTTGAAATGAATGAAAGGTACCGAGTTAGGCGTTGCATTTCTTTCTAATAGAGTGTCCATGATACAATATTTTGAGAATATTATTAGTATATACAGCATCACGGAAAACGAAATGCGTATTTTTTTTCAATATGGAAAGTGCTGAATAGTGTTATAATTAAACTCCGTTTAATATTTTGGTTACATTATTGCTTCGCTACAGTTTCAAACCTTACGGTAACTAGTGGCGGCGTAGCGTGGGTTGACACCTAGGGCGGTTTTCTATCAAGCACCCCCCAAAATAATACAAAAAATGCTATACATGCTAACGGGACTTTATTTTGCTAAAATATTCTAATATATTATCAAAGTCAAAGTTATTTCTTGTCATTTTCAATAGATAAAGTGGAAAGATTGGTTAATCGCGCTTGGCTCATTTTGAAAAGCTTCCTACACATGAAACTTAATAGTAAAAAAATAAATTAATAGTAAAAGACACAGCGCTAGATTCGGAACAGATTCAGAATAGCCCAATTTTATGAGAAAAGCTCCAATGAATGACATTGAACCGCTTCTTGGGAAGAAATGCTGGCAGCTTTCAAGTCGTAAAACAAAAAAGTAGAAAATTCATCGTAGATTTTTGTCAGATTTTGAACTATTACACGAAGATCTCCATCTGGTGACGTTAGCAGAGTGTAAGGCTGAACAACACTAAATGTTACGAGAATATCATCCATTGCTCTGTAGCGATGGTCTAGTTCCTCGTAAATATGTCAAGACATTTTAACATAGCTCTCTGCAGCTCCTCTGGCAATGTTAGTCCAGCATATCGGTTCATTTCTCCTGGTAAACGTTTTCGATATCTCCTCATTTCTCTTCTTCCTTTAATCGAAATGTCCACATTCTCACATTTCTTTTTTTACGTAGGAAATAGCTTTTTCCACTAGTTAAATACGTTGGCTTTAAAGAAAAATTTTTGGGCTTTGATTTTTATCTCATACTTTTTCAGTGATAATATAGATTATTATTATATTATTTAGTATTTGCTTTTGTGTCTGACTAACTTCTATTAGGATTTTACACCAAAAGGAAAGATAGCATAAAAAACTGAAGCCACACAAAGCTGGTAAGAGTGTAGATACTGCTTCTTTTGTATCGACGTTTTCTCTGTTGGTCCTGGGATCATACATATCTTCGAGTGTTTATACTAGTTTTTTTTAAATTATTCTGCAGTGGTTTAACAACGTCATGATGATCAATTCATTTTGTCTCTGAGAGTCTTTTGACGGATACGCCTACACTTTTTATTAAAGTTTCCCATTGACGCGTGAATGATGAAAAGAACCTGTGAACTGTTTGGAAAAAAGTTAAACTTGAATTAACGCTCCCTAAGTGAGTGCACTCCACATAGATTTAGCGAATGATTAGCACAAGGCGTTTTTTACGTGGTAGAGCCATGCTGCAGCTATATAAGTAGTATAGTTGTAGCACAAATGGGTCGGCTCGACCGGGGAAGGACCACGCACTCACAGAATACCAGCGTAAAATCAATCAACACTGATGTATTTCGTATGGTTAGTGTAGAGAACCGAAGACCATTTTTACTGGAAAAGTGGCATTCCATCTTAGTCCTCACGGGTGACAACGCATCTGCATTTTGATTTTTTTTTTTTTTTTTTTATAGGAGAGGGGGCAAACGAGCATGCGGCTCACCTGATGGTAAGTGACTACCGCCGCCCATGAACATCTGCAACACCAGGGAGGGAATTGCAGATGCGTTGCCGGCCTTTTAAAAAGGAGTACGCTCTTTTCTTGAAGGTCCCTAAGTCGTATCGGTCCGGAAAAATCGCTGATGGTAATTGATTCCACAAGGAAGTCGTGCGAGGAAGAAAACATCTTCTAAATCGCACAGTGGTGGACCGCCAATCATCCAGATGGTGTGGATGGTATCGGGAGTTCTGCCGCGATGTGCGTTCGTGAAATTTGGCGGCTGGGATTAATCCGAACAATTCCTCAGAGCACTCCCCATGGTAGATGCGAAAGAAAATGCAAAGAGATGCAACATCTCTTCGCAACGCCAATGAGTCGAGCCGATCGGAAAGGACTCGGTCGTCGACGATTCGAGCCGCTCTGCGCTGGATGCGGTCAAGTGGAAGGAGCTGGCACTGGGGAGCCCCTGCCCAGAGATGGGAACAGTATTCCATGTGAGGCCGAACCTGCGCCTTGTAAAGTTGCAGGCGGTGTGCCGGCATGAAATACTGTCCCGCTCTGCTGAGCACGCCAAGCTTTTTAGAGGCCAATTTGGCCTTCTCTTCCAAGTGACCACGAAACTGCACGTCACTCGATATGTCGACGCCGAGGATTCCGATACTGGCTGCGGCAACCAGGGGAGTGCCTTGAAACTGAGGAGATACGACAAAGGGGTTCTTTTTAGCGGTAAACGCGCAAACTTGTGTCTTCTGAGGATTAAACTGGACTAGATTTAGTCGCCCCCAGTTCGAGACTTTGTCCAGCAAAGACTCGACTTCAGACACCAGTTTGTTCCGGTACTCGGAGACGTTTTCCCGAGAAATATTAGCACGGCCGGTGTATAAAGCATCACCAGTGCTGTCATCCGCATAGCAATGAATGTTACCAGTTAGCAACATATCATTGATATGCAGAAGAAACAGCGTTGGTGATAGCACACAGCCTTGTGGAACACCAGCGTTAATAGGCTTGTAGTCAGAACATGCACCGTCTACAACGACCTTGATGCTCCGATCTGCAAGGAAGCTGGTGATCCAATTGCACAATTTCTCGGGAAGCCCATAGGAAGGGAGCTTCGAAAGAAGCGCTTTGTGCCAAACCCGATCGAAGGCCTTCGCAATGTCCAGACTAACGGCCAACGCCTCCCCCTTGGACTCTACTGCCTCCGCCCATCTATGGGTCAGGTAGACCAGAAGATCACCAGCTGATCGACCCCGACGAAAACCGTATTGGCGGTCACTAATCAGCTGGTGATCCTCAAGGTACCGGATGAGCTGGCAGTTGATAATGGATTCCATTATTTTGGAGAACAAGGAGGTGATGGGGATAGGCCTATAGTTGGACGGGTCTGAGCGGTCGCCTTTTTTAGGGATCGGGTGGACAAAAGCTGTCTTCCATGAATTCGGGACTACGCCTTGGGAGTAGGAGTACCGGAAAAGACGCGTTAGGACCGGTGCCAACTCCGGAGCACACGTCCTCAGCACAATTGGGGGGATTCCGTCAGGCCCACTCGACTTCTGGATGTCCAGGGAGAGAAGTGCTTTGCGAACCGAGCGCTGTGAGAACAGCACATCCGGCATGGAGCACTCACACCGCGGGATGGTCGGCGGTGTTTTCCCCCCGTCATCAAGAGTCGAGTTGGACGCAAAAAGGGAGCCTAAAAGGTCGGCTTTGTCCTTTGCGTCATGGGCCAGTGAGTCGTCCTCCCTGTGCAGAGATGGTAGTGATGGCTTACAGAAATTCCCTTGGACAGCCTTGGCGAGAGACAAATTTGCAAACTAGGATAGATGTAGATGTCTATGGGCTACAGCAATACCACTTACCATCCGGTGGACAGTGTGCTCGTTTGTCACCCTATTCTATAAAAAAAAAACAATATATTCATTCATTTGACAACGTCAAATTTTAAAATAGTATTGTCATCTATAGCGTAAAATGCACCTCCTAGTTTTTAGAGAAAGAACATTCGTGTAACAGAAACAGAAACTTTTTTATTAAATATAGATTATAAAAAATACTTATTGAAAGTCACTCTTTTTTTTTTAATTACCTCTGCTTCGAAAAAAATCTCTGTCCTGGGAAGAACCAGCAAGAAACCCAGTGGAACTTTTTTTTAAATAACAGCTTACAATCATGTATGTTACACAAATTAACAACACAACAAATTAGAAATAGCTTGGCAGCGATCACCTCATTTTTAGAGGTTATTATCATCCATAAATTTTTTAATATTATAATAACCCTTTTTATACAAACTTAGTTTATTAAAGTTTTTGAATTTTGGGAATGTTGGGGAGCTGGTCAAATTTTGTATATTTTCTGGAATTTTGTTGTAAAAGCGTATACTTCGCCCAAAGAATGAATTACTGACTCGATGGAGTCGAGTAACTGGTACCACTAGCTTGTGTCTGTTCCTAGTATTTATAGAATGAATATCACTTATTTTTGTAAAACTACTTTTATTTTTGTGTACGTACATTACATTTTCGTAAATGTATTGAGAGGCCAAAGTTAATATATTAATTTCCTTAAATTTTTGTCGCAGCGACTCTATAGGCTTTAAATCATAAATTGCTCTTATGGCTCTCTTCTGTAAAACAAATATAATTTCAGCGTCAGCTGCGTGTGCAGCAAAATATCATACGATATTTTGCTATGGAAATAGCTAAAGTAAACTAATCTAGCTGTTTCAACACTGGTAAGACTTCTAGCCTTGTTTACAGCATATGCTGCAGAGCTAAGTCTGCTTGCTAATTTTGATATATGGGGGCTCCATGGAAGCTTGGCATCTAATTTGATTCCAAGAAAAATGGTGGTATCTACATGACTCAGTTTCTCTCCGTTTAAAATTACATTAACATTTAATTGTTTGACATTTGGAGTCATAAATTTCATACATTAAATTGTATTAGTGGTTTTTTTTGTGTTACTTAATTATAAGCTTAATTAAACTACAATATGGAATATACCAACTATGATTAGCGACAAAAAATGTAAGATTATAGTTCTAGCATACGTCTTAAATATTATTTTAAGTCAATAACTGTCTAAACGTTGGTAATGTTTTTATTTTGTGTAAACATTTATCAATGTTAGAAGGAGATAAAATACAAAACTCGGTGCCTCTATTTCTAAGAAAAATGAGGAACGTTTTCAATGTTTCAAGCGCTCACTCCCTATATTATATTATAACCTCCTTGGTTAAAAAAAATTACAGGACACAAGGCATACTAATTTACGAAACATATTTTCGTTTACAATTTTCCTTTCACATGTTTTTGTAAAACTCGTTCAGAACGAATACCTATCTCATAAACTTTTTCCTTAATCATTCTTTCGATGAGATGCTGCAACAAACCGTTTGAACTAGATGCTTTTACAGCACTAATATTATTTTGAAGTGGGGGTAGCCTTTTTAGGTTTTTTATCACTTGATACAACTTTTCCATTCCCATTTCCATTCCCATTCCATTATTTCATTTCCATTAGCCTGTTTTTTCTGCTCTAACATTTTTCATTTCTTTTTTGTTTCATATTTAATCTTCTCCGAAGAATATCAATAGCTTTCTTCATTTTTTTTCTTTCTCAGGGAATTGTCTATAACAGAAACGTTTGCAATTGAGCTACTGGCTTCTGGCAATATATCTCTGTAGACACATGACGATGATTTGCATACCGGCTTGAATACAACCTACAAACAAATATAATTATTGGACACATTATGTACTTATCTATGATTAAAATTAATAAAATACAACCCTTTTACCTACTTCTGCCGCTAAATAGCATTGCTTACACTGCCGCGTTCCAGCCATTTGAAGTATAGAGAGCCTGTATAATTATAAGTTGTAAGACATTTTATCTTAGTCTTCAGGGGTGAAAACACATTTTTTTATAGAATTAAGGTGACAAACGAGCACACAGTCAACCTGATGATAAATTGTTGCTGTGGCCTATAGACATCTGCATCTATCTTCATTTGCGAATTAAAATGCAGATGCGTTGTCAGCATTTAGGACTAAGATGGAATGCCTCTTTTCCAGTAAAAAGGGTCTCCGGTTCTCTACACTCACCATACGACATACAGCAGTGTTAAGCTGCTATTTTACGCTGGTATTCTGCGAGAGCGTCGTCCTTCCCCGGTCGAGCCGACCCATTCGTGCTACAAATATACTACTGATACAACTGCAGCATGGCTCTACCACGTAAAAAAATTATAACTTTCTTTGTTTGAAGATGACTGTAGGTGACCAAGTGAATGACACTACGTGGATGACAACAACAAGTTGTACAAATTTGAACATGCGCAAACGAAATGAACATATGTACAGTAAATATATATATATAATTAAGAAAATACGCACGGGCATAAATAATATGAGTATTGATCCAAAACGCAGCTTTACTGTTTGTGCACTTCTATGAGAAAAACATTTTTGTTCAAAGTGCTTGCTACATGTAGTTAAATTTTGTTTGGGAACCCATCCTTCTCTATTTATCATTTTTAACCGTTTTTGTTTAACTTGAATATTTTTTGGAAATCTGAAAGATTATAAGAGTTTAAATACTCTCATTAAAGTATTTACAATAATGCGTAAGGATTAAGGCCCTTCACACACGGCGTCGTATCGTAATACGCGCGTAGGACGCGAGCAATACGAGCGCGTACATGTTCAAACAAGTCCGCACACGAAGCGGTGCTGCAGCGAATCGTAGGAGGTGTCTACTGTCATTACGATAGTCGTAGTGCACTGGCGTAAAAAATTTACTGTTCATTAATTTCTTTAAAAATTTAACTGAATTTAATTTTTTTTAACTTCTGCCGACTTTTAATTTCAATAGGTTGTGTTCAATAAGTTGAATAGGACTGAAAAAGTGATTAAATTCGTGAAACTGGGTGAAGCATTCCCTTTTCTACATAATCATTAAGTGAATATTCAAGGAAAGATGTAATGGATAAAGCTTGGGCAGAAAATATCGTCATAAATATCGCTTTCTACCATCTTACATAATCAAAGAATATAAAAATCTCTTCATCTAAAGAGAAAGTAAGATAATCTATAAATTCACCCAACACATCTGGTACTGTGGACACCATGATTTTAACTGAGATCTTACAAAACGATACGCCTACGCGACGATTCGTTTGTAAAACACTGCGGGTCTCGTACGCGTTGCGTCGTAACGATACCCTTACGATACGACTACGCTTACGACTCGTGTCAGAAGGGCCTTACTATTAGGAAACACTAAAACATAAATATAGAAAATTAAAAAAAAAACGAAGTTACAAGAGGCTGCATCCAAGGATATGCCTTTGCCTGTTATAAACATATTATCGATCAGATGATATTGATTATGAACGAAATACAAAGAGGAGACGTAATTAAATTTCACTATGTACAAAAACATTATAACAACCATGAAGCAAATACAAAGAGGAGACGTTGTAATTAAATTTTACTATGTAACAACGCGTGACAATTTGCGGTGTGAGGGGATGCAAAGCCCCGCCCCCTTTACATTATCTACATCTACCGATAAATAGTAAAACTACTCGAATCTTTCCATATCGATGTTGCTATGTAGCTTAGCTACCTTGACGGCAGATGGCGGTATGACCACAAGATGTTATAAACTATAAAAATAATCTTTTGGCGATTGAAATTTCTTTATATCTGAATACAAAACAAATGTCATCACCTTCGTATGATTATTTTATCATTACTGAGCTCTACGTACCTTTATATTTTTAGTTCACAGGACACAAAGTGTCGCCATCTAGTGTGAAATATATTTAATTATATTTGAAAGCCGACGCAAAGAGATTTTTCTAGAACTATTTGAATAAAATAGGCTTTGGTTATATACATGTCTAGATGCCACATTGACCGTACCAAACGGCGCAAATAAAGTCTACTAAAATTGGTAGACTCGCTTCTCCCTTACGTTAGTGTCATTCATTTGAATCACTTAAGGATAACGTGCTCACGAAAAATAATGAATTATGCCGGTTTGTGCTGTCAAATTGTATCGTAATTATGTGGGAAAACCGTATAATAACACCATGATCACTTTTCATCAGCAAGTTTTGTTATTTACCCGCTATTATATTAAGAAAACACGATATTTTAATTAGTTATTTTGAAGGTTTGTTTCATTTGCCGGTGTTGTCAGCTTATTACTAGGGAGATTTGGCGAAACTATGGGAGACAAAATACAAATATCATTACATCAACTTTCGATCAAGAGAACATTATTATTTTAAAAATTTCATATTTATTTGATCAGTACATGATAATTTACTTACAAAAAATAAAGGAAAACCGAGACGTTATGCACTAAATAGTATTTTTGTTAGTTCTTTCTAATATTTTGGGTTTCAGATTTCCTTATTAAGCAAAGTATATAATCAAAGTCTCAGCCGTTTCGTCTACCCTGCCGAGGGTTCCCATCTGGTTGGGTTTTAATTATTAATATTTGTATTTTATTTTATTGATATTTATGTATATAAAATTTTCATTTATATGTTTACAAAACTATAACTAAAATACATAAATACCAAAAGTAATATAAATACCAAAAAATGATTAGTTATTTATTCGCTAAACATGGTACCTACACAAAGATGACAAATAGTTGTACATAGTACACATACGAAAACGATTTAACATAATATATTAAATCACTATTATTATAAGTGAGCAAGTTAAAATGTACATATATTGACTAATACTGATAATTAAAAAGAAATTAAATTAAAATTACAATTCATCATTTTATTTTATAACTAGGCAAATCAAATAAGTATATATAGAAAAAAAATTAAAGTCAAATGAGTATGTACTTAATCTAATGGGAAATATTCAAGTGCTGGTATCACTCGGCTCGCCCCCGAGTGACGCAGCGCGCTTGTTAAACAATAGTAGTAACACATCCTTGTGTGCGTAATATGCACACAAGCGCTTCAAAACGGGCCGGTCGTTTTAGTTGCGATTGCAGCGCAACGCTCTATCTAGACATGTATATAATCAAAGAAAATAGGTGTAAAATTATTTACAAATGAAATGTGATGCCATCCATAACATCAGAGCGTCTATCTGAGTAGTTTTTACACAATAAAACAACACTTCATCCTTTTCTTCTTAATACTACGAAAATACACCGATTTGGGTTTTTTTCAACACATAAGCGCACAGGACGAATGCTGACAGTATACTAACTAAAGCCACGCCCACTATGATGACGTCAGGACCTACTTAGAATCACAGTGCAAAGTGGATTATGCCGTCTCCCCTTTGTATTAGCTTCATGATAACAACACATTATAACAACGCGTGACAATTTGCGGGGTGAGGGGATGCAAAACCCCGCCCACTTTATACTATTTACATCTACCGATAAATAGTAAAACTACTCGAATCTTTCCATATCGATGTTGCAATGTAGCTTAGCTACCTTGACGGTAGATGGCGTCATGTCCACAAAATGTTATAAACTATAAAAATAATATTTTGGCAATTAAAATTTCTTTATGTCTGAATGCAAAACTAATTTCAGCACCTTCGCATGATTATTTTATCATTACTGAGCTCTACGTACCTTTATATTTTTAGTTCACAGGACACAAAATGTCGCCATCTATTGTGGAATGTATTTAATTATATTTGAAAGCCAACGCAAAGAAATTTTTCTAGAACTATTTTAATAAATTAGATGTAAAATTACTTACAAATACCATCCATAGCATCGGAGCGTCTATCTCATGAAGCAAATACATTCAGACAAAGAAATTTTAATCGCCAAAATAATATTTTTATAGTTTTCATAATAATTTTGGGAACAGGCCGCCATCTATCGTCAAGTAAACCTCATAAAAAATAACAAAAAGACGCAATTAGAATTCAATTATTTTACCCAGTAACCATGAAGTTATAGATAAAGATTATTCTTTATCTATAACTTCATGCTAGTAACCCAACATTCAATATTAAAATGAAGGAAATTGCACTTGGCTGATATTTGCGAAATGTTTAAGTTATATTAAAGTGACATTCTATATGCAAAGAACCACTTAAATACAATTTAAATATGTTTATCATTTCGTGAAAGTCAACCTTCAAGAAATATTTATTTTATCCATAAAATAAAGTCTCCATGAAACTAAATATTCTATGTTCAATATTAAGTAGGATATTTAATTTGGAACTATAGTTCGGCAGTTCAGAGAATGCGTTCCTGACACGTCGCGATTGAACTGACGACGTAACTTTGTAATGGCGTTGCAGTTACGATAAAAATATTTTTATTGGTTGTTTACCGTTTTAACAATTGATGAGCATTAAAACAACATTATTATATCAATAATCAATGAATGTTATAATTTTGTGCCAAACTGAGTGTCAAATAACTTGGTAAACAATATTTTTCTAAATCTATACTGCGCTATTACAAGGTTATGTCAGCGCTTTATATTAGTAGTGCTGTGCTAACAATAACAGGCAATAACAGTATCGTAATCTGTTCTTATACAGTTATAATTTATAAAATAATACGTTTTGTTTTTCTTTTTAAGAATTTGAAAATAATGGACTATAAGATAACTTTCAAAATAATAACTATCTTAACTCCTAACTTATAAAAATAAAACTACGAACAAACCGAACGCGCGAAAGAAAGTAGCATTTTTATATTTAGGTTGAAAATGGTAACCCCAAATGGCGTTATGGACCACCATTTTGTGACGCTAAAACAGTCGTTTGTTGTCGTTTCGTGCGCCTAGACCACGTTCTTCAAGTGTTTTCGATCTGTTGTTATTTGATTACCCGGCTTTCGTTTAATGGACTGTTTCTGCTTTTCAAACTGACATTGGCGCTAAATCGGACTTTGATTGTGTTTTGTATTGTGTTCTTTTTACTTTTGGTGCATAATAATGCCTAAACGTGGACAAACATTGAAAAGTGGAGCCCGTGAGTTAATCATCAAGCTGCAAGATTACTTTGAGCGGGAGCGGCAAAATGGCGGACCCCTGTTACCTGTCGAACAAGTACAAGAACGCGTCTCTCAGGCGCTTGGAGTTAGCAAACGAACGATAACAAATATTAATAAAGAAAAGTTCGGCTCTACTGGCACTGAAGATAATACTTTACGTACTCCGAAGAAGAAACGTAGGACTATAGTACGGCCGTTGAGTTATTACCGATTTGACAGATTATTCTTAAATTAATCGATATAACCTTGCACGAGCGACACATTTGCCGAATGATTTAGAATACCTCTTTAATATAAAATTTTATGTCAAAATGTCAGAATCAAGTAATTTTCCAATAAACTCTGTTTCAAAACTTAAAATAGTTTGTAAATAATATGAAAACATTAATTATTTGTTCTTTGGCGCGCTTGTACAGAGTTACATCGTGCGTCTAGTTTTCATAGTGATGTGCTTGATAGTATTCGGTCCGAATTCATTGGAATAGATATGATATTTATTTTATTTGGATATTTTTTTTTACTTATTCCCTCGAGCAACTAGACTATAATGCTACCATTTTTTTGCGTCTCCTAATTGCACTGTGTTGCCAGTATCTCTATGATTTTTAAGATTTATGTGTGATCCAAAGACAGAAATACTGTTTTCTATGATTTAAAAATAAATACAATTAAAATGATTATGTATAATTTTTAACATTCATAATATATAAAACAACATTTAATAAATATAATTTTCTCCCTCAATTAAGCAATGTTATAGGTGTATTTTTTTAAGTAATTGGCGATACTATTCTGGCAACACCCTTACCACCGCTTTTTTAATCTGTTTAGTCGTCTTCCGTACTCTCGTGCGCATAGACTACGTTCTCTTGTGTAACCATTGTTTTTTGACTCGGCTTTCTCCTGTTTATCGTTGCGCTTTATTGGACTAATTTTGTTTGTGTTTGGTAATTTTGTTGAAAAATTGAATAGTCAATGTCGTGAGCTTGTACTAAAGCTACAGGATTACTTTGAGCGTGAGTCACAAAATGGCGTCCCTTTGATTCCTGTCACTCAAGTGAAAGATCGGGTTTCACAAGCTCTTGGAATTGGTGCAAAAACACTATATAATATAAATAAAGAAAAATTTGGTGCTTCTGGAAGTGAAGATAATGTTTTACGCACTCCTAAGGAAAAACGAAGACAAAAGCCCGTGACAGGTGTTGATGTTTTTGATGCAGATGCAATAAGAAACCACATATATGGTTATTATACTAGGAACGAGTTTCCAACTAGACGTTTGCTTTTGGTCTCTTTAAAAGAAGCTGGCTTGTTTAAAGGCGGTAAAACGGCGTTGTCAAAACTATTGCACGAAATTGGGTTTGAATATAAAAAAACGAATAAAAGGAAAATATTAATGGAAAGATTTGATTTAATTTTATTAAAAGGAGCGAGTTTTTAAGAGAAGCCAGAAAAATCGAGTCTTGGGACAACGTCGTTTTTGTTGACGAAACATGGTTAAATGCGAACCACACTGTGTCACGCTCTTGGACTGACGAAACAAAAGCATCAACCTCAAAGGTTCCAGTTGGAAAAGGATCGCGACTGATAATTTGTCACGCCGGTTCTGTTGGAAGTGGTTTCTTTGAAAATGGACTGCTGGCTTTCGCGTCAAAAAGTACTTCCGATTACCACGAGGAGATGGATACAGACACTTTTACGAATTGGTTCGAAAATCAATTATTACCCAGCCTGCCAGAGCCTTCTATCATAATAATGGACAACGCTTCATATCACTCGAAACAAGTGAATAAAGCGCCTACTCAGGCCGACAAGAAAGCTGATCTCGTAGCATGGCTACACCAAAATGGAATTGAAACTACTGCCGAAATGCTAAAGTCTGACTTAGTAAAGTTGGTACGCGAAAATAAAACATCAAGAGTCCGTTATGAAGTAGATGAGATAGCTCTAGCACATGGACATCGGGTACTTCGAATTCCGCCTTATCACTGCCAGTACAATGCCATTGAGCTAATATGGGCACAAATCAAAGGTATTGTTTTTTATCGCATAAGTTATGAATATGAATAATTTGTACTATTATAACATCCAATATTCAGCATATAAGTAAAAAGATACATAACTAAGAAATAAATATCTCATGTCCCTTACATGTAGGTAATTGTGTAACATTTCGTTTATTTAATGTAATAAATTAACGTTATTTAATGTTTACATTACAGGTTACGCAGCTCGTAATAATACGACTCCGCCATTCAGTACTAATAAAATGATGGGTCTATTAAAAGATGCTTGCAGCAAAATAACGAAAGAAGATTGGGTCAAGGTCGTCGAAAAGACTCGAAAACTAATAACAGAAGATTATGAACGCGATATAAGAGTGAACACCATTATAGACAATGAAATTGTCATACAAGTGACTGATAGCGATGACAGCTCTGGCGAATCTGGTTCAGAGTCTGAATAATTGTTTTAATAAATGATAGGTAGTCATTTATTAAAACATCTTGTACCTACTCTATTCATTAAAATGTGTAACAGTGTTTACAAATTTGTTTTCTTTTGATATGTCCTCGACCAATTATCTACGCTCATCAAGGATACTCCACTTAATAAAGAACCTGTGTCTTTTACTATTATTGTTTTGATTTTATTTAATTACACACTATACTAGAATATTTAAAAACAAACTGTTCCCAAATGATATTAGGGTTACTGGTTCAATCACTTCACTAGTATTGTCAATTCGTCATGTGTCAAATCGGTAATAACTCAGCGGCCCGAGAATAAACCCGTGACAGATATTGACACCTTTGACGCCGATGCAATCAGAAATCATATATATGGTTACTATTCCAGAAATAAATATCTCAACAGGAAGAAGCTTTTGGCATCGTTAAGAGAAGCTGGAATGTTTAGCGGGGGTAAAACTGCTTTAACCAAAATCTTAAAAGATATTGGTTTTTAGTATAAAAAAACAGACAAAAGAAAAATTTTATTAGGACGATACGACATAATTTTAAAACGGATAAGTTTTTTGAGAGAAGCAAAAAATATTGATAACAGGGATAATGTCGTGTTCATTGACGAGACATGGCTAAACGCCGATCACACGGTTTCCCGTTCTTGGACGGATGATACACAAGCGTCGATGTCGAAAGTACCAATGGGTAAGGGGGCCCGTCTGATAATATGCCACGCAGGTTCTGCAAAATACGGCTTTGTGGAGAACGCGTTACTGACATTTCAATCAAAAACCACAAATGACTAACACGAGGAAATGAATACCACTACATTTAAAGAGTGGTTCCAGAACGTGCTTTTGCCCAGCCTACCAGAGCTTTCTGTAATATTCATGGATAATGCCTCCTATCACTCGGTTCAAATAAAGAAACCACCTACCCAAGCTAATAAAAAAGAAGAAATGGTGGCAAAAGGCATTGACGCAAATATGCAGACGCTAAAACCAGAGCTAATTAAATTAGTTAAAGAAAATAAAGCTGCAAATGTGCGATACGAAATCGATGAACTGGCTCTGGAGTACGGTCATCGCGTTCTAAGAATTCCACCGTATCATTGCCAATATAACGCGATTGAGCTAATCTGGGCTCAAATAAAAGGTTACACCGCCCGCCACAATACTTCCCCGCCATTCAGCACGAAAAAGATGATGACCCTATTAAAAGAAGCCTGCGGGGAAGTCACAAGAGATGACTGGGCAAAGGTTGTTGAGAAGACTAAAAACCTGATTGTGGAACATTTTGACCGAGATATCAGGATTGATTCTGTTATTGATAATAATATAATTATACATGTAAGCGAAGATGATGATGAAGACACCACCTCCTCAAGCGAATCAGAGTCTGATTAATATTCTGTACGCACATTCAATTCAATGTACTTTATTGCATAGAAATACAGATTGTAACTTTGTAACAAAGAATAAATAAAACAATTTTATTATATTAATATTACCTTTTTTGGTTTCCATTTAAATTACTTAAATAAAGATTTTAAATGATTCCGCCAATTTAAAACGAAAATAATCTTAAAAATAACGCGGCGGTTCATTTTGGAGGAACGGTAACGAACTCAGTGTTATGTTGTGCCCATCATTAGTCGTGACTAACTGATAGGTGTCAGGAACGCATTTTCTGAACGGCCGAACAATAAATATCCTACTTATCTCACTAATATTATAAAGGCGAAATTTTGTGTGTTCTTTCTGTCATCTTGAGCTTATTCCACACTAAGTATGTACTGTGTATGTGTAATTTTTTCACACAGAAACGGCTGGACTATTATTTATGTGTGGGTTATACTACTTAATATCTCTGAGGGAGAACAAATAATAGACAAATTATTATAGTTAATATAATTTTATTTACTAATCAATTAAAATAAAAATATTTTATTACAAATTAGGCATCCGAATGCACTTTTTTAATGCCAATCTAAGAACATTAAATTGTATTTAAGTGATTCTTTGCATATAGAATGTCACTTAAATATAACTTAAACATTTCGTAAAAATTAGCCTAAGTACATTTAACTGCATTTTAATATTAAAAGTTGGATTACAGGGAAAAATAATTGAATTCTAATTAGGGCCCTGTCTTTTTGTCATTTTTATGAAGTTTACTTGATGAGAATATGGCCTGTTCTCAAAATGATTATAAACTATAAAAATAATATTATGCGATTAAAATTTCTTTATGTCTGAATGCAAAACAAATTTCAGCACCTTCGTATGATTAATTTACCAATACTGAGCTCTACGGACCTTTATATTTTCAGTTCACATGACACAAAGTGTCGCCATCTAGTGTCGAATATATTTAATTATATTTGAAAGCCGACGCAAAGAGATTTTTCTAGAACTATTTTAATAAATTAGGTGTAAAATTATTTACAAATGAAATGTGATGCCATCCATAACATCGGAGCGTCTATCTGAGTAGTTTTTACACAATAAAACACAACACTTCATCCTTTTCTTCTTAATACTACGAAAATACACCGATTTGCGATTTTTTCAACACATAAGCAGGACGAATGCTGACAGTATACTAACTAAAGCCACGCCCACTACGATGACGTCAGGACCTACTTAGAATCACAGTGCACAGTTGCTTGTGCCGTCTCCCCTTTGTATTAGCTTCATGATATTGATAGTGTCCGTAGAGAGAGAATGAACCAAGGAGATTGTAATATAACCTCCTTGGAATGAACTGAATGAATGAAACAACTTAAAATCGTCGAAACAGGACTTGAGGTAAAATAATAATACATACGTTATGATACAAGTACGCTAACTTGAAAATTATGTATGAGGCTGACATTGGGCATCATATATCTCTTTGAGTTTTATATCTTTCTGTGAAACATTCAATAGCAATGCTATGAACTTACGTAGTCTTATATCTTAAGTAAAAGCTACAGCTATAAAAATATTATTATTTATATATATAATTTATTACTTACTTATCTTCACGCACAATCCCAGACGGGGTGGCCAGAGAGAACAGATCGCCGAGTGTCACGATCCTTACATACCTCTTTCGCTTCTTTCAGATTCATTATCTTCTTCTTACATGCACGTCTAGGTATCTGAGTACTCTTGACCCTTCCCTCTTTGAGCAATTTGCTCACATGTTCTTCGAAAGTTAGTCTCGGTCTACCTCGACACCATTTAATATTAACTTTCGCGCTATATATTTTCTTCACCATTCGGTCTTCACTCATTCGCTCAACGTGCCCAAACCATCGAAGCACGCCCTTATCAATTTTTGTGATAAGGTCATCTTTCAAACCTGCCATATTGCGAATCTCTTCGTTTTGCTTTCGGTCGGCCATGGTAACGCCGCACATTTTACGAAGAAATCGCATCTCCACTGCATTCAACTTGCTTTTATGCTTCTTCTGGCATACCTATAATTAGTAAACAGAATTTACTTTTCCCAAAAATCAAGAAAATAAAAATAGGCAATCATCGGCAACACTAACCTTAAACTATTGCTATCCCGCTTAGGTATACGACATGGACTACTCTATTGTACATACTCCCTCTACGATAGTGTCAATCCCTACAAAATTTGATCAGAAATAGCGGGAATTCACGTACTTGTTATAATTTTTAATATAATTCTCACGCATTTAGAGCATTATTGTAATAAAATGCGATATTTTTCCCTATCCATTTGTGTATAAAAAATATAACGACAATACGTAATATAATTAGCCTTGATTATTGTCTTTGACTGTCCAGTTTGCAGACACAATAGTAAGACAAGATCAATGAATTACATGTAAGTGCGGGACAGGCAAAGGGTTAAGTTAAAGTTAAAGTAAAATTAACGTTGATCACCTCAGTCTCCTCGTGACCATGGTTGCTGCAAAGTACTCGAAACATCAGGAATATAAATCAATGAAACGTGATAAAATTTATTATAATTTTATCACGTTTATCATTTGTAATAGTTCCGAAATATTGAATTTAGAGTGCTAAATATTTTAATTGTACTTACATGTAAAATGTATAATTTTGTGGATTTTCTTTTCTCGATGAACTGCATTCAGGTACGGCACACATCACCATGTTTAATCACACCTTTTGAATACTGATTAATACTTCAAAATCAAAAATATCGCGAAAATAAGCCGGATTTGTTTCGTTAACCATTGACGTCAGGCTGATACAGGCTGGAAGCGTGTACGTGTATGGTCTAGCCATTCTATCTCGTTCTAACGTAAGCGTATGCTATGCCCTTTCTCTTTTACGTTGCCAATCTAAGTATATATTAAATCTATGGTAATGGTTACATCTACTCCCCGGTGACACTGTGATGTAGGAGTGAGTTGTAACAGGTAAAATCGCATATAAAATTTATCTATTTTTCCTGTTCCAATTCCACATAAGTAACAGTTCCAAAAACCTGTTACAAAATAGTCTGCCACTACAGGATTTGTAGGTTTTTCTCTTTCTAACTAAGGTGTTGAATCTATGCGAGAAAAGGACAGAGCTTGTGTTAACTGTAACAGGGTGTCACAGTGTAACAGTAAATTTTTTATCTTTTTCTAGTAATGATAACTGTCATATGCTCATATTATGTATGAACTATGAATAAAGAAAAGCTTTTGATTGTTGTATAGTGAATTTTGTTACCTCGCAGAACAGGAGCTGTCCTTTCAGTTTGTCACAGTGACAGGCTGCTATTTTAAGATACTTTTATTTATGTATTTTTATTTATTTATTTATATAATTTGCATGCCACAAAAAATACATCATACATCAAGTGACGTCCCGTAGGGGCATAGCAATTTATAAGAGGGTAGTTTTTTATTTTATTATACTAAATATTAACTACTACATACTAAATACCAACTATCTTATTTCTTAACATTTGCTGGTCTAACATCAATTTTTTTTATAATTATTTCACACACATTTACTATTTATTTGCATCTATAAAGAATACTTCCATAGGGTACTTCTATTTTTACCAAGGTGTTGAACCTATGCGAGAAAAGGAAAGAACTTGTAGCGAGTAACAGTTACAGTGTGTCAAAGTAACATTTCTTTTATCTTATTCTAACAAAGGTAACTGTCATATGTATCAATAAAGAAAAACTTGTGACTGTATTTTAGGGGATTTGTTATCTAGTGGAATAGGAGGTCAGGAGCTGTTTTTTTTCAGTTTGCTTGTCACAGTTAGTCTGCTATTTTAAGATACCTGCTTATTTATCTGTTACCAATTACGATAAATATGTCACATTCCTACTGCGATGTCAAATGTCAAATTGAAACTAAAACGAACATAAACATAACCTATAACAATAATTGGATTCCTTACAAACTGAATACTTATACTTTTTTAAACACACCGAAAGCCTTGATATAAACAAAGTTCCTTTATAGAACAATTATTCTCTCGAGTCTCGACAGAACTCTTTGATAGAAACTAAAAAAAAAATGGCTTTACCTCAGAAAAAGTATTACAGACAACGAGCACATTCTAATCCTATTGCTGATCACTGCTTTGAATAGTTAGTAAACCGTTTATTATAAATGATTTTAGCTTTAGTAGAGCGATTTAATCTCCGTGAAATCTTGAAGAATATATTTTTATATACTTTCACTATCTTTATTTTCATTTCAGTCCAGCTCATCCAGATGATTACGATTGGTCAGCACTCTATCCTAAGCTCAAAGAGCGGAAAGAAAAAAGTGTTGAATTTTTAGATGTGGGATGTGGATATGGTGGACTCCTCGGTTAGTTTTCGGCTCTCTTTTCTGTATTCTATTTTTCTAAATTCTAGTAAAATTTAAATCGATAGGCATTAAGAACTTCAGGTTGAAAAGTGAATAGGCCCCCTTTTGCAGCAAGAATACAACTGCCACATTGTATAAATATTTTATAGTGGTGGTGCTATTCCAGCCCTTTAAGTACGTACTGATGATGTTAATTTGGGCATTGTTGTTGACATATAAGCAGCTAGATAATTATTCATACTTTTAATTAAATATAAATGATTAGGTTCTGCATGAACGCATAACTGCATTTTTTTTATTGTTTCATTGAAATAAGCTTTTGTGAGTCAATTCAAGTGTATGGTGAATTATATAGAATAGATTGTCTTGACTGATGTTTTAAAATGTGCAATTCTCTAATATTCTTTAATAATAAATAAAAATGATATTAATATTCCACATGTATTCAAAAAACAAATTGGTATTTGAAAGTAACCACACCAATAACTTTGTCAATATTGAATATTGATAATTTGTAGTTTTCAGATTATTTCCTGTGCATTCTTTAATATTCTACCTTGATGCCAAATTTTAAGTTTTTGTCACCTAAAAGTGGCATAGGCTTTGAAGAAGTAAGTCAGTTAGTCACTTTTCAGACCATAATATCTTATAGACTGTTGTAGGTTTATCTATGGATTTTAGATATATAAGGGGTTCTTAATAGATATGCATAATTGTGAGTCTAGACCTAATAATTATAGAGTAATAGAGAGATCAATTTTTTTTTCGTATAAATATATGATTGCTGGCACATTGCATCACCTATTTCTTTTCTAAACTTGGCTGACACACTGCCGTATGCAATAAAAAATTTAAATTTACTATGCTTCCTTAAAAATAGGATTACTAAATTTTTCTATTGTTTGATTTGCAAAATTTGCTTGCAGTTACATTATCTCCATTATTCCCTAACAATTTGATGTTGGGTTTGGAAATAAGAGTGAAGGTATCAGATTATGTGAATGACAAAATACAGGCATTAAGAATTCAACATCCAGAACAGTATCAAAATATAGCAGTACTGAGAACTAATGCTATGAAATACTTACCAAACTTTTTTTACAAAGGACAGGTGATGTGCAACTTTTTGGAATATTTTTAATTGACATAAAGATATAAGTAAAAAAGTGTGTTGGTCACATAAGAACATTCATAATTCATGTCTTTTAAATTGTATGTGTGTGTAAAATTAGTGGCTGTGTAAAAACATCCTTTACCCCATATTGTTCCATTGGTGCAAAGGAAAGCTGAAGTAGGAGATGGGCATCAGTTTTCTAATAACAACTAAAGAATAAAAATAAAATTGTTATTTGGTAATCTATAGGGGAAGTCTACGTTCGGCACTGGACTTTTAAAAGCTCTAATCGATGGAATGAATGATATCCTTGTCTTTGCCACCAAGTTATCTTTTTATTAAGGCTTTCTATAGATGGAGTTATAACCACTTAAAAATGCCAGACATAAAGTACCTAGACTGGAAATGGAGAGCCACATAGTCTAATTATTTTATTAATTATTGTTTGCTCTTAATATGTGCTTTTCTTTAGGTGATAGTGCAATATAAATATGGTTAACCAGATTTAATGAGATTAGTTAGCGTAACCTATTCAAGTCTACAGTAAAGCCCAATCTCTGCTTCAGGTTTTGAGGTGACCAAAAAATGTCTGGTAATGCAATAGTCAATCTATGTGACAAAATCCTCTTATGGGAGAAGTATTTATTATGAAACTACATTTGATAAAAAATATTTTGCCTTTTTTTATTTTTCAGTTAAAGAAAATGTTCTTCTTATATCCAGATCCTCATTTTAAAAAAGCTAAGCATAAATGGAGGATAATTAATAAATGGCTGCTGTCCGAGTATGCCTATGTTCTGGCTGAAGGGGTATGTTTTTATTACTATGTATCATGTTGTAGTTTAATTTGATGAGCTTTGTCATTATTATTTATTTTGCTATAAAAAAGTTAGCAACAAAATATTTTGGTCATGGGATCAGTTCTTTTTTTTTATAGGATAAGAGTGACAAATGAGCACACGTCCACCTGATGGTAAGTGGTTGCTGTGGCCCATAGACATTTACATTTATCCTCGATTACGAATCAAAATGCAGATGTGTTGTCACCCGTGAGGACTAAGATGGAATGCATCGTTTCCAGTAAAAAGGTTCCAATGGAATTCAGAAATTCTCCTTGCTAACTACAAACCAAAGTTAAAGTTTTTATATAATTTCATTTGTTTAATTTGCACATTAAATATTATAGTGCTAGTGTATGACCCCATACACAATAGTATTATCTAGCCAACCAAATCTTTATAAACAAATTTGCATTGAAGAAGAAAGATAATTTTAACTTATGGCATAACCACACATGAGCTTTACTTTACACATTAGCTTTTAACAGTGGTAGAGCTAAGCGGCAGCTTTTGCTGTCGCACGGATGGGCCAGCTCGAACCGGGGTGGTACCATGACCTCACAGAATACCGGCGTGAAGTAGAGGTTTACCTCTGCGTTCCGCTTGGTGAGTGCAGGTGGCCGGAGGCCCAATTCCCCCCCCCCCCATCAACATGGTAGTGGAATTGAACAGAAGACTACCCCAGGAGGGTACCAGCACCCTTGGAGAATCCCTCGCTGAGACCAAACCACTCCACTCCTGGGCGTGGGTGTTCAGGCTGCCCCGCGTATTCAGGGGGGGGCAAAATACTGCTCGGGGCAAGCTGAGCAATAAGACCAAGGCGACCCCTTTCACACTATCCGTGAATTTTTGCAATATCAGGGGACTTCATTCCAACCTTAACGCTGTCCATTACCATCTAGAGACGGCGAAGCCGGCCTTGCTCTTTTTAACCGAGACTCAGGTGTCCTCTCCGGCTGATACTTCATATCTCTCTTACCCGGGGTACAAATTTGAACACTCCTTTGTGCCCCGGGCTGGAGTTTGCGTATACGTCAGGGAGGACATCTGTTTTCGACGCCTCGGCAGTCTTGAAGGTACGGACCTGTCCATCCTATGGCTGCGCGTAGACAGCGACGACCATCCCCGCGTCTACGGGTGCCTCTATAGGTCCCATAGCGGTAATGCCGACACAGACCGACTCATCGACCACGTCCAAATGGCTGCAGACTCCGTGCTACAACAGGTCCCATCCGCAGAGATCGTGATACTCGGTGATTTTAACGCCCACCACGCTGAATGGCTTGGTTCTCGTTTAACCGATCATGCGGGTAGATCTGTCTATGACTTTGCTTTGGCATATGGTCTAACACAACTGGTTACTTCGCCTACGCGGATCCCAGATGTGGAGGATCATGTACCTTCCCTGTTGGACCTTCTGCTGACCTCTCATCTGGACGGATATCAGGTCTCCGTCGATGCCCCACTGGGTACTTCGGACCATTGTCTGATCCGGAGTACGGTGCCACTCACGCTCCCATCGCAGTTGCGATCTGCAGCTTGCCGCCGTGTTTGGCATTATAGGTCGGCCGATTGGGACGGGATCCGGTCTTTTTTTGCATCCTAACCTTGGGGGCGGGTTTGCTTCTCGCCGGAAGATCCCAGCGTTGTTGCCGATTCTGTTGCTGATGTGGTACTTCAGGGTATGGAACTTTTTATTCCATCCTCTGTGGTGCCCATCGGAGGCAGATCCCAGCCATGGTGTGGTCGCTCCTGTAAACTAGCATCACGCTATTATCAGGAGTGCTACCAGGCCTGGGCTGACGCATCAAGGTCCCGGGATGTAAACACCAGCGCTCTTAAAAGGAAGTACAATTCCGCCTCCAGGTCCTTCAAAAGTGTCATTGCCAAGGCAAAGTCAGAGCACATCGGCAGAATTGGCGAGAAACTAGTTCGCCTCCCTTCGGGAACACGTGCATTTTGGTCTCTCGCTAAGGCTGTCCAAGGGAACTTCTGTCAGCCATCTCTGCACAGGGTGGACGACTCACTGGCCCATGACGCAAAGGAGAAAGCCTATCTGCTAGGCTCTCTTTTTGCTTCCAACTCGACTCTAGATGACGGGGAGAACACACCGCCGAACATCCCGCGGTGTGAGTGCTCCATGCAGGAAGTGCTGTTTACACAGCGCTTGGTGCGTAAAGCACTCCTCTCCCTGGACATCAACAAGTCGAGTGGGCCTGATGGAGTCCCACCTATTGTGCTGAAGACGTGTGCTCCGGAGTTGGCACCGGTTTTAACGCGTTTTTTCGGTACTCCTACTCCCTAGGCGTAGTCCCGGACTCATGGAAGACAGCTTTGGTGCACCCGATCCCTAAAAAAGGCGACCGCTCAGATCCGTCCAACTACAGGCCTATCGCCATCACCTCCTTGTTCTCCAAAGTAATGGAAATTATTATTAACAGCCAGCTCATGCGGTACCTTGAGGATCACCAGCTGATTAGTGACCGCCAGTACTGTTTCCGTCGAGGTCGCTCAGCTGGTGATGTTCTGGTCTACCAGACCCATAGATGGGCGGAGGCAGTGGAGTCCAAGGGGGAAGCGTTGGCCGTTAGTTTGGACATAGCGAAGGCTTTCGATCGGGTTTGGCATAAAGCGCTTCTTTCGAAGCTGACTTCCTATGGGCTTCCCGAGAAATTGTGCAATTGGATCACCAGCTTTCTTGCAGATCGGAGCATCAAGGTCGTAGTAGACGGTGCATGCTCCGATTACAAGCCCATTAACGCTGGTGTTCCACAAGGCTGCGTGCTATCACCAACGCTGTTTCTTCTGCATATGAATGATATGTTGCAAACCAGTAACATTCATTGCTATGCAGACGACAGCACTGGTGATGCTTTATACACCGGCCGTGCCAATATTTCTCGGGAAAACGTCGCCGAGTACCGGAACAAACTTGTGTCTGAAGTCGAGACTTTGTTGAACAAAGTCTCAGACTGGGGGCGACTAAATCTAGTCCAGTTCAATCCCCAGAAGACACAAGTTTGCGCGTTTACCGCTAAAAAGATTCCCTTTGTCGTATCTCCTCAGTTTCGAGGCACTCCCCTTGTAGCCTCAGCCAGTATCGGAATCCTCGGTGTCGACATATCGAGTGACGTGCAGTTTCGTGGTCACTTGGAAGAGAAGGCCAAATTGGCCTCTAAAAAGCTTGGCGTGCTCAGCAGAGCGGGACAGTATTTCATGCAGGCACACCGCTTGCAACTTTACAAGGCGCAGGTTCGGCCTCACATGGAATACTGTTCCCATCTCTGGGCAGGGGCCCCCCAGTGCCAGCTTCTTCCACTTGACCGCATTTAGCGCAGAGCGGTTCGAATCGTCGACGACCGAGTTCTTTCCGATCGGCTTGACTCACTGGCACTGCGTAGAGAGGTTGCATCTCTTTGCGTATTTTATCGCATCTACCACGGGGAGTGCTCTGAGGAATTGTTCGGACTAATTCCAGCCGCTCAATTTCACCATCGCACATCGCGACAGAACTTGCGATACCATCCATATCATCTAGATGATTGGCGGTCCACCACTGTGCGATTCAGAAGAAGTTTTCTCCCTCGCACAACTTCCTTGTGGAATCGATTACCACCAGCGATTTTCCCGGACCGATACGACTTAGGGACCTTCAAGAAAAGAGCCTACTCCTTTTTAAAAGGCCGGCAACGCATCTGCGATTCCCCTGGTGTTGCAGTTGTTCATGGGCGGCGGTAGTCACTTACCATCAGGTGAGCCGCATGCTCGTTTGCCCCCTATCCTATAAAAAAAAAACCTATTTTTTTAATATATTGAAAAGCAATATTTGCCTTGAAATTATCCAGTACCTACACTAAATTTTATTGGAAATATTGATTATCAAAGTGTTAATTTTCCTTATATTTTTAGGCAATTGTATATACAATCACGGATGTAAAAGATCTTCACGAATGGATGGTCAATCATTTTGTGGAACATCCGCTGTTTGAAAGGGTACCCGATGAAGTGTTGGTAAGTAAATTTTTCAAAAAAATAAAGTTACAGCTTAATTAAACCCCTCTGCAGGGCATGGGCTTCTCATTTGACTAATTATAAATTAAATATTTTATTTTTTAAACATGCAGGTTTCTCTATATAGTTTTCCTTTACAGCATTGCATAAGTGGAATCTTAAACCCACAGATATATTTTATTTGTCATTGGTTTAGTGGTCTTAAGCGTCACTGCTAATTATGGGGTCCCAAGCTTGAATTTTGGGTCTGACCCATATCAGTTATTGGATTTTCCTGACAAGAAATTCTTAATAGCAGCCGGGAGTCAAAAATGGCTGTGTTTTACCTTCATGCCTTGGAAAGCGAGTAAAGCCATTGGTCCTGCACTTGATCCCTCTCCTATCGTGTCAGGTTGGATTTCTGTACAATCGGACTATAAGAGTGAGGGAATAGAAGTGCACCTGTGCTTGTGCACAAACTCATGCATGGCACGCAATGCATCATATATTCATAGGTGGGATGATCTTTGTTGAGACTGTATACCTCAGTGAATGAAATTAGGTCTTATTAGTATCAAGAATAATCTGAATTGTGAGTTGTGTTTGTTTTTAAATATATTTTTTTTTGTAAAATCAATTTGGGAAATCTATACAAATAAATAAAATTGAAGTGTCTGTTTGTAATGTCAAAATAACAGCTTTTTAATAAATGCATATGAAACTATATATGGCACTTATAACAAAATAATTTTTTTTTTAATTTTTGTCTCTCTGTCAGTTTGTTCCGGCTAATGTCCGAAACAAGTGGACCGATTTCGAAGGGACATTCACTGGCAGATAGCTGATGTTATAAGGAGGAATTTAGGCTACTTATATTTTAGAAAAAGAATTAGGGTTCCACGCAACATAATTAAAACCCTAATTTACACGCGGCGAACAGCTAATAGTATAATATAAAAATATTTAATTCAACAGTTTATCAGTATTTGCACAAAACTATGCAATGCAGTATTAGCAAAGAAATTTTAATTTTAATATATACTAGCCGTTCCAGGAGACTTCACGCATGAGGAATTTATTACGTTTAGATTTCATGGGATTTGATTTTGATTTTGCGAGGAACCCTAATTCTTTTTTAAAATAAAAGTAGCCTAAGTTAATCTTCATAAGATCAGCTATCTGCGAGTTAAAATCCCGTCAAAGTCGGTCCAGCTGTTTCAAAGATTAGCCGGAACAAACAAACTGACAGACAGACAAAAATTTTAAAAATTGATTTTTTTTTATAGGATAAGGGTGAAAAACGAGCACACAGTCCACCTGATGGTAAGTGGTTGCTGCGGCCCATAGACATCTACATCTATCCTCTGTTACAGATCAAAATACAGATGCGTTTTCACCCGTGAGGACTAGGATGGAATGCCTCATTTCCAGTAAAAAGGGCCTCCGGCCACCTGCACTCACCAAGCGAAACGCAGAGGTAAACCTCTACTTCACGCTGGTATTCTGTGAGGTCGTGGTACCACCCCGGTTCGAGCCGGCCCATCTATGCGACAGCAAAAGCTGCCGCCTGGCTCTACCACTGTTAAAAATTGTTTGATTGTTCGTTATAAGTACCGTATATACTTTCATATTATGCATTTAGTAAAAGGTTGTTATTTTGAAATTACAAACAGACACTTCAATTTTATTTATTTGTATAGATGTATAGATAAAACAACAGTATGTTGTATGTTTATTACGTGGTAGAGCCATGCTGCAGCTATATTAGTTGTATAGTTGTAGCACGAATGGGTTGGCTCGACCGGGGAAGAACCACACTCTCACAGAAGACCAGCGTAAAATAGCTGCCTAACGCTGCTGTGTTTCGTATGGTGAGTGTAGAGAACCGGAGACCCTTTTTACTGGAAATGAGGCATTCCATCTTAGTCCTCACGGGTGACAATGCATCTGCACTTTGATTTGTAATACAGAATATATGTAGATGTCTATGGGCCGCAGCAACCACTTACCATCAGGTGGACTGTGTGCTCGTGTGTCACCCTTATCCTATAAAAAAAAATGTTTCAAGAATTTGTCAACAGATGTTTCGAAATCGCTTCTCAACCACGTTGATATTCCTCTCAAACCATTGTAACATTAAAATTGTCTTGAATATGATCAGATCGGTAAACCTATTATCTCGCTCGTGATTTGACGCTCTCGTGCGCCTGAAGGCGAATTCACCTATTCATTGCCCATGAGCCAAATATTGTACATTGCTATTGTCTTACTATTGTGTCTGGAAACCGGACGTTGAGTGTTAATGCTAAGTGTGGGAAACATTTACGCCTTTTAAGTTCGGTGGACTAACATGTTCAAGGAGTACTTCTTAAACTAGGGGAATACTGCAATATTTAAATAGATGAATTATTAGCAGTGTGATGTAAACTTTCTGTACCGGTTTACCAAAAAAGCAAGTAAGGCTGTTTATAAATTATGCTAAACATTTGACTTACTTTGTAATTTTCGTGCCAAGCTAAACACTGTACAAAGTAGGTAAGGCTCGTGTGCTAATGACGTGATTTGCTAGCCACGCTGCAGCAGGAATGTGTCGGCTAGACAGTAGACGATTGACTCGACTCTCACAAAACCTGCGTGAAACAGGAGCATAATGCTGTATTTTCTATATTTTGCGACAAGAACCAAATACCCTTTTTACTGGTAATGAGGGATTACATCTTAGTACTTAGTATATATATATATATATATATATATATATATATATATATATATATATATATATATATATATATATAATATTATATAATATTATATATGGGCCAACGCATTTACACTCATCAGAGGGACCGTGTGCTCGCTTGTGATTCTTACTGCTATAAAAATAATCATTTGTATTAAAATATATTAAATTATTTTGACGGCTCCGTGGCGCAGTGGCTTATGGCAATGAGTTATTGCTCTGGGGGCCGCGGGTTCGAATCCCGCACGGAACAAGTATTTGTATGGCCTACAAATAATTGTTCCGGGTCTGGATGTTTGTCCTCGTGCAATTTATGCTTGTAAATTGCCTCTACGACACAGGGAAAAATCCTAGTTAGGGGTAAGGTTGTTAAAAAAAATTAAAAATATAAGTATTTAATTTTTACTCATAAAAATGACGGTTTTGTCAAAATTTTCGCGTATGGACTTAAGTTTCTGAAAAAATCCATTATAAATAGTTTAAGTACTTTAAATTACTTAAACTATTTGGCGATGTTAGGCTGCCAAAGCCTGCAAAGATCGTGGTGAGTTTTATAAAATCAGTGGACTAATTAATAAATTATTTTCTTGTTTCAGAAATCTGATATCATTGTGGATAAATTATATGAAAGTACAGAGGAAGGTCAAAAAGTGACACGAAATAATGGTGATAAATATCTTGCTGTATTTAAGAGAATACCTGATTGCTACAATCAAGGTTGATTAAGGATAATAAAGATCTATTCCATATTACGTAAATATGTTGTTTATTTCATCACACTACATTTAAATTCATAATTTATGGAGGCATAAATAGTTATTTATGCTTATTTAGAGTAAGGTACCCATGTTCAGACTGAGATGTTCAACTTCCTGATGTCACAGTTAGACAAGCTACCTTTAGGTTTTAAATATTAATAATTGTTGACTGCCTCGTAGGTACAGTGGTCGTTAGCGCGACTGTAGTTCCGGGTTTCTATCCTGGGTAGGGCGAAAATCATTTATTGGGTTTTTCTGTAAAGAAATTTTTAGTTGCCGAAGTCAGGAAGTTGGAGGTCTTTTAATCGTGCGCTTCAGAAAGCACGTAAGGCCATTAGTCCTGCGCCCGTGGTCTTTCCGAACGTGTTCGGCTGCCGTTTTATCGGATTATGAAAGTGAGGGAATAGAAAAACGTTGCGACTGGCCGCCGTGACCAAAATCCGGTCTGGAAGACATGTGATCTACAGAGTTTGAGTATCCTGAAATTATGTAGAATCCATTCGCCTTCTATACTCAAGGAAAAAATTAGAGGAACGCAAAAAAGTATGTCTAAAACAAAATATCATGGATATTTGTGACGATTAAACCCTTCACAAGTCCACTGGTGAACATACGCCTCCCCTAAGGAATGCCACAAAGCAAGGTCCTGAGCCACCTGTATTCCTTGGGTTTTACTTATTATTCGTTAATTTATAATTGCAATCGTCGAAAAAACCAACGATCAAATGACAATAATTAACCAAATTAAGATAAAAAGAAAATTTTTACAGAAAATAAACATTTTTAAACTTTCATAAATGCTTAGAAAAGGCTATAACGGGGGCTATAATCAGTAATTAGTATAGCCCCCTTTAGATCTTCGAACTGCTTTCAGGTCTCCTAGGCAAACTCCTAATTAAGTTATCAACTTTTTTTATATGGGGGACGGCTCACCTGATGTTAAGTGACTACCACCGCCCATGAACAACTGCAACACCAAGGGAATTGCAGATGCGTTGCCGGCCTAAACAGAGGCTCTTTTCTTTAAAGGCCCTAAGAAGTGTCGGTCCAGAAAAATTGCTGGTGGTATTCGATTCCACAAGGAAGTTGTGCGAGGAAAAAACTTCTCCTAAATCGCACAGTAGTGGAATGTATTGATATGATATGGAGTAGTGGTACGTATGGTATTTTGAGTTCTGTCGCGATGTGCGATGGTGAAATTGAGCGGCTCGAATTAGTCCGAACAGTTCCTTTGAGCAATTCCCGTGGTAGATACGATAGAATATGCAAAAGGATGCAACATCTCTTCACAGCGCTAGTGAGTCAAGCCAATCAGAAAGAGCTCGATTGCCGACGATTCGGACCACTCTGCGCTGGATGCGGTCAAATGGAAGGAGCTGGCACTGGGGAGTCCCGTTCCAGAGATGGGAACAGTATTCCGTGTGCGGCCGAACCTACGCCTTGTAAAATTGCAGGCATAAAATACGCCAAGGTCTTTAGAGACCAATTTAGCCTTCTCTCTCTCTCTCTTGAAACACTATCATCTTGATGATTGCGTTTCATTCTTCCTATAATGCGTTTTTAAACCGTCTCCAATTAGCTGTTCCTAGACTTCTGTGAATAGAACTCTCAAGTTTCGTTATTCTAATTTTCGTGATTGCGAGCAAAATTAACTCGAGCTACTCGATGGCATGTGGCAAGACGGGGGCCTCAGGCCATTTTTGAATTTATTCAGTTTTTCTCAGTTTTCGTTCTTACTGTAACCCCTCGAACTTCTTGGAGCTTCGTTCTTACCTCAAAAGTTAAGATCCGGTTTCTAAGCACGCTGGTCATCGGTCGTCTCTGGCCACAGTTTTCCGTTTACATTCCTGTCTTGCGAATCTCGTAACTGTCCGGCCTGCCGAAACCTCTTGACAACTCGGTGTATCACAGAATTTGTTACTCTTAATGTCACATGTTTGTAGGTGTGCCCAGTTTCAATTAATGTAGCAACTTGAGTGGCGTTTAGATATGACATTCTTAGTTTATTTGAAGAAACAGTAACAATTAACACAATAAACAAGGCAGTAAAGACAAAAATTTCACATGTCACATGTTTGTAGGCGTGCCCAGTTTCAATTAATGTAGCAACTTGAGTGGCGTTTAGATCTGACATTCTTAGTTTATTTGCAGTAACAATTAACACGATACACAAGGCAGTAAAGACAAAAATTTCACATGTCACATGTTTGTAGGCGTGCCCAGTTTCAATTAATGTAGCAACATGAGTGGCGTTTAGATCTGACATTCTTAGTTTATTTACAGTAACAATTAACACGATAAACAAGGCAGTAAAGACAAAAATTTCACATGTCACATGGTTTGTAGGTGTGCCCAGTTTCAATTAATGTAGCAACTTGAGTGGCGTTTAGATCTGACATTCTTAGTTTATTTGCAGTAACAATTAACACGATAAACAAGGCAGTAAAGACAAAAATTTCACATGTCACATGTTTGTAGGCGTGCCCAGTTTCAATTAATGTAGCAACTTGAGTGGCTTTTAGATCTGACATTCTTAGTTTATTTGCAGTAACAATTAACACGATAAACAAGGCAGTAAAGACAAAAATTTCACATGTCCACATGTTTGTAGGCGTGCCCAGTTTCAATTAATGTAGCAACTTGAGTGGCGTTTACATCTGACATTCTTAGTTTATTTACAGTAACAATTAACACGATAAACAAGGCAGTAAAGACAAAAATTTCACATGTCACATGTTTGTAGGCGTGCCCAGTTTCAATTAATGTAGCAACATGAGTGGCGTTTAGATCTGACATTCTTAGTTTATTTACAGTAACAATTAACACGATAAACAAGGCAGTAAAGACAAAAATTTCACATGTCACATGTTTGTAGGCGTGCCCAGTTTCAATTAATGTAGCAACTTGAGTGGCGTTTAGATCTGACATTCTTAGTTTATTTACAGTAACAATTAACACGATAAACAAGGCAGTAAAGACAAAAATTTCACATGTCACATGTTTGTAGGTGTGCCCAGTTTCAATTAATGTAGCAACTTGAGTGGCGTTTAGTTCTGACATTCTTAGTTTATTTGCAGTAACAATTAACACGCTAAACAAGGCAGTAAAGACAAAAATTTCACATGTCACATGTTTGTAGGCGTGCCCAGTTTCAATTAATGTTGCAACTTGAGTGGCGTTTAGATCTGACATTCTTAGTTTATTTGCAGTAACAATTAACACGATAAACAAGGCAGTAAAGACAAAAATTTCACATGTCACATGTTTGTAGGTGTGCCCAGTTTCAATTAATGTAGCAACTTGAGTGGCGTTTAGATCTGACATTCTTAGTTTATTTACAGTAACAATTAACACGATAAACAAGGCAGTAAAGACAAAAATTTCACATGTCACATGTTTGTAGGCGTGCCCAGTTTCAATTAATGTAGCAACTTGAGTGGCGTTTAGATCTGAAATTCTTAGTTTATTTGCAGTAACAATTAACACGATAAACAAGGCAGTAAAGACAAAAATTTCACATGTCACATGTTTGTAGGCGTGCCCAGTTTCAATTAATGTAGCAACTTGAGTGGCGTTTAGATCTGACATTCTTAATTTATTTACAGTAACAATTAACACGATAAACAAGGCAGTAAGGTGCGTTGGGATAATACCGGACGGATTTTCGAATAGTTGGAAGAGTCTGCCAAAAACTTAAATTTCTCGACATCCGTGTACGTGAGATTTCTGGAACATGGAGCAAACCGTTAATCGTTACACGTAGTTTAGCTCTGAAAATCTTTTGCTTGTGTAAACTCAACGGCTTCTGCTTTAAAAGTGTGCGAAAACTAGACATAATTTTTTATATGCATAATGAAAAATTGGCCATTAAGGGGTAAGACCGGAATAAATTTTAAAACCACTTCTACTGCTTAGAGAACAAAGTTTATAAAAGAGATTTGTCCTATCTTTAACGCTCAAAAACATATTTCAATATGATCTATAAATTACTAGAAACATAAATGTTCCAAACGATTTTCTTTTTTTTTGTTTCTTGGCATCCGATCTTATCCCTGATATAAAGAAATTGTAATTTTATGTTTCTCAAACTTTGTTATGACATAAGATGGAATTACTCAATATTAGGGAAAGATAGGATGCATTTGATTTTCGTATGGGAAAAGAAAATTAACAGTAAGGACTGGCGAAATGCCCTGGGATAATACAGGAGTTGAGGGAGATGTAAATATTTTAGAACATCGGCATATGACGAAGCAGGTAGTTAGGTAAGTAGTTAATTAATAAATTATTTTGTGTGAACATTTGTATGTGTATCAATAAGCACGCGTGAGCTTATTTATAGAGTTAATTAGAATCAGAATAAGGGCATGAAGTCGGAAAAAGTAAAGCAAAGTTGACTAGGCCAGGAAAGGGAACGTGGGTTGAAAGTTTCCCATGAAACTGAATTAGTTCTAAGTTTTATCTAATGAGATAAATATGTTATTTATTATTATAAATTATTTTTTAAATAATTATTATAAATTACATATTGATTTGTAATAGAGGATAGATGTAGATGATTATGGACCGCAGCAACCACTTAACATCAGGTGGACTGTTTTTTTTTTTATAGGATAAGGGTGACAAACGAGCACACAGTCCACCTGATGGTAAGTGGTTGCTGCGGCCCATAGACATCTACATCTATCCTCTATTACAAATGTAGATGCGTTGTCACCCGTGAGGACTAAGATGGAATGCCTTATTTCCAGTAAAAAAGGCCTCCGGCCACCTGCAAAACTGTGTGCTCCTTATCCTATAAAAAAATGTATTTTAATGTGTACTTAAAAGTAATAAACCCATCGTATTGTTTTATTACTTTTAAATATACAGACTTGCTAACGAGACTGATAGTCCACTCAACGAAGACCAAAAACTGCCAAATAGGGGAAATAAATCGTGTAAAAGCGATTTTTGGCATAGTTGTATGGAATGGTGTCTTAAACAACATACTCAAAGTACTGATGGATGGGGGTGAAGCTAACGAGTAGGGGGGGATGTAAAGGTCCTTTTTTAAGTTTTTTTTTTAAATAACTCGTAAAAGGTGGCTCATAGCAAAAATTTTTCTTTTACTCAAGTAATTTACATAAAATTCTCTACAAAAAAGGTTCTATACACGTTTTCGCTGTGATCAATATTTAACGAGATATTAAAGGAGAAAAGTTAATTATGATCAATTCTGTTCGGGAATGGTTCAGTAAACATCCCCATTTCCAAATTTAAATTCGATAATATCCCTGTCAACAGCCATCTTGGGAGATTTCAAATTAAACTCCCACCTAGCCCTAGATATTGGCACCAAAACTATTCAAAATTTCATTGGCAGCAAATTCAGTGACATGAAGCAGTCTAAGAAAAATGTGGTTTTGTCACTAGCCAGTATGAGCAGTAGCATTTAAGTCAATGGTGAGACAATTACTGCTAACCGTTTAACGATTTTCCAAAGAACTGTCATAGCAAAAAAGAACGAAGAAGATGTTGGAGACATTTTGACTTATGAACTAACCCCATTCCCCATGGCTCTGTTCCACGAGAGTGTAATGCGAAAAGGGAAGATGTCATCCCTCTACGATGTTTTGCCAGTAGAGAACAACGCAAACCACCAATGTGGTAGATGGTGGTTTCCTATTACACCGTATGTAATGGAAACCGTCCTACAACGTTTCTTCGATTTGCCATCAGTACATTACCTACATACAGAAACATTACGGTCCAAATTGTATGGTGGTTTTTGATGGTTACAATGATGTCAACAGCACAAAACTAGCAGGGCAGAAGCGACGAGGTCTCACTAAAACGTCGATTGACATTAATTGTAATGAAAATACAATCATCACTGTTCAACAGGAGCATTTTCTCGCCAATGAAAATAATAAAACGAGGCTGATTCAGTTCCTCACTGAGAAAATGACAGCAGCAGGGATTGAAACAACTGTTGCAACAGGAGACGCTGATGGTACTATTGTCAGGTGCGGGTTGGATAAGGCTGCCGTTCATCCAACTATTGTAACAGTTGGGGAGGATGTCGACTAGATAGTCCTCCTCATGGGATTGGCTTCACCGAATATCAACGTGTTCTTTATGAAACCAGGGCGTGGAAAGGTGGAGACCAAATTGTTTTCAGTGCGACAACTTCAACAGTTTGCATTTGCCAAGACTATTCTCCTTCTTCACAGCTTCTCCGGATGCGACACCACTTCCGCAATCTATGGAAGGAGCAAAGTGGGAATTGCTAAGCTGTTCACGGCTAAACCAGACCTGACCCAAAACATCTCAAACATTATCAGTGGGATTTCAACATCACCTGAGAGTATTGAACACGTTGGCGAGAAACTGTTTCTGGCAATTTACCAAGCGCCTGTCCAGGAACAAATTCTCAATAAATACCGCTACTCAGCTTTTTTGAGAGCATCGATGAAGCCGAAATCAGATCTGGCCACTCTTCCTCCTACCAGACGAGTTTCGAAGCAGCACTCGTTGAGAGTGTACTTACAGGTATCATTAATGAGAGAAGTTGTCAAATACTGTAATATAAATACGTATTTGAGCTAAATACTTACGTTGATCTTATTACTTCTTTTACAGATATAACAATGGTTCGGCAACCGCCTAACACCTACTCAATGGGGCTGGGCCAGAGGGGACGATAGCATCCTAAAGCCGGTGACAACCAACGATCCAGTGGCACCTGACATCATTCTCAACATCATATTTTGTTTTTAATATTAATAATTGTCATACCTACTTAGCTAAATGTAAGTTCAATTTATTATTGTCCATATTCTTTTCTTCATATCTTATTAAATTCAATATTTATTTATTTTCCTAATTTATATTATTTAATACAATATAATATAAATTTGGAAATGGGGGATGTTTACTGGACTATTCTCGAACAGAATTAATCATAATTAACTTTTCTCCTTTAATATCTCGTTAAATATTGATCACAGCGAAACCGTGTATAGAACCTTTTTTGTAGAAAATTTTATGTAAATTACTTGAGTAAAAGAAAAATTTTTGCTATGAGCCACCTTTTACGAGTTATTTAAAAAAAACTTGAAAAAGGGACCTTTACATCCCCCCCCCCCCCCCTACCCGTTAGCTTCACCCCCATCCATCAGTACTTTGAGTATGTTGTTTAAGATATCATTCCCTACAACTATGCCAAAAATCGCTTTTACACGATTTATTTCCTCTATTTTTCCTTCATTGAGTGGGCTATGAGTCCCATAGTCACTTGTGTAATCTCCGAAAAAATATACACGAACAATGAAACTTTTACAACCTCTGCCATATTTATAACGGTCAAAGATCGGATAATATTCATCTGATCTTCACTCACGCGGGGAAACATTGGATCTCGGCCTACAGCGATCTTAGCCCTGCATGGACCAGCTTTATCTAGCTATAACTTCATAAAACTTAGTATTCACACATAATAATAACAAAAGACGCCATATTCTCGCTAAAAATCGTAAATAAAAGTGATAGGGAAAGATCGGATGCACAAAAATAATACAAAAATTACATTGTTTTATAAAATGCCGCGCAGCACAGGTCCCACTTGCCGGAGTGACTGGCTGGAACTGAGGGCCGGGGCAGGATGAAATGGCGTCGTGTAGCATATTGTTAGCATTTCAAAATATAGCATAATTCGCTGGGAATTTGAATCCTACGGTCTTGCCCCATCACCGATCTTACCCCAACGCACCTTAAAGACAAAAATTTAAACAAAACCTAAATGTAAACTTGAATTCATAAGTAGTTAAAAATTTTAGCAGTATGGAAGAACGCAATATTACGCAATAATTACGTTAAAAAGAAATTAGTCGAAAAAAACATACCAAATCTTTTTTTTATTAGCATTTACTAATACCAGTACGCACCATAATTACAACAAGGACATTTAACTTTTTTTTAATCAATCAAAGGGCAATCGAGCATGCGACTCACCTAATGGTGACTACCTCCGCCCATGAACAACCGTAACACCAGGGGAATTGCGGATGCGTTGCCGGCCTTTTAGAAAGGTGTAAGCTTTCTTGAAGGTCCCTAAGTCGTATCGGTCCGGAAAAACTGCCGGCGGTAAACAATTCCACAGAGAAGTTGTACGAGGAATAAAACTCCTAGTAAAACGTACAGTCGTGGTCCGCCAGATCCGCATCCAGATGGTAAGGATAGTGGTCAATCAAATTTAGATTTGATTGGTGGTAATGTCAGGAGCAATTCTAAACATTTTCATCAATCGTGGAGACTGTCTGTAGACTTCTTCGTCTTAGCTTTGACTGATCGTAACAAAATTTTATTATAAAAGTTAAAGGTAGCCAGCCCAGTTCCTTCATGACCATGGCTGTAATAGCACTCGAACCCGGTAAATTCCTTAAAATTGTTTTAATAAATATCTGTACTACCGCATAAACATAAAATCACATTTATGTGTATAATATACCATTTTTCGGATATTTCTGAAACTATTTTCATTTACAAGTAATGTTAGGCTTCACGTTATCAGTCTACATGAATTTTTATTAAATATTGATATAATAAGACGTCATCGCTACATACTTAATGTTGATTTATTTCTTTTAGAAAAACGTTACCTCCACACCAGGATTTCCTCTAGTATCCTCCTGTATCGTGGAGGCAGTTTACAAACATTAATTGCACAAGGACAAACATCCAGACCGAGAACAATTATTTGTAGGTCATACAAATATTTGTCTCGTGCGCGATTCTATCGCGCGGCCACAACCAACTCAATAGCATTGAGCCACTGCGCCTCGTAGCTGTCAAAATATCGATTAATTAAATCATATGCATTAGTAAAGCCACATACATAAATCGAATCCTTGATCATTCAAATACTTAATTGCGTAAGTAATACTTAATAAAAAATATTATTAATTATTACTTATGCAATTAATATATATTCATTCGTTACATATTCGTTAGACTACGTATACTATTTGCCATATAAAGTCCAGAAAGAATGCCTTCCTCTTTTTGCATGGTTTTATGCTTCTGTATAAGCTAAATCCATTTTTTCTGAATACAAAGTAGGTACTTATGTATATTGAAAACCTGTGTTGATTTTTAAATTCAAAACAGCTTTAATAAGTTTTTGTTATTCATGTAGATTTTAATTAAAAGTATGAACTCCCAATACAAATGCAATATCATCAAAATGGTATAAAATGTTTATGCCTGTAAATGTTTGCTCATTTTCTTCTCTAATAAAGTTATCCATCGAATAAGAGATCTTGAAATGTCCAAATGTCTTCGCATGTGCGTAGTAGCGCCTAGAATCCATTCCTTTCGTTCTAGCCAAACTTTGTGGTTCAATACAGATAGTAAAACAGCAGCCCATATATCAGATTGACATGGATACATATGAAGACCTTCTTTTGCAAGTGATATAGCTTTCATGTGATCCCCAGCAATATGTTCAGCTATACTAGCCGCAGCCAACATTTTCGGTGAGTCGCACTCCTGTTTACTGTAGTGAGCAGAAATAATCGCTCTCTGAGCACAGCAACTTGCTACTTTGGCTCTGTTATTAGTTCTTAGGCAGTATTGAGCCATACAAAACCATAAATTCGCATTACTAGGATGGTCATGAAGCGAATCGCTCAGTAATTTTATTCCTTGTTCCATGTCATCATTGCAGACGAGGTAAGATTTTAAGAAACCTATGTCGTAGCCGAAATCGCTTACATGTTCATATTTTTGTAATTCACTTAAAGCCAATTTTGACAAGCTTTGATCGGAATGAATGATTCCTAAAGAACATATTGCAAATAAACTATACGCTGTTGGTTTTTTTTGCGATACTTGAATACTATGAAAAAGTAAAGTTTTAGCGTCATCTATTCCCTTATACATATAGACTATACCAGCCATTGCTACAAGAATATCTGCCTTCTCATTATCATTGTTGCTCAGCCAGTGTAAAGCTGTGTCATAAGCGGAATAAGCTTCTTCATAAAGGCCTTTTTTAAATAGAGCAAGAGCTAATCCACAAGTAGAGTCTAAGCTCGCTTCTGTAATGGCTTTGTATGTTTTGATAGCTTCATCATATTTACCAATTCTTACTTGAATTCGGCCAATATTTAATAAAGCTGTATTCTTTTTATCATCGTCTGCATATATAAAAGCTTTTTCATAACATTTTTCTGCAGTTCGCAAAAGCCCATTTCTTTCCTGTAGTATCCCAAGAATTGTAAATGCACAGGCATTATCTGGTTCAAAACTGCAGAACCAATCGACCAAATCTGCTGCATATGTAACAGCGTAAAGACCTTCTATTACATAGTTTAGTTCAGAATTGCTTTTACAGTCATTATTTTTTAATGTACGGCATACCCAATCTGCGTATCCAAGTGCACTCTCAGGGTGATAGCCAAGGCGAGAAGCATGCCGAAAAAGATCCATCGCTTCTTCTTCTCGAATTACCTCCGCTATCAATCCTTGACCAATCCAACTTTGTGGATATGAAGGTAAAGTAGATTGTCCCCGCCAAAAACAATAATTAGCAAGCTTATAAAGGTTTAATTTTAAATACAATGTTCCTAAATTGCACCATACTTTAGCTACAGACCATTTACGTGTTAGTAATAATGCTTTAATAAAACAATGTTGTGCTATGTCATATTTGTTTAAAAACAAGCATATTTTGCCAAGTAAATTCCAATTACGCCACAAATTAGGATTTAATTTAATACAAGCGATTGCTAATTTAAAAGATATTTGACAATTAGCCAAATTGTTTGTTTCATGATAGTAAGAGAGATATGCAGAAGCTAAATCATATGAGGTTACTTGCTGTTTGTATTTTGCAACTCGGGAATAACAAGCTAATGCTTGCGGAAATATTGCATGTTTTTCTTTTTTATCAGTTTCTTCTTCAAAATTATTCTGGAAGTTTCTCATATACACAAAGGAATTTTTATTAGGTAGTTTTGTAATAAATATGAGAGACTCTGCTAGAAGATTCCAAAAACAAGAAAACTTTTTCTCAAATGTTAAGGCTTTTGTTATATAATTTACAGCAAACTGTGCAGTATCTCTTGCACTGCCATACAATTTGGCACTGAATTTTTTCTTAGCAATTCTCATCCATGTTTCTGCTATTCCTTTTAAAGCCAATAAGGAAGATTGGTCTATTTTTAATACCTCTTCAAAAGTTAAAATTGCATCTTCATATTGTGTCAATACTGAGTGAATATAACCTATTCTAGTAAGGCAATGAGCACTTTTTCTAGGGTTTAATGACATAACTTTATTATATGCTCTTAGTGCTGATGTAAAAGACCCTCTAGAATAATATGCATCAGCTAAACATTCGAACGCAGTTACATTAAAATTATTAATTTTAATAACATTTCTGAAACATATAATTGCATTTTCCCATTCTCTTTTCTTTAAATAATGTAGCCCTAATCGAAAATCTATCCATTCATTCATTTTCAAAGTATTCTTTGCATTATTTAATAAATCAAAATCTTCATCTTGAAGTTGTAATCTAGAGTACACGTCACTTAAATGCTTAACAATATTACTGTCAGTATTATTAATACTATAAGCTTTTTCAAAACACTTCTTGGATTTATTTAAATCCTCTTTATGATAGTAATAATAATAACCTAAATACAAAAATGTGTCAGCATGATCAGAGTTCATTTTGGCTGCTTTGAGAAGATTAACAAGGCTTCTATCATATTGCTTAAGTTCCCAATATGCAACACCTATATAGAGGTAATTTAATGTAGAAGGATTTTCATTTTCTAGCAAAGTAATCACTTCAAAATATTTGTTTTCTTTTAGGAAAGACAGAGCTTTAAGGTGTAGAAAGTATTCTGTTGTTTTGAGTTCCTTTAGTACATAATCTGCTGGTTCATTTAACTCAATTAAACTCTTCGCCAAATTCGCTTTTTCACTCATTTCTAATCCTTCAACTGGAAATTCCTTAATGACACTAACTGCTTGTTTCCATTTCTTTTGTTCGACAAGTGACAAAAACAGCATTTTCTTTAAATCTTTTAAAAAGGTTTCATTTTTTACTTTTGTTAAAAAATTTGTTACAAGTTTTTGTGTTACAGACCATTTCTTCAACATTATCGTACATCTAATAATAAATGTAGCTTCAGTTACATCTGCCTCTTGATAATTTATTAAAGGAATACATTGTTTATATGCCTCGAAATACAAACCATTGTTATAGAAAATCATACTTTTTAACAAATTAGGATATTTGGAGTTTTCAATTCCCACTATTATTTCATCAAAATGAGATTCAATTTGGAAATCTAAAAATGAATTTTTCTCTATAAATTTGTCACACAAATATTTGCAAAGTAATTCACGCAATATTACATTTTCAGAAAAGAAAGGGAGCTTCATAACTTCTGCAACAGATGGTAAAAAATCCTTTTTTTGTAATATAACTTTTCCATATAACACTTGAACAGACTCATTTGATTCTTTTTCACAAATATTATTAAGAATATTTAAAACTACTGAAATATCCTCTTCTATACATGGAACTTCAGCTTTTAGAAGTTCAAGAAAACTATTTAGAGCTGCGTCATATAAATTGCCTTCATGTAAATTCTTCATGTATTGAGAAAGTATTGTAATAGCACTTCCATGTTTTAAGGATAACCCAAGCATTCTTAGCTTGCCTATACATTCTAAAGCTTTTTCCTCATCTATTTGTAGTTTTAATAATTCATCATAGATGGAAAGAAGTTTAAGTTTTGATAAATTGTCTTCCTTTCTTTCATAATAATTTGCTAGACCCACCCAAGCTAATGGATGATCTGGTTTTGTAGCAATAGCTTTTTGGAAAGCTAAAGGTGCTTGATCAGAGTCATCAAGAGATTTACCAAGTAATATTAAGCCTAAGTAATTTTGCTTATCCTTTCGCAATATATTTTTACAACATTCTTGGGCTTCTTTGTAATTTTTCTCATCTATCAACTTCCTGGCTTCTTTCAATAACACTTTGACATCAGCCATCTGAAACAGTCATACATTGCTATGAGACAAGATCTAATATAAATTACATTTAACTGATTCTCTAACATTTCATTTATAATTAGGAAATGTGATTAAATACATACTTATTACTAAAAATAGTTTAGTAATATGTTTATGTTTTTAAAACTTTTATATTTTAAATTCTCCATAATATTATGTCAGCATTATTGTATAACGTGAAACTGGTTATTTCCTATAAAGGTCTTGGTATATAAAAAATATATAAAAAATAAAGGAAAGGATATGGACTTAACTAGACATGTTGTGTCAATCATGGACAATTCAATCATTTAACTACAGTCAAGTAAAAGTATTACTGATTGCAATCATATTTTTAAATAATCCAGAATAAACAATTGACAGAACCTTTATAACCTGTGACCTATGATTAACTGTTTTGTGCTATTTTTGAATGTAATATTATTTCTACTTATTATTCAAAATAATTGTGATGATTGCTTTAACCAATCTGTACAAATATTGTAAGATTAAAATGCTTGTGTGTTTGAGATAATCATGGAACAACTTGCAACTATAAAAGACTTTTTTATCTGTCCTGTATAAAGATACAAAATATTTATGTTTTATTTATATAATTTACGAAGGGAATATTATTTAAAATATTAATCACTCACATACATTAAAGTTCATTACACAATACAATAAATATATAAACAGTGAAATAAAGTATTATTTTGTGTTCGATCTAAGCCGAATGACCTGCACTCACAAGTTGCAACTGAACAAATAGTATAGGAAGAACCAACGACCAATTGAACCTAGAGAGTCTCATACATCACAAGTACTGAAAGGACTAATTTAAATAATCAACCAGAATTACACATAATGTTGAAAAAGGCTTCCCTTGAACCCAACTTCCCCGTACACAAGTACTGGATGTCTATAGTTTACCAAATCAATTTTTAGATCAATACAAGAACCGGTCGATTTGCCAAATATACCCTCTGATTTTGTAATATGAAATTTTCAAAAATGCATAAAATGCTATAAGTTTCTACAAGGGGAAAGTTGCAGGGTTCGGTCACACCTCTTAATCCTACCACTTCCTCCCCCAACAGTCCCTGAATAAATTGTATTTTAGAATAGACTTTGATTGTCTTAGTGACAGGAGTATCATTCCAATACTTGCAACTTAAAATAATTGGAATACTAATTATTCGGCAGAATTTCTCTTTGCATTAAATCACATGATTAGTGAATTGGCTTTTGCCACATTAAATCAGTGCATTTTACCATTTTTAACTATATTACCACTATCAATTTTTTTTTATATAGGATAGGGTGACAAACGAGCACACAGTCCACCTGATGGCAAGTGGCTACTGTGGCCCATAGACATCTACATTTATCCTCGTTTGTGAATCAAAATGCAGATGCGTTGTCATCCGTGAGGACTAAGATGGAATGCCTCTTATCCAGTAAAAAGGGTCTCCAGTTCTCTACACTCACCATACAAAACACAGTAATGTTAAGCTGCTATTTGACGCTGGTATTCTGTGAGAGCGTGGTCTTTCCCCGGTAGCCGACCCATTCCTGCTACAACTATACGACTAATATATCTGCAGCATGGCTAAAACCATGTATAAAAGTAGGTAGTGCTAATGATCATTACTTTACATCATTACAGCCCTTTACATACATAGTTTAGAAGCTACTGTTATAGTTTTGCACTACATTTTGCAATACATAAACAAAATCAATACTTGTACTAAATTTTCCTTAAAGATTTTTTAGTTAGAAACAAGATATTTCGGTGTCTTACATCAGAACACTAAAAAAGCAAAGAAGGCAAAGAATCTACTTGCTCAACATTTAACCTAAGATTAAACAATGACTCAGAATATCAATTTTAGATCTCATTTTCTCTAAATATATTCTTTAACAAAACACATCTTTTAATGAGTAATTTTAGATGTTGGTCATCATCCTTGTACGTCAGTAAGGGTCACAACGAGCAGGTGAGCTTGGCACTTTGATATGACGTTGGTTTAGTACCTCTTATATCCAATAAATATAAATGATACTCGAAATAAGTTAACAAAACGCACCTGAAAATAAACTTATTAGGAAGATAGGAAGATATATCTGTCATTAATTTTAATTTCTATGGTGCTTGTTTTTGCACTTGATGATGAAACTTCTTTTTTTGTAACTGGCTTTACGGCTTTGGGTTCTAGCCCTTCTGAGCCTGAAGTTACAATGTTTAATAATTAAGGATAGATAAGGATAAATAAGGATAATTATTATCCTTCACAATATGTTGATGCGTCTAGTGATCGACTGAAGGTTCAGTTTCGGCAAAAATCTAGTTTCGGTAATAATTTCGGTTTCGGTAAAAAATCTGCCGAACCTTCGGTGACGCTGAAACTCAAGTGTTCGTGGATTATCGTGCGTCGTTCGGATGAGTTCGTGACTCGTGTATTACTCATAATTATATTACGTTAATTACTCATAATTATAGTTAATAACTCATAATTATATTTAATAACTCATAATTATATTTAATAACTCATAATAATATTTAATAACTCATAATTATATTTCGTGCAAACGATGACTCATACATTAGATGCTAATTCTTCTAGGTGTCGACCGCAAGGAGTGCCTCTTAAGTACATGACAAATTAGAATTTAATTTAGTCTAATTTTATTTTGATTTAATTTGAATTAATATGATTTAGTTTGATTAAATTTAATTGTAATATAATATAATATGATTTAATTATTTTTTTTCAAAATACTAACACTTAGTTTTTAAGCGATAATGTAATACTAACCCATGGATATTTGTTGTGTGAAAATAAATTAATTTGAATTTGTTAATGCTCTCATTGAATAATATATTAGTTAGTGTCCGACCGAAACAGGATTTTCAACCGAAACCGAAAACGAATCTTCGGTCTGGGTGTAAGTTTCTGCCGAAACCGAAACTTATTTAGACATGTTAATTTTTTTTAATTGTATACTGAAATGTGGTATATTTTTATACATATACAGATAGGTAATGCACGTTAATCAAAAGCAGTCATTGTAATAGTCATGCAGCAATATATTTATTTATTTTAAAGTAAATATCAATTTAAGAAATACTATTTTAAGTCATTTTGTAAAAAATCAACATCCATAAAAAGTTTTGGTTTTTCAGAGTTTAATTGAGAACATATTTTATTGTGTTCTCAATATTGTTAATATTATTCAATGAGAGCATTAACTTAATATATCACACTCAAACACTTACACACAACTTAACAAAATCCCAGAAAATATACACAACCTCCTCAAAGTTCAAAAACTTTAATAAACTAAGTTTGTATAAAAAGGGTTATTAATATATTATTAAGAAATTTATGGATGATAATAACCCGTGGGATTTACTACCAAGCTATTTCTAATTTGTTTTGTGTTGTTAATTGTGTTACATACATGATTATAAGCAGTGTCGGCCCGAGGCTAGTTTTAGGATGGAGCGAGACCCAATTATGGCGCCCCCCTTAATTACCCCTAATATATACCAGTTGTACGTACACATGCAAGCATGAAACTGGGAAGATCTCGACAACATCTTAAGTAAAATGAATACCGTCGTGGCAGCAACGCGGCACAAGCGGCACGCAACATCAACGACGTTTACGGAGCGAATACTACAAACTAACGAACCGTCTGTTATTGGTTTGCCCGCTTCCGTTCTGGAAATTTTGACCTGAAAAATTAACTCCGTGATCTTCTGAAAACTTTGGTCGAATTAAAGGACAATGACGAATTAAAAGCGATTCTGGAAGTTGATGATACTCAATGTACGGTTGAATTAGCAGCAGCTTTTTCCACGTTAGCATCAAAACAATTTTGGTCCATTTGCGTCAAATTGGCAAGGTAAAAAAGCTTAACATATGGGCGCCCCACGAACTTAAGGATCGCCATCGCGAGTACGCATCGAGATGTGCTTTGCACTGCTTAACAGGCACACAAACGAAGGAATTATGAACCGCATTGTTATATGCAACGAAAAATGAATTCTGTTTGACAATCGTAAGTACTCAGCAAGTTGGTTGGATCCTGATTCAATACCTAAATAATGCCCTAAGCGAAAACTCACCCCTAGAAAAGTGTTGGTCACTGTTTGTTGGTCTAGCGCCGGTGTGATTCATCACAGCTTCTTATCAAACAGGATGAGCATTACTGCAGATGTGTACTGTGAATAACTGAACACAATGATGGAGAAGCTCACACGTCTCCAACCAGCTTTGGTCAATCGCTCGTCCCCGCTGCTCCTGTACGGCAACGCGCGACTTCATACTGCACAACAGATGGTCTCCAAGTTACAAGACCTGGGTTAGAAGTTCCTGTCATCCACCGTACTCACCATATCTTGCGCCTACAGATTTCTACTTTACCCAGAATTTAAATAACCTTTTGGCGGGAATAAAATTCAATACCCGAGAGGCAGTACAAAATACCTCTGAAAAATTTGTTGCCTCACACGTCCAGCTGATTTTTTCAAGAAGGGCATCAAAAAATTGCTATTGCATTAGCAAAGATGCATCGATTGCATGAGTGATTACTTTGATTAATAGAAATAAAAAATATAGAAAAATACTTACGTTATGTAACTTATTTCATAAAAACGGCAATTTCATAGGTAAAGACCTAATATTAGGTAACGTATCTTGCCAATTATTTAATACTAAGAACTGAAGGACTGCTTTCGGGTGACCTTTATCGATATGTAAAAACTTTTTCAAACACATCCTTTCTCTTGAAAGTTCCAATCGCGGTTAAGAGGCTACTCCATGCGAACGACCTTGAGCATTTGGTCCGCCGCGCCGACTCGCTACAATATATCGCCATAGATTACCTCCTAATGGCTCCAGTACACGTTGGCCGAGCGCGCTCGCCGAGTGCGTTCGGCCAACGTGTACTGAGCCGTGTGTATTTGGCGTTTGCGGCCAACATTCGCCCACAAGCCGTATAGTGTCGGTTTTTCGTACACAAATCAAAGAAATTTGGCGCAAGCCGCAAACAGCGATCACACGTTGGCCGAGTGTTCAGTTCATAGTTACGCGTCGAAGTAGACTGTAGTGTCGGCTTAATAAAATTGTTTCAACATGGCGACATGGACTAATGAGGAAATATTTATTTATTTATTTTTAACAGTTTATGTACACACATAATTCGATAGGAAAATGGTAAAAACATAATTATGTACAAAGGCACTGCCTATTCCATGATGAAATTTCTTCCAGCAGGCCTATTGAAGGATAGTTGAAGGAAATAGTGGTAGTCAAAGTGTGCACTTATTTAAATATACATATACAATACAAATATATACATATACATACACACACACGCACACACACACACACACACACACACACATATATATATATATATATATATATATACACGCATGTATATATATATAAATAAATATTATATTTATATGCATACCAACACATTACGATTTAATAATTATGGAGTGAAATATTTAGGTTCATTGATTGATTCTCACAATGAATCAGTTATATGGAACCCCAAACATGAGCAACATAAAAATAAAACCAGAGTAAGTAACTTGCCTAACTTGCATTAAATAATACATGTTTAGTTGCGATTTCAGAGTACCTACCTAATGATAAATATTATTATAAATTATCTCTGCGTTTATGTTGCTCAGGGATAATGTAGCTTAGGGGCTTCTTTTGGGCTATCTTTTATTTTGAAAAAACTCCCAGCGAAGCGGGCACGGTCAGCTAGTAGATTCTATAAGGGTTTCTTTTTTCCTTTTGAGGTCGGAACCCTAAAAAGGACAAACTGGGATTATTGTTGTATGTATAGTTTTTTTTTTTCGTTCACTCTGAGAAGAGTGAAGCGCTGTATAAGTATATGACAGCGGCCGCGATTGCCCTAACGTCCATCATCATGTAGCTACCAACGCAGAATGAAACACGCCAACGTGTGAACGTCACCACGAAAATCTGCCGAGCGCGCTTGGCGAGCACCCTCGGCCAACCTGTACTGGAGCCATAATAGTTTCCGCATACAGGGCCACAACCGCGCGCAACACATACTTGCTGTATCTAGCATACGAAGTTACTTTAAGAATCACAACATCAGTATCGACCAAGTTTGTGACCCGTAGGCACGTCCGAGTTCTTGACAATTTAAAAATAGTTTTGTATCCGAAATACATTCAAAATGGCTTCTTGTTCAGTGAAATGATGTGGCAAGTAAGCTAAGATATTTAGTTATCAAAAAAGATGGCATAACATTTCATCGGTAAGTAAATTCTATTCTTATCACGTTAACATATTTCAAATGAACCGGAGATCAACTTATACTGGTAATTTAATGGTGAAAGTGATAAAATTTACGCACCCGTTGATGTCTTTTTGAAACGTCCCTTTCACTCGTTACATAAATTACAATTGTTGTCTTTGTCTAACGACAGCACGTGTATCGATAGTGTTGTGATTTTTAAGTCGATATTTGTTTGGTCATCGTTTAATTTTTTTTTACATGTCGTAATCAAACTATTTTTAACGGATTTATAAATCATAAAACATGTAAAGTTATAATGCGATTATTGTTTTGACTTGGTCATAGTATAAAGACAGGGAAGTAGGCTGTCTCCGGCCCAATCCGCGATATAATTACCTACTGTCTCAGGGTTGTCATTGTCACCAAATCATTAGTTTAAAGCCCGGCGCTTGCCAAAAATAATACATCTCTGTATAACTAATTCAGTGATCATTAGTCGATAAAGTTCAACAATGGTTTTCCTAAGAAATACAGAAATGTATTAAGATTCAGAGCAGTATTATTTATAAAAAAAGGGATAAAATAAACCGGCGGGGCGGTGTGGGAGCTCGTGTTTAAATTATTTACTTAGTATATTCTAGTTATTTTTTATTTTTAATAGGCATAATATAGTATTTGCACACATAAAGGACCATATTAATTTTTATTTTTAATTAATACAAGCATATATATATTGAATCACACATTTATTACAAAATTACAAATTAGCTACAGAAAAATACTTTCCTCGGTTTCGACTATTACGAAACGACTTGTTATTAAACTTTAATGTGTAATATATCCGCATCCTTATAAATAACTTTTGCAAATATAATTAATTACGATTTTATAACCGTAAGTAGGTACTTAGTTACTATTCTTCCTCTGTCTGATAGACAACTAATACAACAAAAATATGTAAATGTATGTAAAAAAGCCGTAACGCGCGAACCTCGTGCGGTGTTAGCCCAGACTGGCGTAGTGAGAAACATTCCGAGATTGTGTTTAAGTGTGCGTGCGGCGCCTCATAGATACTATGGCGCACACATACAAGCCGCGCGCAGTGCGTTTGTTTGAAGATAACGTACTTCCCTGTCTTTATACTATGACTTGGTATTCTAGTGTTACATGAACTTCAGTAATATCTTACTATTATTATTAAGTACATCGAAATTTGGAAGACGTGCCGTATGCTGTATTAATTAATAATACTACTTCTATGCACCCGTCCCTACCATAGGTTCAAGTGCAGATATTGCAGCTAAAATACGGAAATTCCTGTGCCCGGCACATCGTTGAAAAAATTGGTATGATTATAATAAGAATTAATTAAATGATTATAATTTGTATAAATAAATAATAAACGTACGAGGGTGGATTGAAAAGTACTCGGCCTAACACATATCCATTCAATTCTAAAAATCAAATCTACCCACATTATTTAGTTCAGTTCAGACTAGTTCATTGTGTGAAGTTCGAAACGTGTGCGATAATTAGTTGTGATTTTATAAATTTATTAACAAAGTAATCGGACATAATTTCCGCGAATGGAGCAAATCGAGCAGCGTGCCGTCATTAAGTACCTCCATAAGAAGGGGCTATCATCAAAAGCGATCCATGATGACATGGTCAGTACATTAGGCGATTGTGCTCTGTCATATTCATCCGTCAAAAAATGGATAGCAGAATTTAAGCGTGGTAGAGAGAGTGTGAAAGATGAACCCCGCTCTGGAAGGCCTTCGACGTCAACTACTGACGAAAATATTAAAAAAGTACTTGATTTAATAATGGGAGACCGCAGATTAAAAATTAGAGAGATAGCCGAGATTATAGGCATCTCTTATGAACGAACTCAAAACATCATTGTCAACGAGTTGGGTTTCCACAAGGTGTCTGCGAGGTGGGTTCCGCGACTGCTTTCAGTTGAACAAAAAAGGACGCGATTGACTATTTCACGCGACTGTTTGGAGTTATTTGAAGCCGATGCAGATGATTTTTTGAATCGTTTTGTTACTATAGACGAAACATGGGTTCATTACTGTACATCGGAAACAAAACAACAATCAAAACAGTGGAGAAGACCTGGTTCACCACCCCCTAAAAAGGATAAGTCGATTTTGTCGGCAAATAAGGTGATGGCTTCAGTATTCTGGGACTCGAAAGGTGTGATTATGATTGATTATCTTGAAAGGGGTCAGACTATAAACTCTGATTACTACTGCACCTTACTACGTCGTTTACGAGAGGAAATAAAAGAAAAACGTCGAGGAATGCTCAGAAGAAAAGTCCTGTTTCATCAAGATAACGCCCGTGTTCACACGTCAGTACAGTCAATGGCTGAAATTCACAACTGTGGCTTTGAACTGTTACCGCATCCGCCGTATTCACCTGATCTGGCACCATCAGACTTCTTTCTGTTCCCTAACCTAAAAAAGCACTTGGGAGGTCAAAGATTTTCGACAAACGACGAGGCCAAAGCAGCTGTAGACGCATATTTTGACTCTAAGGAAGAATAATTTTTTTTTCAACGGTCTAAATGCTTGGAAGGGGAGGTGGCAAAAGTGTATTGAACTTGATGGTGATTATGTAGAAAAATAAAAATATAACTGATTTAGTATGTGTTTATTTTCTTGGTTAGGCCGAGTACTTTTCAATCCACCCTCGTATTATAAGTACCTTAATAATTATTGTTAATATTTTAAAAGAAACAAATACGTATTTCAGATTACTGGTTCACCGCTGGAAGACGCAAAAAACTCGCCAACACCTAAACATCAGAGCCATTGCTTACAAACGCCTACAAAACAAAAAATAAAATTTTCTCCTATACCTAATACGCCATCTACATTTGATACTCCAGTTAAAACATCTTTATAGAAGAATATTCAAATTAACCAACGTAATGAACAGAAAAGATAAAAAAATTAATAAGTTAAGTGATTCCAACGGAAGGCTAAAAAGACAAATAGTTTCTTTAAAATCATTATTGGTAGAATTAGGAAACAACAATTTATTAACAGCTGAAAACAATGACGTATTAAGTGCTCAGTGCTCATTTTGCAGAAATTCTAAACAATTGGCTCCATTTAGTTTACCCGGTTTGTTCGCTGCCAGCTGTGCAGATTATGCAAGTTAAGGTATTCGTCTCTTTCACACGTTGACTCGTCACTCCACAAATATTTTCTAAAAAACCCGGGATTTTCATCAATTCGCCTCAGCATTTCTCTGCAAAAAGTAACTCGTGCTCGGTATTCACGTTGTTGAAGAGTTTGCACACGTGTAACATGATAAGGGGGAAGATTCTATTTCTTTTGACAATCCGATGTGCTGTAGAGTGCGATACTCCAGTGCGTTGTTCGATATCTCGCATCGAAATAAACGAATCTTTTCTGCCGATTTCCAAAAAGGTGACGGTACTCAATTTGACTCCACATGCGATGTCGAGAAGGTCGAGATACGCACTAACCGTATTTAACAATAACCAAACAAGAATTCATACAATGGAGAATCTGTCGATCCTTTTTACTCACATTAATCCTAAGCACCGTTTGTCTCGCTCACACAGCTTAGAATTCGTCCAAACAAGGTGAGCAGGTAGTAAAGTAAAATTTTCAAGGGCGACAAATGTACTTACCTAGTAAAGACATGCAATGTTTAATAAAAACTATCTGCCAATAATTTTGTAATTTTGTAATGAAATGCCTACTTTTACACATTAACGGCTATAGCTCAGTAAGTAATGACATTAAGTACATGGTATGCTAATGTTTTAGAATCCTTATGATATAGGCAAACTTTTTAAATGGTTGGCCACACAGGTCCTATACGTTTTTTTTTCACCACAGGTGCTCAAACTTAGCAGTTAAATAAAGTAAAAAATTTAAACGTATGTTTAGTGCCGTCTTGTAAAATACTACTCATAGTAGTTGTAAACTTTTAAGGGTAATTTAGAAACATCATTATTAGGGAACACATTAAAAGAAAAAAATCCGATCTAGGCATTAATCTGCGGACGTGATGACCACAAATGTGAGCAGAAGTACGAATTTTCGAAATATTATAAAACATGGCGTAGACCGCGAACCGTTCGGGATAGAATTTTTTTTAGAAAACCGAGGCCACCTCCCCCCTACCCGAACACGTACGTACCAGATTATCCACTATTACTGGGACAACCTGTATATATATATATATATATATATATATATATATATATATATATATATGTGTGTGTGTGTGTATGTATGTATGTATATATTTGTATTGTATTTGTATATTCATGTAAGTGCACACTTTGACTACCTCTATTTCCTTCAATAGGCCTAATATAATTATGTTTTTACCATTTTCCTATCGAATTATGTATGTACATAAGCTGTTAAATAAATAAATAAATAAATAAATAAATATTTCCTCATTAGTCCATGTCGCCATGTTGAAACAATTTTATTAAGCCGACACTACAGTCTACTTCGACGCGTAACTATGAACTGAACACTCGGCCAACGTGTGATCGCTGTTTGCGGCTTGCGCCAAATTTCTTTGATTTGTGCACGGAAAACCGACACTATACGGCTTGTGGGCGAGTGTTGGCCGCAAACGCCAAATACACACAAAACGGCCCAGTACACGTTGGCCGAGCGCGCTCGCCGAGTGCGAACGTGTACTGGAGCCATGACCCGTAAATGTCCAATCACAGCGCATTTGACACGTCCCCCGCAACTCTTGCATACCGCCACATTTGGTGACACATACATACGGAATTCCGTTTCGGGATTCCGTTTCGATATTCCGATTCGAGATTCCGAACGCAGCAAGTTCATATAAAATCTATGACCCGTCCAAGGACCCGTCACACACGTACGGTAGTTTTCCGTTCGAAAATTTGCGGGCAAAGCGGGATTCCGTATGTGCGTGGCCGACCCATTCGGGATTCCGTTTCGGAATTCCGAATGGGTCGGCCGTACGGAATTCCGTATGTATGTGGCGGGCCTTATCTATGTATATCGCGTAAGAAATATGTAAGACGCCACCTACTGTACGAACGTAGTATTATTTTTTCAACATCAATAAACTATTTTATGGAAATACACACAGCGTACAACGATAAATGAATTTATTTTTTTTATTCGGTATATTAGTTACATTATATTAGAATTATGTATTCTCATATATTATCTAATTATGAAATTTTATAATTAATTATATATTAAAAATGAAGCATTGAAAATTGTGTACCCTTTTGTACAAATATTTGGTGCAATAAAGAATAAATAAATAAATAGGATGTTTCGCAGATGTGTTTTTGATTATTGTTAATTTTTACGTGTCTCGTATTGAAAAGTGACGTACCTACCTACTAATTTTTGAACTGAGCACCTTGTAACCTTAGCCTGCTTATTACATAAGCTAGCTGACATTATCATCACCCCAATGATTGATGAGGATAAAAAAACATGCTTGTTTTTATTTTTATTCAATTTTATTTCTACATACGTAATACGTAATTATCAAAGAGGTTTTATTGTCCCGTAACTCGTTGGATGGAAGTATTCAAAGTCAACAATCTTCAACATAATTTTTTTTAATCGAATATATTTTATGTCTACCTGGTACAAATGCTCTAGTAGAAAGAGTATTTTTTTATTTTGAATAATTTGTGAACGTCCAGAGACTGAAAAAACCACTTACGGTTCCAGTTCTAAAGGCAATGTTGTTAACAAAGGTAACAATAAAAAAAACTTGCCCAGAATTTTATTCTTATTTAAAATCATCACCAACTTTATTAAAGCAAATTTAATCCACTGACAAATGTAATTAATAATAAAAAAAATATGTTGCGTTTAATAATTACCGTCTATACCGAATATAATTTTATAGTGAACACTAATTGTATAAAGTTATAGTTTTTAGAGTGTAAATAAACCCATGTCCTGTTTTGAGTTAAAAAATAAATGGTCAGTTTAGTTTTTTTTAGTTAAATTTAGTTTTAAAACATTTTACTTTGTAGGGGTTTTGGGTTGTAATTAAATGATGGCCGGGTAGGTATTATTACTTAGTAAAAGCAGGTAACTGTTTAGATAAGTACCTTTTATCTAATCATGCGTTCATTATTCCTTCAACTTTAAGCATACTTTATTAAAAGTTTCATCGGTCTTATTCAAATCATAGAGGAAACTCTATTCTATGCTATAAATGCCAAGTCTCATTAATTGTAAAAAGTCGTGTAAAGCATGTCTCTATTTAAGTTTATGACGGTGTCTAACATTGGATAGAAAACATTTGTTCTGAATAACATTTCTTGATCCGGAATATATTTACATTTTTTTTCTTTATATATTTAGAGTCAAAAGTATCTGAATTTGGGACCTTTCAAACCTTTAAAAATTCATAACTCAGAAAATGTTAACTTTATCGTAAAAAGTCATGGGACTTTTTTTTATTTGTATTTTATCAAAGAACACAAAAGAAATTTGTCCAGTTTAAAAATAATAATCCCTGGCAATTGAAAAAAAAAATTGGTTTAAAGAATATGGCACCGAGTTGTCCCGTGGCAACATGCATTTATATCATCAGTAGGACAACTTGAAGAGAATCTCATATAAAAATTGAGGTGGAATAGTTTTGGTACTCATGCGCCGATTTCTCCTGGGCTATAAGAAAATTTTCTTCTTTTTTTCGTTCACGGATTCTTTCAAACTTAGAGTTTATTTCAGCTTTTTTGGCCGTATCTTAGCTGCAATGAGAGCCTTTGTTAATCCTTTGTCTCTAGGTATATTCTTTTTAGTGCATCAGTTTTGTAGCATCTAATAAATCTATGCGCTCTGCTTGCATGCATGTGCTGACAAGATTAACGTGGAATAAAACGTCATACCAAATGACTAAAGACAGCAAAAACTCGAACTTCTTAAAATTGGCTGCAAGTGATTTAGCTTCCAAACTTGCAACGGGATCAGTTGTGTCGACTCTTCTTCCAATGCACTTTTTACTTCGGCGTACTGATACCGCACCGCTTGCAAGCTGTTGACTCTACTTTCGCATCTTGTTTGACACACCTTCTTTAAAGTTAAGCTCTTCACATGTTTAGAAATAACTTCCCATCTTTTTATTGAGTTTGTAAAAAATACAAATAAGCGCTGAAGAATACCGCGCTCGTCTCAACAAATAAGGCCATACGCAAATATATCAACTAGCGACATGTTCGAAACCAAAATATTGAAAAGCGAGAAAATTTTCATCAAGAAACTCAGGCACATGAGGAAAGAATCGGAATAGAGAGTAAGCTTCTAAGGAGCGTGCAAAATTGTTACGTAAATAAGCTAAAAGATTGTATTTTTCTATTATGTACGTAGCTATGCTATTATAAAAGTTTGACTAAGGTGCCTTCTGGGACTTGGCGCCTGGAGCGGCCGCTCCGTTCGCTCTATGGTAGGGCCGGCCCTGTTTGTAAGCAGTGGCGTAGTTAGGCGTGGGGGAAGTGGACTCTCGCCCACGGGCTCACAATTAAAGGGTCCCTGCGAGGCCCCCTAAAATGCTATGCCCCAGACTTTACCACAGATGATTAATTAATTTGATCACATTTACGCTCGAAAAAAAAGTCACAAATTTAAGTGTGTTAGTTAGGGGCCTCGCAAGAAGCCCCTCTTAAGTGTGACTGCGAGGCCGTTGTAACTAACTTCAAAGACCACGACTGTTACACTGACGGAATACGAGACTTGTCAGGAATTAATAGATATGAGTAGGTATGTCGTGTCAAAGCATGTTTGGTAGGATAGATCTATTGGGTAGATTCTTGGAACGAAAGAAAAGGGGCCTCGCTGATGCAACTTAGCCCACATTTATATTAGTCCACGCTATGCCTCTGATACAATCAGCTTTTATTAAAAAAAAAACAGTCCCGCTGGGTTTCTTGCTGGTTCTTCCAAGGAAAGAGGGGTTTTTTTTTTCGAAACAGTGGTAATTAAACCAAAGAGTGACTTTCAATAAGTATTATTTATAATCTATATTAAATAAAAAGTTTCTGTTTCTGTATAAATTATGAATAATACACGAGAGTCACGAACTCATCCGAACGACGCACGATAATCCACGAACACTGAGTTTCGGCGCCGCCGAAGGTTTGGCAGATTTTTTGCCGAAACCAAAACTATTAATGAAACTAGACTTTTGTGCCGAAACTTGCCGAAACCATAACCGAAACCGAATCTTTGGTCGGTCACTATTAGTTTTAACAATATTGTGAACACAATAAAATACGTTCTCAATTAGCGAGTAACTTTTTATGGGTTTAAGTGTGGAGTTTTTACAAAATTTACTTAAGAAAGTATTTCTTAACGTTAAATTGTTGATTTTTTACTTTAAAATGACTATTGTGTAATAATAATTAATTTTTTTCACTAATATAATATTTTCAATGTATTGTAATAACAATTAATATTTTTTATTAACATGCATTACCTATCTACATATGTATTAAAAATATACCAGGTTTCAGTTTATAATAAAAAAATAACATGCCTACATAAGTTTCGATTTCGCACGAAGGTTCGTTTTCGGTTTCGGTTGAAAATCCGATTTCGGTCGGACACTAGATGCATCACATTGTGCAGCCCTTGGGAGATTTTGACGGCAACTTGAGCCAGCAGAAAGCTGACAGTTGACAATGGTATCTCAAGGCGCCTAAGCAGACAGACAGACACCTTATCTTGTAAATCACATCACCATCAGAGCACTTGTTTAACCATTTCCACTGATAGTTCTCATGCGCAGACGTTTAATACACAAAATCGCACCACTTTTACATATTAAAGTTCACTTCAAACCATTATTTAAACAATAATACAGGAGCAGCAAACCGCCGCCGGTAAAGTTCCCGCCAAAACTACACTAGTTATTTGCAGTCTGCACACAGAGCAGAGTACATACTACTTATCTTATACTTATCTAGTTCTAGTTACAAACTAATAAGAAGTACTAGTACTAGCGTAGTTCGCAGCTTTACTTCTGTCCGTTACATAACTTTGTTATAACATAACTAAATTTAATGCGGCTAAATACTTCTCTAATTTCAGTTTTCCGAAAAGCCGTGAAGCCGTAAATAAGTGGAGGAAAGCGATAAAAAAGCCCAACTGGGAGCCCAACATTAGAATTTCTGAATGTTCCTTGCTATGTAAAGACAGATTCGCAGTTTATAGTTGATTGTGGAAAAGATTTGGTGTTACCTGAGAGCCTGAGACTCTTCTATCTGAGCTATCAAAAGAAGTGATTTCCTACATAGCTGGCTATGTAGTCAGATTTTGCTACATACACTTGCTTGTGAGGAATGTCAAGATTCACTCGTATCAGAAGAAAGAAATCATTTTCATAAATGTATTATAATGATAGATAGAGGTGGTCTTATATATCCATCAAATGAGGTAATAGACATTTGCATAAAAGCGGAAACAATAATTAAAAAAAAATATCTTCCAAACATAATGGCATTATTATGTTATGACTCTTAGTTTAGTTACCAAGACTTTGAAGTTGTTCATAGGAAAAAATATTTTTACCTATCTTCATGAACACCTATTGATATAGCACGCGCACACGAGCTATATTACTGATATAGTTGTAGGTAGAATGGGTCGGTTCGACTGACGAATGACCACACTTTCACAGAATATCAACGTAAAATAGCAGCTTAACGCTGCTGGGTTTCTTATGGTGAGTGTAGAGAACTGGAGACTCCTTTTACTGGAAACGAGGCATTCCGTCTTAGTTGTCATGGGCAACAACGCACCTGCATTTTGATTCATAGTCGAGTATAGATGTAGATATCTATGGGCCACAGCAACCACTTACCATCAGGTGGACTGTGTGCTCGTTTATCATTCTTGTCCTATAAAAAAAACAATCTCCATGTAACAACCATTAATTTATTGACATTGGGATTATGGAGTGTAGAGTACAAGGAGAACCATCTTATAAAGTGTCCTACTATTCACTGAAAATAGAGATTCCAAAACCTACCACAATAGCGCTGGCGTCTGAAAAACTACGATATGAAGTAATTCCATGATATGAAGATAGCTGTTGTGAACGGAGTGAAGTCAGCTGATTTGAAATATTTAAAAAAATTTATGACTAGAGTAGTTAGTAAAATGCCAGTATACAAAATCTCAACTATTAACGTAGTACAAAACCAAGCGGATTGGTCGGTCCTTGTTTATTTCTCAATCTTATTCTAATTACTTTTGGCGCTTTTTTTTTATTTATCCTATGCTACTGCAGTGCCACCCTTATTGGACTCGTTTTTAGGGACACTTTTCATATATAGAGATGGACCTCCTTCTACTCTACACTCCATAATTGGGATAAAATAGCTTGATCGTGAAACTGCGATAAAGCTAACAAATAGACAGCTTTATTTTTTTTTGAGCACACAGTCCACCTGATAGTAAGTGGTTGCTGTGGCCCATAGACATCTACATCTATCCTCGTTTGCGAATCAAAATGCAGATGCGTTGTCACCCGTGAGGACTAAGATGGAATGCCCTCGTTTCCCAGTAAAAAGGGTCTCCGGTTCTCTACACTCACCAGACGAAACACAGCACTGTCAAGCTGCCATTTTACGCTGGCATTCTGTGAGAGCGTGGTCCTTCCCCGGTCGAACCGACCCATTCGTGCTACAACTATACTACTAATATAGCTGCAGTATGGCTTTACCACGTAAATTAAAAAATAATTCGAAAATATAATTCAAAAAGAATCAAAGGTCATCGTCGCTACATATAAGAATAATAAAAGAATGGCGACATACGAGTATGTGGCGGTTATCGCAAACTCATAGCGGTAAAAAATAGCCGATCGCTACCCCGTCCCGCGAGTCACATCATCTGTCAGAGAAAACAATATTCTCAACTATGGATCTCAACCGCGTATATCAACAAATTAACGCAAGGCCAGAAGACTTAAAAAACAGCCATTATAACACCATTCGGACTATATGAATTTCGTCGTATGTCATATGTGTCCAAGCTTAAAAAAACGTAGGACAAACTTTTCAACGCTATTTAAATGAAGTAGTACGTAGATAAGAGTACGTGTTTCCATTCATCGACGACCTACTAATCGTTTCGTCAAATGAAGAAGATCACAAACAGCATATTAGAAGTGTATTACAAAGGGTAGTAGAAAATGCCATCACTATCAATCCATCCAAATGCAACATAGGCCAACCAACAGCAGTGGCGGAGCTATGTAATAAATGGCCTCGGGGCAAAAATGAAATTGAAATTTAAACTAAACTAAATACAGTTACTTTAAAGGTGCAAAACTACTTCATCATCAGCTCCTTGTCGCCCACTGCAGGGCATAATAAAGCAAAGCTACTTACTACTAAGTATTATGCGTAACACATAAACAATGACGAATAATATAGGCAGACAACTTAACAGTGGAAGAGCCACACGGCAGCTTTTGCTGCCGCACGGGTGAGCCAGACTAGATGGAGTGACGACCTGGTAAGACATGAAATAAAGAGCTGTAATGAATGAATGTAATGAATGAGTGGACAGGCTGGAACCAGGGAGACCCACGACCTTACAGATAACCAGTGTGAAGTAGAAGTTTACTTCGCCTGTTAAGTGCAGGTGGTCGGAGGCCTAACCCCTCTTCCCCTTAACATGGTACTTTGATGAAAGAAGAAACTTTCCCAGCACCCCTTGTATTGGAGAATCCCTGGCTGAGCATCCAGGCCCAAACTACCCTACTTTTCCTTAGCGTGGGTGCTCATCTTGAGGGGGGGGGGGGGCAAATTCCGTTCAAGACTGATACTGCTCGTGGTAAGTAGGTAGTAAGACAAAGGTGATCCCTGCCACGCTATCCGTGAATTTTTTCCAACATCAAGGGATTTCATTCGAACGAAGTCCACTAGGTATCACCTGAAGACGGCGAAGCTGACCTTGCTCTTTCTAAACGAGACGCAGGTGTCTTCTCCGGCCGATACTTCTCTCCTATCCGAGTTACAAATTATAACACTTTTGGACCTCGCTGCAGACTCCGTGCTACAACAGGTACCATCTTATTACATATATACATACTTATACGTTATTTTAACGGCCACCGCGCTGAATGGCTTGGTCCTCGTTTAACCGATCATGCGGGAAGATCTTTTTTTGACTTTCCCTTGGAATATGGTCCAACACAAATGGTTACTTCACCTACGTGGATTCTAGATGTGGAGGTTCGTGCGCTTTCACTGTAAGACCTTCTGCTGACCTCTCATCCAGGCGGATATCAGGTCTCTGTCGACGCCCTTCTTGGCTCATTGGACCATTGTCTGATCCGGACTATGGTGCTATCCACACTCCCATAGCGGTTGCGTTCTGCAGATCGCCGTCGTGTTTGGCATCATAGATCGGCCGTTTGGAACAGGATGCGGTATTTCTTATTGCATCCTTCCCTTGAGAACAGGGGCGGGTGTGCTTCTCGCCGGATGATCCCAACGTGATTCTGTCGCTAATGTGGTACTTCAGGGAATGGAACTCTTTATTCTATCATCTGTGGTGCCTGGTTTGATCGCTCCTATAAAACTGCATCGCGCTATTATAGGAGTCCTTCACCAGCACTATTAAAAAGAAGTATAATTTCGCCTTCTGGTCGGTATGATATGGTTTACACAGCGCTTGGTACGCATAGCACTACTCTCTCTAGACGTCAAGTCGAATGGGCCCGATGGAGTTTTTTCCCATTGTGCTGAAAACGTGTGCTCCCTAGTTGGCATTGGACGTAACATGCCTTTTCTAAAACTTTTTCTCCCTATACGTAGTCCCGAACTCAAAGAAGACAGCTTTAGTGCACGAGAACCCTAAAAACTAACCAAAAATCGACCACTCAGACCTATCCAACTTCTTCTCCAAAATAATGAAAACATTGTGAACTGCCAGCTCGTAAGGCTGAGAATCACCAACTGAAAAGTGACCGCCAGTACAATTTCCGTCGGATTTGATCAACTGGTGATCTCCTGGCTTACCTGATTCATAAACCGGCAGAGGCAGAGAGGGAGGCCCTGGCCGTTAGTTTGAACATAGCGAAGGCCTTCAATCGAGTTTGGCACAAAGCGCTTCTTTCGAAGCTTCCTTCCTATGGGCTTCCCAAGAGTTTGTGCAACTGGATCAGCAGTTTTCTTGCAGATTGGAGCAACAAAGTCGTTGTAGAAGTTGCATACTCCATTTACAAGTCTATTTATGCTGGTGTTCTACAAGACTACGTGCTATCACCTACGCTGTTTCTTCTGCTTATCAATAATATTTTATAAACCAGTAACGTGCACTGGTGATGCTTTATACTCCACTCCGGCTATGCCTATATTTCTCGCGAAAACGTCGTCGAGTACCCGGACAAACTTGTCTGAAGTAGAGTCTTTGGCGGATAAGATCTCGGATTGGAGCGACTAAATCTAATTAAGTTCAATGCCCATAAGACACAAGTTTGCGCATTTACTACTAAAAATAACCCCTTAGTTTCAAGGCACTCCCCTTGTTACCTCAGCTAGTATCGGAATCTTCGGCGTTGACATATCGATATCGAATAACGTGCAGTTTCGTGGTTATTTGGAATGGAAGGCTGAATTAGCCTCTAAAAATCTTGGTGTGCTCAGCAGAGCGGGACAGTGTTTTATGCCGGCACACTGCTTGTGCAACTTTACAATGGGCAGGTTCTGCCTAACATGGAATACTGTTCTCATCCCTGGACCGGGGTTCTCTAGTAACAGCTCCTTCCACTAGACCGCATCCAGCTCAGAGCGACTCGAATTGTCGACGATCGACGAAGACAAAAGACGAGACGAAGAGATGTTGCATCCCTTTGCATTTGATGTCCTTAGTTTTAAGATTGGTTTCCTGGAGGAGGAGGAGGTCGGAGGTCGCGATCTCGAAGAAAGAGCTTAAGCTCTGGGAAATTATTTTGCAACCCGCGAATGTTTTAACATTTTCGTATTAAGCCCAAAGGGTGGCCAGACTGCTGGCACAGGACGCACGCGGGTGGGGATTAGGCGTTTTGTGGCCAAGGACACTCTTTCGAGCTGTGTGGATCTAGGCACTTGACGCACCTGGGTGGGGCAGAACAGTTGGCTGCCGCATACTCATAAATTTGGCAGCGGTGGTACTGCGCCGGGAAAACGCGCCTGTGTGGGGGCTCAACCCTCACTCTCGACAGGCCGCACACTGTGCGTACCTGTCGGAAGATAGCTGTTGCCTCCGGCACGTTGGTCAAAATTACAAGGGCAAACGGAAACCTCTTGCCTTTGTTGCTGTGCATTTTGTGCACAGCCTCCACTGGAAATTCTTGGAACTTAAGTTCCTCAAGGATGTCTTCGTTGGCGAGTTCGAAAGGAACACCGTGGATTATTGCCCTGACTTTACGCTCTTCCGGAAGAGCGTACGTGTGTTAGGACACACGCTCGGCTGTGAAAAGCCTGGTAAGGCAGTGAAAGTTGTCGATCGACTGTGGGATTATTTTTATGGCTTCGCCAACGTTGGTGGCCTTATCAGACGCAGGCATCATATTTAATGCCTGCGTCGTAGCAGGTTTTGGAAAGGCGGATGTAGGGGACTGCAGTGGACTGTATTTCACTTTAATTCTAATTTACTGTGTGTGACGACTGATTCTATGTATGGTAAACTATAGTAGGGACGTTTGAAGAAAAGATGGTACTGTAGACGATTATATATTGCACTATTTACAAGCGGCGTTAATTAACTAATTATGTACAGATGGGAGTCTTCAAAGGAATATTCTTTCTTGAGGTTTTCTCTCTTGAGGTCTTCTTTCTTGATATTGTATGTCGTAGTGCCGCTTCCAAAATGAACAGCTCACAGCCCAAAACGCCCTTCTTATATTTCCAAAAAGTGTGTCTCGGCACGTGAGTAGTATTATAAGATGTACCGCGCGCTGATTTGTCCGTAACATTCTCCCCCCGGCGTAGCAAGCGAGCCTAATCTTCTCTCGGGAGGACGGCGATCTTCCTTACTAGTCGTCGCAGCACTCCGCCTCTGGACCGGACCTCTACATTGCGCACCACGCCGTCAGGTTCGGGAAAGGTCCTCTGATGATCCTCCTCGGCCACACGTTCCACGGTAGGTTGCCGTCCGCAACGTCCTGGGAAGCTCCGCGCGCGACCAAAGTCGGCAGGTACACCCTCACCCAGCGCCTCCAGTACTCGTCGGCGAGCCCCTGCGCCGCTCTCCACGCCCGACGATCGATGGGTGTGCACGGCGAGATGATCGGTAGGGCCGATGGTCCCAACAGGATGAAGTGGTTGGGTGTTAATGCTTCTTCATCGTTGATGTCGACCGGTACATGAGTCAACGGTCGAAAATTGACGGAGTTTTCTGCTTCCGTCAAGAGCGTGGCTAGAGTCTTCTCCCGTGGGCTCTTCTGATGGAGAGTGGCTTCCAGCGCTGTCTTCACTGAACGCACGAAACGCTCCCATGCGCCTCCCTAGTTAGGCGCGCCCGGTGCGATGAACTTCCACTCCGTGCGTCGAGTCAGCGCGTAGTCCTTTAGCTGTGGCGCCCACTCTTCCATCGCCCGTCGTAGCTCTGCATCTACTCCATGAAAATTAGTGCCGTTATCTGAATATATGACCCGTGGCCATCCGCGCCTAGCCGCCATGCGCCGCAATGCCGAAATCGCCGAGTCTGTCGTTGGGGAGTAAACTAGCTCTAGATGAACCGCGCGCGTCTTTAAACACGTGAAAAGTGCTACCCACCGCTTTTCGTGCTGTCGTCCTATCGTAACTATCAAAGGCCCAAAATAGTCGACTCCGGTGTAGGTAAACGGTCGTGCAAACGCCCCTAACCGTTCGGGTAGTAAGTCTCCTGGTACCGCTGGCCGTGGTGTCGCCTTGCGGACTCTGCCTCGCAGACATCTCCGCTACAAACTCCTACGGTCGATCGTAGTCGGAGGATATGATATCAGGTGCGTAGGTCGTTGAACACCCTCTCTCTGTTGGCGTGGCTTGCCTCCTGATGCGCCTTCTCTATAAGCAGCTTTACAAATCGGTGGCGTCCATTCAATATGACGGGTCGCTTCATCTGGCCGTCAACGTCGGCTGCGTCGATTCTTCCCCTGGCTCGTAGTATTCCGTCTTCCAGTATGCGGTCGAGCTTCCTAAGTGCGCTGCCTGTGGCCAGGTTCTTCCCCTGCTGAAGTCGGCTGATGTCTCCAGCGAAGCTGTCGAGTTGACTGCATTCTACTCACATCCGCTCTGCCCTCTGGATGTACTGCAATGTTAGTCCTTGTGCCCTTCCTCGTATGGCATCGATGAACTGCAGTACTCGTGCTGTGGCCCTGATCAATCTCTCGTAAGAAGAGAATCGTTATATGTCTGGCAGGTGTGGGGCGTCCTTGGTGTCGCTCTGGTGCGCCACGATTTCTCCAACTCTTCATCATCCCCTGCCTTCTTTTCCTTCCGGTGAGGCCATCTGTCTTCTTCCTCGTAGTGAAATGACGGTCCTGTGAACCATTGGTCGCTTTCTCCCTTGCTCACGAAGTTCATGCGCGTCGCCTGATCTGCTATGTTCTCTGCAGTCGGTATCCACCTCCATTGCTCGGGTGATGTCTTCGCGGCTATCTCCCCTAATCGATGAGCCACGTATGGAGTGTAACGCGCCGTATCGTTCTGTATCAAGTGGAGCGCCGTAGTAGAGTACGTCCAATATATGACCCTATCTGCTACCACTCTGTGTTCGTCCTGTACGAATTCCGTGAGTCGCGCGCCTATCAAGTTCGCCTGCAACTCTAGTCGCGGTATACTCTGCGCCTTAATCGGAACGACTTTCGCCTTGGCCGTCACGAACGTAGGCCTGTCCATACCGTCGCGATGAGTATGTATCTTATAGTTGCGCGGTTGGTTCCCCATTACTCCCCCCGTGGGAGCATAGCATTTCGGCAGCCGTGAAACCTTCTTAACCGAACTGGTGAGCGCCTGCATGTCCTCATCTGGCCGTCCGGTAGTGCTTAACACGTGTAATACGGTCTCGCCGTCTTGCCTACACGTTAACCGCGGCACGGTCCCTTGAATTGCCCACCCTAATAACCTCCTTGCAGGTATGGGCTGCCTCCGGCATCCTATCCTTATATTAAGGGTGATTATTAAATGCCAGTTATCGGCTCCTAATAATATTCTCGGCTTCGCGTCGTCGTAACATACCACACTCGGTAAGTCGCGCAAAGCACACTCTACCCACAGAATGCGAGCCTATTTTTAAATCAGCGATCGTTCGCGCGTTTACATTATAAATCTCACTGCGCGTCTTGCCACGTATTCCTATATTCACTAATCTACTAACTGGCCTTGCGTTGACTATTTGTTACGGCCTACAGCTGCTCCTGCAAAGATTCAATATCCGGGGCCCATGAGCGGAGATTCAACGAGCAGCCACAGGTTTGAGCCTGAGTGGCTATATGGAAGAATTTCCTATAATAATACACCATATGGGAGAAAGCTAGAAACACATAGTACTTACCAGTATCCGAAGATAACTTCGCACCAAGGCTTGGTCAGGCCGTGAGTGTGTGTAGGTTGAATGGCGAGTAGTGTTAAGTGATGTGTAAATGTCTGCGACCTGGGCAAGCTTAAGTGACCAGCAGCGGCCGAGTTCCAGGCTGCCCCAAAATGCTGCACCGCTCCAGCAGGCTCCATCGCTGGACCATTTCTTTCTTCATTGTCAGTATTTCAGTCTCTTAGCTTCATTGTACATTTAACTAACTTAAACTCGCCTAATTCCACCTTCATCGTAGAATCGAACACGTGATACCCGACACAGTAAGGACAGTAGCTCAAAATTCGACATTCAATGTCCCGGATTCACTTATCACAAATTATAAATAGGTAATTAAAGCGATCTCGTAATGAGTCATACGGTTCAACGTTAGACACAACTAAGTTCCTTCATTCGATACCAAACCACCACGTCGCGAAAAGATTCAAAATACGCCTCGTTGACACGCAAACTAACAAGCCAACCAAACATAAAAAGGGGCACTAAACGCGACGACACAATTATAATGATTTCATATTGTGACGCCTCATAATTATTATTAATAAATAATAATTAAATTGATCATAAAGACATTTAAAAATGTCATAGAAATTATATTTTAAACAATTAAAATGCAATTAATAAGCATAAAGTTCAAATATATTCATTTGGAATATTGAATAATAAACGCATAAACGCATAAATTGTCTCTAAAAATCTCTAAATTTATTAAAACTCTGCTTAAAATATTCAAAATGTATCAAATCATATAAATACAAGTCTTAGAGTATTCAATTAATACTCTAAGATACAAGTCGATTATATTGCAATAATAAAGATAAATAACATTTGTAATACAGGATGGGCCAAAAATTTTTGCAAATAGCAACACTAGATTATTTTGAAAAACCGTTCGAGGGAGGGGCGCGCGGGTGGCGGGAAACTGCGTCACTTCATGCAATTTTAGTCAAGATGGAGCGCTTCACGGGACAACAGCGTGCTTTTTGTGTAAAACAATTTTACAAAAACAATGATTCCTACGTTACTGTACGACGCCTGTTTAGAATTAAACATGGATTACGACGTATAAGTGAGTGTTCAAGTGTTAATTTGATCAAAGCTTGGGTCGAGAAGTTCGAGCAAACGGGATCAACAACGAATATTAAACAAACAGGGCGGCCACGTTCAAAAAGAATTGATGAGAACATTCGAGAGGTCGAAATATCCGTACGGAACGATCCAGAATCATCTACGCGTAAGCGTTCGGCGGCTCTGGCAATACCAAGAACTAGTCTACGGCGGATTTTGCATCTGGACCTCAAACTACACCCATATAAGCTTCAAATTGTACAGGAGATGAAACCAAATGATTACATTCAACGTAACTTATTGGCTGACACTATGCTGGAGCAATTCTTTAGCCTTGAGAATGTATTGTTTACGGACGAGGCCCATTTTCACATCAATGGGCACGTGAATAAGCACAATTGTCGATATTGGAGCAGGGACAACCCTCGCCTTAAACACCAAAAGCCACTTCATTCACCTAAAACGACAGTATGGGCTGCCATATCAGCAAAGGGCATAATTGGTCCGTATTTCTTTGAAAATAATCAAGGAAATAATGTAACTGTGAATTCAATGGAATACGTCAAGATGTTGCAAGACTTTTTGGCGCGGCAGTTGCATGAATTTCAAGGGTACAACAACAGGACCTGGATGCAACAAGATGGAGCAACATGCCATACGTCAAATGTGAGTTTACCGGTAGTCAAAGAAATGTTTCCGAACAAATTGATTTCTCGCAGAGGTGATATCCCTTGGCCTCCCAGAAGCCCGGACCTTACACCATGCGATTTTTTCTTATGGGGATACCTGAAAAGTCGAGTGTACCTTAATAAGCTGACGACAATATCCCAATTAAAACAAAACATCCACGAGGAGATAGCCGCGATCCCCCGCAGCATGTGTCAGCGAGTTTTCCAAAGTTTGCGTAGTCGATTTCAGGAGTGCCAACAACCATGCGGCGCACATTTGGACGACGTCATTTTTAAAAAATAAATTTCATTAAATGATTATTACGATAAATAAATTATCAACAAAATAACATTTGTAGTTTTATTTCTATTCATGTTTCAAAAGTGCAATAATTTTTGGCCCATCCTTTAGAATAGAAAAAAATGGATCAAAATTTTCCTAAGTTGATGAAAGTGTTCTTGTAATAATCGGAAAATTCTAAGTTGATGAAGGTGTTCTTGTAATGTTCCCTTATATTAGGGCGTTGCCGGAGACACATACCCAAGGTTGTATGTATATATATATGGGGTGGTCGGCTGATCGACTGCTAGTACTAAGGTTGCACAATGACTATAGTTCGGCCGTTCAGAGAATGCGTACCTGACACCCATCAGTTAGTCACGACTAGTGATGGGCACAACATAACACTGAGTTCGTTACCGTTCCTCCAAAATGAACCGCCGCGTTATTTTTAAGATTATTTTCGTTTTAAATTGGCGGAATTATTTAAAATTTATATTTTAGTAATTTAAGTGGAAACCAAAAAAAGGTAATGTTAATATAATAAAATTGTTTTATTTATTCTTTGTTACAAAGTTACAATCTGTATTTCTATGCAATAAATTACATTGAATTGAATGTGCGTACAGAATATTAATCAGACTCCGATTCGCTTGAGGAGGTGGTCTCTTCATCATCATCTTCGCCTACATGTATAATTATATTATTATCAATAACAGAATCAATCCTGATATCTCGGTCAAAATGTTCCACAATCAGGTTTTTAGTCTTCTCAATAACCCTTGCCCAGTCATCTCTTGTGACTTCCCCGCAGGCTTCTTTTAATAGGGTCATTATCTTTTTGGATGGAATGGCGGGGAAGTATTGTGGCGGGCGGCGTAACCTTTTATTTGAGCCCAGATTAGCTCAATCGCGTTATATTGGAAATGATACGATGGAATTCTTAGAACGCGATGACCGTACTCCAGAGCCAGTTCATCGATTTCGTATCGCACATTTGCCGCTTTATTTTCTTTAACTAATTTAATTAGCTCTGGTTTTAGCATCTTCATATTTGCGTCAATGCCTTTTGCTTGTAACCAAGCCACCATTTCTTCTTTTTTATTAGCTTGGGTAGGTGGTTTCTGTATTTGAACCGAGTGATAGAGTGGAGGCATTATCCATGGATATTACAGAAGGCTCTGGTAGGCTGGGCAAAAGCACGTTCTGGAACCACTCTTTAAATGTAGTGGCATTCATTTCCTCGTGGTAGTCATTTGTGGTTTTTGATTGAAATGCCAGTAACGCGTTCTCCACAAAGCCGAATTTTGCAGAACCTGCGTGGCATATTATCAGACGGGCCTCCTTACCCATTGGTACTTTCGACGTCGACGCTTGTGTATCATCCGCCCAAGAACGGGAAACCGTGTGATTGGCGTTTAGCCATGGCTCGTCAATGAACACGACATTATCCCAGTTATCAATATTTTTTGCTTCTCTCACAAAACTTATCCGTTTTAAAATTATGTCGTATCGTTCTAATAAAATTTTTCTTTTGTCTGTTTTTTTTATACGAAAAACCAATATCTTTTAAGATTTTGGTTAAAGCAGTTTTACCCCCGCTAAACAGTCCAGCTTCTCTTAACGATGCCAGAAGCTTCTTCCTGTTGAGATATTCATTTCTGGAATAGTAACCATATATATGATTTCTGATTGCATCGGTGTCAAAGGTGTCAGTCAATATCTGTCACGGGTTTAGTTCTACGTTTCTTCTTCGGAGTACGTAAAATATTATCTTCCGTGCCAGTAGAGCCGAACTTTTCTTTATTAATATTTGTTATCGTTCATTTGCTAACTCCAAGCGCCTGAAAGACGCGTTCTTGTACTTGTTCGACACGTAACAGGGGTCCGCCATTTTGCCGCTAACGCTCAAAGTAATCTTGCAGCTTGATGATTAACTCACGGGTTCCACTTTTCAATGTTTGTCCACGTTTAGGCATTATTATGCACCAAAAGTAAAAAGAACGCAATACAAAACACAATCGAAGTCCGATTTAGCGCAGATGTCAGTTTGAAAAGCAGAAACAGTCCATTAAACGAAAGCCGGCTAATCAAATAAAAACAGATCGAAAACACTTGAAGAACGTGGTCAGGCTGGTGCAACTTCCATAGAAAAATTGTATGTACTACATGGGTCAAATTTTAATGACGGTTATCTCTTCTTTCCGCTTTTCGTAATATGTCTATTAACGACATTGTCAAATCAAATAGGTTCAAATGTCAAATCAAACAATTACATTTGTATATATTTTATTTATTAAGATTGCTTTAAATTTTAATATAGAAGCTGTTGTTAATTTACAGAATTGTTAAAAAAATAAATACGCATTATAAAATTTGCCAATTAAATGGTGCAAGAAGCGGAAAAAATAATAACAAGAAAAGGAAATATTTGTAACCTGGTTATAAATATTTTTTTATAGATTCATCTACAAATTTTAGCTATAATGAACACTCATTTTGAAAGCGACAATTAGTAAACGATCTCTGCGAATAGTATGTACATAGGTCAAGCATCCAGACGCAGACTATTTATTTTACAGCATAGCAACACTTGTTCAGTGCGGGAACGAAGCCTCGGTCCTGCAGTGCCGCAGCCAAACGCTTAGCCACTGCGCTACGGAGTCGTCGTTTATTTTTTACTTAATTAATTACTAGTATAATATACGCTTTTTATTTTACATTTTGTTTATACATATTTTTGTACCCAATTGTAGAGATATAATTACAAATTGCTGTGTGTAAAATACATTGATTTCTTATCCTCATCGGCATTTTTACTCAATCCCCACGTACAAAAATTTATTTCTAATAAATAATTCAGTATAGAGATCTAACTTTTATTATGTAAAAATATCGATAAACAATATATCGATAAAGGTTATATCGATAAAATTATTCGAGGATAGACATTTACAGCACTATTATAAATCGCCTATGTTTTCAGCACCGTTTCTCAAAAATTAAATATCTTGTCTTGATGTTGGTAGAGTAGCTTGGCGCAATGTCATACATTTACTTTTTCTTAGGAAGTCCCGCCTCTTAAACGTAGTGGTTATATTCTCTTTGAACGTGGTCTATGCGCACGAAACGACAACAGACGACTGTTTTAGCGTCACAAAATGGCGGCCCATAACGCCATTTGGGGTTACCATTTTCAACCTAAATATAAAAATGCTACTTTCTTTCGCGCGTTCGGTTTGGTCGTAGTTTTATTTTTATATTTAATAAAAGTTATCTTATAGTCCATTATTTTCAAATTCTTAAAAAGAAAAACAAAACGTATTATTTTATAAAGTATAACTGTATAAGAACAGACTACGATACTGTTATTGCCTGTTATTGTTAGCACAGCACTACAAATATAAAGCGCTGACATAACCTTGTAATAGCGCAGTATAGATTTAGAAAAATATTGTTTACCAAGTTATTTGACACTCAGTTTGGCACAAAATTATAACATTCATTGATTATTGATATAATAATGTTGTTTTAATGCTCATCAATTGTTAAAACGGTAAACAACCAGCAAAAATATTTTTATCGTAACTGCAACGCCATTACAAAGTTACGTCGTCAGTTCAATCGCGACGTGTCAGGAACGCATTCTCTGAACGGCAGAACTATAGTCCTATATTAGGGACTTATCATAGTAAGGTCTAACGAACCAAAGCATTAATATTGAAGGTCTCTATGATGCATAAGCATTATGATAGCAGAGTTATGACTTGAAGTCCTATATGAATAAGACATACAATAGTATGGTCTATGAAATAAAGCTAAATGCTAATATAAGCTAAATGTGGAAGGTCTCAAATATGTAAAAGCATTATATTGAAAGAAATGGGACTTGAAAAGGATTATTATAGTGGCGTGTAGGTTGCTTCGCAGCCTCCGAGACCGAGGTAAACTTGGACTCGCTAACCGATGTGTCCTAGACATATCATCTTAGTGTCGGTGGTAAGCGGGCTTGTTGTAGCAATACGACTTGCCCGTGGAAATCGCACACCCCTACTGTTTGTGGGCGGCGTCTTAGCGCATAGCGTTATGATACGTCGGCTATCTTTCGGATTAGGGTGAGTGTGTTTGGTAGTACTTTTAAGTGCAGCAAGCATACTCAACTTCATGTCTTAGTGCAATAGCGCTATGATACGTGGTGTTTTGGCTACTAACGTCTTAGTACCGTGCTACTATGATACGTTGGTGGTATTTTTAGTTAACAACATTATCAATTTTGTTACCAAAGTCGATAGGGATCATGTGGGTGTGTTGTGAGGGGGCGTCATCCGTATGATAGTTGCATTGATGCTTACTGCTACTTGCAGTATTATGTTTTGTGATGGATCTGCGGGTGTGCTGCACCTGAATCGACGCATCTTGTGGTTCTGGTCGATGGAGGTATGCGGGTGGTGATGTCTGTTGGGACTGTATGGGGGACATTGGGATGGTGTAAGCCCGACGATAGTTGTATTGATGCTTGTTGCATTCTGCAGCATTGCGTCTCTGCGATGGTTGTTTGGCGGGTCGCTATTCTCAATGGCGCTCTCTGCGTCTTGGTTTGACTCACAACCTAAGTAGCTTTGCCCAAGTCGGGTCCCTTCCTTGCGGGGCTGCAGACTGTCTGTCCTCCATGATGTTTTATATAACAACTTAATAATATATCTCTATAAAGTACCCACCTTTGAAAGATTGAAGGCAACTTGTTGGTGGGTGAGACAAACGTGATCGAAAAATGCATATACTCAACGTCAGTGACACAAACCCTTTCTGATGGCGAATTATTACTATTATCTTATAATTGCCTATTGGCTATATCTGCCATTGTATTGGTTGGTGGAGCATATGTGTCGACCTCATGCGGGTGGTAGCTGGAGGGAGAATCTGAGGAGGCTCTCAAAGCTGCGGCCGAAAGCTGCGCAACGTGGGACCCCATTCCCTTGAGGTTAGCGGTAGACTCATGACACGCTCTGCGGCCAATTGGCCGTGCTGACCATGCAATTGCTGGCATCACCTTACACTTACATCACGTCTGCAGGAACGGCGGTCTGGCAGGTGGTGGCGCTCACGGAGGGCTTTTTATGGCCAGTGTGCCTATTGTTGCCTAACCCGTATGACGTACATTCACTGTGGCTGGATTTGATCGTATTCTGTATGGCGTTTACACGCATTGACATGCGCGGCTTCGGTCGAAGTTTGTTCTTACGCACTATCAAGGGGCCAAGTCCTCTTTTACTGGTTCGCCAGTTATTTTGCTGTGGACTACGGTCCACTTCCCAACTTAGCGTACTCTTCGGGGGGAGCGCATTAAAATGGTTGGCACTCACCGTGCACGGTGTGTGCGGAGCCGTGTACCTCCTCCACATTTTTTTAAAATGTGGGAGAGCGAAGCCCTTGTATCTGGTATTTGATATAAATATTGTGAGCCTTTTCCAAGCGGGAAGGGATTAATTAATAAGGAATAGATTGTTGTGAACCTGATACAAGTGGAATAGGGACAATTTATTGTTATTAACCTTTTTGAGCTCTGTCTTCATGAACGGGGTTCTTTAGCTTATAAGACGGTACCAACAGCTTTCGATTGCTCTCGTGAATATTCACTCTTCCAAGATACACCTAAAAGAACTAAGTTACTATGCAAACACAACGTAAATAAGGGTCCTAACTAAGACGATCACGCCATAAATTTATTAAACGGCCTATATTTAAATCTTTCGAAAGATCAAGATATACTGGTCATATAAATTAGATATATTTATATATCTAACAGATATAGATTCTAAAGAAATACAAGTACATAGAGATGGAAGAGAAGAAGAGAGGGGGGGGGGGTCGTAACAATATCCACGTAACGAAGTAACACGCACTTAATCTAACTATCTGGATACCACAACGGTCGCGTGAACTTCGACCACGAGAAACTAGCTACACGGGTTACCCGCCTCGTAGCTAGCGGGCAACTCCCTTCGCCCACGAGCGTCACACGCTGGGAAGCTGCCTACCGCTCCCCCTCCCCTCGATGCGCGTGACACCTGATGCCATCGTGCGACTCACGAAGTCGAACGTGATTGGATATCATTCAAAATGACCAAATTTAGGCATAAACGAACCCCCGTCCTGGACATAAGGACTTATGTCCGAGAGCAAACTGACAAGCGGGACAGGGTCGCAACGGCACATTGCAAGACTGAATCTCCAACCAAAACCAGGCCACCTTAGGCACCCTATCAGATCTTGCAACCCTAGCCACCGCCTCAGAAGACAGCCCCAATGTGGGCAAGCCGGAGGGTCAACCTCCACTGGATGCCCCTCCTGGGCATCGCAGCACCTTAACAAGTCCTATACTGGACAGAAGTCCGACGACCTCTTTCAAACACCTATCTGTGCCCCTATGATTCGTTCCGCAATCCGACCGGATCAGGTCTGCAAACAGAGACGCGACACCAAGCGGCCCAGCGTTAATCATTTACTCAAATAGTGCGGCAGCTGATTTCAATCTGATAATCTCCAAACTAGCTAGCCTTTTAGACAAGTAGTCATATGCTCATATTTCAAGTAATTTTCAAAAGCATCAATGTTCAACTACAGAATTAATTCGAACAAATTAATCACCGATGCACATAGGTCAAACTGACAAATTAAACAAAACGATAAACAGTGCCAACAAAATGTAAAAACCAAAAGAGGAATGACTCTTATTCCTTTCGGCACAAATAGAGTTATCCAATTTCAGCCTTCTCTTCAACAAAACACAATGATAAAACACATCCACAAGCATATATACAAATATCCAAATAGGGCGTCATTCAATTTCAAATGAATTCAAATTTTCCTTTCAGCAAAACAGACACAATGATCAAATACAATTACAAAACATATGTATAAGTATTCAAAGGGCACATAATTCAATTTCAATTTTCCTTGCAACAAAACAAACACAGTGATCAATTACAATTACAAAACATATGTATAAGTACTCAGAGAGCACACTAAATTCGCCTTCTTAATCACAACCGCCACAAATATGAACATTTCGCGGACGGCACAAACCATTTTTAATTTTAATTCAAAGCATCGTTAATTAAGTGATCGACCAAAACCAAATCTAACAATCCCTAAAAGCGCAATTCGACGCTCCCGTGGAGCCCTAGTCTTACCAACAACTAAGCAGAAGCCAACCCGGTTGTGAAACCGGAACCAATAAGGCGCTTACCGTTAAACAATCGACACTCGGGTTGTACACCCTCACTGAGGCCGTCGACAATAGAACAGTTTAACAAGTCAGCTGTTGATGGCTCACGGAATTAGTGGAGGTGGCCATGGGGGGAGCTAGGACGGCAGCTACCTAGCTGGGGCTGCCTACATCAAGGGGGGAACGGTAGTACCCCGAGCCGCGGCCACTCAGCTGACGAGGGTGAGAAAGGTCTAGCTGACCGCTGAGTGTCAGTGAAGTCTCTCCCAACATACTGAGGGAGGGGGTGATGATCCCCCGTCGCTGGGGGAACAACCCCCCAACGGGGGGCACGGCTGAGCGCCCCTGCCCGTGGGGTTCAAGGGCCTGGGAGAGCCCTGAGAGGAAACGCCGTTCGCACCCGGACACAAAACGGCATGGTGATAGCCCTGGCCGCGCGATGGCATCACTTCTAAATACAAATTACTACGCGGCTCAAATACAAATTACAAATTAACAAATAACAAGTACAAAAAAATTAACGAGTAACAAATACCGTTCCTATCAAATCAAGTTAAATACAAATTACTATTTATTAGATTAAATACAAACCGCAATACAAATAAAGATACACATTACAGTCGATCTACAAAAAATGCCTCGCTCAGACAATCGACCCTTTGATAATTAATGAACTATAATTATACGACAACGATAATTATCCGATTACGTGATAATAACCATCTACTTACCCAACGCATATTTAGCTCTAGCAAACTCCCGCTTACGCAAACTACGGGCGTGGCGTTCGCATCTACCCGCTAACAAATAAAAAAAGCAAGCAACAAAGGAAAAGAATTTTATTTTTACGCATTACGGCCGGGCGTGATTGTAGACACAAAATTTAACCAATCCAACCAGCGCTCCCTGCTACCTAATTGTTTAATTTTTATCAAGTACTATTTTATCTATACTACGGTCGGGCTTGACCGGGAATCGAACTCAAACCACGCTCTGTTACCAAAACTGTTACGGCCTACAGCTGCTCCTGCAAAGATTCACTATCCGGGGCCCATGAGCGGAGATTCAACGAGCAGCCGCAGGTTCGAGCCCGAGTGGCTATATGGAAGAATTTCCTATAATAATACACCATATGGGAGAAAGCTAGAAACACATAGTTCTTACCAGTATCCGAAGACAACTTCGCACCAAGGCTTGGTCAGGCCGTGAGTGTGTGTAGGTTGAATGGCGAGTAGTGTTAAGTGATGTGTAAATGTCTGCGACCTGGGCAAGCTTAGGCGACCAGCAGCGGCCGAGTTCCAGGCTGCCCCAAAATGCTGCACCGCTCCAGCAGGCTCCATCGCTGGACCATTTCTTTCTTCATTGTCAGTATTTCAGTCTCTTAGCTTCATTCTACATTTAACTAACTTAAACTCGCCTAATTCCACCTTCATCGTAGAATCGAACACGTGATACCCGACACAGTAAGGACAGTAGCTCAAAATTCGACATTCAATGTCCCGGATTCACTTATCACAAATTATAAATAGGGAATTAAAGCAATCTCGTAATGAGTCATACGGTTCAGCGTTAGACACAACTAAGTTCCTTCATTCGATACCAAACCACCACGTCGCGAAAAGTTTCAAAATACGCCTCGTTGACACGCAAACTAACAAGCCAACCAAACACAAAAAGGTGCACTAAACGCGACGACACAATTATAATGATTTCATATCCACGTAACGAAGTAACACGCACTTAATCTAACTATCTGGACACCACAACGGTCGCGTGAACTTCGACCACGAGAAACTAGCTACACGGGTTACCCGCCTCGTGGCTAGTGGGCAACTCCCTTCTCCCACGAGCGTCACACGCTGGGAAGCTGCCTACCGCTCCCCCTCCCCTCGATGCGCGTGACACCTGATGCCATCGTGCGACTGACGAAGTCGAACGTGATTGGATATCATTCAAAATGGCCAAATTTAGGCATAAACACTATTATTTACGCCTCTAATATTGAGCAGCTTTGTCGGTCCTTCCGCTCCTAACTCGCGAGCTAAGTCGTCGTCGATCAACGATATGGTGGAGCCTTCATCGAGTAGCGCATACGTATCTATTTCCTTACCAGACGGTCCGCGCACGGTAATGGGGCACACTGTCAATAATACCGACGCACTACTATTAACGTTCGACGCGACGAGCATGGTTTGTCCGGTTTTACCGATGTCTCAGGCGTCCGGACCTTGCGGGCGTGAAGGAGGGCATGGTGGGGGGCATTGCAGCCGTCGACGCCGCACTTCCTAGCCTTACACCTCAGGCGTCGGTGTTTGCTGCTTAAACACCTAAAACACACCCTATCTTCCTTTACCTACTTCCACTGTGGCTGTATTTCACTTTAATTCTAATTTACTGTGTGTGACGACTGATTCTATGTAGGGTAAACTAACTAGGGACGGTTGAAGAAAATATGGTACTGTACACGATTATATATTGCACTATTTACAAGCGGTGTTAATTAACTAATTATGTACACATGGGAGTCTTCAATGGAATATTCTTTCTTGAGGTTTTCTCTCTTGAGGTCTTCTTTCTTGATATTGTATGTCATAGTGCCGCTTCCGAAATGAACAGCTCACAGCCCAAAACGCCCTTTTTATATTTCCAAAAGAGTGTCTCGGCACGTGAGTGGTATTATAAGAAGTGCCGCGCGCTGATTGATCGGCGGCATCACGTGATATTCGGGCGGTGTGCGGAGTGCGCAGGACGCAACGAGGTATGAAGTGGCGACGGAGCGGTGGCTCCCCTCGCCGTCTGTAACAGCGGGTGAACTTGGTCTTGCCTCTAAGAAAGACAGGAGGCGGAACCTGTTTTTTGGCAAGGGTGGGGCGCAGCGAGATGCTGGCTTAGACGGTGGGGGGATGTCTAATGACATTAGGGGGACCGAGGCAGCGGCGGGGGTGGCGACGACAACGGGGGCTGCGAGGGTTGAGGTAGCGGCGCGGGCTGCGGGGTTTGAGGCAGCGGCAGGGGCTACCGGGATAGAGGGGGTTGCGATTTTTTGCTGCGTGTTTACGGCCGCGCTTGGAGGTCACTGTAGTGTTCGAAGAATCTCCGGAGTCTCCGTTGGAGTCAGACGATTCCGAGGAACCACTGCTGGACGTGTTTTCAGTGGCGGGCCTCTTCCGGGAGGACGAGGTCATTGACGCGGAGTCCGAGTATTCCATGGAGTCGGAGTCGGGGGACACAGGCGAGACGGTCTGCGGGGCAGCCATAGGGGCCATCGAGCAGGACGCGACGAGGGCCGGTGGGGGACATGCTTGAGAGGCAAGGGAGGCTGGGACTGCGGCAAGAGCCGTCTCGTCCAGATTTATGCCCAGACAAAAGGAGTGGTTCAGGGCGGCGATGATTGACCTAATAAGGTCTTGTGTGGACATGTTGGGGAGGGGAGGCACGACGTTCTAAGAAACAGTAGGGGGGGGGTCCCTGTTAAAAATAACAAGAGACGTTTCCACGAAACAGTATATACGAAATAATTATAATATAGCAAACAATAATAAGCAAATTATAATAAAAAGTAACAGAAAAATAACAAAACAAAATAAAGAGCGGTCAAACCTCCCCGCCAGGAGGCAGGGGGGCAAGAACGGTAGGTAAAAGGCGAAAAACTCACCAATGGCAACTGCCCTGCGAGCGTGAGCAGAAGATCGGAGGCGCGAGTGCGAGAGGACCAAGCGCAAGTATGTGTAAGTGTATGCGCAAGCACAGGTGCACTCTCTATTCCCTCACTCTCATAGCCCGATGGGACGGTAAACCTACACGACCGGAGAGAGATCAGGCGCAGGACCAACGGCTTTACGTGCTTTCCGAGGGACGGGGGTGAAACACCGCCAACTTCCTGACACCGGGCAGCTACTGAGAATTTCTTGATGGAAAAACTAAATAACTGATTTTTGGCCCGACCCGGGATTCGAACCCGGGACCTCATGATCAGCAGTCGCACTACTACAACCACTAGACCAACGAGGCAGTCGGAGTCAGAGGAAAAATTATACCGCGTCACCAACAGTCTCCCCCTTGTGCATGAGCACCATCATTTGGGAGGTGTCGCGGGAACCAAAACCGAGACGTAGGTCTTCTTAGAATGCCTGTATTTGTGATGACGTTGACAACTCTAGTGTCACCATCTTTCCCAGGTATTGTCCTATGAATCTTACCTCGTGGCCAGGTGTTCCGTGGTAGAGTGATCTATTATCAGATCGACGTCACCCACCTTCGGTTCCATAAACCTTCCGTCATTGCCATTACGAGGTAACAATGTAGGCATGTAGGTAGTCCTTTATTCATCTTGTCCAGAAATTATCACATAATCTTTAAGCAGTTTTCCAGCTGGATTAACCCACTAAACGCAGTCTTAATCGATCTTATTAACGTTTAACCTTTTCTAAGCACCCCCCATATGTGGCGCTCCAGGTGGTATGAACTTCCAGGTAATATATTTATCTCTGATTCATTTTTCATGCTTGTGCAACACTCTTCGCATGCTTACACTAACTCTTTATTTGCAGCATTGAAATTCATGCCGTTGTGGCTGTACATAACAGACGGTTTTCCTCTTCTGGCGATAAATCGCCTTAACGCCATAATGCAGCTAATTCCAGACGCACTGCACTGGTAGTTAGACATGTGAATATCACACTCCAACGCATCTCGTGTAACTCCCACCGTAACGCTCATGGGTCCAAAATAATCCACGGGCGAACATGTGAAGGGTGTTCCATGGTGAGCTATTCTCTCTAATGGAAGATTCCCTTGCAGCACTACTTGCGGATTCGATCTGTTCGTTTTACACCATTAGAAAATATGCAATACACTGCGAACGGTATTACGTAAATTTAACACATAATATTTCTGGTTCACCTCATTCATCACCGTCTGTAGATTGGCGTGACCGAAATGATAATAAACTTCACTGATCATCATTTTCACAATCTCATGTTTACCGTCCAGAATAACAGGTTTCCTATATTCTTCTGTTAAATTGGATTTGAAAGGTAAACGACCGTACAATCAAGGAGACCATTCTCTCTTATTTAGGCGCAAACTTTTCTCAACGCCTTTACACTCCTTTAAATTGTATATTTCGGTATTGAAGCATTCCGATTGAACGAACTTCAATATTATGAATTCTGCTTTTTCTTAAGAGCGCTATTTCCAACACATCGTCGGGGTCTTTAACCGACTTTGCTAATAAATCGTCGGAACTCACAACCGACTTTCCTGTTGGATAGTCGGGACTTTTAATCGACTTTCCTAACCTTTTAACGATTAAGGACTTAAACATTTCCACGGCTTGTAGTGTACATGCGGTTGCGACTTAGTATAGTAACAGTGTAGTAGAGCCACGCGGCAGCTTTTGCTGTCGCACGGATGGGCCGGCTCGAACCGGGGTGGTACCACGACGTCACAGAATACCAGCGTGAAGTAGAGGTTTACCTCTGCGTTTCGCTTGGTGAGTGCAGGTGGCCGGAGGCCCTGTTTACTGAAAATGAGGCATTCCATCTTAGTCCTCACGGGTGGCAACGCATCTGCATTTTGATTCGCAAACGAGGATAGATGTAGATGTCTATGGGCCGCAGCAACCACTTACCATCAGGTGGACTGTGTGCTCGTTTGTCACCCTTATCCTATAATAAAAAAAAATTCATACCTCCCTAACTATTAGTTTTTAAAGTTCGCGAAACGAATATTTACAATGTAATATAAAAATCACTTGATTTAGAAAACAATTTAATAGTTCGTATAATAAAAAGTCTAGTTTCTTTATATTTTTAGAATAAAGTAAAAAAAAATAACTAAACAAAAACGAGTATATCGAGGTCAATGGTATAAATAGATACTCTGTGGAGCACCTACCGCCTAAGGGTACTAGTGTTCTGTGCTGTGGAGGTCGATTGTTGCTAACATAGCGAACGAAATCACTATAGATTAAAGTCGTCATGTCTTGTAAATACACATATAATACTATTACAATACACCCACCTCTACAACAGGAATGTCATTTTTCTAATAAATTAGAAGATACGAGTGCATTTACCCCAAGGAGATATATTATATTTATGGAGTGTAGAGTAGAAGGAGAACCATCTTATAAGGTGCGAAAGTTGAAAAAGTGTCCTACTATTTACTGAAAATAGAGGTTCCAAAACCTACCACAATAGCGCTGGCGTCTGAAAAACTACGATATGAAGATAGCAGTTGTGAACGGAGTGAAGTCAGCTTAATTCAAATATTTAAAAAATTTCATGACTAGAGTAGTTAGCAAAATGCCAATATAGAAAATCTCAACTATTTACGTAGTACAAAACCAAGCGGATTGGTCGGTCCTTGTTTATTTCTCCATCTTATTCTAATTAATTTTGGCGCTTTTTTTAAATTTATCCTATGCTACTGCAGCGCCACCCTTATTGGACACATTTTTAGGGACACTTTTCATATATAGAGATGGTCCTCCTTCTACTCTACACTCCATAATTATATTATATAACCTCCTTGACTTACCCTCATATTTGGCATAGTATAAAGAGACCAAAGACGACCACTTGTCATTTATATTTCCACGCATGAATTTCACTCAACATCCTTCAATAGATTTGTTTTTTTTTCCTTATTTGAAAATTAAATTAGAAAAAGCGAGACAAGTATATTGATTCAATTTATGTAGAATTGTATATAATTACTGTAAGTCAAATCAGAACAGGGCTGTATGATCTAAAACTTTTCCGTGCCTTAATTGGCGAATAATAATTAACAATAGGGATGGGCAAGGGAAAACATATTTTGATATATATCGAATCGATATTTTTAAACAGTAGCGATAAATATCGCGTGAAAAATATCGATATATCGTCAGCATTTGCATGATGCAAAGATAAGGTCCAAAATTTAATGTTACTGCCGTTTGGACGACGAAAAAAAACGAAAACCAACCATTATTATATTATTAACATATAACAAAAGTAGTACAATATAACAAAAGGAGGTACAAAAATATTCATATATAACATATGAATATTTTTGTACCTCCTTTTGTTGTTACATGTTTTGTCATTAATACAACATTTTAAAATATATCGAAATTTATACGAATGCGATACTCTAAAATAAATATCGATATATCGTGATTTAAAATCGATATCTTTATTAAAAATATCGATATTACGATATATCGATATTTTTTGCTCAAGACTAATTAATTAACAAGTAACAACATCAACTTCAAAAATCAAAATAAACAAACTAAAATTTGTACATATTTGTATCTTACAAAATCTATAATTTTTTTGCTAAAAGCTAAAATGAGATATCGTTTTGTTGTAATTTTATAAGATGTGTTCTACAGAAATTTTATCAACATATATTAAAAAATTGGGTACGTTCATTCATAAATTTAATAATTAATTTTAAATTAACCTTTTTGCATTGTTATTCGCACATCACAAATGTGTGTGCGAGTTAAAACGATTAAGTGCGAGATGCGAGTGCGGGTAAATCCGTAAAATTAGTTTTATTACATGTGTACTATTCGCCTAAATTTATGAAATCATGTGGGTCGCAGTCGGTTCTAATAAAGCTACTAAAACCTCCTCCTAGTTCCGACATCTCGTAATATTTTTATAATATACAGACGCTTTATTTGAACTGGAAGAATATAAACACAATAAATTAGAAAGTATAAAAACAAAGTTTTAAAATTCTTAGATAGTATATACATGTTTAGTATTTCCTTAAAGTATAAAGTTCCTAATACATCCAGGAATTTATCTTGCTTACCCCCTATTCACACAAATTTCATGCTTGTTTTCATCATGAAATTAGTTTCACTCATTCAACTTGGCCCTATTTCCACATTTATGTTTTACTGGTATTATTAAAGAAATTAGGCAGTCTTTTCTTTACAGAAATGCCACCTTCTAAAATCTGTTGGTGGCAACTATGACCTCAGATATTTTTTAGATATTTTTTAAATGTAAAAAATATCTGAAAAATGGAAATGAAAAATATCTTTTTTATCTTTTAAATTCAAAATGCAATGCATTCTTTTAACTGATTTTACTATGCATGCACACATTTGTAAGGGTTGATCGGTCAGCAAAAACATTGTGAATTGAATCACACACAGAGGACCAGGCTTAGGTGTAGTTGTTGCCCATAAATAACATTCAATTTGGGATAACTTCAAATGAAACTAGAAACCTTATTTATCTGTATTTTCAAAAAGTACAAACAGTATAGCATTATTTATATTATGTTTGAACTTATTAAAATTTGGCTACTCTTTGAAAAATAACCTTGTATATATAACTATATATATTCCTCGATAATCCAAACACCCAAAATTTTGCAACCTGTTCGAATTAATAGAGATAGAGGTGTTCGGATTATACTATGTAAATATTTTAAAAGGTGGTTTTTGTAATGGAACATAGATTTTTTATAATTGAAAGTGCATTAAGTATTATTACACTTTTTAAAAAAAATCTAGTATAGTACTTTGACGAGTGCTGTTTAATGTCAAAGAAAATGCATTATCAGCCTATTTATGCAATAAAAAAAATCTGAAATAGAAATATCTACTAAATTGATATAAATATAAAATAATATGTCCCATTCCAAGCAATCATTTAATGCAGATACAACTCAAATATATGGAATCATTGTAATTTCTTCAGATTATACGTCTTTGTTTTTGCTATCAGCTTGATTTAGTATTTGTCTTACTATGTCTTTATCAGTTAAGAGCTCCTGACAATCAATATTGTCATTGCTTCTGTTATTCTTCAGGGTCAAAGTCATGAATTTCACCCTGAAGAATAACACTGCTACATTTAGCATCCAAAGTAAATGAGACAGCACTAAGTGGTACTACAATATTCTGTGAGATAGGGGTTCGTTCAGATTATAGAGGCATTCTTATCAAGGGTTCTGATTATCAAGCTTCTGCTGTAGTTTAAAGAGGACATGATTATTTGTTTTAAAATAAATTTAGTTATATTGTTTGATTTTACTTTTGAAAAATGATAATGTTTTATTTTTATTGAGCTTTCAGAATTTTGTGGCATCATTTATTTTGGTACTGATAGTCTTCATACCACCATGATGCTAATTTAACAATAACTATGAAATTAAAACAAAGATTTTAATAAATATTTATTTTAAATTACAGACCATCCTATGAGAGAAATACGAGAAAGGTCTCTTCAACTTTTAACAGCAAAGTTAAAACTGGGATGGCAAATGGAAGATGAAATTGCTTGTACACGTAAACTTTTACAGACCTTGTTGTCCTGGTTTAAAGTCCAGAAGCCAACACTGCAACATGAAGCGCTCAGTTTGCTTTTAAGAACTGTCAAAGTAAATATCAGTTTCATCTATATTGCATTATGATGAAATTTTATGTCCTTGGAATATTTTAAATTTCTTAGGCATTCAAGTTTTTATAATATTTAATTTCACGTACTTGGCACATGTGGTTATCAACACTTAAAACTTGCGATTACCAGAGAACCTACTAAACCATGTCAGGCCTCTGGCACTTGCTACCTGCGTGAAATAATTACCTACAATCGCGAGGCACCCCGCGCTACATACCCAGTCGGGGATAGCACGTTCTAAGCGATTGAATGTTAAAGATTTTAACAATGAAAAAGTTTTAATGTAATTTAATAATAATATACCTCGTGTTTGTGAAACGCTCCCGAAAACGAAGACAGACGATAATACTAATGATATATTTGATGATGTGTCAGAAAGAAAATCGATGCCGAGAAAAAAAAATCGTCTTTTCACAACGTTTTATTAGCTGTATTTAATTAATGTCTAGAATGTTTTAATAACACAAAATACTGATTTTAAAACTTTCTTTACAATATTTTCAACTAAGTAGAATATGATCACATTTCTGTTAGGAATCGTATTTTGGGTTTATTTGTTGTTTACACTATCAACCTATTTCTTCCGAGTCAAACATCGCGATTCCCGACGAATGGCCTTGCAAGTTGCATGCGTTGGGCATCACAGAACACATAACGAAAATATGGTCAGTTGATCATAGTTAAAATAGGTACTTTACCGAAGTAACTTACCATTACGCAATGTATTTTTTTACTATTTATTGATAGCCCTTAGTAACCACGGAAAATCCGTGACGTAGGAAGGGGAAAGATGCAAAGTAATACGGACACTCGCGCGCAGCGATAAAGTGTTATTTAGCTAGCGTGCGAGATTTATCTAATTAATAATAATTATGAAGCCTATTGAAACTATCCATGTAATGCATTTGACTTAGTTGCATATGACAGGTTATGGCAAAAGTTTTCGAGTGATATGGACCTTCCCTCTGAGTATATAAGCCTCCTGAAGTACTGGTATGGGAATCAGAGCAATATTGTGCGATGGTCGGGGTCACTCATCGGACGAGTACAGATTGGAGTGTGGTGTAAGGTAAGGCGGGTTAACATCGCCGAACCTCTTCAACATGTACATTGACCGTCTGATCCGTGAGCTTAGCGGCGCTGGAGTTGGATGTTCGATTGATGGCGTTCTTGTCAATAACCTCAGTTATGCAGACGACATGGTGCTGCTGAGTCCATCGATCAGCGCCCTTCGAAAACTAATTTTGATCTGCGAGCGTTATGTGGAGGCCCATGGGTTGAGATACAACGCCTTCAAAAGCGAGCCCTATGAGGCAATCTATGAGTCAGGCCTATGTTCAGTGGACTTGGGATATAAATTAGTAACATTCCTCTAGTAAACCTATAATATACTGTCTGTCAGATTACTTTATTTATATAAATACAACTTATTTAAATAAATACAACTTATTTAATTATACTAAGGTTTATTCACTCATACTCTAGAGGTATAACAAAAAGGTAAAAGCAAAAGTTTATTGTCATTTTGGGGTGCTCAGAATTTCTCAAGTAGCACAAATGACCAGGCTTTTTAGGCAAGAAGTTTAGAACTACATTCCGAAAGATAAAAGTTTGTTTAAAGTGAATTTGTTTTTATATTACAGACTAAAAGTGGAACATATATTGCCAAGGAGTTAGGTATTAAAAATATTCTATCTACTTTAAAAGAGATAAAAGTGAAAGTGGAGCCTGAAGCAATGGAAACTTTCAATGATGTGGTCGATACCTTGCGATTCTTGAATACAGTGGAGTCGGAAAATGATTTGATGGTACCTCCACTTTCATTAGCATCCAGCACAAGGTGACAAGTCAATGATTTTTATTTTGTTTATACTCTTAATTAATGTCTAGAATGTTTTTACTTTTTAAAGAAAAAAACTCATTTACATTGTGTTGTGACAACGTAAGATAACTGATAATGATATCTTTGGGATCTAGTGACTTATTGTTAGAGTCTATTAGAAAGTAGGTAGAATGACTACCTCAAATATTTAGAATACAAATTACCTTGTATAATCCAGAAGGAGCAGCTATTTTACAAGGCAAATTTTGGTGACTAATATAATTCGTGCCGAGTCCTATATGCTCCCTAAGTGTATTAATCATGTAAAATTCTTTCAATTTGAGAAAAAACTTGTTACCACAGTAAAATTTTTTGCAGTTCTTCCTCTCGCAAGTATCTTCCGTCGAAGCTATTTACTACAGCCCTTCTGCTGGCAGGTTCCTTCCGATTCCGACTTACTTACTTACCTTCAGGCCATCTGCTGGCAAATATCTTTGAACGAAGTTAAATACTTTAAGCAATTCTACTGGCGAGTCTCTTTCAAAAAGCTCTTCGTCTGCGAATGTCTTCCAAAGAAATTATTTGCTGCCGGGTCTTATGATGACAAACAAAAATATTTAAAACTGTTCAATTACAAACTACTTTTTAGTGATAGCGTATTAACACCATGCAACATGCCACCAATTGAATAGGAAATAAGATAAAGGTAAATGTGTTGTGTATAGTTATTACAAGTAAAAATTTCAAAGTAAATTGGCAGTTATTTATATTATGTTATGGCTAATGTTAGTGTAAAGAATACACTTAATATTGCCAGCTAAACTTTCATTTATTTTTTACAGTGGGCTCATGTTATCTTTTTTCATACTAAGCATGTTTTGATCACTCATAATATTGATTGCTCGTACCATCTATATGTCGATGATCTGCAGCTAGCTATATTTGCAATGTGCCGTGAGTCTACAAAACGCAATTCATAAATTAAACCAAAATTTAAACACCATTAAAGATTGGTCCTTGTGCTATGGAATCAGTGTCAATCCAGTGAAATCCCAAGCGATTTTAGTGGGTAGTAAAAGGTTGCTGGCTAGAGTTAATCAAGCGGAATTACCTCCTATTTATTATCACATCATTATTATTTCATTTAGTAAGTCTGTTAAAAAACTTGGCCTGTATATTGATAGCTCTCTGAACTGGAAAGCAGGTTACTGATTTAAGAAAGAAATACATTGCCACCTTACCACCCTTTATCGTCTAAAACATTTTCTTCCTATTAAGTCTAAGCTCATGCTTGTTCAAACTCTCATTTTACCCATTTTTGATCGTGCAGACCGAGACCGACAGTGTGTTGCTCAGATCTGTCCCAAGAACTTCTTAACAAGCTGGAACACCTGCTTAACAACTGTATTAGATTTATTTTTGGTCTCAACTTGGCTAGCTGTGTTGATATCTTTTAGCTGTCTAAAATGACCTAAACCATTTTTTTTCATATTTATATAATATTAAATTAAAATAATCTTCTTTTTATCTTTCGATGTATTAAATAATGTCGTTTTAAAATATTCTTTATTATTTCAGCTCTGAAAACAAATCAACGTCTAGTAGTGTACATCCTTCCAGCAACTCCAATCAGTGTTATGGCTCATCACAAGATGTATATAGCTCAACATGTGATGTTGGGGTTAACAATGAGATATTGTAAGTAAATTAAATATGTTATCAATTATATAAAAATTTATAGCTTTAGATTTTAATGATATCTTATGTTTACTTTGCGTTAACTTGTGATTACACCTTGAATAAAATCAATAAATATATATTAATTTGAATTATATTTATATAATAGAAACGCATAACTGTGTAGTGGCCGTGTAAGAATATCCACTACGTCATGTCATCCAGTGGGTGTCGTAAGAGGCGATAGAGGGAAACAGAAACAGGAGATGGGCTGCGGCATCTTCCTGATAACTACTTAAAATAATAAAAAACAGCAGTTGCCAAACTGCCTGCTAAGCGTGGTCACAATGGCAAAATTGCCCTTATGAGGCAATCTATGTGGGAGGCCTATGTTCAGCAATGGACTTTTATAGGCTGTATTGGATGGATTTAATAGGTAGGTATATGAAAGGCAAAGGATCTTATGCAAATTTTTATAGATTTTATAGAGCGGGCTACAGCTGTAAACTATTATGCAAATATTACTTGCTATACATATTTTGTCTATCTTTCATGAATCAATTCAATACTATCAATTTATAGATCAATTTGAATTTTGTTTAATTAATAGATACATAAATTAAAGGAAAATAAAATTATCTTAGCTTTTAACGGGCTGGAATTTTGTCTGTTTTTAGGCCACATGCACCGGATGGAATTATGGTACTACTGTTTCCCTGGGTTGACCTTTGCCCATCTGATATAAAGACAATAGTTCTGGTTGAAGATGCATTGAAGATAGTTAAATCAACAAGAAGATGCTGTAGGTTCATTCGTGAAGTGTTCATTTGTGATTACCCACCCGAGACATTACTCAATAGACCTACAATAATAAATGTATGTAACACCATGTTTATTATTACTCCTATGTCGTATAAAGATTATTTCTAAAAATATTAATATTTTTTCAGACTTTGCTTATGATAGCAGATGGACAGCAACCTGGTCACTCAGAAGAAGCTTTATATGTTTTGCTATGTATTACACGTACCTTAATTCAAAGACGTGCCCAATTATTCTCAATAGATTTGGTTCACGAAACAAAAAAGGTAAAGTGAACTAACACATAAGCGATCGATTTCGGCCATGTTGGCAGACTTCGTATTATATTTTTGATTTTTTATAGGTTTCAATAGAGTTAAGGGAATCACACGATCAGGTGAACGCTGAATTAGAGCAAATCACGGGTGGAAATACAAACTTAGTTCACACAGAGGATGCTTTGATAACATTGCGGCAGATACCAGCACCAATATTTGCATTAAATATATCACACTCAATCTTGTCAATAATGTCTAGAAGCATAATGCTATTAGATTCGAATGAAAATGAAGTACTCAGTTTGGTAAGTACGTAATATGTGAAAATATATCATATATATAATGTGCAGAAACTTAGCCAATAGGGTATTTTACACAATGTAAAAATAAGTCAAAGAATATATATTTATGATAGATTTTGTAAAAAGTAAACGAGAAATATTGATTTCTATTTATAAAAATGCATTATAAATTTTATATTTCAATTTAAAGAATATTTTTTTTTACCTGTGCCTCAAATCTGCAAAACGATGTCCGCCATATTAGATAACGTCACTAGGTCAAAGAAATACGTTATGTGCTGTGTACTAACTAGTTAATTTCGAAAATTTTTAAGTTATCATTATGATTGTTGACTTTCATTCCAAATTTTATTGAAAAGGCATCATGGAAGACGGATTCGTAAAAGCGAGTTTATTACTTCGCTTTTAGCACTAATGTTATAGATATTATAATATAAGCTTAGGTGAGAAAAACTTTTTGTTATATTTTTTTGTTCAAACCCTCAGACGAAATAAAAAGTCACTTTTTATTTGGTCTGAGTACAAACCATGTCTTTATTCCCATATAATAGAAAAAAAACAGGAATTAAGTAAAACACTGCACTGCACTTGCAAGGGCTATCAAAATGGCCCACATAGGGCGGGACAGACGAGCGATGAACCTAATCTATTACAAAATTTGACTTGCAATAGGTACCTATCATGTCATGATGTTTTGTTTTGTTTAATCGATAGTTAAATATAAGTCATATTTACATCAGAGTGATCTTCACAGAAGTATAGTTTAAATTTTGTAGACAATGCCTTCGGGTCTCTTCTTGCCAGTTTTAACCAAGTATTTCTCATATTTAAATCAGTTGGCACTTTAATCCATAACTTCCCCGGCGTTCTTATGCTCGTCTTTTTGCAATCAGGTACAACACAACAATGATGTAGATAATAACTCATTATTAAACATTCAAAAGTATCTTATTCCTTTGCAAAATTGTCAAAATTCTAGGACAGTGACGTCACGACTTGAACAGTATGGCGGCTAGCGTTTTCATGCTAAAATTTAAAACGATAGATTAAAAGTAATTTTTATGTCACTATTCGGTTTTAAAAAATTTATATAAAAATTATATTGGTTCATTATCACTCTGGGATTCATTTAAAACACTTTTTGAAAATTGGTGTAATACCGTATTGGTTGGAGTATACTGTAATTATTATATTTTATACTTTCGATTGTTGTCACTTGATGAAACCAGCTTCATTTTTGTGATTTGGATTATGGAGTGTAGAGAGAAGGAAGACCATCTCTATACATGAAAAATGTCCCTAAAAACGTGTCCAGTAAGGGTGGCGCTGCAGTAGCATAGGATAAATAAAAAAAAAAACGACAAAAGTAATTAGAATAAGATGGAGAAATAAACAAGGACCGACCAATCCGCTTGATTTTGTACTACGTAAATAGTTGAGATTTTGTATACTGGCATTTTACTAACTACTCTAATCATGATTTCTTTTTAAATATTTGAATTCAGCTGACTTCACTCCGTTCACAACAGCTATCTCCATATCGTAGCTTTTCAGATGCCAGTGCTATTGTGGTAGGTTTTGGAACCTCTATTTTCAGTAAATAGTAGGACACTTTTTCAACTTTCGGTCCTTATAAGATGGTTCTCCTTGTACTCTACACTCCATAATTTGGATAAACACTTGTACTTGTTTCACAACATTTATTAGAATTTTTTAAATACTAGTTCTAAAAACCGACTGGTTTCGCCTCACGGCATCTATATATTATGCACATATATACCCCGATGATTTCCAATAAATATCTAGAAACAAGTACAGGCGTTTATCCGAATCACTGTAATTAGTCGTACCAATTGCGCTTCGTATTACGAGCTACACCCTCATCAGAACCAGAGTAACCTACATATCCAAATGTATCTGTAAGGTTTACTAACCGGCCATATCACTAGACGAACTGACAGCCAATGAGAAAGAATGTTTCTAGAGTAGCAGCATCGTATCGGCAAGTAACTTAGGATGGCCCCCCTTTAGATACTGGTAGAGTGACGATAGATGTGGATGGCTCAAGACAGTGCTTTGTGGCAATATTTGTTGGAGGCCTATGATCAGCAGTAGTCTTATGACGGGCTATAAAGTGGGATGATTGATGATGATGATTATCAACTGCACTGCACCTTTTCGCAACCAGTAACTTGATCGGAAAGGAAAAATAATTATCTATTTTAGTTTTGACTATTTAAAGCGCACTTAAGTATTGAACATTTTTGGCCAAACGTGGATATTTCTTTTTAATTTTGTCCTAGATATTAAAATTTTACTTTGTTTACTTTCTAGGATTGATTGAAGATAATTACAATGTTTTTTTTTTGTTTATCTCATTTTTGTATGCTTTTTACAGAAAGAATTAAATTCTTGTTTAAGTCTGATCGAAGCACTTATACAGTTATTGTTGGATTGTGTTACTGAAAAATTTTGGATTGTAGAACATAATACTAAAACACATAAGGATATAGCACATAAAAGCTGTATGACAATGCGAATGTTAGGCGATCTTATGATCAAATATAAGTAAGTAATATTAATAATAAAATTAACTTTTTAAGATTTTTTCAAGTCAATAAAAGCATAAAGAAGAAAGGTGACAGGTGACAATTGTCTATATTTTGAAATATATTGTTTAAAATAACTATTTATTATTATATTATATTATATATAATTATCCATTTGAATGCGAAAAAGGATGCTTTATACAGTGGTGTAAATTTCTGTAAGCACAAAATCCACGAAAAAATTTTAAGAGTGAAAAACATTTTCGTGAACACCGCCGGATTTGGATGTTTGCCGAACCAATTCAGAAAGTGGCAGAGTTGTGTATTATCTCAAATAAGGAAAGACTTTGTAGAAGTGCTACTTCGTAATGTTCCGGTCGCCAGACAAGCCTTACAGTTCCAACCCTTCAATCATTAAATCATCAATAAATCAGGGGAGTCTAGCAATATGACTACTCGAAAGCATAAACACGACAACGACTTCTCAGAGGCTCTCAAAAATTTTAGCTCAGAGATACGTAGTACTTTACATGACTGGAAAAAGGAAATTCAAGATGAAATATCAGGAATTAAAAATAATTTAGACTTCGTATTAAAAACCGATCTTGAGAAACTAAATGCATCCTTTGCTGAGATCATGTCGGAACTAAGCAGCGTCCGTCAGGAATATCACGAGATTAAAAAGTCGGTCATATCTCTTGACCTAAAGTACAACGAGACAATGAAGCAAATCACAGGGTACGACTTTCCATTGACTCTCGTCGAGTTGGGGGTTGATACGTATTTTTACAGAAAAGTTACACTATTATAAGCACACACACAAAGTTACAACATGCGGAAGCGCGTAATTTTTGAGAAAAAAGTTATTGAAAATCAATTATTCTTGCATTGTTTATGTCTAATCTATGGAGTGTAGAGTAGAAGGAGGACCATCTCTATATATGAAAAGTGTCCCTAAAAACGTGGCCAATAAGGGTGGCGCTGCAGTAGCATAGGATAAATAAAAAAAAAGCGCCAAAAGTAATTAGAAGAAGATGGAGAAATAAACAAGGACCGACCAATCCGCTTGGTTTTGTAGTACGTAAATAGTAGAGATTTTGTATACTGACATTTTACTAACTACTGAAATTTGTTAAATATTTGAATTCAGCTGACTTCACTCCGTTCACAACAGCTATCTTCATATCGTAGTTCTTCAGACGCCAGCGCTATTTTGGTAGGTTTTGGAACCTCTATTTTCAGTAAATAGTAGGACACTTTTTCAACTTTCGCCCCTTATAAGATGGTTCTCCTTGTACTCTACACTCCATAGTCTAATCCTACAATAAAAATGACGCCATTTTTTTATTGTTATTGTCAGTGGGGATGTCGATTCTTTCCGAAAAAGATCGATTTTTTAAATAGAATCGAATTTTAAGCTGATGTATCGATTCCCAAAAAATCGATTTCTAAAATATCTATATTTTTTTCATGTTTGCATTTATAATGTAAATATAATTCCATTTTATGAAAAACAAGAAAGATCCTAGATATCCTTCTTTTTGCTTCGTAGTTTTGGATTTAAACATTACTCTTCTACGGGAAACAGCTGCGCCGAGGCGAAATTTCAGGAGGGCTGATTATGAAAACATTAATACATATCTTTTAGAACAGGACTGGTGGTCTCTTTTATGTACAGGCACTGTAGACGAAGCTACAGATACCTTTTATAACATACTGGATAGTTGTGTTCGTTTATATGTGCCTTTTAGTTATAACACAGGGAAGCGATCATATCCTAAATGGTACACACCTGCTTTAATAAAAATAATTAAGGAGAAAACCATAGCTCACACACGTTGGAAAAAATTTAAGAATAGATTAGATTACGATGAGTTTTCTTTACTCCGAGCAAGAGAACGCCGTGTTCAGAGAGAATACTTTAATAAATTTACGTCAAGTTGTGAAAATAGCATCAAAACACACCCTAAAACGTTCTGGACTTTCGTCAAAGCCATTCGGGGTGGGTCAGGATACACTAAGAAAATGTCTTTGAAAGATACAGAGTACACCGAAGGTATAGACATATGCAATGCTTTCAACTCATTCTTCAAGAGTGTATTTGGTGAACCTAGTAATAACTACATATATCCACATACGGAATCGTTGTGTACTGACACCGTTTCTAATGTACAGACAAACGCTGCAATAATTGAAAAAATGTTGAAAACTTTGGACACGAACAAAGGTGCCGGTAGTGATGGGTTACCTTCTTTTTTTTTTTGGTCACGATGCGCTAAATCACTTGCTCTCCCTTGACTATTATATTTAATCGCTCTCGTGAAGCGTGAAGGGATATTTCCGCATCAATGGAAGTGTGCACACATAGTCCCTGTACACAAGAAGGGATCACGTACAGAAATAAATAATTATAGAGGGCTTTCTATTTTAACACCGCAGCTAAAATCCTTGAACGAGTAGTATATAACGTAATTTACTCCACGCTCTCACGTTCCTTCCCTGAGCAGCAACATGGTTTTTTTACAAAGGCGATCCACCACTACGAACCTGGCAAGTTTTTCTTCTTTTGTCCTTGAAAATATGGATCAAGATGGGCAGGTTGATGTGATCTACACTGATTTTGAAAAAGCTTTCGATCGTTTGGATCACATGATCCTGCTCAACAAATTACAAATATTAGGGATTCACGGTGACTTGCTCCGGTGGACTGAATCATATCTCATAGCTCACAAGCAGTCGTGATAGGTGGTTTCCGTTCGAGCTACATAAACATACCTACAGGTGTTCCTCAGGGCTCTCACTTAGGTCCACTTTTTTACAATGCCTACCTATATGACATTGGTTCGTGCATTGTACATACAAATTATCTCATGTATGCAGATGATAAGAAGATTTTTTGTAAAATTAACACCATACATGACTGCCTATTGATACAAAAGGACCTGGACCGTTTATTTGTATACTACAAAATAAATAATATAACTGTTAATGCAAGCAAGTGCGAATGTATTAGTTTTACACGGAAATCTAAGCCAATTCTAAATAAATATCACTTTGACGGATTAGAAATCAGCCGAAAAGTAAGTGTTAGGGATTTGGGCGTAAATTTTGATCATAAAATGATACTATCCGAACTCATTAATTACGTTATCAGTAAAGCCTATAAAAATCTTGGTTTTGGTCTTCGCATCTGTAAACCATTCTCGAATATGAATGCAATTAAAATGGTTTATTTTGAGTATGTCAGAAGTGTTTTGGAATATGCTAGTTCGATATGGTCTCCACAGTACAATGTCTACAAAAGCCGCCTTGAGCGTATTCAAAAAATATTTGTTAATCACCTTAACTTTCGCTGTCGGAATAAAATCGATACTTACACAGACAGTTGCACTGAGCACGATCTCTTATCTTTGGAACACAGGCGTGTTTTGCTTGATATGTCTTTGTTATATGATATAATAAACAGTAATATTGACTGTACATATCTTGTCTCAAGAATCACCTTTCGTACTCCAAAATTCCGCACCCGCAATACTACATTGTTACAGACTCCCTGGCATCATTCAAACTACTGTCGAAACACTGTTCTTTTGCGGCTTGCTCGTACATAATGAACAATTTGGACACATTGACCTCTTTGCGAATTCTAAACTTACGTTTAAAGATTACATCAAGAAAACTATTAAGAAATAGATCAGTTGAAGTAAAAATCACATACAATCATATATTCTCTCATCTATCTTTTCTATATGTATTTTTTGAGGCTACTAATATTTATATAAGTACTTAAGTTATTTTATTTAATATATATTATAATTAATTATTTGTATTATGTTTATATATTTATACATTTTATATGTATATGTACATAAGTATGTATGTGTATATAAAGGTAATGTAAAATATCATTCTACCTGACTCTCTCCTGATCTGTAAACTTATGACCACCTTCAATGGATTGATTTGCTTATAATTTATCTATTACATTGTTCTTCTTTCCTTTTCTTCCAACAACAATACACCTATATTATTATCAAGCAATATAAGGGAAACCTGTTATTGGCCATACTTTTAGTTTGTTACATTAATGTTAATATTTACTATATACGCTGTTGGTTTTCTAAATAAATAAATTAAATAAATAAATAAATTAGGCCTAGGACTTTCGGAATAAAGGCTCTGAATAATTTACAGGCCCTTTCAATAATTACACAAGAACAAAAAATATTAAACAATAAAGACTGTTTTTACGGATTTTATCGCGTATATTTTTTTTTAATTCCCGGCGTTTCGAGCGATTTGCAGCACACATAATTACTTATTCTTGTTATATTACATTATTGTTACGCGGTATGGAGGTGATTGACATACTGATGTCATAGTTAACGAAGCATATTATAGTATCTTGAAGTCTTCCAGTGGTATGCTTGGGTTTGGATTTAATTTTATTGATTATAAGATCCTAAGCAGATAGTAGCAACCAGTCATTTTCTCTATTGAAATTAGGAAGTTTTTTTTGATTAAAATAGCCTTGTGAGAATCGTCTTTGTAGGAATCAATTTTCGTTTACGAGGAATTGTATTTTATTAAATTTGATGTAAAGGCGATGATGGCCTTGAAAATGTTCACAGACTTCAGACTTTCCTTCTTTTTACGTCACATATATAGAGTTATTTTACAATGGTCAAATTTGCAGAGAAGGTTCAGAATAAGTAATATAGACGAATGGTGTAAAAAAAATAGTAAAGAACCTCAAACGTTCTGCCATTGTCTTTTAAATTCAGAATGCGTGGTAATGTGTTATTTTAACCGATTGTCATTCATAAATATCTTGCGCCTACTATTTTACTACTACGCGCACATTCGTAAGGGTCGCTCGGTTACAAATTTAGGTACCTTGTCGCGCGTCTTCCCGCGCCCTTTCCTTACGTTAACCGTTAAACCGCTGGGTACTGACTTGACTTTTAAATTTTCGTAGGTAGTGTCGCTTCGTTACCAATGACGGAACGAAAATATTCGAACCGCTAATACTATGAAACTATGATATGGCACGGTATTACATTTTAAGCAATGAAAATTTACGTGGTGCGCAAAGACTATACGAAAGTGAGTCTTTATCGTAGCAAGAAATTAACGTACGTGTACCTATTACAATGTAAGAATAATAAAGCTAATCAAACTATTCAATTTCAATTTAATGCAGTGAGCGATCATTTTACTTTTACTTTTACACTATGGTCTTCAAACTCGCCGGATTTTTTCCGTAACACTTTATTTTGTGGGGTGAACTAAAGAGTCGTGTTTACGACAAAGAGGTCCAAAGTTATGAAGACTACCATAGAAAAATTATTGCTGCATTCACAGAAGTTAAAAGTAATAATTTAAGAAAACGTGCTCGTCTATGCATGGAGAGAAACTGACTCGACTTAAGGTACCAGTATTAGTTTTTGGGACTACGTGCGTAATTTAGTGGTAAATAGTTTATTCCAATTTTTTGAATATGCCATAATAATGACATTCATTGGTTAAGTCGTTGATAAGCAACAATATTTTTCTTAATTTTATTTATTATGACGATCCTAAGCCCGTTAAATTAATTATTTAAGTTATTAACATTAGTCAGCGTGTTACTAAGAAAGTAAACACTAGGCAAAAACTTTGTCAATAATTGTAACCACACACATCAGAACAAAATTGTAAAATGAAATCCAAGCTCAAGCATACCACTGCTAGACTTTAATACACTATATACTCTGTCGGTATTTTTAATCATAAGGTAATAATAAGGTAATCATTATATTTAATACACTATCGGACAAAATATAAAAGTTAAATTTAGCCGTTTTTAACTATGACATTAGGATATTAAACACCTCAGTTCCCCATGACCATGAGTGCTGTAAGGTGCCCGAAACGTTGAGAATTAAAAAGTTTGTTTTTTAAAAATGTTTATCTTTGAATACAATTGAGTTTAGGCTTTAAATAAACTATTTTGCGGAAGTAAGATCGTTCATGCCGAGATATGTTACTATTTTCATATAATAAATAACTGTAAACTAGTACTAACGGCAAAATTAATTAGCTGTTCGCACACTTCTTGTTTATGGGTAAATGGGAGCCAGATCAACACATAAAGCAACAAGAACGATGATAATTGCAGTTCGGCTTACAAGGCGTAGAATTGTACTTCCTACAAAGTTTTATTAAAACACTTGGTCATAGTTTTGTATAACAAACAGGAATCATATAACTGTGTAAAAGGGCAGGTAAAAACGGTTTTATTATGAATTTCAGAAAATCCTTTACAGATAATACAGAAAGAGTACATCATAGAATAGCTTGGCTCAGATTGACATCATGCGCTGAAAAGCTTTTGAATTGGGCCAAAAAATCTCCACTACCTCCTGCTTCCTTGATTGTGGCTCTTCAAGTAGCGCAGTTGGACCCAGCGCTGGAGTTATTATATCCTGAGTTGAGCAAGAAAATTAACGAGTCGCTTTTGGTAAGTCTCATTCTCATCAGTCCGTAAACAACTCCACACGAGACTCCCATATTTGTTGGGTTATAAGGAAGCTTTGTCGTAGTGGTCATACTCGGCAGGCAAGTTATAATTGTAAATTTGATATTTCTGATGACTCCCATTTTATGGGATTGGGTGACACAGAAACTGAAAGAGAAATCTTTTTTTATTCAATATAGATTATAAATAATACTTGTTGAAAATCACTTTTTTGTTTAATTTACCACTGGTTTGGAAAAAATCTCTGGCCTGGGAAGAATCTAAGAAACATAGCGGGACCTTCTTTCTTTGCAAAAAAAAAAAACAGCCTGTGGTCTAAGATCCGGCTGCAAGAATTGTTCGTTTAACTTAGTAATTTTAAAAATAACTGTACAAGAATTTATTAATTAAAATTGTTTTTTTTTGAGTATTATAAAGTCGTTCCTACTCTACGGTATGCGTCGGTGGTTGAAAACACTTGTTGAAAACAGTTTTTGAACTTTGAGGAGGTAAAATTTTGTATATTCTTTGGGATTTTGTTGTAAAAGCGTATACACCCAAGAATCAATTACTGACTCTGTGGAGTCTAGTGACTGGTACTACTAGCTTGCGTCTGTTCCTAGTATTTATAGAATGCACATCACTTATGTTTTTAAAGCTACTTGGATGGATTCTACCATCCACATATATACAGATGGTAAGAGATAACAAGTGACTGGGGGTGCTAAAACACATTATAATTGTTTGAAACCATATTCAAGGACATTTTTTTCACTTAGATCTATTTATAATTATGTTTGGGACTACCGTTATCGTTGCAGCCTATCTAAATTCCACTACTGAACATAAGGCCCCCCATAGATTGTCGCATAGAGGAGATATTTTCTATAGTTGCCACGCTTTTTTTTTATAGGATAAGGGCGACAAACGAGCACACAGTCCACCTGATGGTAAGTGCTTGCTGCGGCCCATAGATATCTACATCTATCCTTGTTTGCGAATCAAAATGCAGATGCGTTGTCACCCGTGAGGACTACTAAGATGGAATGCCTCGTTTCCAGTAAAAAGGGTCTCCGGTTCTCTACACTCACCAAACGAAACACAGCAGCATTAAGCTGCTATTTAAGCTGGTATTCTGTGAGAGCGTGGTCCTTCCCCGGTCGAGCCGACCCATTCGTGCTACAACCATAATATAGCTGCAGCATGGTTCTACCACGTATAAAAACATACGTAATTAGTTCATTTGCTGCAGATTTCGCACATATGTACTCACCAGGAATTAGGAAATAGGACTCTACGATAGTTTGTCTCAAAGTGTAACCTTAGACCACCTCAGCCGGTGTGAACCTGCCACTAGAGAACGTTTCTTTATTAATGGTTATCGGTTCTACGTAAAGGACCTTGACCCTGTCACTAGTTTTAAGAAGGTAGCTTTTTTGCAGTACAAAAAATATTGAGTTTTGAAGCTTATTCCTTTTTCTAATCTTATTGCTTAGGAGTTTCATGATATGTGGAAAACTGAGAACTAGTGACTTATATTGTATTATTAAAGTAATAACTTCAAAATAAATTCAAAGTATTCGTAATTAGTAACGGTTGATATAGGCTAAGAGGATATCACCAATCCAGTGAGAATATAAATAATAAAAAATTCTTGCGGGCCTTCTACATGCGATTCCTTCCAACAAATATTTGAAGCCCTTTCAAAAACAAATATACAGCTATAGGAAAAAACTGAGATATATGGCTTTTGAGTATTTTAAATTTATGATAATACTAGCTGTTCCCCGCGACTTCGCCCGTGCGGAATTTATTGCGATTGGATTTTATGGACTTTTTTTGCGCTGAACTCTAATTCTTCTCCTAAAAAAAAATTAGGCTAAGTTACTCCTTATAACATCAACTATCTGCCAGTGAAAGTCCCATCCAAATCGGTTCACAGGTTTTTGAGTGAAGCGTGTTCAGAAAGACGACGTGTTAGTTTTATTATAGTAATAAAATAAAATAATAATAGATAATTGTGCCTATATATTTAGGCCTGTATGTGAAAATCCATTATTCATCGCAAGAATCAACTACATGAAATAATGATAATTTTTATTATTTAAATAAAACTAATTTTATGGATTTTATCGCGTATATTAACTTATTTTACATTCCCGACGTTTCAAGCACTTTACAGCACCCATGGTCACGGGGGGGACCGGGGACCATGGGTGCTGTAAAGTGCTTGAAACGTCGGGAATGTAAAATAAGTTAATATACGCGATAAAATCCATAAAATTAGTTTTATTTAAATGTGTAGTGTTCGCGTAAATATAAGAAATCATTAATTTTTATTATTATTTTTCCAGGCCGCAAAAACACTACTGGACCGAGAACACAAAAATAAGTATAAAGTACTTAAGAAATTGTTTATTAGTATGGGTTATGCGGTTCAACTTATGAAAAATAAAAAGTTCGACGAAGATTCGAAAGAAATTTTCACAGCAATTAAGAATTCTCTTCCTATTCTCGGGTTGCATCATAACGAAGAATTTTTAAAAGATATTGCGAACATATTGTTGTATAAAAGCAAGGATATGCATTTCAATGAAAGTGATTGGTCAGTGGTGAGAAGTATTGTATTGAGAATGATGGCGCATAATAAGGAGTGGGTGAAAGTTAAATTTTATCAGATGTTGGCAGAGATGGTGAAGTCTATTTTGTTTCGTGAAGAAGCTTATCAAACTGCACACGAGCAATGCTTGATATTGATCTGTGATGTTGGTATTTTGACTGAAATTTGCTGTCATGGACTGTCTTCGGATCTTAATGAGGTAATATATGAGTATGAGTGTTAATAGAGTAACCACGTGTGCAAGTTTCCCGTTAATATTTACAGTCGACTCTCGATAATTTGACACTAGTTAATTTAAATCTCTCAATAGTTTGAAAAATTTTCCCGGTCCCTTGAAAAATACTCGATAGATTGAATAAAATCAAAATTAATTGGTCCCCTCGGTAATTTGAAGTTGAAAGAATAGTTAGTATCTTGCCCACCAACATGCAATAATTTGAACTCTGGGTTTCCCTATTCTCGATAATTTGAAGCGTTTATCATGCACAAACCTGTCGTTTGTTTACATACATATACAGACCTGTTGATTGTTTATATAAATGAGAGAAAGCCTTCTTTTCAAAATGAACATTTGTGAATAATTGTACAAATGTTTAAAATAATAAATCACGAATTTTGATCAAATTCATGTTGATTGATTTTTCCCTCCGTCCCTCTTGGTTATCTGAACTCTTGTTATTTTGAACTCTTGGTAATTTGAGAATTTTCTCTGATCCTTTGAGTTTCAAATTATCGAGAGTCGACTGTATGTCCTGTAGCCGTGTAGTGGCGGTTAAGAATGTCCTTTACCCCATATCTTCCCGTGGGTGTCGTAAAAGGCGACAGTGGGAAACAGGCAGGAGATGGGCTGCAGCATCTTCCTGATAACAGCAATATCCTAATAAAAAAAACTGCGGTTGCCAACCCGCTCGCCAAGCGTGGCAACTATGGCAATATACCCCCCAATGAAAAAAGTTACAAAACGACGGTCCCCAGTCCCGGCGGCCCCGATATTCCTGGCTACGGTGGCGACCATGGTAACGGCGGGGCAGCGGGTGCTAAGAATCTCCGGAGGAGGTTCGGTTGCCACCTACGACGACTAGACCTGGCAACTTATAACGCACGCACCCTGAGGACTGACGAGAAAATCTTGCAGTTGGAAGAAGAGATAGACAAGTTGCGCTGGAATATTATAGGATTATTCGAGGTCCGAAGAGAGGGGGAGGACACGGTAATCCTCGAATCCGGCAACTTGTTCTATAATCAGGAGGGCGATCATCTGTCCCAAGGAGGTGTCGGATTTATCGTCCACAAGTCTCCCGTTAACAATGTTGTAAAGATTGGGAGTGTGTCGACGAGGGTTGCGTACGGTATTCGCTGAAGGTCATACACCGACTACAGGCCGACTTCATGGAGAAAGAGGAACTCTTTATGATGAACCCTTTCTTGCAGAAGGCCCCACAGGAAGTGGACCTGGTCGAGCCCCGACGATTCGACAAAAAATGAGATTGACTTCATTATGACGACCAGACCACAACTTTTCGGTGAAAACTGGTAGCATTTACCGAATGGTTAGAGGCACACTGAACCTTAACGTTGAGTTGGAGAGGTCTCGTCTAATGAAGTCAACGCTCCGTCCCCCTCGCGCTCTAGTCCAAAGTCCCGAAACCTTTCAGCTCGAGTTACAAAACCATTTTCAGTGCATGAAAGACTGCAAGGAAGTGGATGATGTAAATGATAAGCTCGTGGAAACTGTCCATGCGGTTGGAGCTATGTTCTGCAAGACCCGCCGCAGAAGAACACCAAAACTCTCCGATCACATTCTTAATCTCATGGTTGTTAGACCGGAAATGAAGCTGCAGTCTTCAACAGATTTGACAGCATACAGGCAACTGAACAGACAGATCTCCAAATGCATGCGGCAGGACTTACGCATCTTTAATACTGCTCGTATTAAAGAAGCGATCGAACTGGGGCTCCAAAGTCTTTGCCAGAGATCTGTCTGCCAGAAAGAGTCAACTGTGAAAGTTGAAGATCGAGTGTAGTAGTAGCATCGTTTTCGGGACACCTGAGTTTTTGAGTGAGATTGAGAGGTTCTATGGGCAGCTGTACACGTCATCGTTGGAGCCACACGCAAGTGTGAGTAACGATCCAAGAGTGAGTCTTATCCGACACTATTCCGAAGATATTCCGGACGTCAGTCTAAGCGAGATTAGAATTGCTCTCCATCACCTTCAAAACGGCAAGTCCCCGGGCGAGGATGGAATTACAGCGGAGCTTCTGAAAGCAGGTGGAAAACCGGTACTTGAAGTCCTTCAGAAGCTCTTTAATTCCGTCCTCCATGGTGGTACTACTCCGGAGGCATGGAGCAGAAGTACGGTGGCCTTGTTCTTCAAGAAAGGCGATAACGTCTCTCTAACGTCTATCTAACTGCAGAGAGGTGTAAGACAGGGCGACGTTATATCCCCGAAACTGTTCACCGCTGCATTGGAAGACGCTTTCAAGCTACTGGACTGGAAAGGATACGGTATTAACATCAATGGCGTGTACATCGCTCACTTTCGATTTGCCGACGATATAGTCCTTATGGCAGAATCGCTGGCGGACCTAAGCACTATGCTCAAAGACCTCAATAGTGTCTCCCAAGGGATAGCTCTTAAGATGAACATGGACAAAACAAAGATCATGTTTAATGTCCATGTCACACCTATGCCGGTAATTGTTGGGAGCACTAAGCTCGAAGTTGTTGTTGAGTATGTTTACCTGGGACAAATAGTCCAACTAGGTAAAACCAACTTCGACCGAGAGGTCAATCGACGGACTCAACTCGGTTGGGCAGCGTTCGAGAAATTACTGCACATCTTCTCGTCAGGTATACCTCAAAACTTGAAAACGAGACTATACAACCAGTGCGTGCTGCCAGTGATGACCTATGGAACTGAGGCGTGGTCCTTCACTGCTGGCCGTATGAGGAAGCTCAAGGTTGCTCAGCGAGCTTTGGAGAGGGCTATGCTCGGAGTTTCTCTGCGTGATAAACTTATAAATGAGAATATCCGCAGTAGAACCGGAGTGACCGACATAGCCCAACGGATTAGTAAGCTGAAGTGGCAGTGGGCCGGCCATATAGCTCGAAGAACCGACAACCGATGGGGAAGAAAGGTTCTCGAGTGGCGGCCTCGTACCGGCGAACGAAGTGTAGGGCGTCCCCCTACTAGATGGAGTGACGACCTGGTAAGACATGCAGGAAGTCGATGGATGCAGTTGGCTCAGGACCGTGTTTTGTGGCATTCCTTGGGGGAGGCCTATGTTCAGCAGTGGACTTGTGAAGGGCTGTAATGATGATGATGATGACTGTATCTAATAAATGCATTCATGTGGTTTTAAATTGAACTATTCAATTTGGTATGTTATTAAAAATGTGGCGGTGTTGTTGGCGCGGCAATCGTAAATGAACTTAAGCTTAAATCACACTATCTATGTTTCTGAACGACTCTGCATAAAGAACAAGCTCCATAATACCACCTGGAGCGGTGGCCTTCACGAGTAGAACACGTTGTCGGCGGGAGATCTCTCCTTTTTAATTTAACGACCAAAAGTACATTAGTTGTTGTACATAAGTTGATTTCAGAGACAAATTAACTGCTACTTGGAATAGGAGAGTTTGTATACGAGACTAATTATGGATTGTGCTGCCCCGCTCTTTTTGCTTGTAAATTGTGTTAGGTGCAGAAATTAATAGTTCTTTTTGGTACAATAATGAAGATAATAATTATGTGTTTAAAGGTAAATGCAAGCGCATCAGAGATGATGCTATATCTAATACGAGGGAGGCTAGTGCTTAGTGAGAGCTGTTGGTGGCGTCTTCTAGCCAGTCTATTACCAATTCTGCCGCTGCTTCATGTTTACGCAGCACATGACACGCAATTGGGTAATTATTCACTTTTACATAATGCGGTTTCGACTAATATCGTATTCCTTGGCAGAGATTCAAATATAGGTTGTATATCTTTATTTTTATGTTGTTTTAATGTATTTCTTATATATATTGTCTATTATGTGCAGGAAAAGCCATCTGCAAGTCCCTGGAGCCTGATATAGTGGAATGTATGGGCGTGTCAGTTGCCGAAATGGTTGCAGGCTTAACAAGGCTTCTGTTTGTGAAATGCGCTGCTGTGCAATTGGAAGCGGCACATACTCTTTGTCGTCTACTAGGTTAGTTGTAAATATTACTATTTTTATATTAATATTTGTTTTGCAAATATTAATATATACTAACCTGAACCGCTCTGACTTCATCTATCGCCGAATTTAGAATTTGTCTATTTAATGGGGTTGTTATAAACTAATTTGCTTAATTCCGCGTAAAGAAAGAAAATGATGTGTCCTGCCCAGTTTTAAGGGGACCTTCCACCCTCCTTCAATCGCGCACACTATACCCGTCGCCGTCAATCCCAGCACTACCATCCACGACACGAAACAGCCTCTACACGAGGCATCCTCAGGTGAAGTAGACCGCGGAGGCTGGCCGCTTATCTTAGCTCCCTCCCCCCACCGAGTCCGATACGCAAAAGCCTTGAGGCCAGTAAAAAGTGAGCACTCTGAATCAACACTTTCCCTGACCCCAGCGGTGTATCTCGTTTGTGGCTTTGTCGCGAACATAATTTTGGTTGCGAACTTTGTTTTGAGAACTGTGCCATGCAATAGCGTCACTCCTCTCCCCCCGCGGCCTCACCACTACCGCATCGGCGGTGCGGCCTAACCAGAGTCGCGGAGGATAAGCTGAGTAGCGCATCGCCATACCAACACTCCTCTGAAAAAAAAAACAACAAGACAAAATTTCTTTGTAAACAATGTTATTCGTTGCTCCGTTTGTAGCAAAAATATCTAGGTAATAAATATAAATTATGTGGGTTAGTAACACAAGAGCATGCGACGTACAATTGACTGTGTGAAAAACCCCATATGTATATTTTTTTCTTAATACTTTATAATAAATGAAGATATCGCAATATTTTTTTATAAGGGCCAGGAATACGGAGGGGCACACAAAATAATCGGGAATAGAATATTTCGTATTGAGTTCCAATAAAACCTTTTTTAGAATTGGAATACTGGCCTCTTAGAATCTAAATGACATTCAAACAATTAAAAAAATGTTTAAAAACAAATACTATGTTAGTTTAAAGATGACACGTCGTTAATAGAAATGGAGCTCACGCGTGAACATTTCCGTGCAATAATTTATTAAAATTTTCGTCGCGGCTTATCTCAAGATAAATGTCTCAGCAAACTTGTTTCGATTTATGATGTTGAAGCACCGACTCAAATGACAATATACCGCTGGTATGCCGAGTTCTGACGCTCAGCACTGTTTCTTCTGCAGGTCGACCAAGAACAGCGGTCACGCCTGAAAACATCGCAGCTGTGCGAACTATTATATTAGATGACCGTCATGTGACAGATTCGGGCTGTTATCAGTATCGGAACGACTGCAATTCAGTCGACATTACATAATGAGCTGTGTGTAAGAAAGCTAGTTTCCCGCTGGGTTCCCCACACTTTGTCCGAAGAGCAAAAGGCGGCTCGTGTAGAATGGTGCCGGAATACTCTGTAACGCTTCAACGGAGGGGAGTCAAATGCCGTTTATAATATCGTCTCAGGTGACGAATCATGGATTTATTCATACGAACCTGAAAGAAAACATCAGTCAGCAGTTTGGGTCGTCGAAGACGAGGTAAAACCAACGAAAGTGGTTCGCTCCCGCAGCGTGTCAAGGAAAATGGTCGCTACGTTTGCCTCGAAAAAGGGCATTTTGCTACAATTCCTGTACAGGAACGCAGAATGGTTATCGCTGAGTGGTATATTACGGTTTGTTTGCCAGAAATGATAGCCGAATTCAGAAAAAATTACCCGAAACGTCGCATCATCTTACATCACGATAATGCGAGCTCCCATACGGCTCGGAAGACAAATGATTTTTTGAAGCAGGAAAACGTTGAGCTGATGAGCCATCCTCCGTACAGTCCTGACCTGAGCCCAAACGATTTCTTTATATTCCCTAGAATGAAAGATTTATTACGTGGTGAACGGTTTGAAGAATCCGAAGCAGCTGTGGAAGCGTACAAATCAGCCATTTTGTCAACATCAACTTCAGACTGGAATTACTATTTTAATGATTGGTTTGCACGAATTGAAAAGTGCATTAAGTTGAACGGAGAATACTTCGAACAACAATAAAATACAATTTAGCTATACTGTGCATGTGGTTTTTCTTATTCCCGATCATTTCAGTGTGCCCCTCGTAGAATAGAATAGAACCAGCTGTAGTGTTATGGTACTTACATATCATTTTACACTGTTTTAAATTTATTTTTCCATTCTGTTTTTGATTTTCTGCATTCATATTTTGCATCACCTTTATTTCCATAGGATCCTGTAACGTTTTTGGACCATAATAGCACAATAACAGGTCATTTTCACTTCGTATTTTCACGCTTTTTAAATCGGTGTCAATAGAGTCTACCTTTTTTTGATCTTTTATTTAGTTCTCCGTAACTCTTCAATTTCGGGTTTCGTGCGCGCTGTTGCGCTACCTTTTTCCTATATCAATAATATCTCATTTCTTACTTAAATCTTGCCGTTTCTTAAGTACGAGCCTAAAACCAAAAATTGACATGTTTTGACATGTCATGGCAATTTTTATTCAAATTCGTTACCGGTCTGATGTTTTTATTTCAATATTTCCACATAAATACTCTTTTGCTCTGGGCCATTTACAAAAATTTGCTTTTAATTTAAATAATTTTCCGTTCTCTCTAAAAAGGTATAAAAGCCGAATCATCGGTCAATACAGACGGTCTCGCTTCAGCTTTCAAACGTGAAGCATCTCCTAAAGGCCTTATCCCGGGGCCGCACTGCTCCGGGATCCTGCAAGCCTCGGTCTTCACCTTAAGTCGTCGCCTAGTCTACTCCAAGCGCGGGGCCGCACTGCTCCGGAATCCTGCAAGCCTCTGTCTTCACCTGAAGTCGTCGCCTAGCCTACTCCAAGCGCGGGGCCACACTGCTCCGGGATCCTGCAAGCCTCTGTCTTCACCTGAACTCGTCGACGTAGCCTACTCCAAGCACGGGGCCGCACTGCTCCGGGATCCTGCAAGCCTCTGTCTTCATCTGGAGTCGTCGCCTGCGCCTCCACCTACTAGTGCCCGTGCTATCTTTAGCCACTGTGCTTGCTTGCTCCAGGCGCTGCGAGACTCCAAGCTCAGCGTGTGCCTACTCCTACTTCAAGCGCAGCGTGTGCCACTTTGACCTTCAGGCTCCGCTTCAATATTCATCTATCTTTATTTTCTATTTAATTGTAATTCACCTCACCCATCACCATCACCATACTTCATTTTTTATATAAAATTGTAAATATCTTTTATAAATTTTAAATATATTATTTTCTTGTTCTATTTTTGTTGTTTCGTTGTTGTTAGGTTAGGTTCTCTTTTTTAATTGTCGCTTCACGACACAGCATGGTGGCGATCACCTCATTCCCAAGGGTTCTTTTCACTTATGTATTTTTTGATATTATAATAACCCTTTTTGTACAATTTTTTTTAATAAAACATTTAAAGTTATTTATTGTCTAATTTTTCCAGTTTCTGGTATATTCCCCATATTACTAGCTTATGTTTGTTCCTAGCGTTGAACATCTTTATTCTTATCAAAGCTATTTATGTTTATATGTACACACATTACATTTTCGTTTAGCAACCTTGACGATAGATGGCGGCCTGTTCACAAAATGATTATAAACTATAAAAATAATATTTAGGCGATTAAAATTTCTTTATGCCTGAATGCAAAACAAATTTCGGCACCTTCGTATGATTATTTTACCAATACTGAGCTCTACGTATCTTTATATTTTTAGTTCACATGACACAAAATGTCACCATCTAGTGTCGGATATATTTAATTAATAAATTTATTTATTTATTCTATATTGCACCAAATATTTGTTCAAAGGGTGAAGAACGGAGATTGAGAGAATGGGTGTCACTACGGACTTTAATCTTTCTTTTAGATAAAGGGGTGAGGAAGGATCATTAAGAACTGAAAACAGAGTGGACAGGATTCGGAAATCTCTGCGCTGGCGTATAGTCAACCATTTTAACTGAGAGCGAAATTCTAAAACGTGATCATATTTGCGCAGGCCAAAGATGAATCGGATACAGTTGTTAAGTAACCTGTTTAACCTGTTTAGCAGCTCCTGAGAAATATTAGTTAGACAAACATCGGCATAGTCAAATAATGGAAGAATTAGAGATTTGACGAGACGACGTTTAGTTGAAGGAGGCAGAAAGAACTTAAGGCGATAGAAGGAACGAAGTATGCCTGTGACTATACGACAAACCTCGGACACCTGTGATATCCAACTAAGAGACGGGTCGATAATTAAACCCAGATCCTTGATTTCTGAAGGGTATAACGCAGTTTTCAGTTGCAGTATACTAACTAAAGCCGACGTCAGGACCTACTTGGAATCACAGTGCACAGTTGCTTATGTCGTCTCCTCTTTGTATTTGCTTCATGATTGCGATGCTAAAGTTAATATATTCATTTCTTTAAAATTTCTCTAAAGTAACTAAAATAAACTAAGCTAGATGTCTCAACTTTGGTGGGACTTCTAATCTTTCTTACAGCATATGCTACAGAAGTCAGAGTCTGCTTACTAATTTAGAATAATGAGGGCCCCATTGAAGCTTCGCGTCAATAGTAATACCAAGAAAAATAGTGGTATCCACAAGACTCAACTCCTCCCCATTTAAGAGCACATTGGTATTTGAATGTTTAACATTTATTGTGATTTTTTTATAAGATAGGGTGACAAACGAGCACACATTCCACCTGATGGTAAGTGGTTGCTGTGGCCCATAGACATCTACATTTATTCTCGTTTGCGAATCAAAATGCAGATACGTTGTCACCCGTGAGGACTAAGCTGGAATGTCTCTTTTCCAGTAAAAAGGGTCTCCGGTTCTCTACATTCACCATACGAAACACAGCAGTATTAAGCTGCTATTTTACGTTGGTATTCTGTGAGAGCGTGGTCCTTTCCCGGTCGAGCCGACCCATTCGTGCTACAACTACTAATATAGCTGCAGCATGGCTCTACCACGTACAAAATTACTTAATATATTATTATTTAATACATTTTGTCTTATTGCTGTTTAAGAGCAAATTGTTCGCATTAAACCAATGTACTAATTTCGATAGAGCATTATATACATTGTCAAAAATAATTAACTGTCGTTTGAGTTTGAAAATTAAAGATCAGCAAATAATACTATATCGTGATTGTCCCCTACAAGATAAGTTAAGTCATTAATATAGACTAAGAACAGGAATGGGCCAATAATCGAGCCCCGAGGAACACCCATTGATACTACTGATCCGGAGGAACCTTTACCCATTGATAATGACTTTTTGATTTCTGTTATTTAAATAGGGAGAAATAAGTCTGAGCGCAATATTTTTGACACCGTAATGTTGTAGTTACCTGATTATATATAATATCTCATGATGAACATAATCGAAAGCCTTGGAAAGATCACAAAAATACCTAAGGCACCTTGTGAACTCTCCCAGGCATTAAAAATATATTTCATAAGCTCGACACCTGTGTCAGTCGTCGAGCGACCCCTTGTGAAACCAAATTGATTTTTATGGAGTAATTTATTTTTATTAAAAAAATTAACAATTGATCTAAAATTATCTTTTCAAAAATGTTATTAATAGTTGGTAGTACATAAATAGGTCTAAAAGTAGCAGGGTCCGATGTACTACCAGATTTAAATAAAGGTATTACTTTACTATATTTCATTAAATCATGAAACATACCAGATTCGATACTAGTATTAAAATAATAGCAAGATGAGGTGCAATTAAATCTACTATGGACGCAATAACTGTAACGGAAATATCCCATAAATCTGCGGTCTTCTTTACATCAAAGATTTTGAAATATTTTACAATATCTTGTGGTAATACTTTTTCAAATCTAAATTCTTTTAAACAGATATTAACATTCTGTTTGAGTAATGAATCGGCAACAGTTGGAGAAGTATTCAATGACTTTCAAAATAGGTACCTATATCAGTGAAATATTTCTCAAACACCGCTGCGACTTCTTGATTTGATCTAGTCAATTCATTGTTACGAGGTTTGTCTTTACCGGTTTCGCTATTAATTATACTCCACGTCCTTTTTTATTTTATTTTTAGCGGTCTTAATTTTGTGGCTAATATGTAAAAATTTGGCTGTGGAGCACACCTCTAAAACATTTTAGAATAATTTTTTACATATTATCTAAAAGTATCCGAAAGATTAAATGATCTTTCATGGTAAATTTCATATAATATTCGTCTGCTGTTAATGAATTCCTACTGTCGCCCACTCATTAAATGCCTTGCGACTGTTACTGGAGAATGTTTTAGAAGTAAATGTTTTATTAAATTTAATTGCTTATAAGGGTAAATAATACTCCATATAAATAGTCTGAATTGTTCTTGTAAGAATGCGATGGGCGGTTTTTTTTTACTTAGTTCTAAATCTCTCCAGGCGTTTTGCATTAATCGGAACAAACACAATTTTCTCAATTTCCTGTTTTTTTTTTGTGCAGATATGGTAATGAAACCAGTTGTACACAGTGATCTGAACACAGTTATTGACTTATGAATTTCTTGATTGGTACAACATATGTAAAAATATTATCAATACAAGTTGCATTACACCCTGCAATACGTGTAGCTTCAAGGAATAAGTTATCAAGATCGTATGATTTGAGCATTAAGCAAAATTTAATACTGATGAAAGAAGCTTCTTAAGCTTTGAAGCTTGAAGCTTTGAGGTTGATATTAAAGTCTCCGCATACTACAAGAGATTTATCCTGTTTGTTAAGCTTAACTAAAACATAATATTTATAATATACTAGCTGATCAGGTAGACGTTGTTCTGCCCCTTCTGAACGACCATTTGCTTTCCCAAAAAACTCCTGAAATTAGCAATAAAAAAATTAAGGGTCACTTATCGGGATAAAAACTATCCTATCTCTCAAGTTGGACCAAACTGCACACAGTCTGCAAAATTTCATTGAAATCGGTTCCATCTGTTGAATACTTACAGCAACACGTGGTGGTTATACTACTAAATTGTAGCTTATATTAAATGTTTGTATTTTTAACATAGCGCCATCTATTGAATATTTACTCAATCCAGTCAACAGATATCGTCATCTGACAGAATCGTTTGGAGCTAACAGATAATTGTGACTGTCAAATAATAGACAAATAATTTGCAATAAAATAATATTGTATTGCGACTATAAATTGAGATGTAAGCTATCCTATCTTTTAAGTTGAACCAAACTGCACTTTGAGCAAAAATTTTTTTGAAATCAGTTCAGTAGTTTAGGAGTCCATCGCGGACAAACAACGTGACACGTAATTTTTATATATAAAGATAATATTATAATTTTTTCAAAGTTCTTATATATAAATCATACCTTGAACATGGGGGTCTGTAAACACTGACAACAATGAGGTGCTCAAGCTCAACACATGCCATTTCTACAGTTCGCTGAACAGAGAGGCTCACAATATCTTTTTATGTTCTTTACATGATATGGATTTATTAGCTAATATTAAGGAGTCGCCACGTAATTTAGTATCTCTATTGAAAGAACTGTACACCTGGTGATTACTGAAATTAAATATGGAGTTGTAATCTTTCAACCAATGTTCAGTAATACATAAATTATGTATATGGTTACTATTAAAAAAAATAATAACAAAAACAAGTGTTTATGAAGTAAAACTTAGAAAACCTAATTGAAATCTACCCAGAAGTATTTCCGTGATGCGTGCACAACTGAAACTTCTATCATCATTTTATTTATATAGACGATCATTTTTAATCACAAGTGCGGCATAAAATATAAGATAAAAGTTTAATTTTATTATAAATAAATGTTACAATCCTTATTTTTAGACTTAATTTTAGTGTAATAAATCAAAAGAATATTTTCTTTCGAGTAAAATTGCTTTGTAATTGCGCCATCTACTGCATTCTATAGGTAAAGTAATTTTATCGAATTGATAGTATCTTAAGGTGGTACGTAAAATAGACGCTAGATGGCCTGAAGTTACGAAAGCGTGGATTGGTATATTTAAATAATTCTAATCAATGTGGTTAATACTTTTATTTTGTTAATTTGTTAAATAAAGTAAAATATTTAATATTAAAAAAGGCAGTAGTCGAATGGAGAATTCGAACCCACAACCGTGAGTAGTACAAGTAGCGTAGGCAAAACATGTATTAACTTCAGTTTCTCTTTTTTTATTTTCATACACATTCACTCTGATAACATTCATGTGATTTACACAAATGTTTAGTTGTTTTTAATTTTTTTTTATATTACAATTTTTTTTCAGACGATGACCGGTATTTGCCCCCGAGAGAATCTCTTCGTCCTGATTTGTTGTTGAATACACTGAGAAGATTGGAACCCCAGGACTTTAATATAGATTCTTCATCATCTATAAGAAGCTCACAGGTGTGTAAATGCATACAATAACATCGTTGTAACTATAACATGTAATTACAACATATCTTCGACTCGCACAGCAATGACATATAACAGCACAACTGTAACAAACAAGGCAAAAAGGACAAGGGCTTAGTTTAGCCATATGGAATATGGCGGCCTGGCGGGCATTTTCAATGTAAAACTACTTTAAACTCAACTGAACGTCTTCCTTGTCGAAAATGGTTTATTTTATTAAATTTATTGATTTAAGGTTTTGCCAGTCATCCTATAACATGGTAAAAGTAATGGCAAGTGCCCTAAATATATAAATATAAGAAAAAATAAGCTGTACTAAATAAGATAAATAAACAAATTAAAAGTAGGCTTTATAAATTACATAAATACATAATAATATAAGCAAACTCTTATGATATACATACAAGTACATAGTATAAAAAAGGTACAACGTTACTACAGAATTTTGCAAGTCACAAACTTATTAAAACGATATTACCATTTAATTTAATATAACATCTAAGCAAATACTTAGACTTTTGCAAAGCTTGTAAAATCAAATATATAAATATACTATAAGGATATTTTTTATAGAATAAGGGTGACAAACCAGTTCACAGACCACTTGATGGTAAGTAGATTCGCTCATTTTTTTTTTATAGGATAAGGGTGACAAACGAGCACACAGTCCACCTGATGGTAAGTGGTTGCTGCGGCCCATAGACATCTACATCTATCCTCGTTTGCGAATCAAAATGTAGATGAGTTGTCACCCGTGAGGACTAAGATGGAATGCCTCATTTCAAGTAAAAAGGGCCTCCGGCCACCTGCACTCACCAAGCGAAACGCAGAGGTAAACCTCTACTTCACGCTGGTATTCTGTGAGGTCGTGGTACTACCCCGGTTCGAGTCGGCCCATCCGTGCGACAGCAAAAGTTGCCGCATGGCTCTACCACTGTATATGTATATGTACATACAAACACCTAGATAAATAGTAAAATTGTAAAAAATCAACAAGTTGCATAAACAGGGTAAAAAACAACAAACGCGCAAACAAAAAACATCAGTAAAAAGGGTCTCCGGTTCTCTACACTCATCACACGAAACATAGCATGGTGATATTCTGTGAGAGTGTGGTTCTTTCCCGGCCTCTTCCATGTATTTTTATTAGCCACATTTTCAGTATTATTTCATATTTTAGACTACAGGCTTGATCCAGATTGTTGAAGTATTAAAACAAGACTTAATCTTAGACGAAGACGGTAAAGGATACATCGCTCAAACGTCTCAGCCGACGCTGGAGCCGTCGTTGCGACGCAGCACGCTTCAGCAGCTATCTGTAGTGTTACGGCAACGAGATTCACATGAGACTTTTCTACAACACGATGGATTGAATCTTACCGTTTCCTTACTCAGGTACGGCAAATAACATATTATTCTCTATATACCTCTTTATAAGGAAGCTGGATTATAGGCCTGGATATAGATGTTTTGCGATAATTACTGGCAGGGAACTGACAAAGACTTATTTTATATTCACCAGTGTGAGCAGATGGGATATCGAGTGATGGTTTTTGTTATTACCTAAAAGAATTGTAAATAATTCTTAATTTAAAATATATTAGCAGATAATTGTTTTTGTTCATTAATTAAAGACATTATTGTAGCAAGCAATAAATAAAAGTGCATACAGCTATAACCGATAATTTTATTATTTTTTCGATTCTTTTATCTTTCTAAAATAATTATTCTTATTAAAGAAATTTATTAACAAAGCTTAATATTGTATTTTTTCAGATTATCACTAATGATTGATGATTATTTAGCGTTTCCTGAATGCGCCATTAGTTGTGTTTCCATATTGAATAGCCTGAGTTTCGCAAGTCGACATAATTTAGCTAAAATAGCGGACTTGCCTTTAATGTTACTTCGTGGTGAGAATGGATTCTTTTATAAAATGTTATTTTATGACAAAGAAAGGTCCTAATGAAATTTATGTTTCAGTGATCCTCGTGTTCCCTTCCAATGACACCACTGTGTTGATGTCAGCTCAGGTGTTGGCACTTATTGCATGGTCTGGTTTTGTCCTGCAAGAGATTACCTCGTCAAGAGAGAAGGTTCCAGCGTTGCCGTTGTGCGTTACCGAACGAACTTCGCTTCCTTTTGTGGTAAACAGCTATTGGAGCACTAGTCCCAATACCGAACATTGTCCTTTGGGTAAGTTTTTAATGAATATCCTATACACAATCATCCAGTATATATATATATATATATATATATATATATATATATATATATATATATATATATATATATATATATATATATATATATATATATTATAGGATAAGGGTGACAAACGAGCACACAGTCCACCTGATGGTAAGTGGTTGCTGCGGCCCATAGTTCATAGCCCATAGTTCTAGAAAAATCTCTTTGCGTCGGCTTTCAAATATAATTAAATAATTATATTTCAAATATAATTAAATTAATTACATATTAGTCTGGTTTCCGCCCGGGACACAATCATACACAACCCCGGCATTACTTCAAGTTACAGAAGACTAGAGATGGCATGGAGAGGTCATCTTTGACTGTGTTTGTCCTTATTGACTTTTCAAACGCATTCAATTGTGTCGATCACGACTTACTCCTTGAATTACTTTCACGACCAAATTTCGCCTCGTCAGCACTGAACTGGTTTTCCTCTTATCTTCGTGGTCGCCAGCAGGCTGTTCGTTCTGGTCAGGATTTTTCCGACTGGTGCGACCTGTCTCTAGGTGTACCGCAAGGCGGCAGTCTTTCTCCTCTCTTGTTTTCGGTGTTTATCAATCTTCTAACTACCCACCATCAATGTTCTTACCACCTCTATGCTGACGATCTCCAGTTATACTCACAAGCGTCCTTGGCTCAAATTGATTCTGCTATCACAGCTATTAATCGTGATTTACAACGTATATCACACTGGTCACAGCGCTTTGGTATAACGGTAAATGCCAATAAATGCCAGGCTATCGTCATTGGTAGTCGTCGATTGGTGTCACAACAACATATCTGAACTAATATCCATTTACTATGAAAACTGCGTTATACCCTTCAGAAATCAAGGATCTGGGTTTAATTATCGACCCGTCTCTTAGTTGGATATCACAGGTGTCCGAGCTTTGTCGTAAAGTCACAGGCATACTTCGTTCCTTCTATCGCCTTAAGTTCTTTCTGCCTCCTTCAACTAAACGTCGTTTCGTCCAATCTCTAATTCTTCCATTATTTGACTATGCCGATGTTTGTCTAACTAATATTACTCAGGAGCAGCTAAACAGGTTGAACAGGTTACTTAACAACTGTATCCGATTCATCTTTGGCCTGCGCAAATATGATCACGTTTTAGAATTTCGCTCTCAGTTAAAGTGGTTGACTATACGCCAGCGCAGAGATTTTCGAATCCTCTCCACTCTGTTTTCAGTTCTTAATGATCCTTCCTCACCCCTTTATCTAAAAGAAAGATTTCAAGTCCGTAGTGACACTCATTCTCTCAATCTCCGTTATTCACCTTTTGAACAAATATTTGGTGCAATATAGAATAAATAAATAAATAAATTAAATAAATATATTCGACACTAGATGGTGACATTTTGTGTCATGTGAACTAAAAATATAAAGATACGTAGAGCTCAGTATTGGTAAAATAATCATATGAAGGTGCCGAAATTTGTTTCGCATTCAGGCATAAAGAAATTTTAATCGCCTAAATATTATTTTTATAGTTTATAATCATTTTGTGAACAGGCCGCCATCTATCGTCAAGGTTGCTAAACTACATTGCAAAATCGCTATGGAGCGATTCGACTAGTTTTAATAAGGTGTCTCAAAAGTAAGTTCACATTTGCTTATCTTATTACGCGAAAGCAACTATTCTGAGGGGCGCGGGGGGTATGTCAGTCGGTAGTCTGGCTCTTGGGAATTTAGTCGCTATGGAGCGTTTCTCTGGTGCGGACCGTGCGTTGTGCGTACGTGAGTTTTACAAAAACGGTAATTCGGCGACTGTAGCGCGTAGAAAATTCTGCAGTATTCGACATATTCGTCACTTAAATGATGCGCCTAGCACTCGTCTCATTGCAAAATGGGTTGAGAAGTTTGAAGAGACTGGGTCAACTCTGGAGAAACCAAAATCTGGGCGACCAAGAACATCAAGAACAGCCGAAAACGTGGACAGTGTTACTCAGTCTATTCGAGATGATCCAAACCTCTCGATTCGGAAGCGTGCTGTTGCTTTAAATGTGCACAGATCTTCATTATGCCGCATTTTACACAAAGATTTAAAGCTGCACCCGTACAAAATTCAGTTAGTGCAAGAACTGAAGCCTCAAGATGCTGGTCAGAGGCTTGCCTTTGTAAATCAGATGATTGAGCGCTTTCCAACGTTCACCAACATCTTGTTTTCCGATGAAGCCCATTTTCACCTGAATGGGCATGTAAACAAGCAAAATTGTCGTTACTGGAGTGCAACCAACCCAAAACAAAAACATCAGAAACCGCTACATTCACCCAAAGTCACCGTATGGGCAGCGATGTCGGCGCGAGGAATTATCGGCCCTTACTTTTTTGAAGATGGAAGCGGACGCACACTCACAGTGAATTCAGAGCGTTATGTGGAGATGTTAGACGAGTTTTTCGTACCCCAACTGCAAAACTTTCCTGGTTACAACCAAAGAACATGGTTCCAGCAGGATGGAGCAACTTCACACACGTCCAACAGATCTCTGCCTCGAGTTCGAGAAATTTTTCCGAACAAATTAATCTCCTGGCGAGGTGACATAAATTGGCCTCCACGGAGTCCCGATTTAACGCCTATGGATTTTTTCCTGTGGGGTTATGTCAAATCAAAAGTTTACGCTAATAAACCGACTTCCCTGGCACAATTAAAAGAAAATATCCGTCATGAAATGGCAGCCATCACGGAGACTACCTGCCGAGCTGTCATAGGCAATTTTAGTGCCCGACTAAATGAATGCCGAGAGCGCAACGGTTTACATTTGGACAATGTTATTTTTAAAAAATAAATTCCCAAACAGTGTACTTCAATATAAAATAACAATTTTTTCAATAAAGCTAAGACTTTTCTTTTAAAAAAAGATTTAAATGTGAACTTTCTTTTGAGACACCCAGTATTTATCGGTAGATGTAGATAGTGTAAAGTGGTTTTTTTTTTATAGGATAAGGGTGACAAACGAGCACACAGTCCACCTGATGGTAAGTGGTTGCTGCGGCCCATAGACATCTACATCTATCCTCTATTACAAATCAAAATGTAGATGCGTTGTCACCCGTGAGGACTAAGATAGAATGCCTCATTTCCAGCAAAAAGGGCCTCCGGCCACCTGCACTCACCAAGCGAAACGCAGAGGTAAACCTCTACTTCACGCTGGTATTCTGTGAGGTCGTGGTACCACCCCGGTTCGAGCCGGCCCATCCGTGCGACAGCAAAAGCTGCCGCGTGTATATATCTCGGTGGGTTGTGAGATTTGGCATAGTTAAAGTTTCCGATAAAAAATTACTGACAGATTGACTGAATGAGCTGTGAATTCAATAGACTTAGACAGTGGTAGAGCCACGCGGCAGCTTTTGCTGTCGCACGGATGGGCCGGCTCGAACCGGGGTGGTACCACGACCTCACAGAATACCAGCGTGAAGTAGAGGTTTACCTCTGCGTTTCGCTTGGTGAGTGCAGGTGGCCGGAGGCCTTTTTTACTGGAAATGAGGCATTCCATCTTAGTCCTCACGGGTGACAACGCATCTGCATTTGGATTTGTAATAGAGGATAGATGTAGATGTCTATGGGCCGCAGTAACCACTTACCATCAGGTGGACTGTGTGCTCGTTTGTCATCCTTATCCTATAAAAAAAAAGACTGTGGAGTGTGTGCCAAGACAAAATAACGTTCAGCTTGCTTATTATACAAACTTAAAAAAAATATTGAATTAGGTACGGTTGAATTTCGACCACTAGTAAATCTATAATTTTAAAGCGACTACGGTTTGATCAGTTGTGTTTTGTAACTGTAGCTTAAAAATCAGTCTTCGGTTCCCTACACTCACAATACGAAATACACCAGTATTAAGGTGCTATTTCACGCTGGTATTCTGTGAGAGGGTGGTCCTACACTTGTCGAGCCGACCCTTTCGTTCTACAACCATAATGTAGCTGCAACATGGCTTTGTCACGTAATATAACATATGTGTAGATTACAGTGTTGTTTTCTTTTAGAATGGCCTCTGAGCGACGACGAATGGCGCCGAGCGATTCGAGTGCATTGGTGGTTTAGTTGGGCTGGAGGCGTCCGCGGTATCTACAACGTGCCGACCGATCTCCCCGCGCCTTCGCCTACCGCTCATGACTTGGAACTAATGCGTACCGCTTGTGTCGTTTCCTCCAGCGCTAAATGCTTGCTGGCGCTCGAGAATGCCACGTCGCACTCCCAAGTTATGGACGCGTTAGCTTTATTGGAAAGGTGAACTATTTACGACATGTATTGTAGAGAAATTAAAAGTATAGAAATTTGTCTAAATCACACACAAATTATTTTGTATGTGACTTCTTTTGTCAAGCGTTACATTGTTGTTAGGAAACAATGAGATTTTTCTAGAATATACATAAATTAGAATTGACTAGTGAAATGCTGTGTGCGCTACTCATCATAAAATCATCATTAGTTATTGTTTTTATATTCGTTCATTTGTTTTATGACGATGCAAAAACCAAACACATCACTGTAACCATTCAACAAGTGCTATACTATTTTCCATAATAATCTAGTAATTCAATATGTATCACGCACTTGTACTGCGCTTTTAATACTGAGATTACTTCAAATGCAATATTGATTTTGCTCCTGTTTTATCATTTAAATAATGGTTTGAAGTGGATTTTGATAACCAAAAACGATACTACTGTATGGTTTGTAAGGCCACACACTTTCAACAAGTAGAGTTGTAGTTAGTTAATGAGTACGCCAAAAGGAAAAGATCACCAAAGTTAAAAGTTTAATAAAAGTAAAATAGTTATAAAGTTAGAGTGACAAATCTTTCCTTGAGTAGTTGGTGTTTAGAAGGACGGTTGTTGACGTACTGACGATTGTGAGAATGCAATCAATTAAGTCAATTTAAATACACGCGATACGCGGCTAAAAGTAGGTTGCAGCGTTTACTAAAATAAAATGTGTGGTGTAACCATACATATTGGCCACCCGAAAAGCAAAGAAACGAAAGTCAACCCTCAAGGAAAAGATGTGCCAGCACAAAGCAAAGAATTAAAAGCTTTAATTGTCAAAGTTGTATGTGATGTTGTCCGCCGCCGCTGTCATCGCAGTAGAGGGCGCGGCGTGCGGCTGCGGCGCGGGCGCCTGCTGCGGCGCTGCACGCGTCGCTCGCCGCGTGGGAGACGCCATCCCTCGATGTTGTAGTTTGATGTTCGTGTCGTTTCTTTTTTCTCCTTTAATTTTAAGTTCTTGCTCGTTTTCCTTTTCGGAATTTTCATATACCAGTGGGAGCGGTGACAGTTTAGTTATGGGGCGCTTGATTACACCAGCATGCGTTTTTACAGAAGTAACGCGCACTAAGCCGTCGGAACCCGGGTAGACTTCCTGTATGCGGCCCAATGCCCATTTTCCCGGCGGTAAGTTGATTTCCCGAACAAGGACAATATCGCCCCTTTCAATGTTCTTACTAGGCTTGTTCCACTTGCAGCGGCTTTGAAGTTGAGTTAGGTATTCGTCAGACCAGCTTTGCCAAAATTGTTGTAGCATGTTTTCAGTGAGTTGCCAGCGACGGCGCAAGTCTAGAGTTCTGACGTCACTGTAATCGGAGAGCGGGAGTGACAAAGTTGGTCCGCCGGTGAGGAAGTGGCCCGATGTTAGATAGTTGTAGAATTCCTCGGGATCCTCGGTGACACAAGGGTCGCGAGTTCATGCATGCTTCTATTTGGGCCAGCAGCGTTGAAATAAGTGAGCTTCCCAAAACACGGCGTTTATTTGAGTGATTTTACAGCCGCCTCCCAGAGGCCACCTGCAGTTGACCATGCGGGGGTGTTGAAGTGCCACTCCACTTCTAGTTTGCTGATCTCGTTGAAGAACTCTGGTGATAGAAGTTGCTTAAATTCTTCAAACTCCCTGCGCAACACTTTCGCGGTCCCGATGAAGTTAGTACCGCAGTCGGGGTATACATGTTTGGGGGTGCCGCGGCGTGCGCACATACGTTGAAATGCTGCTATAAAGGTTTCGGTGCTTAGGTTGTTACAAGTTCGATATGTACGGCCTTTGTTGCCATACACACGAATATCGCTATATAGCCCTTCGAAGTTTTGACCCCTCTACCTTTGTTAAGTTTGATCTCCACATGCCCAGTGAAGTCTACTCCGGTATGCGTAAACGGTCGGGACGGGGTGGTTCTCTGCTGTGGTAAGTCGCTCATAAGTTGATAATTTTCAGTCGGCTTGTAACGATGACACCTGACGCAGTGACGTAGTTTGTCCTTGACCGCTCGGTTCCCGCCAATAATCCAATAGCCCTGCCATATATCTGATAAAGTTAATCGTGCGCCTCCATGTAATGTGGTCAAATGAGCTTGTTCTATAAGAAGTTGCGTATAGCGCCCATTGCGAGATAAGATGAGTGCATGTTTCATCTCAATCGGTAAATTCGAGTTGCGGAGACGACCTCCATATAAGGGTTAAGTTTGAATATGACGGTCTTGCTTGAAATTGTTTGTATCTTTTGAAGTAGTTTGTATTCGTTTTCAAATTCATTCCGCTGCACATGCTTTATTATAAGTTCATTGGCCGCGCGGAGGTCGGCTACACTGAGGAAATCGGTGTCCACATTCGCATTGTTGCGTAAGTTTGTTAGTTCAGTCAATCTGTCGAAAAAAAAATCAAAATGGTACAAAAATTACCAATTGGATGAAAGTTGGTGAGTCGTTAGAAGATGATGTAAGAAAGCTTACTTGGGCATGGCCACCTGATCCGTCTGTGGATTTTTGAAAAAACTCAAAAAAATTTTGAAATGCATTTTTCTCGAAAACTATGCATTCTACAGAAAAATTTATTTGAACAAAAATGTAGAGGGCATCGTTATCTACAATTATTGTCATTGGTGCAATGTTGTAAAACAAAAAATGTGCACAGCAGGTGGCGCTAAAGTGCCAAAAAACGTGTTTTTCGACTTTTTCGCCCTTAAATTTTCATTTTTCAGCTACGATCCAAATGGAAAACTTGTTCCTTACAATTTTACAAACAACTTTTATTTAAACATTTTTTTTATACAACCTATCATTTCAAAGTTATAGTGTAATATAGCGCTGCGTGAACAGCGCAGTGGTGCTAACGGTAATTTTGTCGGTCCTATTGGGACTTTCTCCGGCGGTGTTGGCATAGTTTTAACAAAAGGGCCACCGACGAAGAGACTACGCAGTGCACGCAAAAAATAAATTAACACTCGTTCCTGCAATAACGCTAATGAGCATAGGTGTTTGCGTAACAACAATTTTAATCAAGTGTAACCTTAGCATTACTCAATTGTTATAATATGAAAACATGTATATTATAAAAGAAATATTAGTGTATTTACCAAAAAAAATTTCGACATCAATTAAGTTATTTCGTAAACCTAATCCAAATTTCTCAAATAATCGATAAAATTGTTGTAACTGTTAACATTTTTAGTTCATTATTTTTTAACAAAAATAATTAATTTTACAACTGATTCAAGTGAATAAAATATTTTATATACAAATTTGACGAAAACTTATCATAAAGGTCTAATATTGATACTTATTCCTAATATTTTTATTTATTTGTTATAAAGAATATAGATTATTACTTCTCAAGTGAAAAAATAAAAATACATCTTTTTTTATGCACCTTCCTTGCTTTTATACTTTGTGAGAGCGTAATATTGGAATTTTCATACTTTAACAAGCTGCAGCTATGAAACGGTAAGTTGTATAAAAAAAATGTTTAAATAAAAGTTGTTTGTAAAATTGTAAGGAACAAGTTTTCCATTTGGATCGTAGCTGAAAAATGAAAATTTAAGGGCGAAAAAGTCGAAAAACACGTTTTTTGGCACTTTAGCGCCACCTGCTGTGCACATTTTTTGTTTTACAACATTGCACCAATGACAATAATTGTAGATAACGATGCCCTCTACATTTTTGTTCAAATAAATTTTTCTGTAGAATGCATAGTTTTCGAGAAAAATGCATTTCAAAATTTTTTTGAGTTTTTTCAAAAATCCACAGACGGATCAGGTGGCCATGCCCAAGTAAGCTTTCTAACATCATCTTCTAACGACTCACCAACTTTCATCCAATTGGTAATTTTTGTACCATTAATTTGACAGATTGACTGAACTATGTCGCAAAGCGCCGTACCCAGGCGATAACCCTTATCACACGTAACAATGAGCTACAATTATTTGATAATTTAATTATGAAGTTGTTGTCTTCTTTCGCTAGGGTTGTCTCCGCCACCTTTTTAATTTCAGCGATAGTAGTGTTGTAGCAGGCTAAGTTTCTTGGGATCTCTTGTTGGTTAAATTTCCTTAGAAAATCAGGACCTTTCCACCAAAAGTTGAAGTTGATTAGCTGAGATGGGTGGAGACCTCGGGAGGCACAGTTTGCAGGGTTGAGCTCCGATTTTATATAGTCCCAGTTTGCTGCAGGGATGGCTTGTTTGAACTTTGTCACCCGGTTCGCGACGTATCTTTCCCAGCGTGACATGTCTCCCTGCAGTCACGCAAGTACCCCTTGCGAGTCACTCCATGCTTGGAATATTAAGTTGTGCCCTCTGAACGCTTCCATAGTTTTCTCGACCAGTTGTGCTAGTAGTAATGCCCCGCAAAGCTCCAGCTGTGGCAAAGTGGTTTTGTGTGCCAAAGGTGCAACCCTAGTTTTTGAAGCAAGTAAAGTTACAGTTGGCGGGCCGCTCACGTTTGTTATGCGGCTGTATATGACGCATTAGTAGGCTTTTCGCTTGCGTCACAGAAACCTAATAGTTCGATGTTATCTTGAGTCCCCCCTAGCCATCTGTTCAGTTTGATGTTTTTGACAAGGGTAGTTCAGCTCTCAGTTTCATCCAGGCGCTTAGTATATCGGCTGGTAAGGTCTCGTCCCATTGTAGCTTGCTGACCCATACTTGTTGAAATAGAAGTTTTGCTGTAACAGTGATCGGCGACAGCCAGCCCAGTGGGTCATAAAGTTTAGAGATATCGGACAATAGTTGCCTTTTAGCAGGTTGAGGTATCAGTTTGTTCTTTAAGTCCCAGCTGAAAGTGAAAGTATCACTTTGTGGATGCCATCCAAGGCCGAGCGTTTTATTTTTATAGGAGAGGGGGCAAACGAGCATGCGGCTCACCTGATGGTAAGTCACTACCGCCGCCCATGAACAACTGCAACACCAGGGAGGGAATTGCAGATGCGTTGCCGGCCTTTTAAAAAGGAGTACGCTCTTTTCTTGAAGGTCCCTAAGTCGTATCGGTCCGGAAAAATCGCTGATGGTAATCGATTCCACAAGGAAGTCGTGCGAGGAAGAAAACATCTTCTAAATCGCACAGTGGTGGACCGTCAATCATCCAGATGGTGTGGATGGTATCGGGAGTTCTGCCGCGATGTGCGTTCGTGAAATTTGGTGGCTGGGATTAATCTGAACAATTCCTCAGAGCACTCCCCATGGTAGATGCGAAAGAAAATGCAAAGGGATGCAACATCTCTTCGCAGTGCCAATGAATCAAGCCGATCGGAAAGGGCTCGGTCGTCGACGATTCGAGCCGCTCTGCGCTGGATGCGGTCAAGTGGAAGGAGCTGGCACTGGGGAGCCCCTGCCCAGAGATGGGAACAGTATTCCATGTGAGGCCGTACCTGCGCCTTGTAAAGTTGCAGGCGGTGTGCCGTCATGAAATACTGTCCCGCTCTGCTGAGCACGCCAAGCTTTTTAGAGGCCAATTTGGCCTTCTCTTCCAAGTGACCACGAAACTGCACGTCACTCGATATGTCGACTCCGAGGATTCCGATACTGGCTGAGGCAAGAAGGGGAGTGCCTTGAAACTGAGGAGATACGACAAAGGGGTTCTTTTTTGCGGTAAACGCGCAAACTTGTGTCTTCTGAGGATTAAACTGGACTAGATTTAGTCGCCCCCAGTCCGAGACTTTGTCCAGCAAAGACTCGACTTCAGACACAAGTTTGTTCCGGTATTCAGCGACGTTTTCCCGAGAAATATTGGCACGGCCGGTGTATAGAGCATCACCAGTGCTGTCATCCGAATAGCAATGAATGTTACCAGTTAGCAACATATCATTGATATGCAGAAGAAACAGCGTTGGTGATAGCACACAGCCTTTTCATAGGCTCTTCATGTTTGAAGTCAAAATTATTCTTCGTAGAGATTTGATCCTCGGATAAGTTTTCTAGTAACGCAGGGTGATTCGCAGACCACTTGCGTAAGTTCATACCGCCACCGCGCAGTAGGTTGATAAGTGATGTTTGAACTTGTTTAGCGGAATCGATCAAGTTATGACCACTTACAAGGTCATCAACGTAAAACTGATTTTGAAGTATATGGGCCGCTTCGGGATGCTTGTGGCCGTCGTCTGTTGCGAGTTGTTTGAGGGTACGCATCGCTAACCAGGGGGCACACTTCATCCCATAGGTAATTGTGCATAGTTGGAAGGTTTGTAGTTTCTCAGCTGGAGAGTGGCGCCATATTATTTTTTGTAATTTTTGCTGATCTTCAGTAATTCATATACAGCGGTACATTTTTTCAATGTCCGCAGTGTAGGCATACCGGTAGGATCTCCATTTTAATATAAGGGCTTGTATGTTCTTTTGCAGATTGGGACCCTTTTCTTGCAATTGGTTGAGACTGTAGCCGCTTGTAGTATTTTATGAGGCGTTAAAAACAACCCTCAGTTTAGTCGTAGTTGAATGTTCCCGCTGTACTCCCTGGTGAGGTAGGTAACATTCGTTTTCTGGTGACGATGACGTCAACGACGGTTCATATGTCCCAGATCGATGTATTCTCGAATGAAATCGGAATACATAGTAGCGAGTTTGTTGTTTCTTTGAAAATCTTTTCTCGAGTTGTAGGTACTGAGAGATGGCTATAGGCTTAGTTTTTCCCAATTTTCCTTCGTAGTTAGGTATTTATGGCATCTCAACGATGTATTTTCCATCTAGTGCGCGTTTCACTGTTTCCTTGTAATGGTTTTCGCAATAGTTGTCCTTGGGCATGTCCTTGTCGTCGATATCGACGAGGGTGACGTAACAGTTGAAAGTTTTCAACTTGCCACAGAGTATCCATCCTAAGTGCGTTTGTTGTGCAATAGGGGATTGTTTTTCTCCTTTCAGGACTCCATCCAGTATGATGTCGGAGTACACGTCGGCCCCGAGCAGCAGGTCCACGGGTCGCGACACGTTGAACTCCGGATCGGCCAGTTTTAAGTTTTCTAAGTGAAGCCAGTTATCCGCTTTGAATGTTGAGTTGGGTAAGTTATTTATAAGTTTTCTCATAATCAGTGTTTGCATCTCGAACGAGTAATTAGAGTGGATCGACTTGCAGGTAAGTTGTAGGCTTCCTTTACAGTCTCCCGATGCAGTTCCAACCCCAGAAACCGAAGCGGTAAGTCGTTTTCTGGGTAGTTTAAGCAGTTGGGCGGCGCTCTCCGATATCAGGTTCACTTGCGAGCCTTGATCGAGGAGGGCTCGAAGTGTGACGTAGTTGCCGTTGGCAGTTAATACGTGCAGCTGTACGGTAGTAAGCAGGATCTCGATGTTGTCGTTAGTTAGTGGTTGCAGTTAAGTTGAGTTGAAGTTGATGGGCGAGAAATATTGTTGTTTCTTAGCCCGTTTGCAGTTTCAACAGTTGGAGGCGCATTTTTTGTATAGTTGTGCAACAGAGTGTGGTGTCTCTTATTGCACTCTTTGCAAGTTTTAGTTGATGTGCACTTAGCATTTCCGTGGCTATACAGGCAGTTTTCGCATACATGTAATTTCGCAACTGTATTATTGCGTTGTATAGCATTCATGTCGATGAACTCAGGGCAATGCAACACGTGACCTTCTTTGCAGTTAGGACATTGTCCAATAGTTGAAATAGTAAAATAAGTTTTATTGTAAGGTTTTTTAGTTTCGTAGAAATGTTTTTAGTGGAAAAGTTTTTGTAGTTACTTGTGTTTTGTTGGCCTTGTTTTTGTACGTTAGGTATTTCTTTCTTTAAATTTTTCATGGTTTCGTATGCCATAAATTTGCTCTCAAGAAAGAAGAGAAAGTCGTTTAAGTTAGGTAGCTCTCTGTGGTCATGTTGTTCTCTCATGTAGTCCGCGTACGTTGAGGTATCTAATTTTTGCGACATTAAATGGACGATGAGTGGGTCTCAAGTGGATGTTTCAATACCGATGTTGGCGAGCCCGTTCAGGCATTCAGTTATGACGTCATGCATCTTTTTTAAGTTGTAGTTGTCGGGGTGTTGTATTACAGGCACGTTGAGCATGGTGTTGACGAAAGATCTAAACTGAAGACGCCGATTGTCGTAGCGCTGGGTGAGTATCTCCCAGCATGAGTCATTGTGTTTAGCGCCGATGCTGAGATGTTGTACTAGTCGCTCAGCTTCTCCTCTCAACTTTGTCTTCAGGTGTTGTATCTTTTGTGCCTTGTTGATCGCAGGATTATTATGAATTGCCCCCAAAAAGAAATCTTTGAAAGAAATCCATTGCATGTAGCTGCCTGAGAATTCAGGTACTTCTATTTTCGGCGCCGATGTGTGTGCGATGTGTGATAGTGATTATTTGACCAAATTTTTGTGTTAAGCTGACGTCGTAGCTCATCGAATTTCCCCTCCATAGTAATAAACAAGTTGTAGTATTGAAGATTGGAGCCTTTGAGTTTTGCTTCCAACTCCCAGTGCTGTTTATCGATAACTTCCCACTTGGACTTTAAAGTTGATAGATTGTCTTGTAATTCCCATCTCTCAGTTATAGCTTGAATGTCGATTTTAGACATGACGCGATGGAGAGCTTTAAAGTTGCATTCTTGCTGCTCTAAGAGCGTTTTGACGCTTGCGTCGGTGGTGCCGTCCAGCATCCCGGTGAGATCGAAATGCACAGACTTGCTTTTGCGTACTTGTAGCAGTAAGTGCTGCATACTTTGTAAAGTAGTTTCATAAAGCTCCTTAGTTCTAGTAAAAACATTCCCTGTGAAGTAGTCGATGTTTTTATCTTCAATAGTTTCCACAATAATTTTGTGGCGCTGTTCAAAGTCGATCCATTGATCTTCAAGGGATTGGATACGACTTCGTAAGTACTCCTCAGTTTTTCTACTCGCTCCATCCTTCTTGTAGTTTGAGCAGAGAGATTTGATGTTATTGAAGCATTGTAGTTGAAGATCCAACATTTTTTGTGATGTGGTTTTTCTTCGTACACTAAGTTAGTAGTAAAGTTATTTAGTGAAGTAGCTGACCCGTAGTTTACGGTGACGCTCGGTGACAGTCGTTTCGGGTAGACCCGATCCGCAACACCAGATAAGTTGTAGTTATTATTAAGTTGTAGTTATTAGTTAGTAATTATCCCGCAGTTCACGGCAATAAGTAAGTTGAAGTAGATTATCTCTTGGATTGTCCCGCAGTTTGCGGCGACAGGTGAGTTAGTTTAGTTAGCTCGTAGACTGGCTTGTACACACAGTCGTGGCGAGACGCGCTGGTTGGTGCACGACCCGAAGGCAACAAATTTTTTCGCCGCCTCCTTGTATCCAATCTTCGTAAACCGAAACTTCAATAAGTGGTACCAGCTTCGAATTTCTCCGTCTTGCAAATGATCGTGGTGAGAGTACGAGTGTAATTGCCCCTGAGCAATATAATATGCGCCTTCTCAATTCACCGGTGAGACCCCCTTCTGGGAGGCGGATGAACCGATCGCTACCGCAAAGAGACAAATACCCTTTTCTCGAAGGACCATAAAATGTATGGTTTGTAAGGCCACACACTTTCAAGAAGTAGAGTTGTAGTTAGTTAATGAGTACGCCAAAAGGAAAAGATCACCAAAGTTAAAAGTTTAATAAAAGTAAAATAGTTATAAAGTTAGAGTGGCAAATCTTTCCTTGAGTAGTTTGTGTTTAGAAGGACGGTTGTTGACGTACTGACGATTGTGAGAATGCAATCAGTTAAGTCAATTTAAATACACGCGACGCGCGGCTAAAAGTAGGTTGCAGCGTTTATTAAAATAAAATGTGTGGTGTAACCATACAACTACTTTGTCTATTAAGTGTCTGTATATTATGTGAACTACTGTCAGCAGAAACGACTAAACAAGTACTCTTGATGTTGATATAAATCTCAATTTGTTTTATCCGCTTACGCGCTTTAATAACTTGAAATACAGTAGTCATTTGTCTGCTGGCTTAAGCTATCGTCGAAATCTTCCAAGAGCTCCGCAATGCATCATCTGCTTATATGGTGGAGAAGTTTTGGGAAAAAATGTTAAAAAGGATAAATTTTCTATTACTCGACACTGGCAAAAGTACAGCCGTACGAGTCCAATATAAAAAAAAAACTTATCTAAAATGTGGTAAATTTATGTAGTACTAATGAATTAATTATTTAATATCCCGATTACCAGCTACACATGGCTGGTGCGGGCGACGTGCGCAAGTGTGAAGGAGTACAGCGGGTTGGCGTGGCAGCGCGTGCGCCGCTTCCTGTGCGCGCCGCCCGCCTCCAGCCGCGACTCCGCGCTGCTCATCACCTTGCTGCAATTCATCATCGCTTACATGGACAATGTACCTGTCAATCGTATGTGCTTGGTGTTGCGTCCCAAATGACGTCATTTTTTCATTCATAATTTTAGTTCACGTAATCAGCCTGTAAACAACAGTATCTGCTAAAGAGTGTAAACACTTAGCTGCTAGACGTGGGTTGGATTGGGGGTTCTAATGAGTTCGGGTGTCAGTACTCTGTGATCTATGAGATCCGTGTGTAAACTATTAATATTTTGAATACTTAAGAAATGAAAAACTTTTGTATCTCATATATATGTGCTACGAAAAACAAGATTTTATGTATAGTTGCCAAGTAGTTTCCATGATTATCTCAAGCTCATACACAAACGTTTTAAATTTATAATAAGTAAAGTTTGGTCGAAGTGACTATCACATATTTTTTTGAATTAGAAGAAGAAAAAGCCTGTTCATGTAATGCATTACATACACAGGTTAAATATCATGGGTAATATTTTAACCTTAATTAGATAATCACAGGTTAAAAAGTTCTGTCAATCGTTTATTGGTGGTTTGTTAAATAAAATGATCGCAATCGTCAGTCAATACTGACGTGACCGATACCGACCGGACCGATACGTGACCCGGGTTAAACAGCCGAATCGTCCACGATTGACACAACATGTCTAGACATTTGCATTGTTTTTCACCACTAAATACGCACATGATATACGAATGTAATGTATATACATAATAAAGAATATATATTTATATTTATATGCATTTATTTATTACATGTTTTGCGTTGAAACTCGGACCTCAGTCTGAGCGAGATTACATATACAGAATGCAATGCAAGGCCCCAGGCGAGGATGGAATTACAGCGGAGCTTCTGTAAGCGGGTGGAAACCGATACCAGAAGTCCTTCAGAAGCTCTTTAATTCCGTCTTCCACAGTGGCACTACACCGGAGGCGTGGAGCAGAAGTGCGGTGGTCTTGTTCTTCAAGAAAGGCGAAAACGCTCAAGAGAAGAGAAGAACTAGAGACCGATTTCGCTTCTGAGCCGCGTTTACGTGCTGTTTTCGAGAGTCATTACGAATCGTTACGCATGCAGATATGACGACTTCCAGCCTCTCGAACAAGCCGGTTTCCGAAAAGGCTTTAGCACCATAGACCACATACATACCCTTCGGCAAATTGTACAGAAGTCCGAAGAGTACAATTTGCCACTATGTCTGTCGTATGTGGACTATTGGAAAGCCTTTGATTCCGTCGAAATTTGGGCGGTGCTGCAGCCCCCTCAGCGGTGCCAAGTTGACTATCGGTATATCGAAGTGCTGAAGTGTTTGCACAGTAGGGCTACACACATTGCACAGTACAGAAACAGAGTACGAAACCTATCCTACTGCAGAGAGGTGTAAGACAGCGTGACGTTATATCCCCGAAATTCTTCACCACTGCATTGGAAGACGTTTTCAAGCTACTGGGCTGGAAAGGATACGGTATTAACATCAATGGCGAGTACATCACTCAACTTCGATTTGCCGACGATATAGTCCTTATGGCAGAATCGCTGGAGGACCTAAGCACTATTCTTAATGACCTTAATAGTGTCTCCCAACGGATAAGTCTTAAGATGAACATGGACAAAATGAAGATCATGTATAACGTTCATGTCACATCTATGCCGGTAGTTTTTGAGAGCACTAAGCTCAAGTTGTTGACTAGTATGTTTACCTGGGACAAATAGTCCGACTAGGTAAGTCCAACTTCGACCGAGAGGTCAATCGACGGATTCAACTCGGTTGGGCAGCGTTTGGGAAATTACGGCACATCTCGTCGGGTATAACTCAAAATTTGAAAACGAGACTGTACAACCAGTGCGTGTTGCCACTTATGGCCTATGGAACTGAGGCATGGTCCTTCTCTGTTGGCCGGATGAGGAAGCTCAACGTCGCTCAGCGAGCTATGGAGAGGGCAATGCTCGGGATTTCGCCGCGTGATAAACTTAGAAATGAGGATATCCGCAGTAGAACCAGAGTGAACGACATAGCCCAACGGTCGGTATGCTGAAGTGGCAACGGGACGTCCATATAGCTCGAAGAACCGACAATCGATGGGGGAAAAATGATTCTCGAGTGGCCTCGTACCGGCGGACGAAGTGTAGGGCGTTCCCCCACTAGATGGAGTGACGATCTGGTAAGTCGATGGATGCAGGTGGCTCAGGACGGTGCTTTGTGGCATTCATTGGGGGAGACCTATGTTCAGCAGTGGACTTGTGATGAGCTGTAATAATGATGATGAAGATTTATTACACGGAGTCGATAGATGGAGGTGGTTCAGTGCCGTGTTTTCTGGCAATCAGATCCATCTATGGATCTGATTGCCACACTACACAGATCTGTGAGAGAGTCTGTTTGGTGGTGGACTTGCCTTGTCAATGATATGCGACACAGTTGTGATGCCATCTATAGAAGGTCATAAGAGCGATATTAGTCTAGTGCTCCCGTCTACTACTGTCATCAACTAATCTTTAAACTCCACTTCAAGTAAGTTTAACGCAAGTATTAATAATGTTGATAATGTCACTTGTTTTTCTTTTTTAATTTCAAAGTTGAGATCTTAGTATTTCTCATGTATTTATCATGGGGTGTTTCTCTTTTGACGCCGATTCTGTGTAATTGTACTTCACTTTTCTATTTTCCATTAGGTAATACAATGAGTTGGATTGAACAGTATTTCATCGGTAATGACGTCACAGTAATTTCTCTGTTGAGCCGCGAACGTCTTTATCCGAATCAGACGCCTCAGGAGCATATTGAAGTAACGCAGTTACACATACATATCGTGAAGATTATATGGCGTTGTATAAGGCTGTTAGAATATCACGAAGATTATGACGTCAGACGAATGGAGAGCTTACTGAAAATTTTGCTTTCTTGTTTGGAAAGGATTGATTTGAAGAATTTTCATATGCTAGGTGAGTGCATTGCATAGTGTTTGTTTATTTATTTGATCATGATTTGTTCGACTTCAAATGTGTCGATGTCAAAGTGAGTATATATAAAAAATACTGGCTTCCTTCTTACTTATGTGAATATAGGTTGGTAATGTTTTATTTTATGTAATTTTGATTAAAAAAAGCACATACTAGGTTTCCTGATTAGCCTAGCCTAGCTGTCTTCGTTTTTCATTGCTCATCATAAAATTACAAAATTAAGACAGATAAATGTATATTAATAAACCTTACTTCCTATTACTTTTCAAACAGTTCATTAAGCTACTTTTGCTTATTTAATACATTTATTTTTGTAAATAAGAATAATCATCATCATCATCATCACACAGTTATGATATTAACTGATTGTTGTGGCCCATAGACACCTAAATCTAACCTTCTCACCCCTCAGGATTCCGATAGAAGGTTTCGTTTTCGGTAAAAAGGTTTTCGTATTTAGAGTCCGTGGTATTTTGCCGGTTAAGCCGACCTATTCGCATTGCAGCCATAATACGGGACAGTATGTCCCAACCACATAAATAATGTTTTTAATGTTTAAGGTTTATTCTAGGATATCTTAACGAGTTGACGCGTTGCATAAGATACGCGCTATATTCACGCTATTGCAAACCATCGGAGGAGACTCTGCTTGAGGGCTTGAAGGTGCTGACGCGAACTCTCTGCGGCTGCGGATTGGGCAGCGGTCGAAAAGGGCAGGCCTGCAAATTGGATGCCATGTTAGCTCTTTTGGCTTTACTAAGGAAAATTTACACTGAAGACATCCCTGTACAGGTATTTCCTAATGATTTATATAAAAGAAACTAGATTAAATCTAACTTAAATATAACAAACTCCACAGTTTTCTTTTTTCCTTCGGCTTTCTTACTCCCCCCCCCCCACTAGGAGATTTTTTATTATATATATAATTATATTTAAATACATAAATTGCACTCGGGCAATTTATTATTTTCTCTGGGATGACACCAATCTAAATATACTTGAAAAGTGAACAATTATCTAAATATTTATACACATTATACAAGAATTGTTTATTTTACTCGTAACTTGTTAGTTCTTTATTCTCACTTGTCTTAACCTTATTTTTAGAAGACTTTGATTGTCACGCGTTTACAAGTTGTTCATTTGTTTGTTCTTATAATTTTCTGTCAAAGCAATATATGATGCTAAATTGTTATTTTATAATCTATTATTTTCTCTTTATATATAATTGCAGTATTTACTTCTTCTTATTTACCGTAGAGCCTCAGTCCATTCACTAAATAAGGGCACTTTTCCAATATTATATACGTACAATTTGGTCATAATCTTTTAACTTATAAGATAAAATATGTTCATGACAAATATTTTTATGATTAATAACTAGTGTTTTATTATTGTTGATATGGTAATGAAAAATAAATGAAATGAAATGAAACAAAATACGTAATATTATTTATATATTTATTTCTATGACGTAGGTACGAAAATGAAATGTCGTTTGTCAAATGTAATTTTGTCCAAATCTTGTAATATTTGCAGCACATATCAAATAACATCTTTTATCATTCTTATAGTAATTGAGTTGAATCATTTGTAAACAAAACAATCTTATCGCCAACTCAATAAAAATTAAATGCGCCGTGAATTACGTGGTTTTCGCAGACGATGAAAAATGTTACCTTATTGAGACTTTTTTGTATTTTGTATTTTATGACAGCAAAAACAAGTAAATTTACGTAAAGTAATTTTACTCTGTATAAACGTTTAGCCCTTATGTTTTAAATTAACAAAAAATTCACTCACAAAATCACTTTTATTCAACATAATATCTATGTCTTTTAAAAATTATAGGTATCCAACTCATAATCTCTATAAAGAAACTAACATTCTTACTGTGCGACAACTTTTCTTAAAGCAACTTATATTACGGCAACATAAACTGCCCTCTGTGAAATCTTCTGGAAACCGTAGAGAGGATTTAGTTTTCTACATTCCTAAATACAAAACAAAATTTGCTCATTCTTTTTGTAAATTTCTTGGCCCACTAGTTTATAATAAAATTAATAAACGAATAAACATTAAGAAAAGACAGTACTTATCACTTAAAAAACATTTAAATACCGTTTTCAAAAAACTGAACTACGAAGATACAGAAAACCTCTTAAAGTCGTTAACCTAACCATGAATTGAAAAACGTACACTACACATCATAACACACAAATAACACACCATTTATATTTATGTATACATTTATTATACATTAATTATATTGATATTAGCGTATAAGTACAAATGAATCTCACACTCAGTTACCATACACATTTTATATAAATTAAACTATATGAAATGATCCATATACTTATTACTTTATATATCCTAGCTTTATAGTAACTGATTCAAATATTTAGAAAAGTTGCCTAAATGAAGAAATAAAAAAAATATATAGGAAAAGAATTAACAAAGCATCGGTAAGTTTTGCATGTACTATGTTTTAGTAAAATCACTTATTATTTTGTATAAAAAGAACACAGTCTACCTTCGCACAGTTCATTCTCTCATGTCTGTGATATTACTAGATAGGTATACGTATTTTTAACAATGTTAACAGAAGTCATATGTATATAGTATTTCAGCATTTCTATCTAGGCAGATTACGATCTGCCAAATAATTCTAGCGATCGGACTGCAATCTATTATTAATTAATTCTCTACAGCCTATCAAAAGTTTACTGATAAACAGCATAAGCAGGCACAGTGTTGATATTTGGTATATTATCCCTCAGATCTGCCACGATTAGCAGGCGGGTAGGCAACCGCAGTTTTTTATAAATCTCAGTTCTTGTAAGGAAGATACTGATGCCCGTCTCCTGTTCCAGTTCTGTGTTCCCTTATACGACACCCACGGATTAATATGGGGTAGTTAATTCTTTTATACCGCTTCTACATGGCTCTATTTATTTACATCGTATTTATAAAATACAAGGGGACAAACACATAAATACTATGATAAAGGGAGCATTCACATCAATACTTTTACGGTTATACCGCCATTTATCGGAAGCCATAAGCCATTTTTCTGACATTTTCCATAGTCGCAAATTTATTCCAATTTAAAATTACAACCACCGCATTTCGTCTGTGGTAGCCCAAGAATTGACGAAATGGGTGATTGATTCTATTTCGCCGCCATCACACGATAATATGATAACGAACCATTAATTACTAGCTTTTACGTCACTTTTATTTATTTATTTATGTTTTTGGATAAATGTAATTATATATTTTTTAAGTTTGTCAGAAAATATGTATTTTAATTTCTGCTTATGGAAGTAGTTCCGAGATAGAATCACATAAAATGCATTAAATGTAAATGTGGTTCGTTGAGTAGTAAAAATAAGATAAAATGTTGTTGATAATGAACGTATCGCAGAGATGGAGCGAGACGTGGAGCGGCGATGTGATGCAGACCGTGGTGGCTTGCGGCGGCGCCGATCGCCCCGAAGTACGTGCTGCTGCTTTGCACTTGATGGCTACGCTGGCACACTACATGCAGTTGAGGCCACAACTTGTTCAATGTAAGTAAAGAAATAATGTAATATTAATATGATACATATGCGATGATGAAACTCATGACTCACTTGGTAAAGTACACTTACAGTACTTGTAAAATTACATCATCACCTTAATCATCATAGTTTACACTAGGTAGTTTCCTTTAATCTCTTTATTGTAGGAAACACAGGTATTGTGTATAATTTTTTAGGAAAATGAGCCTACACATTGTGGAGATAAAGTATAAACTTAGTCGCCCGCCATTACTCTGGAGTACTTGATAATACTATGATAAATTATATTTACTTTCTATGAATATTACGAGGGCGGCACTGAAAATTTTGGGAATCAAGGTGTGTGTGTGTGTGTGTGTGTGTGTGTGTAAAGTGACACAACATTACTATTTAAAAATGTATTTATTGCTTTTCGAAGTATTCTCCACGAAATTTGACACATTTTTCCATACGATGGAACCAATCATTGAAGCAACCATTCCATTCGGAAGTTGGGGGTCTCTCTCCAAAATGGCCGTTTTGTAGGCGTCCACAGCTTCTTCAGGTGATGAAAATCTCTGTCCACGCAATTTATTCTTTATTTTAGGGAAAGTATAGAAATCATTAGGGCTTAGGTCGGGGCTGTACGGCGGATGGTTTAATAATTCTATGTTTTCTTGCTCTAAAAACTCTTTTGTTCTGTGTGCGGTGTGAGAACTCGCATTGTCGTGATGGAGGATGATGCGGCGGTTTCAGTTCTCTTTACGGAGTTCAGAAACGATAGCTAGCATACCATTCTGCATTAACCGTTCTTTGTCTCTCAAGAGGAATAGTCGTAACATGGCTGGTTTTGGAGACAAACTTGGCCACCATTTTTTTTGCAACACTCCGTGAACGAACAATTTTTGTTGGCTTTAACTCATTTTCGAACACCCAAACTCGTGACTGGTTTTTTGTTTCGGGTTCGTACGCGTATATCCAGGATTCGTCACCTGATACGATGTTGTATACAGTATTTGAGGATCCTGCGTGGAATCTTTCGAGAGTTCTGACGCACCAAGTAACGCGAGCCGCTTTTTGCTCTTCAGAGAGCGAATGCGGAATCCATTGGGAAAACAACTTTTTTACACCTAATTGTTCATGCAAGATTATTTGTATTTGACTCATGCCAATGTCTAAAGTTGCCTGTTGTTGTAAAATTGGTCCCGATTAATTTTAATAATTTAAATATTGTAAATTCACCATATCCACCTCAATTTTATGTTTTGCTAATAATTACTGCCGCTTTGTATTTAATATTTAAGAAAGTTGGTACATAAATATTATAACAACAATTTGGTGTTGGAACAAAAAGTGACAGGTAACGAACATTGTTTAAAAATTATTGTAATCCTTATTTCATATCATTCCTTTTATAAATTAAAGATTGATTCTATTACTCGGGTTATTACATTCTTTGCGGGTTTCTTTTCGAATTGTTTTAACGATAATTTGATTTGAGACTTGTAAATTGAAAAAAAAAAACAATAACAACTTTACATTAGCTTACTCTGCTCCTTCTGTTTTCGATCTTTGTTTTCTTTTATTATTTATAATAAATAGTAAAATGAATACTCGCAACGCCAAGACGCGCCAGATGGAGAACCAACTCCAGCTTGCGCTCCAAGAACTTAAGGCGTCCAGGGAGCAGTGTGAACTGTTGCTTAAGGAAAGGGATGATAATGAAAGGGAAATAGTTAGCATAATTGCCAAAAATACACAGTTGAAATTTGATATGGTTAAGTTACATACAGAATACACAAGTGTTATAAAAGAAAGAGATCAGCTACAGGGAACGGTTAATGAGTTTGACCAATGCAGCAAGGAATATGAGGAAACTCTCAGGTTAATTGCTGCATTGAAGTTACAGTTGAATGAGGCTAATGAGCAAATAACACAATTTAAAACATATATAGATAACCTTAAAGCCTCCCAGACTCAAAGCCTGTTCTCTGAGCTTGTGCAATGTGATACTTCAAGAATGTTACAGCAATCTGCAACAATAGACTTGACTGGTGACGGCTCTTCCACTTCAGGAAACACAGTAAGGATTAATTGCAGTAAAACCAAATTGAAGAAGTTTATATACTTCTTCAATTTGGTTTTACTGCAATTTAAAAGTTAATAAATACATAAGGAAAGTACAAAAATTAATAAGAAATAAGATTAATACCAAAAATTATGTTAATGTATGTAAAGAAAAGCAAGCATTGTTATGTGAACTTAATTTGTATTCAATTGAGGTGGATAACATAAAAAAATGTTATGAGACTGAAGTAGAGTGCCTTAAATCAGAAATACTATCACTTATGAACTCCCTTCAAACTGTGTCCAATAAATATAAATCAGCCCAAAATGAAATAAAAGAACACATATTGGCTATGGATAATCTGGTAAAGACTTGTAAATATAATGAGGAGCGGTTTGACTCCTTAGTTAAATATCAATGTGAGTGTCAGCGCTCAATACCAGATTTTTCAAAGTCAGTGTGTGCTGATAATATTATACCACCACCAAAACTCTATGACAGTGCCATAGCAGAGGATATTAAAATAATAAATAACTCAAATATTACTAAAAATAATATAATTGTTTATAGCGATGACATGGGAAAAAATCTAGGCATAACTTTAAATAACTCTTTAAAGGGACAAAAAGTTACAAATTGCTGCATGCCTGGAGCATCTTTTAGTGACATCCTAAATAAAATTATTGTTACTAAATTTTGCCCAAATAGTACAATAATAATTATTGTTGGTAGAAGAGGCAGTGTAAATAACTAACAGTTATTAAGATATATTGAACAACTTAATAACTTAAATGTACACAAAATTGTCTTGTTTACACTGCCTTATATACAGAGATTGCCACAGGAAAATAATTTAAGACATAATTTAAATATACAAATGCATAATTTAATATTTAATAATAATTTAAATTTGACATATAATTGTAATGATAATAATCATAAATTTCATGTTATTGACATAAATAATTTAATAAAAAAATTTTGGACAAAAGATAGGTATTACCTATCCAAATATAATTTAAGACTGATAGCAAATGTGCTATCTTATTATTTACTTTTTAACTCAGCCAAGTTTTTGGCTACCAAGACTGCTTTTATTGACCATAATCATTTGACATTTAATTTGGAATCAGTTCCAACTAATTTAAATTAGTGAATGAGACAATAGAGGCAATCTCTAGCAATAATAAGAGTTTAATTAATTTTGAATATAGCCCACAAATAAGTAATAAAAATTGTTTACACCTGGTGCATCAAAATATACAAGGCATGTTGGGCAAAGAATTGGAAGTTGAATTGTTTTTAAATAGTAACAATATACACATCCTTTGTATTACTGAACATTGGCTAAAAGATTATAATTTCATGTTTAATTTCAGAAATCACCAGGTGTTCAGTTCCTTCAATAGAGAAAAAAGTTTACGTGGTGGCTCCTTAATATTAGCAGATAAGTCATTATTATATAAAGAACGTAAGGATATTGTGAGCCTCTCTGTTGAACGAACTGTAGAAATGGCTTGTGTCGAGCTCGAGCACCTCATTGTTGTAAGTGTTTACAGACCGCCATGTGCTAGTTATGACCATTTTGAAAGGATTGTGGAAGAAGTTTTACTCAAACTTAGTAAACAGAACAAGTCTGTTGTAATATGTGGAGACTTTAATATCAAAAAGTTTAAATGTTTTATTAAGCTGAAACTGTATAAAAAGGGTTATTATAGTATAAATGAATACATGGTTGATAATAACCCCTGGGAATGAGGTGGTCGCTTCCAAGCAGTTTCTAAAATAAATTTTGTAAATAGTTCGTAATCATTTATATTGTAAAATTTATTTTAAAAAAAATGTCCCGCTGGGCTTCTTGCTGGTTCTTCCCAGGACAGAGGGTATTTTTTCGAACCAGTGGTAAAGTAAAAAATGACTTTCAATAAGAATTACACATGTAATGTATATTGAATAAAAATTATTCTATTCTATTCTATTCTATTCCTGAATTTCGCTGTATGTCACATGTCGATCTTCCTCAATCAGCTTACGCACAGCATCATCGTTTTCTTGTGTGACTGCAGTTTTTGGACGACCTTGACGGGGATCATCACTGAGCTTGACACGTCCACGTTGAAATTCAGCAAACCAGCGATAAATTGTGGTTTTGGATGGGGCTTCATCACCAAATGCAGAAATCATCCGGTTAACACACAGTTTTTGTGTTAAACCACTTCGAAAGTCATAATAAATCATCGCCCTTGAATTTTCTCGAGTCAATTCCATTTTCTCAACGACTAAACAAGTTTGACAATACCTTGTGACAAGACCGAGAATCGTTTTTTAAATAAATAAATGGTATTCGATTTTTAAAACCAAGGAGTTTTTAATTAAAAAGATTTTAATATGACAGGAACAGTGGAAATATTCCATTCCCGATACTTTTAGTGCAGCCTATGTAATATAAAAAGTGAAAGTGTAGTAACTTTGTTCCGTCGGGGCCGTACGCGTAGGAATAGTCCAACTATTAAAATATTAAAATAAAATCAGGCAACGGTAACTTAAAACTTCTTTTTCAATATCCAAAAACAACATAATAATGTGCATGGTGTGTCAAAATTTGATTGGTTGTAAAGTTGATTGAATTGTCTAATTTTAAATTTAATAAAATATTAAACATTGAGATTAAATGTTAAAGATTGATTAAATGTTAGATTAAAATAATGAAAGGAAATTCTAATGATTTCCTTAATGATTTCATAATCATCTCAATTCCCCAATTCAACCACCTCAATACCCCGTGACCATGGGTGCTGTAAAGCACCCGAAACGTCGGGTATTAATAAAAATAAGTTAATTAAACGCGAGAAAATCCGTAAAAGTAGTTTTATACAAGGAAATTTTAAATACTAAAGAATTAGATCTTATTATGTTAATTAATATCAATGATTAGTATAAGAAAGAGTTTATACAATGTTTTTCTGGGAGAGTCTTCTGTTAAGAAAATTATAAAAGAATATTACATTGAAAGCAAGCTAAATAAATATAATAACTTTGATACTTTTGATCAATATGTGCAAAAATATGTGAATGTTAATACTACTAGATCGCTATAGCCCAAGTCAGCGCTAACGGCGCTAGTCCCTACTCACTATTATGTTGACACATAAGTAAGAGAGTTAAGTCGTTTAATGGTATATCATACTAGTTATGTATAGATAGCGCAAGATTTCTCAAAGTAACCGGTACCTACGCTTTAAATTATCGATCTTTAACAGAGATCGATTTTTAACAGTGGTAGAGCCACGCGGTAGCTTTTACTGTTGCACGGATGGGCCGGCTCGAACCGGGGTGGTACCACGACCTCACAGAATACCAGCGTGAAGTAGAGGTTTACCTCTGCGTTTCGCTTGGTGAGTGCAGGTGGCCGGAGGCCTTTTTTACTGGAAATGAGGCATTCCATCTTAGTCCTCACGGGCGACAACGCATCTGCATTTTGATTTATAATAGAGGATAGATGTAGATGTCTATGGGCCGCAGCAACCACTTACCATCAGGTGGACTGTGTGCTCGTTTGTCACCCTTATCCTATAAAAAAAAATCTAAATCTAATAGCCAATAGCTAAATGGCTGGTATTCAACCACAAATAGCCGGTTAGTAATGCTGTTGAAATATCGGTTAGTTAGCTTTCGTTACTTTTAGTGGCAATTGATAATATCTGTCACTCAGAATAGATCTGATGCAGAGGCGTATGTAAATTTGTAGATTATTAGTTATTATTTAGCTAAATCCATATGCATTTAGGTTCTAAATCAAGAATGTTGTCAAGACTATGACATTCCTTGCCTTTATATAGTCGATAAAGGGAGCAGCACTCTTTGCAATGTTTTATTTTTCTGGTCAGGCTATGCATCAAATAATATAGTGTTTATTTTTATACAGCCATTCCGAGTGAATCTCTATGTAATTATGCAATGGATATCTTCTTGAAATCCGGCGAGGCGAATGTTGTTCGAGCATCTGCGGCTGCGCTCTTAGCTGCGATTGCTGCCCACCGTTCACCACATTCTGATGTGAGTATTTTACATATTTTTTGCATCAGTTGTTTTTATCAATACTTAATTCAAGTACTTATCTGTATTTTGATTTGAATAAGGTTTTAACTAAATTATCTAATCTAAATTTTACTTAAGATTATGTAAGCGTTCATTAGGTTTATTAAAATTAGTTATATATTATTGTATAACCTTAACAATTATTAAAAATGCCAATTAATGTTTTGTTTAATATTAATACATTAAATTGAAATTATGAAACATACTGAGTAGTAATAATATTATTAATACCTAACAACGCAGTAAAAATAATATAGATTTCTCTTTTCTTTTTCTTCACTTTTGATAAAGATGAATTGATTGACGACTCATTTGGTAAAATCGGTCTAATGGGCTGCTACGGTGAAATATCGATACAAACATACATACATACATACATACATAGAATGTCAAGTACAGAACAGTTTGTTTAAATAGTTTTAATCTGTTCAAACTATAAGTTGAAAGTGACAACCCTTGATTGTAGCAAAACATGGTAAAGTAACGTCACGTCGTGGCATCACTAGTATGGTAACTTTGCCAAGTTAATTTTATAGATAAATATTAAGACGAACATGTTAAAACCGATATATTACATTTGATAACCATTAATTATTATTACGTTACTACAAATACAAAGATGTATGTAGATATCTACATTCAGTATTTCAAATAAAAATAAACTAGAGTTCTAGAGAAATGAACAGAGGTTATTTCGCCGGCACAATTCCGCGTTAAAATAAAATGCCAAAATTGACTCCTAAGTTGCCATATCGAAAGCAATGCTGTCAATTAGTTATTGTGTTTTCATACAAAAAAAATAGCATATCTCGAAAAACGTTAAGATTTCAGTGTTAATTGTAATTTTGTACTAGTACACCCCTGATGGCAGAGTTACCTTCCATTGGTAAAGTTGTCAGACTTGACTGTAGGTAAACTTTGGTATGCGCTTGAACTTATGCAGTATCTGCAATCTTAATTAGCAAGCCTCTTATTATATAGGTGATTTCATGTCATTACAAAGTTAATAATTATCATCATCATCATTGTTATCATTACATTATCACTACGCTTAACATAGACCTTCTCCATAAATTGCCCACATTAATCGCACGCTTAGCAGGTGGGTTGGCAACCGCAGTTTTGTATTGTTCTTAATTGTCATTAGGAAGACGCTGCTATGCATTTTCTGTTTTTTACCGACTTCAAAAAGAAGGTGGTACTCAATTCGACTGTATGTTGTTTTGTTTGTGTGTTACCTCATAACTTTTTACTGGGTGGACCGATTTCGATGATTAATTTTTTTATTTGAAAGCTGGTGCTTCACATGTGGTCCCATATAAATTTGATGAAGATCAGACCAATAGTTTTTGAGTTATTTTTAATAACTTATATTGAAGTCGGCTGTACAAAATTTTTAATTTTAAATTATTCTAAATGCATATGAAAGTATATGGTACTTATAGCAAACAAACTTTTTTAAAACTTGAAAAAGTCGGCACAAAAAGCTGTTATTTTGACATTACACACAGACACTTCATTTTTATTTATTTGTATAGATATATTGCTATTATGGTATAGCGATGCTCTATAAATCAATTCCGTACCACCTGACTTTAACAAATATGATTTTAAATAATAAATCGATTAAAGCTTCCTCAATGAGGGCATCCACGACTTATTCTGCCACCAGGTCTGGTCAGTAGTTTTTGAGTTATTCTTAATAATTTATATTGAAGTCGATTGTACAAAATTTTAAATTTTTAATTATTTTTCACTTTGTTGTCTTTTACGACACCCACGGAACGCTATGGGGTAGTGGATTCTTTTACGCGGCGTAAACTACAATCAAGTAGGTTAATTATAATCAGTATCAATCAAATCAAATGACTAATCACGGGCAACGGGACAAGGAGGACTAATCCGGCCTTAACCCGTTCGAAAACGAAAGGATGCCTATGCCTAGCTGTGGGGCTTATAATATACTATATGGGCTGTAACTTTACAAAGTTAAATTGACTTAGTTAATCGATATATTTTTTTTTCTTTCTTGCTCTTGATTTATTACTTCGTATCGTATAATACGGCAAATTGATCATATTTAAGTCACAATCAAAACATTATTGTACGCATGTTTTAACTCTAGTCGCTTATTGACAATATTTTATAAAATCGGTCGATGTAATTTGCTGGCATCTAGTAACGACGAAAAAGAATAAATAATGGTATCATGTTTCGAATTTTAATGAACGTGTGACGCATTCTAGATATAAATAAAACACCTGTAACACTAAATGGCTTACCAAGCATACTGAGACCTTTGAATTGTCTTTACATCACCTCAGGGCTGCCAGATGGGAATAACGCGTGATCGTACGCCAAATATAAAAAAGTCGTATGTCAGGGAGATTTTGAAATGAAAAACTCGTACAATCCAAAAGTAAACAGCTTTTTTTCAAACTTACAAAAATTTGTTACGCAATGATTAAAAATAAACCTACTTATTACAGTTATACAAATTTGCTGAGGTCATCATTTTCAACATTTCTTCTGTTGGCTTAAACTTCGTACAATTTTCGTTTCTTCTTATCAGTTGCTTTTTTTTATAGGATAAGGATGACATACGAGCACACAGTCCACCTGATGGTAAGTGGTTGCTGAGGCCCATAGACATCTACATCTATCCTCTATTACAAATCGAAATGTAGATGCGTTGTCACCCGTGAGGACTAAGATGGAATGCCTCATTTCCAGTAAAAAGGGCCTCCGCCCATCTGTACTCACCAAGCGAAACGGAGAGGTAAACCTCTACTTCACGCTGGTATTCTGTGAGGTCGTGGTACCACCCCGGTTCGAGCCGGCCCATCCGTGCGACAGCAAAAGCTGCCGCGTGTCTCTACCACTGTTATAAAATTAGCTTAGCTTAGCTTAGCTAATAATGTTCCATTCAATGTTTCATTGGATAAACTGTTTCTGAGCTTTGTTTTAATTTAATTAACTTCGCTAAATACTCGTTCACAATGGGCACTAAAATGGGGCAAACATAACAAATTCAAAGCGAATTGATGTAGTGTTTTATAATTTTCAAATTGTTGTTAAAATGTCCCAGAAATCATCGGTATTTAAAGTTAAGTCAATTTTATCTAAAATGTTGGGAAAACTGCGCCATTCGTCATCTATTGTCTGCATTGTTTGAATGTCGTCGGGTTTTACTATTCTTGGAACAAGTATCATGAGTGGTAGTAAGGTAGGTACTTTATTTCTGTAATTACTGGAAGCAGCATTGGTAGGTTCAACACAATCAATTTTTGATAGAATGGGATCATCTAGTTCATAGCTTTTTTTTATTTCTTTAGCGATTGTGATTAGAAAATGCCGATAGCGATGAAAAAACTCCTTGGAATCCAAGGAATCTGACGACGCAATTCAGGCTGCGTAATTTTATTCATCATTTGAATTCACAAATACATTTGATTGTCTTTTAACCATTTCTCTTGACGTTCAATTTCAATAGTAGAAAGCTCAGATTTGTTGACATAATCACGATCTAAAAAACATAGCAAAATATCTTTATAAATTTCGCGCACCTTTTCGTTTAAGAATGTAATCACTACTTTTTCCGATTGAAAGAGTTTATTTAAGGTGGTAAATTTGGGCAAAATCCAAGACAGGAACATATAATAAAGCTGCATGAATGGATCATTTAAGCTATTAAATATCAGTTCTGTTGAAACAAGATGTTCATTCAACCAACAGTCAGTGAAGTACAATTTTAACGCATCCCATTGTTCTAATATTCGATTAACTACCGCCACCAATGACAACCAACGTGTTTTTGATGGATGCAATATCTTATAAGGCGAAGCACGCACAAATTCTTGAAACTGTTGGAGGCGGAATTGTCTTTGGGAACAATTTTTAAAAAAACTATAGATCTCTCCCGCCAAATCTTCTCAGCGCCTTGGTAATTGTTTGCACGATTCAGATGCGCAAAGGCGTGCCGAGTGGCAAACACATTTTATAACAAATACTCCTGGCAAATTTTCTTTGAGTCTGCTCGTCACAGAGTTGTACCCATCCATCATCACGTTGCAACCGTCTACACCAAAACCAATCATATTTTCAGTCGATATATCCTGGGCAGAAAAAGACTTCATAATTATGTTGTACAAATTTTCTCCAGTAGCACCTTCTGCTGCTGTTTTTTGATCATCAGAACTGAATATTTTGCAAAGATCTCAAAACTTACTCACACTTTTATTGTCTTCAGTGTCATAATATGTAACAATTATACAACTTGCCTTGTGAGCAGAATTTTTCAGTTTTCAGTATTTCGACCAGAGACGATTTTTCACTTTCACCAATAACTTCGGTGATTACAGCTGTAGCTTTCGTTCTTTTCATAGAAATTTTATGCTCCACTCCGAAATCTTCCAATATACCATTTATCAAATCTGACATATGATCTGCAGTTTGGAACGAAATATTATGCTCAACTAGAAAACCTACCAACTTGATTTCAGTCACTAAAATAACTTTCTTTTTCGGCACTGCTCCTTTTGTAAAAAATGCAGACATGATATTACGCTGTTTGGATTTGCTTGGTATTGCAGATATGCCTTTTATATGATTTTTCTTACAAGCGTGTGTCTTTAAAACTCCATATTCTGAAACCAGATCGACGTCACACACAGTGCACTTGGCTTTGAATGGGCTTTTACCAGGCCCTAAGCAGTCCTTAAACAAATCAAATTTTTCCCAATCAGGACGATACTTCTGTGCCCGGTGTTTGTTCTTCTCTGATGCATATAGCTCTCTTCTTTGAGCTAATTTCTTTTTTGATGTACCTGGAGTTGGTCGCTCTCCTTCACTTTCATCACTCATTCTTGTTTCAACTAATTAAATTAACACAAAAAGAACTCAAAATGGGATACAGATCGAAACTGAACTGATAAGAAAAACAGGTTTTTGACAAGTCGCAGTTATTACCGCAAGAGAAAAATAATTAGTTTTGTAAAAATACAAACAAATAAAGTCTTTAGGTGATTGTATAAAAGGTCTTCATTTAAGTACATGATCTAGGAACGTATAAGATTGTTGAGGAATTCCCCGAACATAACTCATACTTGTCGATGGGCGCGTACTTTTCATTATGAATTATGAAATATTGCCAAGTAAGTATATGAAATGTTTCCAAATATTAAATTATCTTTAAAAGTCGTACATTTTCCGTACGATCTTGGTCTAGCGATCGTACACGAGTAAAAACGCCAAAAAATCGTAGGAGCACTATTTAAATCGTACATCTGGCAGCCCTGCATCACATATGCATAGTGGACATCGCATATGTATAGTAGTATTAGTATTTGCGCATACCGCCTACCTTAAAGCTGTACGTTGATTGTTCGTTTGTCCATGCAACACAGCTGGAGGCTGGAGGCTACTTTAACTTGTGCTTGTTCCTAGTATTTACAGAATGTACATCACTATTTTTAATAAAACTGTTTTTTTTTTGTGTACATACATTAAATTCTCGTAAATATATTGAGGAGGCCAAAGTTAATATATTTATTTATATTCTATATTATGGTTTGACTTACTTTACCTGCGCTTGAATAAAAAAATAAGCCGTTTCTAGCATGGTCGCACGCGGGCTCAAGACCGACTTTTTTTAAATTTACGCAATATGTTGAGTTTTAGACGCTTAATTTGTATGTACCTGTATTTATGTATAAATGTGGGTCATGTAATTTTGTAATTCAGTTTTCACCCACATACAAATGTATGAATGCAATATGTCAGATTAACCCTTCCAGTACCGCGCCCACTCTAACAAAAAACGGCGCGCGGCACTTGTTTCAACATTTATGTTTTTCACGACTGTTCGTTTATGTTATAAGAAGCTTGAGTTACAGTTCTTTAAAGCTGATAAGATTTTCGATAAGTAGAAACAATAACAATAACATTTGGATGTTTAATTAGTTTTGTACAGCTCTTTGTTTCTAAGGGATCTTGAAAAAGTGTATTTACTGCCAATAAATTTGGTTTTATCAATGAAAAAGCGTAAGTTTTTATTTTATTTTTATGTCTTCACAATCAATACAAAATAGTCTTCCTAAAATAAACCGAAATTATGCATATAACCGTGATAATAATTCTACTTTTTCACTCGCAAACATTTGCTAAAAATTCGACAATAGATAGTTTGCGCGCGCTTTGTAACCTCATTTTCAAAACCTTTTTGTGAAAATATTATAGCGTCTTCCTTATTTTTTCTTATACAATCATATATATATAATATTTATTAATAATATGTCTTTATGAATTTACATACGTGCAATAAACTATCTATAAAAGGCTAAATATCTCAGAAGGTATATCTTATTTGAAATCTTACCCGTTATAAATTGTTCGCGTAAAGGTGTTTTGTTTTTCCTTTTTTATCAATTGAAACACAAAAATTTACTGCTGTTGTAACTTAAGTCATTCCAAAAATTATCTAGTAAAGATCATTAACATTTCTTACCAGTTTTTAAAAGAAAATCCAACAAAAATCACAAACACAAAAAGAAAACAATTACGCAACTAACAGCACCAACAACGCGAAAGTGAATGCCTATTATTTTTTATTTCGTCTATGTAACCAAGTGAGTTTAATACTTAAGAATACTCTTTAGTTCGTTCAGAATCGAATGAAATAGTGTTCAATTGAAAATATACTGTATTTTTATATCAATTAACACGAAAATAAACAAAAGTCTGCTGCTAAGCATAGCCCTAAGGAATACCACAAAACACGATCCTAATCCACCTGCATCCATCGACCCCCTGTATCTCTTTGTGATCCTGTATTACCATGTCACGTATATGACCGGCCCATTGCCGCTTCAGCTTACTGATCCGTTGAGCTGTGTCAGCTACTCTGGTTCTACTACGGGTATCATTATACTTTTATTTTTATCTTTATCATTACGAATTCTATCACGCAGAAAACCTCCTAATCCTCTCCACAACTGTGGAGACATGGCAATAGTAAAAAATAAACGTAGTATCAAACTTGTTTACTTTAATGTAAAAATAGACTGCATTACAAAAACTAAAACCTCAGTGTTACTAAGAGTTATTGTTCTAGCAATTACTCTTATTTTAACATCATAATTAACAACTGAAAAGATTGCAGTGGACTTGTTGTTTTTTTTTTCAGTAATTTTTTCTCAGTAAATTTTTTAACTCAACAAATTTAAAAAACAATGTATATCTTCTAGTTAGAATGGCGGTCAACGTTGGTGGTCTGCTCAGGTTTTGATTCAAGTCGCGAATACAAGCGGTTAGAGTAATTTATAGTTAACCACAGTGCCCCCATTATGGGACGTCGTATCTTCGCTAATATAAGTTATGGGTACATTTGTCTGTAGTATGAATACGTAATTGAAAACAAAATACTATACTGTTGATAGTAAGTGCTAAGTGCTCAACTTGTGTGTCGATTTGTTTAATATTTATATTTAGATGTATATTTAGATGTGATTTAATGTATATTTAGATGGTAGGTAATGCTTTTTTATTAAATTTGCAAAAAACTTTGCTATTCACTGTCTAATGTTCTAAATTATAGTTTCGGATAGAAAATAACTTAAGTCAAAATTTTTAAATATCCCCCCAAAACAAAAAGAGCTGATGCTCTTCAAAAGGCTAAACAGATTTTCTTGAAACATAGCTAAGAACACTCTCGATTATGACATCTTTCAAACAAAAAAAACCTTAATCAAAATCGTTTCCTCCGTTCAGGAGCTATGATGCCACAGGCGAACATACAGATATACAGATACACATACACATAGATACACAGATACACGATACAAACATATAACACTCTGTTTTCGTGGGGGGTTATAAAAGCGTTCAATAATAAAATATAATAATAATAATAAGGTTAAAGTTAGAAAACTTAAACAACACGCACTGGCCAAGATTTGTGATGATACTTACGAGAAACGAGAATACTAGGTAATACCGTTACCGTTACAGACTATCCAAATTCCACAGATAAACATAGGCCACACCATAGATTGCCTCGTACGGGTTGGCAACCGCAGGTTTTTTTTATAGGCTAAGGATGGCAAACGATCACACAGCCCATCTGATGGTAAGTGGTTGCTATAGTCCATAGATATCTACATCTATCTTCGATTACGAATCAAAATGCAGATGCGTTGTCACCCGTGAGGACTAAGATGGAATGCCTCGTTTCCAGTAAAAAGAGTCTCCGCTTCTCTACACTCACCATACGAAACACAGCAGCGTTAAGCCGCTATTCACGCTGGTATTCTATGAGAGCGTGGTCCTTCCCCGGACGAGCCGACCCATTCGTGTCACAACCATAATACAGCTGTAGCATGGCTCTACCACGTATGTTTTTGTATATTTTTTCACGTATGTATTTTTGTCACGTATGTTTTTGTACCACGTATATTTTTATTTTTTAGTTGTTATTAGGAAATTCTGCTGGCCATCCCGTGGTTTGTTTCCCTCACAGGACGATGGGTTAGTGGATATTCTTACACCGCCACTACTACGCCACGATACTAGGTCATAGTCATGAAATTTATTTTCTATTGTCAACAGTTTTAACCCCTAAGGTACCGTTGACATGAATTCATGTCCGCATTACGTGCTGCTATTTTCGTGTTAATTGATATAAAAATACAGGACTGTGATGATAATGAGAATGATACATGTCAGTACAATGTAATACTATTTATTTGTTACGGAATAGTTATATTCTTCATATTACCTATAATATAGTATTTTACAGAAAAATGTTATAGGGTAAATAGTACTAATGTTAGCTGGAACTGCTCCAATGATTGGCACTTTGCTATTTTAATATGAATATTAGGAATGTATTCTTTTTTCTATATCATAGAAACACAGATATTGTGCTAGTGTATATAATTTCTTAACTAACAACCCATATTTATATTTATACCATCAACTATCTTCTTATAACGGCTGTTTTAAAAATGTGTGTGGACAAGTCCGTTAAAATTTAATAAAAAGTTAAGGTTTTGTGGCTAGATTTTGAGACAAAAAAGTGATTTTTAGGTAAGTTTATTTGCAAGTTTCTATTTATTTTTATCAATTTACGTCATTAAACATATTTTATTGTTGAGAAAAAGAAGCGTGGGCTTTTTTTAATTGTGCCAATGACTATACTTTAATTTGTTTGATAACATAATGATTGGCATATATGTCAATCACTATACTTTCTTTCTTTTGTCCAAAATCTATTCTTGACACTGTCAAAGACTGTATCCTTTGAGTAGTGCCAATGATTATGACTTACATTTTTCATATTTGAGATTGATGAAGAATACCGATAGGTAAGAGCGGGCGCTTTGGAAGCTATGCAAATGGTATGGAAAAATAACTGCCGCACAAACATTTAACATTCCACGCACGAATTTACAGTTCCCATAATGATTTCTTATATTTACGCGAACACTACACATTGAATAAAACTACTTTTACGGATTTTATCGCGTTTAATTAACTTATTTTATATTCCAGACGTGGTCACGGGGGACTGAGGTGATTGATGTCCCAATGTCAGAGTTAACCCGGAGTACCTTCAGCTTTTTTAATTAATACTCGTAATTTTGGTCCGATCTACGCAGAATGAACTAACTGTGTCTTGAAGTCTTGCTGTGGTATGCTTAGGTTTAGTTTTAATTTTATGAATTTCAGGATCCTAAGCAGGTAGTAGTATCCAGCCTCCCTCTCTATAGAAATTAGGATGTTTTTTTAATTTCAATAGCCTCACGTATCATCCTTGGCAGGAATCGATGTTCTTTCCCGAGAATTTGTGGTTTACAAAATCTAATGTAATGGCGGGGGCCGTCTAGGATATGATCACAAACTGCAGACTGCCCGGAACGTTGGTGATTCACGTCAGCTATGTTTTCTTTTACGCGGGTTTTTATTGATCGTTTTGTTTGCCCTATATATGGGAGACCACACTCACAATCAAGCTTGTACACTCCTGCATCTTGTAGAGGAATATTGCACTTGACGGATGGTAAGAACTGACTAATCTTCTTCGTCGGCTTAAAGAATGTTCTAATAGAAGCTCGCTTCAAGATGTAGCCAATCTTGTCTGTGACACCTCTGGCATATGGTAGTACAGCAGCCACACGCTCGATTCCCGCTAAATAAGTAAAGTCCAAAACACTAAAAAGCTGAAAATCTGACCTGTTCCTGACACAGTTTTCGATGTCATAAAAAAATAAATGATGTGGGGTTTTTGAATAAAAACTTCACACCAAACCGTTTTATAGAGGGAAAATATAACGTCTATGACGTGGATCATGCCTAATCGAAGTCGTGCATCACTGTACTTTGGAGTAGACGGTAAGACCTATGACTGTTTTCCCCCTATAGAAAATGCGATCAGACTTTCAAAAGTTAGTGCCTAGAGAGAGGGGTATTTAATATCTTAAATACGTTATTTACTTATCAGAAAATAGGTGAATAAAGGCAGGACTTTTTATCTATTACGAATAAAACGTTTTTCATTAGTCCTACGATAAAGATTGTCATTCTTCAGTAATTATTTTTGTAGATGATCATAAGAGCAACACCTATCTTGAGCTAGCGCAACTTTGCGCAAGTCTCGGTATAATAATCATAGCCCTTAACCTGAATGCAACGCGATTATTGCTACCAGCTGATATCACTGCATTTTGGCCCATTAAAGTTATGTGGTGTAAAAGCTGTCTTCGAATGGCGAACGAACAATTTGACAAAAGAGTTACTAAAACAGATGTGTGCCTACATTGACAACACTTTTACCGAATCGAAATAGATCCACCTTATGAAATGGTTTTGAGACATGTAGGTTGTGTCCATTTAGTCCAGACAAAGTGGATTACACGTAGTGTCTGATGCCCTCGAAATCACAGTAAGCCATTTTAGATGATCACCGTTCCGTGCATTACCAAAAATTTAAAAAATAATAACTAATAACGACTGAATCGGAAATACCTGTTTAAAATTTGCCTTGTATCCTTTCACTTAGTAATGATTTATCGGCACCAGAGCTTATACAAGCTGCAGAGATTATTGTTGAGTATCAGAAAGAAAAAATAACCATTATGTTTTCATCGACTAGTCAACAAATTTAGCATTTGTTGGAGGTGAATGGGTGATCGTGGATGTCGAAGCAAACAAAAATCTTTTAGAAAGCCCTAAAAATATTTATAGACTTTTTGCCATTGCCAATTTTTTTGCCAATACCTATCTAAAAGCAAAAAGCTGGTAAACAACACCGTTATTTTGTGCTACAAATAAAGATTCGGAAGCAACGAGCTAGAAAAACAATGAAAAAATTGGGCACAAACGGAAAAAAGCGGAATTAAAATATTCAGTCAAATATATAAACAAACTGACAAACAAAACAAGACGAACAAAGCCAAAAACTCTGACGTTATAGGAGGGGGCGTTTTTAAGTTAGCGGAATGGGTAGGTAGGTAATGAGTAAGGACGTCGCTGAATTTCGTGCTAATTGAGCAACTCATTTTTAGTATAAATACCGGGTTTTATTGTAATTAGATCATTAGCCTTTGAGTTATCGTCAACCAAATAAGTCAATCGGGAAGAAATTGTGTAATATGGAGAAAATCGAGTTCTTTGCCGTTATAAAGTTCCTCACCAAGCGCGAAAAATCAGTTCAGACTATACTGGAAGAGATGCCATCCGTTTACGGAGACTTGTCCGAGTAAAACTATGGTTTACAAGTGGCATACCCTTTTTAAACAAGGCAGAGAGTCACTTGAAGACGACCCACAGCCAGGAAGGCTGATCGAGGTGACCACTTCGGAAATTATTCAAAAAGTCGAAAAATTAATATTAGAAGATGCCCGCCTAAAGAAAAAACAACTCGCAGATATGGTTGGAGTATCAGATACAACCATTTTCAAAATTCTTCATGACCATCTTGGCATGGCTAGTCAGCGCAAGATGGGTGCCTACAATGCGCACGCCGCGCCGCCTCAAAAGCAACAGCGCGTGGGTGTTCTCGTGCATTTTGGACCTCTGTATGAAAGACAAAGATGGAGTGTTGGCTCGAACTGTTACTGGAGACGAAACTTGGGTTCACCATTATGAACCTGAGTCCAAACAGGACTATACAGTGGCACAAAAAAGGCCCACCACCATCCAAGAAATTTAAGGTGGCACAATCGGCTGGGAGAATCATGGCGACAGTCTTTGGGGCTCAGAAGGAATCCTATTGATTAATTATAAAGATAAAGGTGTCCCCATTACCTGAAATTACTACGCTTCAATCCTAGAACAATTGAAGGAAGCCATAAAGGAGAAAAGAAGGGGAAAATTGACCAAAGGAATCCTTCTTCTGCACGACAACGCGCCTGTTCACAAGTGCCATGTTGCGATGGCTGCCCTGCAGAAGATGGGCTTCGAAATTTTGCTACACTCACCCTATAGTCCTGACCTGGCCCCCAGTGATTATTATCTATTTCCAAACTTAAAAAAAGAACTTCGTGGGAAAATGTTTTTAAGTAATGAAGAAGTGAAGGAAACAGTTTCGGCGTATTTTTTAGACAAAGACAAATCATTTTTGAGGGTATACATAAGTTAATTGAAAGATCCGAAAAATGTATTAGGGTGGCAGCTAAATATGTTGAAAAGGAAAAATAAATTTGGATTTTTATTTCCACTCCTTACCCCCATTTTACGAATTTAAAAACGCACCCTCGTAATACTCTAAATAGTTTAATCTAACCAGTAAATATCACAAATTCAGAAAAAGTTGAAAGAATTACTGAAGCAGAAAAATTCAAAGTGACTTTATGTAACCATCCAACTACAAAACAGGACGAACTGAGACTAGCTTTTATATACAAAATATCCAGAGAAAATTTTACTAAAACTGAAGAATTTATAGAGAAAATGGATTATCAACACATAATGGAACAGGAAAAACCAAAATAAAGGTCTTTTTCCACAAACTATCAAGAAGACACGAAAGGTTTTACTAAAAAAGGCACATCAAAAAATGTATCCGAAGAAAGAAGGATACATAGTAGACCAACGATATCGCTTTCAGATGAAAATCTAAGAAAAATATTTGAAGATAATTTGATAAAAATAAGTGTTATAACAATAAGAAGGAGCTTAGAAAGATCTGGATATAACTTTTTGAGACTTCCAATGGTGCCAATGATTATACTTAGTTTACAGTGCCATTCACAATGCTAAATTGCCAATGATTGTAACATTCTCTATAAAAAAGTTTAATTAGATTTTTAACTTAATTAAACATTTCTTTTTATACTTAATGCGTCATTTTATTTATGGCTATGTAAACTAAAATCCAACAAAACAATCAAATATATAACAATATTTGTTTATTTACGAGAATTAACCAGTTGCAAGTAGAAGGCAGCTTAAAGTGCCAATCATTATACTGTTTACCCTATTAATAAAAGTAAAATAATAGCCAAATGCAGAGAGAGCAAATAGGTCTCTTATTATCTACCTAATAAAACGAATATAATAATAAACGATATATAATAATGCTGGCCGTATGAGGAAGCTCAAGGTCGCTCAGCGAGCTATGGAGAGAGCTATGCTCGGGGTATCTCTGCGTGATATACTTAGAAATGAGGATATCCGCAGTAGAACCAGAGTAACCGACATAGCCCAACGGATTAGTAAGCTGAAGTGGCAGTGGGCCGGTCATATAACTCGAAGAACCGATAACCGATGGGGAAGAAAGGTTCTCGAGTGGCAGCCTCGTACCGGTAGGTGAAGTGTAGGGTGACCCCCCACTAGATGGAGTGACGACCTGGTGAGACATGCAGGAAGTCGATGGATGCAGGTGGCGCAGGACCGTCCTTTGTGGCATTCCTTGGGGGAGGCCTATGTTCAGCAGTGGACTTATGAAAGGCTGTAATGATGATGATGATGATGATATATGTATAATAATATACGCCCTGTCATTTGAGTTGGTAGCTTGGCATCTATATTCCTAAATATGAATCAAAACTTTCGCGGATGACGCGAAAGTTTTGATTCATGTTTACAATTTTCGAGGATGTTTAAGATAAATAACTTTTAAAGGTAAATATGTTTTAAAGCTGTTTACATTTACGTTTCCTCCGTTTTAATTCTCACATCAGGGTAACATAATACCTATAATAATGTTAGTGTAGCGTTGTTTAAAAACGCGTGTTGATAGTCACTTACAACTCACACACACACACGCATGCCCACACGCGCGCACGCACGCACTCACGCTCGCAGCACGCACATGAATTATGTGATGTCGCTAGTTCCCTTTTTATTTTATTAAAAAATATTTAGCAAATATCTCTTATTAGACAAAGAAAAATGAAAATGGTTATTCATGCCTTAATAACATGCTATTAAGACATGCATAAACTTGATTTACGGAGAACGCGGTCAGTGCAAAGTGCAAACTGCAAACTGCAAATTAATCTCGTTTTCAATCAAGTAATTTATTTTATTATTATATATTTTTGCATTCATCAACTTTACTGTTTAAACCTAAACAAAAAGGATTACAAATATTAAACACACACACACACACAAACACACACACAGCAGCGTTAAGCTGCTATTTTTCGCTGATATTCTGTGAGAGCGTGGTCCTTCCCCGGACGAGCCGACCCATTCGTGCTACAACCATAATATAGCTTAGTTTATTAGCTAATAGTTGATTCTTTCTTCATGGAAATTATTTTATTTGATAATTTTCAATTAAAAGTTTAAGTTTTACATTTTTGTGTGGACGAAGGAATACATATAATAAGTTCAAGGTAACCACTATAATTCTGTCCAAAATGTAACTGTATTAATATCTTCATCCCATTTTTCCGTTCTTAGGAGTGGAGTTTATTCTTTAAATTTTTTGAAACCACCGCTATTTAATAAAAAAATATTTTAATAGGTTCAGCAGTTTCCGAGAAATCGTTGAACATAAATAAAAAATACCCATCGAATATGTTCTGTCTCCTCGTTTTTTGATCTCACTTAAAATTAAGCATAAAGATATAAATTTTTATAAGTATACAGGCTGTTTTTGCAATAACCGGCCAAATTTGCAGAGAAGGTTCAGAATAAGTAGGTAATGTAGGCAAATGGTGAAGAAAAATCTCATACATTCTGTCCTTTTTAGGGTTTTGTATATCCGAAGGGGGAACGGGAGGGGGACGGGACCCTATTACTAAGGCTCCGCTGTCCGTCCATCCATCCGTCCGTCCATCCGTCCGTCCATCCGTCCGTCCATCCGTCCGTCCATCCGTCCGTCCATCCGTCCGTCCATCAGTCCGTCCTTCCGTCCGTCCGTCCCTCTGTCTGTCTGCAGACAGATCTCACGATCAGGATCAATAGGTGGACAGTTGAAAGAAAGAATGTGTATTTCTGTTGCCGCTATAACAACAAATAATATAAAAAATTAAAAATAAATTAAAAATTATAGGAGGCTCCCATACAAGAAATGTGTATTATGATGGTACGGAACCCTCCATGCGAGTCCGATTCGCACTTGGTCGGTTTTTATCTTTTAAAATTCAAAATGCGTAGAAATGCATTATTTTAACTGATTGTCATTCATAAATATCTAACACCTACTATTTTACTACGCACGCACACATTCGTAAGGGTTGATCGGTCGGCAAAAAACGTGAATTTAATCGCACACAGAGGAGTGCACGTACGCGTAGTTTTTGCCCATAAATCACATTCAATTGGAATAATTTAAATAAAAGTAAAAGCCTTATTTACTCGTATTTTCGAAAACTGCAATTACGGTATATCATTATTTATATATTTCAACTTAAGTTTAAAATTTGGCTATTTTTTGAAAAATAACTCTGTATGCCTTTATAAATATACATTTAAAATATAAACATAAACATAAAACAAATCACAGGTCGACAATAACCTAGCCAAGCTCCATAGCATATAGGATGTATGATTTATAGCAATGTACGACGTTCATGGAACTACTGCCGCAGCTTGGCGCCCGTTCAGATTTGTCCTTTGTACCGGACTAGGTTCCCTTTTCACATTTGTTTTTGGCGGGATGTCATTAATTTTATATAAAGTTATCATTATCTAAAAAAAATAAAATACATGACATCAAAGTTTTTTCTTCCGCTTACGTTTCACTGTTTTCCATTTTTAATTTAAACTATAAATGGTATTTAAATATCGTAGGTTAGTGGCATTTCAAGTAAATTACTAACCGAACCGAGTGAAGAAGTGGCCTAAGTTTTTGATGAGTGATAAACATGGCACTTTTGAGACATTAATAACTCAAGACGAAATATATATATATATATTGGTATGTAAAAATTACAAGTGTGTAGTATGTTTAATTGTTTTTTTAAGTTATGGGTGTTCGAAAGTGGCTCGAAATAGTTCGTGTAAATATACACACTGCTAGTGCGTCGCCTTGTTCTTTTCCGAATTTAGCTGACTCTACCGTGTCTAGTTTGGGGGCAGTTCTTATGTTTTCGGACAAAGATTTCCCGAAAAGTGTGGCCTTAATCACTTGTAAAAGAAGTGAAAACAATTTACAAATAAAATTGGTGAAGTGTTTTGGAATTCTCAACACGTAATTGTATGAGGGACGAAGATCCTTGTCATAAGCAGAAGAAAGATACTGAAATTTATCTTACATAATTAATGTAAGGACTGAGTGGATCGTTCAAAATGCTAAAGAGATCAAGCAAAATTCTGAAAAAATGCCTTTGAATTACAGTAAGCCCACGAATTTATTCCTGCTCAAAACAAAACAGAGCCTCCACCATAAGTTGTGATTTCTTCAAAACATGCCCCAGCAAAGCGTTCTTCTCGTTTTCGTAGCACGCCAACGTCGGTCGTCACAGTCTTCGTACAGAGACATCCTGGCGTCATTGAAGAACAATACACAGGGTAGAACAATACATATTGTTCCCAGTCTTCTTGAGTCCGTGAAACACAATTTCGAGCGAAGCTAAGCCTGGGAATGATCACGGAGTAATTTAGGCTGGGCGGATGACAAAAAAATATTGGCTTCGAGAAGCCTCCTTCTGACCGTCTATAGCCTAATTTTCACTTTCCTCTAGAACCAGGCCTTCTCTTCATTGAACGACTCACATTTAGTCTCCGGAGCAACGAATCATTGGCTGCAACCCTCCTTAAGCAGCACAATAATTTTGCTGGCTTTTATTACTTTATTCTACCATTTTTGAGACCGCTAAACAGCAATAACAATATTGAATAAAACTTTTATCGCGTTTAATTTACTATTTTAATTATCGACGTTTCGGGTGCTTTACAGCAACCCATGACCACGGGGTGGGGGATGGGGGGGGGGGTTTCGTATTGTGTTCTTTCAGGCAGAAAAAAAAGGCCCGTTTTTTTTTGCAAATGTGTGTAGTTGAAAGATTTACCCACACACTAATATAGGCAATCGAGTTGAGAGCAAAGTAAATACCTTTCAAATTTGTGTTTGGGATTTTCCGTCATCATTCGGTTGGCTTGGCAGAGCCTCGTCCGTCTCGGCAGGGTGCAGATGCATGCATCATGCAGGTGCATTGGGCATTAGGACGAAAATTTGTTTCGTGTTCTAGAATGAGACAATATTATTTTCACACTTTATTAAATTTTATTTTTTAAATTTTATCTGAATACCTTTCGAATTTGTGTTTGGGGTTTTCCGTCATCATTCGGTTGGCTTGGGAGAGCCTTGTCCGTCTCGTCAGAGTGCAGATGGTGGAGATGCATGCAGCATGCAGATGCATTTGGCATTTGTAGGATGTTTTTTGTGTGTTCTAGAATGAGACAATATTATTTTAACACTTTATTAAATATTATTTTTTAAATTTTATCTATACTGTCTATTTTTACCCTTTAGTATTTTCTCATATGTAATTTGTTGTTCTTGTTGTATTTTATTAAACCAGTGTTCATTACTGTACTGAACAAAGGTATGTTTGTTTCTTCTTGTTTTGGAATACAATGGGCTGCGTGGAGCATGAACTCCACAAACCGTTCCTATTTAATACTAATAGTGCCTTAAGTATGTACCTAGTACTATATTAGTAGTATAGTTGCAGCACGATTGGGTCGGCTCAACCGGGGAAGGACCACGCTCTCACAGAATACCAGCGTAAAATGGCTACTTGAAACTGCTGTGTTTCGTATGGTGAGTGTAGAGAACCGGAGACCCATTTAACCGGAAAAGAGGCATTCCATCTTAGTCCTTACGGGTGACATCTGCATTTTGATACTGTATTGAGGATAAATGTAGATGTCTATGGGTTACAACAACCACTTACCATCAGGTGGACTGTGTGCCCGTTTGTCACCCTATCCTATAAAAAATAGAAAAATAAATCCTTCACGGCTTAAAGCTTACTGAATAAATTTGATGTAGTTAAATAATATTAATACTGTATGTACCAAAGAAGTTTCACCAGCCACACACTGTTTTAATCGTCTGCAATAGACATGAAGGCCATTAATGATGATTTGTGTACTCAGATTTTTGTTGATAAGCTCTTTGTTCTCATAAACGAGTAGAATATCTTTTATCAAAAAAAAAATCATATTTTATCAACGAACTTTTCAAGATTCACGTAATAGATAACTGAAACGTGCATGTCTACGCACTAGTATTTTTCTACCGATTTCAAAAACGAGAGGGTACTAAATTCGACTGTATGTTTTTTATGTGTATTACCTCATAACTTTTTAGTGAGTGAACCGATTTAGATGATTCTATTTTTACTTGAAAACTGGTGCTTCACATGTGATCCCATATAAATTTGATCAAGGTCTGACCAATAGTTTTTGTTTATGTAATTCTTAATAATTTATATTGTAATCTGTTGTACAAAATTTATAATTTTAAATTATTGTCCGTCAGATTGATATCAATCACGAGAAAGAAAGGTCGTAGGACTGCACTTCAGAAGTGGAAACTTCTTAGCTTCACAAACTTGAAAACATTATTTTTGGATTGTTAAGAAATATCTTTAGGAAGTACATATTTTTTTTAGAAATAATTTTTATCAACGTATTAATATAGTAATATGATTTTCATTTATTGCGCTATTTTACAGAAAAAAATATTATTATCTATATAATACAAACAAATTTAAAAATACAACTCAATTTTATAACATTTAATCAATTGGATTTTCAACATTATTTTGACGTTTCTGTGACGGTCACGCGAGTTTAGTACTTTTCCCCATTCCCAAAGTGCCCAACGTGCCTAAAGAAGTTTTCACTCCAAAGAATTGTTTGTTTTGCTCAATTTTATGGCCTCTTTGGTTTGAGTTGTATGGAAAAGCTTTATAATTGACGTTATGCGTGTGTATTCGAATCACGGCAGCCACATAGCGTGTCCGCGTCCTTGACTGTGTAAGAACATGGAGCTTATCTTGACGCTCGCTCGCTTAGGAGACGGTTCATTTAAGTGCTGGCCGTCGCCCGCGTGCCCGCGGTCGCCCATCTACATACCACCGCAACGTCGCGCACGCGCTCTATGTTTACTTTACTCCACACTCGGACGTCCGCACTCCGACTGCACTTGTGTTTCTACAAATAAAATTTGAAGCCTGATTTAAAGTTGTGACGATGTGGTTAAGTGTAATTTTTGTAATCCTAGTGCTTTTGCTACTTGTTTTACTAACGATATTTCATTACACGACCGATGGAAGAAAATACTGGCTCCACAGAAAAGTTCCTTATAGAGAACCGTGCCCGATTTTCGGTAACTTTGGTGCAACACTGACTATGAGGCAGAGTTATACAAATATGCTTCAGTTCTTTTATGATTCGTTTCGGGATGAGAAATATGTAGGTATTTTTCAAGCGAGGAGACCAACATTGTTGGTAATCGATTTGGACATCGTTAAGAATATATTTATAAAAGACTTTGCTTGCTTTAGCGATCGAATATCAGTCTCAACTGACACACGCAGGGAGCCCTTACTCCGGAATCTGGCAAATATGAGTGGAGCTGAGTGGAAAGCTATGAGACACATAGTAACACCGACCTTCTCTTCTGCTAAAATGAAAGCAATGTTTTGTCTTATTGCAGACTGTACAAATGCTCTGAAAATAGCCCTTTCTCAGGAATCACTAGACGAGGTCGATGTCCCGAAATTAATGTCTCGATTTACAACAGACGTTATTGGTAGTTGTGCTTTTGGTGTAGATCCTGGGTCTTTAAAAAACCCCGATTCACCTTTTTTAGCAATGTCGCAAAAAATGTTTAAAGCTGATCGAACAACGGTATTAAAACGATACTGTCGGACCTTTTTCCCAAGGCTTTTTAAATTTTTGAATCTCAGAACTTATTCTTGGGAGGTGGAAACATTTTTCACTAATATAATCAATCAAGTTATCGAAGAGCGACGAACTACGACAGTACAAAGAAACGACTTCATTCAACTAATGTTGAATGTGCAGAAAAGTGAGACTGAATTTCCTATGACTGATGAATTAATAACGTCTAATTCTTTTATATTTATGCTAGCTGGCTTGGAGACGTCAGCGACTACATTATCTTTTTGCTTGTACGAGTTGGCCAAAGACCCAGATTTACAAACTAAAGTGAGGCAAGAAGTATTGGATTGTATGGAACGGCACGGTGGGTTAAACTACGACGCAGTGTGTGCAATGCGTTTGGTGGTTCAAACGGCTTTGGAGACATTACGGCTCCATCCCCCCACTCCGCTTACAACCCGTCTATGCACTTTGCCTTGCACTTTATCAAGCACTGACCTAAAAGTGAAAGTAAAAGATGCAGTACTAATACCGTTACATTGTATACAGAAAGATCCAAGGTACTTTGCAAATCCTGATAAATTCGATCCAGATCGTTTTAAAGATGAGTCTAATCCACCAGGATTTTTGGCTTTTGGAGAAGGACCGAGGAGTTGTCCAGGTACGTCATGTTATGAAAATTTTCTTAATAATAAAGTTGATAATTTTTCTATGTAGTGATTTGGCCGTGATTTTTATCTATGCCCAATAAATTAGGATAATCAGCAACACAGCAAAAAAGCTTAGCAAAAACATTAACTGGTGGTTTAGTAATACAATCTTGGTAATCAAATAACTTTAGTAACTCAGGGGTTAAGCTAAATTTTACGTCGTGAGGAAATTTGCATGTTTGAGGAATGCAATATTTTGAGAACATGTGAAGTTCGCCAAAACACACAGAAGTAGCGCAGCGCACTTATTGCCCAATAACTCTCTTGGAAATTATAGGAGGTCTGTGCCCAGCAGTGGGAAGTATTCATGCTGTAATTTTATACAATAACTGATTGTTTGCAAAACAAAGTCAATGAATGCACATAAACATACACATTCAAAGACAAAGCATGATTCCATGTTATTAAAACAATACGTAGGTAAATGACGAGCAGTAAGTTTTTATTCCGAAAGATTATAAACCGGTAACAATAGCCATATAAATTACTTTAGTAATATTACTATTGGATGTGTTTATATTAAACCGTGTATAAACATACAATATTATTCTGATAATTAATGAAAAATAATTTAAACTATGATAATTACCTGAATGATATTAAAACGTGTTGTTGAATTATGTTTTCGACAGATATTTTATTTATTAATTTGAATGACATATTAAGCTGCGAGAGTATGTATGTATGTTAAGTGTTAGGTTTACGAGGTTTAGGTTCAGTGTTAGAGTTACGAGGGCCGACACAATTGCAAAAATATTATCCTTGCACAGATTGTAACCTGCCTTCCTAAATGATTTGATTTTGATCGCCATGTATTCAACTAATGGAGTTCTTTATACTTTATCATTACAGCATCTGTACGTAGTACATGGGTTTTTTTAGCGCTGGTATTAACATATTCAGTGTCAAATTTTCAAACACAATATAACCATTTTGTCAATAATAATTATTATTAGCTAATGCGTAAATCATATAAAAGTAAATAAATAACATTAATATTATATATATTGTTTAGGTGCACGTTTCGCGCAGTTGGTTGTGGCGGCGGGTCTAGCTGCTGTGCTCAGTGGATATTTAGTAGAGCCTTGTTCTAAAACCACACCACGCATTCAATATGATCCACGAAGTGTTATGCTTAAAAACAAAGGCGGGATTTGGTTGAAATTTAAAGCATTGTGAACAAAATAAAAGTAAACAAGTAAACTCTTCGAAATATGGGCGATCGTGATGGAATAGCTTTCTCCGTATGGAGTAATTGTGATTTCTCAACTAACTGTACGGAATTCATATCTTCTAAGACTGCAAGAATGTGAATTACGTTGAAGAACTATGCGAATAACTATGTATGCGAGTTTAATGATATTCTGAACGCAGGATTCGTTTGAAATATAAAATATTTATATTGTTTTGTAACTTTTATGCAGTACGTTTATAAATAACCTACATCCGGTTCTTTTATAAGTGAGCTCTTTGAGATAAGATTACTAATGACATAAAAATGAATCTAGTTATAATTTTTACTTGTTTTCTGTTTATTGTTACGTGATATATGTCTGTAGTCATCAGTATTATAATATAATTATCTGTTATTATTCGATGGCTCTATTATAGATAGACGTATTTGTTTTTTTTTGTTTTAAAATATTTTTTTTATTTTAAATATCTGTATATTTTAAATGTTTAACATTGGTTGCATTTCTGTAAATGTAAAATACACAAGAATCTGACATTGTTTTGTTTTATTTTTTAATTAGTGTTTCTGTACTGCGCTAATCATCTATCCATCCATAATATATTTGATAATAATAAACTTAACAACACATCATTTTGATCTTATTATCTGCTTGTCCAATAGTTATAACATTAAATGTAAATCACTGTTACATTACAAAGGCGAACGGCAGGCTTGTACGGGAATTTCGTTCAGCTAATAAAATTTCGTGTTTTGGGATATTTTTTTGTTTTAAATGGTAGTTAGTAGGATAGACAAGCCCTTTTTAAATTCTTAAATTTTTAAAACTTGGGACGTAAAAGTTATAACCAGTTTTATTTTTTAAGGTTATTTACTAGTGTACCAATGTAGGTGCAACATTGTTTTGTTGATAAAGTAAATGTTCTAGATTGCTTGTCGCTATCTTTGTAGTGTTTTACTTGCCATTAAGTAGGTAGATTGAGATGAGAATCATACCTACTCAGTGGGGTGCATTAAGAGATACCTATATCCAAGTGATTATATTCTCTTTGCCTATATCCAGCAACGGATTGCAACAGTTTGATAATGATGAAGTTCTGATGGGGTTTCGAGTGTAGGTAAATAAAACAATAGGTAGGTACTTTGTTTTTGTAATTGTAATCTCAACCCATAATCCAAAACAACAGCTAAGAACTGAAGTGAAGTGAAAGACAGATTTTCTTTACTTGTTAATAAATAATTACCATATGAACAAAAAAATATTGATGACGAAAATCATTCCTATCATTAAATCGTTGACCATTATGATTTTATGAGTGTATAAGTCTTATTTCTATTTCTAAATAATTAATTATCATTTCGATATTTGTGTTATTTTACATAGTATGTCAACTTCTAAAAACATAACTGCGTTTAGTCTCAGACAAAATAAAAAGTTGTCTGAGCGTTTAAGTTTCTAAAAATACGAGGGCGGCACTGCAAATTTCGGGAATCAAGGAAGTGACACAACATTACTATTTAAAAATGTATTTATTGCTTTTCGAAGTATTCTCCGCGAAATTCGACACATTTTTCCATACGATAGAACCAACCATTGAAGCAACCATTCCATTCGGAAGTTGGGGTCTCCAAAATGGCCGTTTTGTAGGCGTCCTCAGCTTCTTCAGGTGATGAAAATCTCTGTCCACGCAATTTATTCTTAATTTTAGGGAAAGTATAGAAATCATTAGGGCTTAGGTCGGGGCTGTACGGCGGATGGTCTAATAATTCTATGTTTTCTTGCTCTAAAAACTCTTCTGTTCTGTGTGCGGTGTGAGAACTCGCATTGTCGTGATGGAGGATGATGCGGCGGTTACAGTTCTCTTTACGGAGTTCAGAAACGACCTGTGGCAAACAAATGCTAGCATACCATTCTGCATTAACCGTTCTTTGTCCCTCAAGAGGAATAGTCGTAACATGGCCGGTTTTGGAGACAAACGTGGCCACCATTTTTTTTTTCAACACTCCGTGAACGAACAATTTTTGTTGGCTTTAACTCATTTTCGAACACCCAAACTCGCGACTGGTTTTTTGTTTCGGATTCGTACGCGTATATCCAGGATTCGTCACCTGATACGATGTTGTATCCAGCATTTGAGGATCCTGCGTGGAATCTTTCAAGAGTTCTGACGCACCAAGTAACGCGAGCCGCTTTTTGTTCTTCACAGAGCAAATGCGGTATCCATCGGGAAAACAACTTTTTTACACCTAATTGTTCATGCAAGATTATTTGTATTTGACTCATGCCAATGTCTAAAGTTGCCTGAATTTCGCTGTATGTCACATGTCGATCTTCCTCAATCAGCTTACGCACAGCATCAACGTTTTCTTGGGTGACTGCAGTTTCTGGACGACCTTGACGGGGATCATCACTGAGCTTGACACGTCCACGTTGAAATTCAGCAAACCAGCGATAAATTGTGGTTTTGGATGGGGCTTCATCACCAAATGCAGAAATCATCCGGTCAACACACTGTTTTTGTGTTAAACCACTTCGAAAGTCATAATAAATCATCGCTCTTGAATTTTCTCGAGTCAATTCCATTTTCTCAACGACTAAACAAGTTTGACAAAACCTTGTGACAAGACCGAGAATCCTTTTTTAACCCTTGATTGGACTGAAGGAAAATGTTTCCCACATTAATTATTTAGGTTTAATTCGAGCTGAGTGCAACCTATTCCCACAATATGTCAAACCCACACTGACAGTAATATTGTCTATGTTGGGGAATGTATGTGCGTCAATCTGAACGTACTATTTTACTGTCAATGTCAAATTCATTTTATTACTTTGAAGTTACTCAGTGAATGTTCCTGATTTGGTGTGAGTTTCTCAGAAAAATAATTACAATGCCCAAAAAAATCCGGTAAGTAGACAGAAACGTTTTTATTTTGTAGATTTGTTGTTTCTTTGTCCGATGTACTAATTTTTGACGTGCATAATGAGTTTTATATGTACTAAAATTCTTTTACAGATACGTGGGAAATATATGCCTACAGCCCGATTGTCGACCTACTTATTTTCATGTGTTCAAAATATATTTTATTTTAGACTATTTTAGTGCGTTGATTGAATGTTTTTACCACCCTAAAATCTTTCAATTGTCATTTATACATTTATTTCTTTGATTACAGCGTCCTAAGAAACGGAAGATCTTTTCTGCGCTAAGCGAGAAAGACTGATGAGACTAAAACAGGATTTCTATACCAGTTTCTATACTGGAAAAATAGGTACAGCCAGTGAAGAAAATCTTGGATTTAGAGTTGTTCTAGACTTGTCTGAAAATGTACCTACAAACACCTTACTGGCATTTGATATTTTTTTACGAGTTTAGGAGTACTTGCAGCACTGCTACATAGACAAATGTATGCTGTGGGAACAATTTGAAGTAACCGAAAAGTCTACCAGAAGTTTGTAGCAAAAGTTTGAAAGAAACACGTCTCAATACAGGCGAGTTTTGTTTTTAGCAGGCCTATATCTATAATAAAGTGGAAAGATACCAAAGATGTCTTTGTAGCTACCACAGCTTACTGCCCTAGAGAAGTTACAGTAATAAAAAGAAAACAGAAAGATGGTTTGAAAAAAGAAATGTTCTGTCCGCTGGCAATAAATAAGTATACAGAAAATATGGGGGGTGTGGATCTATTCGATCATTATAGGTCATCATATCCCTTTAGGGAGGAAATAGAAAAAATTGGCATAAATTGAAGGTCACTCCAGCAGAAAGAACACGCATAGAACTTTCAGACTGCGATGAGGTCGAGCAATGACCTACACTTTTTCTAGCAGAACAAGAAGGCAACCAGTTTTCAAATGCAAAAAATGTGGTGCACTTCGTGTGCCTGATGAGCTTCGGTTTTCAAATGTAGGGATTCATATGCAAAGACTGAATAAATTTAGGCGATGCCCGTTTTGCAGCACTCATGCTAAAGAAGTACGTTCAAAATATGTTTGCAGCACATGCCATTATGTGTAGTTCCGTGCTTTGAAAGGTTTATTGTAATACTGAAAATTCTCCAGCACACGGGTCCTATGAAGGCTGAAGGAACATACTTCCCACACACTTTTTTTATTATTTAGAAATAAAAATCTCAAAAAAATTAACAGTGGTCTTCTTTATTTTCCTATCTACATTACCGAAATAACTGTATTTATTATATAACATCACTGTGTTGCTCGTGCCCAATAAAGGGTTAAATAAATAAATGGTATTCCATTTTTAAAACAAAGGAGTTTTTAATTAAAAAGATTTTAATATGACAGGAACAGTGGAAATATTCCATTCCCGATACTTTTAGTGCAGCTTATATAGTACACTAACATGAAAATAAATGGCTTAGTTACCTTAATATGTGTTACAAATTCTATAACAGAACAACAAAAATAGTATGCGGTATAAAATCTGCCGTTCACCTTTTGAAATGTTCAAGCGCTCGATTTACGTAGGGCCATATGAAACTAAATAGCAGTTCCTAAACTAGACATAAAACCTAATGTTGTAAAAGTTAAAGCTTGTAAAGTTGGTAAAGTTAAAGCTTATTTAAAGAATTACCTAGGAGTTAGGAGATAAACGCGTTTTAGGAATGGCTTATCGTATAATTGTGTGAAAGGTTATGCTTAAAATAACTAAAAAAAATTGGTTAACCAAACTATCTGATTGGCTACTTCTGCTTTAGTTGACTGCCTTATCTGGTTTTTTTTAAAGACATTTTACATTAACATTAAGCAGTTTTAAAGTTTTTGGTTGAGTTTGAGTTTTAATTTTATATAAAAACTAGCTATCTGCCACGGCTAATTTCTGGATCTCGAGAACAGCGCTACCTACCGGGTCCAATTGTGTATCTAAAATATTCTCCAAGCAACTTCATCACACATAATACACTATAAAAAAAACACAAAATCTCTTCAAAATCGATCCAGCCATTTAGGAGGAGTTCAGTCACATACACACGGACAAAAGAATCTTATATATAAAGATATATCTTGGATTAATGCCATTCTTTTATTTAAGTCGTGAAGGCTCGCGGGATTAATTCTCGTCTTAAAATACGTATGTATATACATATGTATGTATGTAATTGTTTTATGCGTGGTAGAGCCATGCTGCAGCTACGAGTATATTATGGTTGTAGCACGATTGGGTCGGCTCGGCTGGGTAGCACGAATTTTCTTTATATTTTCAGACTTAAGATAAAGTAATAAAAAATAAATAAACAAGAGTATATTGATGTATATAAAGAGCCGTGGTAGCTGAGATGGTTAGCGCTCGCTGTAAGTTTCACAGTACGCGAGCAACCCGGGTTCGATCCCCGCCGGCACCAATGAAATTGTTAATTGCAATTTTAAGTGCTGATTTACCACGTGCTCGGCGGTGAAGGAAAACATCGTGAGGAAACCTGCATGTGTGAGAAATAAAAAAAAATTATCTCGAAGACATGTTCGCCAACACGCATTGGGGCAGCGCGGCGGACATTTCCTTGCCGTAAAACCCCCTCAGAAATGAGAGGAGGCCTGTGCCCAGCAGTGGGATGTATATAGGCTGCAACTTTACTTTTATATTGATGTCGATTGTAAAACAAAATCACTTACATTAAAGACGTCATGTCTTCTGAAATAACGTCACACATAATACGTTACAGTATAGATGTAATTTTTTTTTAGTAAATCGGAAGATACAAGTGTACTTATTTGGCATAATATAAAGAGACCAAAGATGACCACTTGTCATTAAAACTACGCATAAATTACACGTACAACATCTTTCAATACTTTTCTCTATTTGCAAGTACATTGACTCAATTTACGTAGAATTGTAGGTTCCCTCTATGCATATACATTATTCAGGTAATTAGGTACTTTCAAAAGAACGAACGCGGACGAACTGCGTTTGATCCCCGTTCCCCGCTGTCAACAATTAAATTATTATTAATTGTGAGTACGTGTGAATGAAGTCTGCTTATTACACGTAGTAGCGCAGTTTGACCCCACTATTTTTTGTATAAAATGGAATTGACAAACGAGCACACAGTGCATCTGATGGTAAGTGGATGCTGTGGCCCATAGACATCTACTTTTATCTTCATCTACATTCTATCTACAATTATCAAAATGCAGATGCGTTGTCACCCCTGTGGACTACGATGGAATATCTCGTTTCCAGTAAAAAGGGTCTCCGGTTCTCTACACTCACCATACGAAACACAACAGCAGTAAGCTGCTATTTCACTCTGGTATTCTGTGAGAACATGGTCCTTCCCCGGTCGAGCCGACTCATTCGTGCTACAACCTACAACCATAATATAGCTGCAGTGTGGCTCTACCACGTAAAATAAATTCAATAATACGCTCTTAATTCGCTTTTTTGAAGGTTATTACTGTGGTAACTGATGATGCGCTCGTACCTACTTACTAAGTAAAGAATGTGATTGTTCATCGCATTAGTTTGTGAATAATAAAAAACTTATACTTTAGCTTCATTATTTTGCAAGGTTATTTTTAAGTATACGTACACATACGGTTACGGATTAAGGTGTAAAATGTTACGTATTTCTGCAAAGTAAATAGACAGTCTATTTTTTCAGTCATAAATTTACGCTAATTGTACATAGTGGTGTCTATCCTAATGATGTGTATTCTCTTTGGGAACAATGGAAAACATAATTCATATTATACACCATAGATTGTGATTTATAATTTAAAATATGACAATGTATGCATGACTCCCATTCTCTTTGTTAAGGCGTCATCGTTTTTGCAAGTTACGCAAAATTGCTATTCTGTTGGTATAAAGTTTGATATGCAAGATTTAATTTCTCAACGATTCGTAATAACAGTTTTGTTAGAAATAACAGGTTGAAAACTTGTCCAAAATAGAGAATAGTAGACAATGTTAAACATAAAAACTATAACGTGTGATCGTTGATCACTAAAATTTAAAAGGATTTTATATTCGATATTTTATAACAGTGCGGTATCTGTGTTATGAATGCACTTAAACTTTACCCAACTGAATGCAACTAAGTACCTATCGCCTCAATAAAAACAATTGTACATATTTTATTGAAGTATATTGTTTATTCAAAAGCCGACGATAGTTTCGATTTCGGTTCAGTTTATTGGCCTAGATACGCTGTATTTTAGGCCGATATGCGTCTGATTTACTTGTATGTGTTTAACGACTGCGTTGACTTTTATTAACAGCCCGTACCAGACCACTGCTAAACATGGCTCACTTCCACTGTGAGAAAAATCCAGAAATCTTGGACCTACCGGTCTGGATATTATACATCTGGCAAATATGTGATTATGGCTATATATCTGGAGTGGTGAACTTTTCTGGTGACTTCTTTGCCTTTGTAATATCCACAGAACAAAACAGCGTCATGAATTCTCTTTTGCTAACGTCACATGACAATTGTAATTTTTAAAAAAAACGTAACCTCCGCACTAGGATTTTCTCCTGTGTCGTGGGAGAAGTTTACATACATAAATTTCACAACGACAAACATCCAGACCCGGAACAATTACTTGTAGGCCATACAAATGCTAAGTATTTGTATGGCCTACGAATTTGTACTAATAGATTTGTATTTTGTTCCATGCGGGATTCGAACCTGCGGACCTTAGCGCCGCAACTCTTTGCTAAACCATTGCGCTACGGAGCCGTCAAATTACACCCAATTAAGCCGTCAAATTACGTCAATTAACACCCAAATTCTTCTAATGTCGAATTCTGTTTGGTTTCGACTGTTGCAACACAAAAATAAGGGATTTTTGTGTTTTTATATATTGAAATTTTTCTGTCTCTGACATTTCATCATATTTTTTTTAAACTTATCGCATCAGCCCCACTTATTGCGGAAAGGTTAGCTGATGCGAGTGTAACTACTGTTCCTGATTTTGCACGACTCCAATTTGGAAGATCAAATATCTATATGTTACCGCACACATTTACAACTATAAAAATAGCTTGTAATAGTATTATAAGGCTGTCGCCATCCAAATGATTCTCATGCAATCATGGGGTATGTTCCGATATACACTGCGAACATTGCTCAGTGCTCTCACTGGTGAAAAATTCGTTCAGTTATGGACTGCCAGTATACTGCTGCTGTACCTAGGGAAATATAATATGACGTCATAAATCGCTACCATTTTGTACTGTGAGCACTGGCGCTTTCGAGGTAAGGTGCTCCCAGTACTTTTATCACGTGATCAAAAAAAAAATAGTGCCTAGAGATCTAATAGCTTCCACAAATGATTGTTATTATTATTAATTAATATTGTTATTCAAATAAACTTCGACATTAAGTTTTAAAAGCAACAACATTCAAATAATAATTTTTCTTGTTGAACAGAAAACGTGTAACATGATAAATATTTTAATTTGAAAACAGTGTCGAAAAAAACTGGCCAAGTGCGTGTCGGGCAACGCACAATGTATAGGTAGGGTTCCGTAGTTGCCCGTCACAATACGTGGGCTTTCTTGATAATGAGCATAATAAGTGAGTTCGCGATTTGACTGTAACGACTAAAATGGGCCCAAATAGGAAGTACTTGGCTGTAATAGTTTTCCTTTTCACTTCATTATATACAACTTCTTGAAACTACTATCATGTATACATTTAAAATTTCCAAAAGCAACGGTTTAGTTGGTAGAAGGGGGAGGGCATGACTCTAATGAAAAATACCACTTAAAAGCTAAATATTTCGCAAACGGTTCCCTAAATCAAAAAAATGTTGTTCCACACCCCCAGTGTTTTTAAAAGGCTTATTCAACGATACCCCGCATGATGGAATAGACGGGTAAAAAAACATCCTCTATTTACTTGCATAGGAAGTACCTAAAAAAAAATGTTTTTTTGAGATTTTATTTCACAGTTTTCTAGGCGTTATTAATATCTATAACTAAGCCAAATTACAGATAAATGTGCTATTAACATATTGTTAGGACCTCTGAGCAAAACCGCGGACGGACGGACGGACGAACATGGAGAAACTATAAGGTTTCTTTGTTCTGTAGCTACGGAACCCTAAAAATGGGGATGACAGCATACTGGACTGCGTTCCGTTTTAAACAGTAACCAGTATAGCATACTAAAAAGGAACGGCTTCACAGAATAGTAAATTGACGTCACACCTTACAGTGGTCACAGTGTATATTGGAACATAGCAATGATCACCATTTTTAAGTTTACGCTTTTATCACTAAACATATAATCTTATTTTCATTTCAATCACTTTCGTGATTATAATTTTTTTCAAAGGTCCTGAATTTTTTGCATATTACTCGTATGCAGGGTTATTTAAGTTATATATATATAAGTGTATAAGTTTCAGAATAAGTAATGTAGGCAAACGGTGAGGAAAAATTAATTAAAAAATATCTCAATCATACCGTCCTGTTTACCTTTTAAATTCAAAATGCGTGATAATGCATTATTTTAACACTTTACTGCGCACCCACATATTCGTAAGGGTTGATTGGTAGGCAAAAACATTGTTGCCCATTTCGGGATAATTTCAAATAAAACTAGAAGCCTTATTTACTCGTATTTTCATTTTGAACTTAAGTTTAAAATTTGGCTACTCTTTGAAAAATAACCCTGTGTAATTAGACTTTAATGACACCCGTGTGAAGTATTTAAGGATTCTCTTGCGTCGCTACACGACTCGATCATTTTAATATATTCGTGAAAATGTATCATTGCAGGTATTGGAAAATGACATACTACAGCAACTTAATAACACAGATTTTTTGGATAGTTCCTTGCACTTATTTATTGATTTTTGTAACGAGAAGGAATACCAAAATTATCTCAGTAAGTATGAATTTATTTAATCTTATTTATTCCTATAAAATCTTCCTTTATATCTATAGACTCTGATTTGTAGTTTTAGACAAAGTAAACTAAATATTTTATAAATTAATTAGCTAAGATCCGCGTAATAAAATAAAATGACGTGCCTTATAAGTAGCGACACGAAAGACTAGCGGTGACGGTTATTACTTATAAGTCGCGCTGATTGGACCATGCATATCGTTCGCATGCGCCGATTGGCTCTACAGTCGCATTCGTGCAATTCAATTCGTGCGTGTCCCCTCCACGTTTCGTTCAACGCTAGACTTACGTGCAGCGACTTGTACCTTGTTTGAAGAACATACATATTTAATTTAATGGATTTCCGCAAGGTAATGGCAGATTCTAATATTAAAATTAATAAAAGCCTGCTCTAGGTAACGATAATAGATAAGTTATAAAAAAAAACATTTAGCAAGATGAGCAATAATTACTTTTGAATTCTGGCATTCCAAGTAATATAAATATCCTGCTAATAGACATACACCTTATTATGAGGCTAATCAATTAAATGTATTGATGGAGATTTGCCATCACAAAGTAGGTAAGGATTATCCAATCGATGACTGAAAATTCCGTTGATTGCTAGGGGTTAATTATTCTTCTTTATTAATAAATATAAGATTTAATTAATCTGAAACATTTCTTTAGAACCTAACGTGCCGTTATCGGCATTGGAACGTCGATCAGAGTTGGAAGTTCGCGCTCAGAAAAATGGCGATGTCCGGTTTTCTCCGACTGTAGAAGTGATTCAGCCGCCGCCTACTGCAGACCTGGTGGTTGCCTTGGCAGATGTTCTTCACAATGTCAGCGCCTTTAAGGGCTGCCCCGTGGAATTGTGGAACGAGCAAGGGATTTACAGAATACTGTTCAGGTAATCATTACGTATCAATCGTTGTTATTTTTGTCCCTGTTTATTTTCAAGACTAAACATAACGTTGGAGCGGTTTAACTGTTTGAAAATAACACATATAAATACATAATTTACTTTTTTGATATTCCTTAAATTACGCCCTAATGTTTGAAAAAAAAACATGTTAATAATTCATTATCTGCAGCTTAAAATGTAATAGTCATCATTACAACCTTTCACAAGTCCACTGCTGAACATAGGCCTCCCCCAAGGAATGCCACAAAGCACGTTCCTGAGCCACCTGCATCCATCGATTTCCTGCATTCCTAAATGTAATAGTGACTAGTTAAAATTGTTATAACGGTACAATGACTTTTTTAAATAAAATTTGTAAGGTTGAGTACCTATAACTATTTGTACATATTGAGTTGTGGGTTCTGAGGGCGTAAAATACAAATTATTGGTTTTCGGATAATTTTATTAACCGTCCCCGTATGTCAGACATTTTTATAAAAGATTGTTTCACAAGTGTTATACAAAATATATCAACATTATTCTAACTGCTGAACCTAGGCCTCCGCCCAGGAACACAAAACACGGTCTTGAGCCACCTACATCCATGGACTCCTTGCATGTCTTACTACCTTACCAGGTCGTCACTTCATAATATGTTGGGGGCCGTCCTACACTTCGCTTACCGGTGTACGTGACTCACTTTCGATTTGCAGACGATATATTAATTATGGTCGGTAGTTTGGTCATGTAGAAAGAATGAACGAGGAAAGAGTGACAAAGCAAATTTATGTTGCAGAAGTTAACGGCAGGGTCGGAAACGGACGCCCTGGACGAAGGTTTATCGACCAAATCGGCGATACATTAAAAATGGGCCAGATTAGGAGTACCCTTAACCGACGAGCGTGTATGCATAGGTATATGGATATAAAGGAGGCGAGAGAGGTGTGTCAGGATCGCGCCAAATGGAAGAAGTAGTCTCTGCCTGCCCCTATGGGTGACAGGCGTGAGTGTTTGTGTGTGTGTATATTAATTATGGTAGAATTGCTTGAGGATATTCGAACTATACCCAATAACCTCATTGAGGTCTCTTAACGGATAGATTTTAAAAAATTAAATGGACAAAACTAAAGTCATGCGTAACGTCCATGTGTATGACATGGACGTTACGCATGACTTTATGGCGATAGTTATAGTTGCTCGAAGTTGTTGACGAATATTTTTATCTAGGACAAATTGTTCGACAACAGATGTACAGAAAGGTAAATATGAGTATAACTATATTGGTGTTATATATATATATATATATATATATATATATATATATATATATATATATATATATATATATATATATATATATATATATCCGCAGTAGAACGAGAGTGACCGACATAGCCCAACGGATTAGTAAGCTGAAGTGGCAGTGGGCCGGCCATATAGCTCGAAGAACCGACAACCGATGGGGAAGAAAGGTTCTCGAGTGGCAGCCTCGTACCGGTAGGCGAAGTGTAGGGCGTCCCCCCACGAGATGGAGTGACGACCTGGTAAGACATGCAGGAAGTCGATGGATGCAGGTGGCTCAGGACCGTGCTTTGTGGCATTCTTTGGGGGAGGCCTATGTTCAGCAGTGGACTTGTGTAGGGCTGTAATGATGATGATGATGATATTGGTGTTATTTGCATTTATGCGTACTCTTACTTCATTATTATATTAATTTTACTTCATGTTCTGATTTTAATAGAAATATACTATAGCAGTAGTCTTAAGGCTTAAGGAATATATACTCATACAAACAATTGATTAAATTAAAAATTTTATACAACCGGTTTCAGTATAAATAAAATGAAAACATCATCTATGTAGTCGAATGCAATTAAATACGCATTGTTAAGGATAACTCAAACACTACTGGTCAGATCTTGATCAAAAGTATATGGGACCACATGAGGAGCACCAGCTTTCAAATAAAAAAAAATATCAAAATCGGTTCACCTAGAAAAAAAATACAGTCGAATTGAGTACCTCTTCCTTTTTTTAGAAGTGATTTAAAAATTAAAAGATCGTATTAAAAATGCGACAATAACAAACAAGCGAGCGCTTGTCACTGCGATCTATCATATTTGCCGTCTGTACGAGGATAAACAGTGTTGCCGTTTTGTAAATGAAAAAAATGCTAGACTTTGGCAGTGATAATGCTAAAAAAGTGTTAAATCACACTTGAATATGCTAAAAAAAATGCCAGCTGCTAAGTTTTGTTTAAATGAATAAGAAATGAAAATAAATTGCAAGTAGATAGTGTAACTAAAAATGCAGTGTTATTTTTAGTAAATTTAATCATCAAGATAAATCAAATAACATTTGTAGATTATCAATATCAGCTTCGTCGTGTGCTTGTGCTTGTGATGTTGAAGGGCCATCTTCAAAAGCAATAGTCATTGGCATCACAAGCGGCTCTTTGATCCTTCTAATCTGTTTTTTAAAACATGTTCGGGAACTTATAGGAATAACAACATTTAACTGATCTTTTAAGGCCATATCTGATGTGTCATGTCATCTGATCAGTGTATGTAGTGACATACGATTTCTTAATTTTATTTTTTCGAAAAATGCTAAAATAAGCAATATGCTAAAGCCAATTTTTTCATGCCAACAGGATTAAAAATATGCCAAATTTAGCATTAAAAATGCCACATTGGCAACACTGAGGATAAATACGATTTTAATAGGCTCGCGTCCTCGTGACTGTAACCATTGTAATTACCGCCGAAAAAAAAGTTAATGATATGAATAAAGGTGTATGTATATGAATATTAACTATAAACCCAGAATATCGATATTAAAATTACATTTTAACTTGTATTCTGATTTCAAAACTATTCTATTATATCTATAATATTAATGCAGTTAATGTTTATTCAACATACCTACCGCTCAAAATAACTAACTTTATGCTTAGATTGTGGTAATAAATTTCTATATTATAAAATTTAAACGTACATAGCTATATAACTGGGTACTTAGAACGGCGACGGATCGGTTGCTAAAGCAGCAATGGTGCCCTATATAGTTTGGGCAATGGGCTGGGCATATAGCTCAGTCGCTTTGAAATTGTTTTCTATGGAACTAGGCTCTCAAAATTTATTGTCTATGGAAATTAAAAGATATTACTTAGTCCATAGTTGTGCGTTGAAAAATATTTGTAAGTGAAATATCAAGACTTATTAGACATAATAATAATTTGTCAAATTAAGGTATGAGAACCTCTGTGTCAGCCAATGAGGGCATCCACGACTATTTCTGCCACCAGGGCGGCACCATTTAAAAATGAAGTGTAATATTTGACAAATTTCATAGCGGGAAAGTTTGTTCGAAAAATTTAAAATTTATGTTTATGTTACTTTCTGTACTATTAGTTATATTTTATATTAATTAGATTAATTATTAATAAATAAACCAAACCGAAACAAATATATATAAAATTAAAAAAATTAAATAAAGAGTTAAAAATGTGCAGAAATTTGAAGAGCAAACCACTGAGTCACTGTTTTGAGTATTAATTTAATACTCTAGAAACTGATAAACTTTTATTTAAAATTAATTTCTTAATTAAATGACATTGTATAACAAAAAACTTCACCTCCGTGTCAAATAGCGACATCCGGTGAGCGGAAGATTATCAGCCGTCATTCGTAGCACGTAGCATAAATGTTTTACTCCTTCATAATATTTCGCTAAAATAGGCTGTACCTATACGGCCATCATAAAAATATTACACATTTTGCATCGTGCTTTGAAATTGTTTTGTATCAAAATAAATTGATTAAATCTATCGGAATTGTAACATTATCTTTTTGATCCTTGCGACTATTTTATTCATTTGGATTTAGGTATTTTCTAAACATTATATATCACTCTGTGGAATAGGACAACCGTGTAGTGGCGGTTTAAGAATATCCACTAACCCAAATCATCCCGTGGCTGTCGTAAGAGGCGACAGTAGAAAACAAATCACGAGATGGGCAGCAACGTCTTCCTAATAATAATTTAAAAAAAACTGTGGCAACTATGGCAAATATCCCTTGCCATATATGAGGCAATCTATGGTGGAGGCATATGTTTAGCAGTGAAATAGGCTGTAACGGTGGAATAGGGTTATTATTTTTTCAGTACAGTCCAGTGATGGTAAGTGTGGCCAATACAGATTTACATTTGTTCTCGATTAAGAATCAAAATAGAGAGCCGTGGTAGCTCAAGGACTAAGCGCTCGCTGTAAAATTTCACAGTTCGCGAGCATCTCGGGTTCGATTCCCGCCGACACCAATAAATTATTAATTGCAATTCTAAGTGCGTACTGGACATATATATTATCTGACTGGTGTGATGTGTCTACTGGCGTCTCTCAAGGCGTTATAGTCTCTTCTGTTTTTAATTTTTATCAATGTCGTTACATTAAATCTCAAGTGCTCTTACCATCTGTATGCCGATAATTTGCAGTTATATGTGCAAGTGGAACCTCCAAATATCTCTAATGCTATCTCATTATTAAATGATGACTTCAAATACATCTCCGAATTGTTCACTGTGTATGGCATAAACGTGAACCCATCTAAATGCCAAACGATAATCGTAGGTAGCCCAAGATTGTTATCGAAACTAGATATTCCTACCCTACCATCAATTATGTTTAAAAATAATATCATACCATTCTCTCCCCATGTAAAGAACCTTTTTCTATATGTTGATGGTTGCTTAACATGGAACAAACATAGAGGACGTGAGTCGCAAAACTACTGGAACTTTGCGATCTTTATATAGATTAAAAAACTCTCTTCCCACCAATACTAAGATTTTACTTGGCCAGTCACTTATTCTACCGATTATTGATTATATCGATGTGTGTTGCTCAGACCTGTTTCAACATCGTCTGACATTGGTCAGCCGTCAGCGCAGATATGTTAGAATACTCTGCACCCTTTTCACAATTTTGAACGATCCATGTGCTCCCGAGTATCTGATATCCAAATTTCAATAGCTGGGAGATTCTGATAATTGTCTTCTCCGTTCTTCGGCTCGGTTGTTTACTCCTTTACACCGTACTGGTTACTTATCTCACTCTTTCGCGCTCACGGTCACCAGACTCAGGAACGACACCCTCTTGACATTGAAAAAGCTCCCAACAAATTTGTTTTTAAAAATCAAGTTCGTAAGCATGTGAAAAAATCGTTGCAAGTTTGAACCTTAGCTCTTATTTTCATATACACACGTGTATATTTCATATTTGTTCCGACATAGATAATATTTATATGTATTATGTATATATGTGTATGTATGTGTGTGTATATAACATAACATAACATAAACACTCACACCTGTCACCCAGAGGGGTAGGCAGAGGCTATGGACCTCCATTTGGCACGATCCTGACACACCTCTCTCGCTTTCTCAACATCCATATACCCACGCATACACGCTCGTCGGTTAAAGGTCCTCTTAATTAGGCCTATTTTCAATATATCGCCAATTTGGTCGATAAACTTTCGCCTAGGGCGTACTTTCCCGACTTTGCCGTTCACCTCTGCAACAAAAATTTGCTTTGTCACTCTTTCCTAATTTATTCTTTCTACATGACCAAACCACAGAAGCATTCAATTCTTATGGATCGTGATCTATTTTTATTACTGCTCACCGTCTCTTGTTTGTCTATCTGTGTTTAGCCTAATGGTTGACTGGGTGAGAATGCCCTATGACATTAAGTCCGCCATGTGTACAACGTTGTGCATGAAAGTTTAAATTAAAAAAAGTTCTTAATTACCATGTGCTCGACAGTGAAGGAAAACATCGTGAGGAAACCTCTGAGAAATAAAAAAAATATTTCGAAGACGTGAAGTTCGGCAACACGCATGGGGCAGGGTGGCGGATATTTCCTTGTCCTAAAACCTTCTCAGAAATGAGATGAAACATATGCCCAGCAGTGGGCCGTTTATAGGCTGTGAAGAATCAAAATTCAGAAGCGTTGCCTAGCCTAGTTGCCTAGCGTTGCGTAGCCTTGAGAACTACGATAGAAAGCCTCGTTTCCAGTAAAAATGGTCTACGGTTCTTTACATTGACTACACGAAACGCATGCAGCGTCATTAAGTTTCTATTTTACGCCGGTATTCTGTGAGAGCGAGGTTACCCCCCGGTGGAGCCGACCCATTCGTGCTACAATCATAATATAGCTGCAGCGTGGCTCTACCATGTCACGTTAATGGTAGATAATTATAAAAGTAATAATAAAAGAATTAACCCAGATATTTTAACGAGTTTTCAACAAACTACAGATGTGCATCTTGGAGTCGCGGAAAGAATCCGGAGAGCGATCGCGTCCGCGCCGCATCGTGCCGCGCACTCGTCGCGGCCGCGTCTCACAAATGTGTGCGCGCTTCGCTCGCTGCTACTAAAGATTGCCTCGTCAATCTGTTGCTTACCTTTACCTCGGCGGAAGAAGGTAACATTTTGCGTTATTGCATTGTCGTACATAATACGAAGAGAATAATTACTTTAACAAAATCAATTATACAATTGCTCGATTATTTTTTTTATAAGCTTGAAGGACAAACGAACTAACAATCCACCGTATGGTAAATGCTACTGCATTCCATCGACAACTGCAACTTTAAGTCAACTTAATAACTTAAATATATTTCTCTTATTTAAATAAGGAAAGAGAAATGAACTTGAATATCATTGATGTACTCATGTGATTTCTAATTAGTTGGAATCATTAATTGACAGAATTTTGCGTACTTCGGTGAAATTACGTCGTGTATCGTGTATGTGTGATAACTTTATAAGTGCAGCGCATTGTAATTAATTATTATTATTTCTATACTTGCTATAAATATTGGGCTATTGTTCGGTTTATTCGGCTACTTTTATTCTATTCGGTTGAATACGAATATCTATAATATCCAAGATGTTTTATAGGTCCAGATACCGTGTACGCGCGCCTAAAACGCTTCCATTTCAAAGGTGCCAATACTGGTATATTCGTTCGGTCGTGCCGCCATTACGCCAGCGACGTTCACTGTGACATACGTCACGCACCGTTGTTTTTAATTTCGCAAAATGACTGTTTGTGCTGTGATATCATGTAAAAATTACTCTTGGAAAAAAGATAAGGATAAGAACATCACTTTTCATAAGTAACTAGACAATTTGGTGGTGTATTTCTTTGTAAAAGTATACGAAAGCTAAATATCAATACAAGTAATAATATTGCGCAATAATATTCGAATGTTGCTTAGTCTATGAAATATTTTTATTGTTATACATTTTTTAATGTTATGATCAACCGGAAAGGTTATCTGTATAGGGGTTTTAAACGGTCTAATTTTACAGATTTTACCCAACCTATAGAGTTAAACCGTTTTAAGGCTTAGGGTTGAACTACATCTGGCAGCACGGAATCGCACTTTCCTGTGCTTCTATCCTTTTTGGTCACTCAGAACCGTTATTTACTAGAGCGAGAAAGAGAGCGCGAGTGTATAGTTCCACCCTCAAAAAGCGGATTGTAAACCGGTTTCAAAAGTTTATCTATCATTCTTGACAATCCATACTAATATAATATTATAAATGTGGAAGTGTGATTTCTTGTTTATTTGTTTTTGTCCTTCCTTCACGCAGCAACGGAATCTCTTGGCCGAAGTTTACTTTTTTCCGTCCAACAAAAAAAGTAAGTTTTAACCAAACTTACTTTTTTTCGTCATTTTACTTAGGATTGAAAAATAATTAATGTATTCGTAAAAAGCGGCAATGTTTTGTGTTCTACAGTACAAAAGTGTAGTACTCTGTATATATTTAATAATAATAGGTTATAAATATATGTTACGTACATAAATATCTACTGTGGTTTTTTATTTATTTTTAACTGTTACATTAATTATAGGTTTTATTACATATCTTCAATATTTTAGTGCGATATTCGTACCTACATAAAACACACATAACCAATCATATCCCCCCCCCCCACACACACACAAACACACACACACACACACATATATGCACACGCCTCGCGCACACATTTTATACTCGTAGAATCAATAGGTACGTCAATATGAATGAAATATAAAATCTCCCACATTTTTTGGGTAATCAATTCGCACTGTTATTACCGAAGTCACGCACATTAATGAAATGAAATCTATGAAAAATCATTTAAAAAACTTGTTTTACGAAAACCATGTTATCGATTCCGCTGTTGGTGTTCAGCAGGGTGACCCACTGGGTCCAGCACTTTTCAGTTTGGGAATTCAACTAATTATTTCAAATTTGAAATCCAAGCTGAATGTCTGGTACCTAGACGACGGTACACTGGGAGGTAGAGCAGATGACGTCCTGAGTGATCTTACTCATATTTTTCAAAATTTTAAAAATATTGGTCTTGAACCAAATAGCAATAAATGTGAAATATTTTTTTCCAATAATTTATCTACTTCTCATAGAGACACTTTAATTCAAAATTTTAATCATATTTGTCCAGGAATAAAAACTGTCAGTACGTGATTCCGTAATAAATGTGAAATATTTTTTTCCAATAATTTATCTACTTCTCATAGAGACACTTTAATTCAAAATTTTAATCATATTTGTCCAGGAATAAAAACTGTCAGTACGGAATCACTATACCTGCTAGGTGCCCCGTTGTTTTTCGATAGTATTAAACCTGTTTTAAAAACAAAATTTGATCAGTTTTTAAACCACGTTGATAAATTGTATAAATTAAACCCCCACATAGCTCTTACTATTTTAAAATATTGTCTTCTTGTACCTAGATTTACATACTTACTCCGCTCGAGTCCAGTCTGGAAATGTTCGGATATTTTACAGGATATTGATAATAACCTTAAAATAGCTATAGAAAAAATTCTAAATTTAACTTTAAATACAACAGCCTGGACTCAAGCTACTTTACCTATAAAATTTGGTGGCATTGGTGTGAGAAATCTTTCTAGCGTTGCATTGTCTGCTTTCCTTGCTTCCGTACATAGTGTCAGTGACTTATGTAATATAATTTTAAATAGTAAAGTAGACCTATGTTTTGCTACGGAGGCAGGGCAGACATGGCAAACGCTCTGTCCTGGTGAAAATATTCCACTGGAAGTTAACCAACAAAAACAGTGGGATATTCCATTGGTACAGGGCGTGCAGAAGGATTTGTTTCATAATCTCCATAGTGACCTAGATAAGGCACGCCTTCTAGCTGTTTCGACTAAGGAATCTAGTCACTGGTTACACGCTTTACCATCAAGTAATCTCGGCACATTACTTGATGCGGAAAGCTTACGCATTGCCGTAGGAATCCGACTAGGAGCGGCGATTTGTCAACCCCATCAGTGTCCCTGTGGTAGCAGCGTCGACAAGTTTGGGCTCCACGGACTTTCATGTAAGAAAAGCGCTGGTAGATTTTCACGACACAGTTCTTTGAACGATGTCATCCGAAGGGCTCTTGTCTCTATAAATGTTCCCTCGGTTTTAGAGCCTTGTGGAATATTTAGAGACGATGGCAGGAGACCCGACGGTATGACATTGGTCCCTTGGGAGAGAGGTAAAGCCCTAGTGTGGGATGCTACTTGCGTAGACACTCTAGCGGTCTCTCATCTCAGGGGTACCTCGTTTAGAGCCGGGGCGGCATCAGAGACAGCTGAACTGAGTAAGTGGCGCAAATATGAGTCTCTGAGAGATGACTACATATTTGTGCCATTTGCTGTAGAGACTATCGGTCCGTGGGGTCCACGTGCGGTGTAGTTGCTAAAGGAACTCCATCCGCGGCTGGTCGTTGCTACTGGTGATAAGAGGGCTGGTTCTTTCCTCACTCAAAGGCTAAGTATAGCCATTCAGCGGGGAAACGCAGCCAGCGTTCTTGGCACGATACCGCGGGGAGTAGGACTATATGATATTTAAGTTTCTAGTTTTAGTTTTTTTTTAATTATTATTATAGTTTTTAGTATTGTATATAAAATAAGTATTATGTAAATTTAAAATTGTATAAACGAAATTATTGTTACGTGATGTTTGAAAAAAAATCCCGCTGGGTTTCTTGCTGGTTCTTCCCAGGACAGAGGTATTTTCCGAACCAGTGGTAAATAAAAAAATGACTTTCAATAAGAATTATGTAATAATCAATATTGAATAAAAAATTATTCCATTCTATTCTATTCTATTCTAATGCAGCCATGGTACGTAAGACATGTGCGTCACGTGGTACTCACGCACACATGAATCAAAGACTGGCATCACTATGAACGGTGCGGTGTGTTAGCAAGACGGTATCTTGACCTATAAAACATATTTGGTATATATGGTATTTATAACAAAAAAAAACAATTTTTATAATTTTGTCTGTCTGTTTGTTCTCACTAATCTCTGAAACGGCTGAACCGATTTTGACAACAACACTTTGTGTTAATAACACGGTATCTGGACCTATAAAAACATATTTGTATAATATACTATTTAACCGAATACCGAATACTTAGGTAAGATGTTTTGTTGTCAGATAATTGTTAAAATTAAAATATTGATTGTCGTATAGCGACAATTAAAAGAGAAAGAACCTAACCTAAGAACAGCAAAACAACAAAATAGACCAAGAAAATAATATATTATAATTTTTTAAAAGGTATTTACAATCTTATAAAAAAAATGAAATATGAAGGTGATGGATGAAATGAGATTACAATTATATTAAAAAAAGGGATAGGAGAATAGGAGAATTAGTATGATAGTGGAGCCTGGAGCCTCGCTGCTTTTGTAGAAATCGACACACGCAGAGCTTGAGGTTTCTCAGCGGCGACGGCACGCAGCGCCTGGACTGGGCACACGTAGCGTCCGGAGCCGGCGCACGTAGCGCCTGGGGTAGGTGCGCTCAGTTCTTGGAGAAGTAGTCGCCGCGCCCAGAGGTAGCGCGGGCAGTAAGGACGCAGCGCCTGGAGCCAGCAGTCGAAGCGCGCCTGAAGGTAGCGCGGGCAGTAGGCTGCACTCAGCGCCTGGATCAAGCAGTCGTAGCGCGCGGAGTAGTGTGGCCCCGCACTTCAATTAGAATTCACCGACGACTTCACGTGTAGATGGAGGCTTGCAGGATCCCGGCGCCTGGTTTGCAGGATGCGCCGGATGTAGATGGAGGCTTGCAGGATCCCGGGGCAGAGCGGCCCCGGGATAAGGCCTTTAGTAGATGTTTCTCGTTTGAGAACTGAAGCGAGACTGTCCTGTATTCTCCAATTGTTTGGCTTTTATACTTTTTTAGAGAGAACGAGAAATTATTTAAATTAAAACGAAATTTATTGTAAATGACCTACAGCCAAAAAGTATTTATGTAGAAAGAACATCATACCAGAGACGAATTTAAATAAAAGTTACCATAACAACCACAAAAACAATGGTTGTCAAATTGAGGAATTTTTAGTTTTAGGACTGTTATTAAGAAACTATTACATTTAAGTAAGAAACGAGATAAAAATCACATAGGAAAAACTAATGCACGACAACGTACACTAAGCCTGAAATTGTAGAGTTACAGAGAATTCAATAAAAGACCAAAAAAAAGGTAAGACTTCGTTGACAGCTAGTTTAAAAGTACTAAATAGTGTGAAAATACGCAGTAAAATGATATGTTATTGTGTAAAAACGTTACAGGATCCTATATAAATAAAGGTGATGCAAAATATAAATGCAGAGAATCAAAAACAGAATGAAAAAAATAGTATAAAGTGATGCAAAACATGAATGCAGAATATCAAAGCAGAATGGAGAATTAGTGTACAATGAAATGTAAGTTGCATAACACTACATGATTTAGGTATTTCATAATAAAGTATTTTTGTACTTGTAATCATTAAAGTAGTCATAGGTACAACCAGTTGTACCTATGACTACTATACTATACTATATTTAACAGTGGTAGAACCACGCGGCAGCTTTTGCTGTCGCACGGATGGGCCGGCTCGAACCGGGGTGGTACCACGACCTCACAGAAAACCAGCGTGAAGTAGAGGTTTACCTCTGCGTTTCGCTTGGTGAGTGTAGGTGGCCGGAGGCCCTTTTTACTGGAAATGAGGCATTCCATCTTAGTCCTCACGGGTGACAACGCATCTGCATTTTGAATTGTAATAGAGGATAGATGTAGATTTCTATGGGCCGCAGCAACCACTTACCATCAGGTTGACTGTGTGCTCGTTTGTCACCCTAATCCTATAAAAAAAAATACGGAAGTTGTACAGTCATAGTCAACTTCCGTATTATAAATGTTAACATTTTGTACATTTTCTGATAACATCCGGTTGGCAAATACTCTGCTTTGTTATTGACTATAGATTCGACTTTTGCGGAAGTCAAATCCAAATCCCTATTTTATTCTTGCTATAAATGTTGAAGGCTAGACAGTGAAAGGGTCATTCGTAGATCAACAGTCGTAGCGCATAGACGTGTATTGTGGAATCTATGTAAATTATACTAGATTAGTGAAGTGTTCACTACGATTGTGATAAAGTATTTTGGTGTGTGATAATAAGTGGATACTTGTGTTGTAAAGACTAACGCCACATGAAATATACAGTTGTTTAAAAACAAGCATTTAATTTTATGTACCGCCATTCCTGTGCAAAAGTTCGTCGATATTAACATCTCAGAAGTGGGATACCGCTGAAAAGGAACTAATGTAAGTAAAGAGTTTTAGAAGAATATATCTTTTAAGTAAGGCTATACTTAATTAATTTATTAAGTATGACTATGAAAATTTTCCATCTTAAGGAAACAATAGTCTGAATTTTAGTAATATTTTTCGTAACATTGAAAAATAATCAATTACAAAAATATGAAAATTATACAAGTTTTTTTTTTTGACAAGTATAACGCTTTCAACGTAGGAAAGGGTCATAATATATATGGCTGGCCCATATAAATAATTGACTTGTGAGTCTACATAATATATGGTGTAATAACAGTATTAAACATTAGCTAAACATTTTTAAATGAACGATATCAAAGAAAAGAATACAAACAGCATTTTCACTATAATATGCACATTAATTATTTTACGAATAAGTAGTTAGCTTTACTAAATTAAGTTATAATTTTTTTTGTATCGAAACAATTATTTATTTTTTATTTTCATGACTCATCATGTCTAAACGGATCGGCAATAATTCCCGAAAGCTAAGATCTCTTTCGCGAGATGAGCTACCGAGAGACAAGATCATCAAGGTCCCGGCGTCGATCCGATCGTGGCACGTTTAGGCGTGAGCGTTCTCGGTCGCAACGCAAACTCAAGGAGAATAAATCGCGGCACAATAGCCGCCATCGGCGGCGAAGAACTTCAAGCAGCAGTTCACCAGTGTCAATAGATGAACCAAGGTACAACGAAACAAAATTATTTGAAAAATTTATAGATGTTATGAAAGATTTCAAGAACGTAGGTGATCGTGGTAAATTTCCTGTCTTTAATAATGTTCTTCCCGAACTCGACCCGCTTTGTAAAGAACAATCAATAGACGCATGGATCCATAAGATAGAGTAGTGTATGAAAATTTATAATTGGGATGAAAGACAAATTATACATTACTCCTTGCCTAAATGAAGTGGGGTAGCAAAAACGTGGTATCAGGGCTAACCTACTTTACTTTTTTCCTGGTCTGAATGGAAGTTCACATTAAACGAGTCTTTTCCTTCACGTGACAACTACGCAGAATTATTAACAGAGATGCTCAGTAAGAGAGTTCGTTTTGATGATTCGCTAGAACTTTATTATTTTTCAAAAATGAACTTCCTCAATCGTTGTGAGATATTTGGGAAAAGGTCCGTCGACTGTTAATTGCTGGCATTGACGATAGGGGTATTAGATTAGGGGCACAAGGTGCAGAATTTGATGAACCTGAACAAGTGTTAAAAATTCTCAAATCTATTAAGAGGCGTATTAAAAAAAAAAACGCGAAATTACAAGGTTTCCTCGTTGAAATTTTATGTTTATCGTTCATTGCTTGAAATAACAATTACTTGGCAAAAATAGTTCGTTTTCTCTCCTCAAATAAGCTTGGAGCGGATTTTAGATAACTTATTTATTTAATCAGTAATAATCATTCTCCCGATGCATGTTTAGGCAAAAACTCTCGAAGACATGATTTGGGAGCTCTAATTCGTAGATTCTATTAAATATCGACCATCAAAAAAATATTTTTATCTCCCAAATATCCTACACTTTAATAATAGTTGAATACATTTTCGTTATATGCTTTTCACGGTAGGAAAGAAAAAATCGACATAATTCAAAAACGACCAAAAAAGCTTCGATACAAGCCTCTATATTTCCGAAGTTCTACATCATTTAGAAGTAAAATTTATACCAAAATAATCATCAACATTTGCTTAAACTATGCTATTATTTCTACTTTTTAAATCGTTACTATTATATTTAAATTAATTAAATAAAAGTACTATATATTTCACTGCGCCGGCCATCTGCGATCATTAACGCGCGAGCGCTTGCCGAGGGTGGATCTACGTCAGTTGATTTCGGGCGCTGCATCGTTTCGATACTACCGTAGTGTGCGTCGATTGCTATCGTAGTATGCGTCGATTGCCTGCATACTAGAGCATCGTCAACTACGACCGCAATTTTTGATCGATCGGTTTAAAACTATTTTATATAGTTATAATTTAGATCGTCTCTTCCATTAAACATGGTAAGGACAACTAGTCTGTAGCATTGGCACAATTGATCAAACAAGAAAATATTATTATAGAAAAATGTGGTCTATTCTTTGACCTAGATCATTGTTATTTGAGGGCTTCACCTAATGGTTTATACAGCAACGGTCTTATTGAAGTTAAATGTCCTATTTCAGCTTTCGGAATAGATTTTGACACAGCCTTTCGACAAAAAAAGTTAAAGGTTATAAATTCAGTGATTCAAGTGTAACGTTAAATCAAAATAATGACTGGTTTTACCAAATCCAAGGCCAGCTTCATTTAGCAAATAAAAGTGTCTGAATACTTGCCATAATATGTATTGGCCCAGATTATGCAGTAAAAGTACTAAAAATTTACAAAGACGACCAATTTTAGATTTTCAATATGTTACCTAAGTTACAAGCTTTTTATGAAAAGTGTGTACTGCCTGAAATTATCGAATCGTGAAAAGTTCGATCAATGCCGTCGCAGCAAATATTTTTCTTATAAAAAATATAGTAATTGACTGTAAATACCGATTAAAAAATATTAGTTACATTTGGTTGTTATATTTATTAAAACAGGTTGCAACCGTTTATTTATTTATACCACTATTCTACCGGTAGTAGACGTAATCGATTATTAACATTCGATTACAGCGTAACAATTAAAATATTTATTTGTACTTATTTTGACACTAAATTTCATAAATAACGAACAATATATCAAAATGGTATATAATAATAAATAATAAATTATATAATAATAAATTAATAAGATAACATTAAAATGACACACCAAAAATATTCCATCCACTGAAGTCCATCCTAAGAAAACTTTGTATTATGGAAGATCAAGATCGTTTAATCGCCATACTCTCAGTATTATAGTGCGAGCGAGTGAATAGATATGAAAGAAAGTATCGGTCGCGTAGCTTGCCGCCTGCTCGGTGCGTAAAATACCTAAATTTGCGAAACTCCGAAATGTAAGAGGGCTCTTAAAGCTGATCAAAACAAAAACTCAAAAGATAAATTTTTATTAAAAGATAGAGAACGCCGATCAAATATTCCGATAGTTAACAATACGCAACCTATTTCGAAACCTAACGCATCGCAAAGGCATAATTACAGACAAATGACATGCTTTAATTGTAAAAAGATAGGACATCCATTCTTTCGTGGTAATAAACCTAAGATTAGATGTAATAATTGTAATTTTTTGGGGACGGACATCTGCCCGACATTCAGCTTGGGCTCAACACAACCATACATGCAACTACAGAAAAGACTCCAACCGAACTTCTATTTGGGTATAAAGTAACTAATCCAAGTCAAGGCATATTAAATGAAGTTATTTAAGAAGCAGCACCCGATATCACAGCAAATAGTTTAAATGAAATTAGATCCGAAGCTAATTAACTTATTAAAAATAAACAAAATAAAGTTAAAGAAAGATATGATAAACATAGAAACACCGGAGTTAGATTTAATAAAGGAGATTTAGTAAGAGTAATTGAAGCAGTTACTGGGGTAGAAGGGCAATCAAAAAAAGTTGAGCCGAAATGTCAAGGGCCTTATAGGATAAAAAAAAAGTTCTACCAAAAGATCGTTTTGTAATCGAGGACACTCCTCTATCAAGAAAGGGGAGGCGTTAAGAGGCTGTTGTTGCCATTGATAAAATTTTTCCTTGGATCATGTTTAATCATAATGCGTCTACTTATTGTGATGAGAATTCAAGTGATAACAATAGCGATAGTGATGATGAATAAAAAGAAAAGACTGATTGTTGTATGAGATAATTTTTAGGGTCTGAGTGAGGATCGAAATCCTTAGCCAAGGTCTTCGGCTGGAGTTGCAATGCCCACTCTTGTGTCTGCAATCGATGTTATGGATTGTCTGCTCAAGCGTGAGGGGTCGTTATCCCCTGACTAAGGTAATGTGTCGGTATGCACTCCCACTCGTTTGAATCAGTAAAAATATTGAATATTAAGCTTTAGGTTTTGAGTGAGGGTCGTAATCCCTAGCCAAGGTCTTCGGCTGGAGTTGCAATGCCCACTCTTGTGCCTGCAATCGAGGTTATGGATTGTCTGCTCAAGCGTGAGGGGTCGTTATCCCCTGACTAAGGTAATGTGTCGGTATGCACTCCCACTCGTTTGAATCTGTAAACATATTGAATATAAGCTTTAGGTTTTGAGTGAGGGTCGTAATCCCTAGCCAAGGTCTTCGGCTGGAGTAGCAATACCCACTCTTGTGTCTGCAATCGATGTCATGGATTGTCTGCTCAAGTGTGAGGGGTCGTTATCCCCTGACTAAGGTAATGTGTCGGTATGCACTCCCACTCGTTATTAAAAGTACATGGGATAATTTATATAAGTTCAAAGATGAAATGTTAACCAAAAAAAAAAAGTTAATTGCATAATTTGTTTAAATTATAATGAACCTATCCTTAACTATAAGAAATGTATTTAGCTTTTAAGAGCCTTAGGAACTATTACTTCTGATTTTATGTTACAATAAATTATATTTTAAGACTTAATACAAAATGTAACTACCGTATAAATTAAACTAATTATTAGGATCCAAATATGGTTGAATATTAATGTGATTTGATGATTTCTTGTCTTCACTACCGTATATTTCAGTTTCTTTAAAATCAATGTGATATGATAATAATTATTACAATAATAAGATCAACTTGTAACAGTGATAAGCAGATTAACTGTGGTATTGCAAATTTATATAATTTTTTTTGTTATATCTAAAATTATGATCATATATGGTTATGAACTAACTGAATTACTTAATTGTTAGTGTAGACATAAAATCGCAACGAGGGACTCGTTGATAAACGGATGGCCGAGTTGTTAACATTTTGTACATTTTCTGATAACATCCGGTTGGCAAATACTCTGCTTTGTTATTGACTATAGATTCGACTTTTGCGGAAGTCAAATCCAAATCCCTATTTTATTCTTGCTATAAATGTTGAAGGCTAGACAGTGAAAGGGTCATTCGTAGATCAACAGTCGTAGCGCATAGACGTGTATTGTGGAATCTATGTAAATTATACTAGATTAGTGAAGTGTTCACTACGATTGTGATAAAGTATTTTGGTGTGTGATAATAAGTGGATACTTGTGTTGTAAAGACTAACGCCACATGAAATATACAGTTGTTTAAAAACAAGCATTTAATTTTATGTACCGCCATTCCTGTGCAAAAGTTCGTCGATATTAACATAAAAATGTATTAAAACTAAAATCTATCAAATAAATGTCTTCTCGCACTTGAATTATCGTAATTACAATTTAGAAATGGAAGATTATGGTGCAGAAAGACAAATTTTTCTGCAGTTTCAGGCAGTAGTTGACTCCTTTTCTTCTCGTAGAAAAGACTGAATAAACTATTTCTTGCCCGGCCGAATACTTTTACTTAGTATTCGACTATTCATTTAGTGTTAGATGTATATATATATATATATATATATATATATATATATATATATATATAATAGACGCCTAATGTACACTGCAATAGTTATAATAGTGTAAATGTGTAAAAGTGTAAGTGTTGAATTACAGTACCATATTACGTTTTACGATCACTGGATAATGTGAACAAACTTTATAGCAATGTAATTTTCTCATGTAAGCAAATGTTTTATTTCTTTAGAAAAATAATTAATTTTCGTCCAAAAACTATTCGTTAGTCTAATTATTTCATAATATTTACGATAGCTTAGTACCTAAACGGATGCGAACATGTCTTATCACTATTTAATATAATATTTGGAAATTTTACTATTACTATTCGATTCAACGAAACTTTATGACTCATAGATAATCTTTATGTCGGCAATTAAATTTGCAGTAACAAAATTTGCGTACATATTTTTGTTAATATAAATGGCCGTGTGGTTTAGTCGAAACTACTACTTTCAAGTTTAGACTTCATATCCCAGAAAAATATTGATCATTGGGTCTTGATACGATATGGTTATTCCCATGTAGGTGGTGCTGTATTCGATCTTACCTACGATATTATCGCATATTAAGCGTTATATCGGCTAAGAGTAGGTTGTAATCAGTGACTACTTTTGAGTGTGCGTGTATAACTAGGTACTTGAGACCTTAATCATGTCTTAAGATACCTTCCACTTCCCATGGCCCCATCAACCTCGCAGTTATATGAGCCGAACTAATGATTTATACGTTTTTACCTTTACGAAAAACTCGCCCATTAATTAAAATTATAAATAATTCATTAATTGATTTATTTGGGAACTTCTGACCACTGTCTGGTGAAATCTGTATCGTTATATTCCCCACTTAACTACGATTCCACGGAGTGCGACGAATGTGGCAATACAAGTCAGCAGATTGGGATGAGATGCGGCATTTCTTTGCATCTTATCCTTGGCGGCAGGTCTGCTTCTCCTCTGGAGACCCATCGAGCTGCGCGGATGCCATAACCAATGTGATACGTCAAGCGATGGAGTATTTCATCCTCTTTGCTGACGTGCCCATTGGTGGTTAAGCTCGCCCTTGGTTTAACGCCGAGTGCGCTCGTGCTGAAAAGCACAAGCATATGGCGTACTTATCCTGGGTCGATTCTCGAGACCGTAAAGCTCCGGATGTTAGCCTTAAGAACTTTAACCAAACCGCCAAGTGCCCATTGGTGGTTAAGCTCGCCCTTGGTTTAACGCCGAGTGCGCTCGTGCTGAAAAGCACAAGCATATGGCGTACTTATCCTGGGTCGATTCTCGAGACCGTAAAGCTCCGGATGTTAGCCTTAAGAACTTTAACCAAACCGCCAAGTCGTGCAAAAAGGCATTACGCCAAGCCAGTTTCGACCGCATTAAACGTATCGGCACAAAGCTCTCTGTCAAACCATCTGACAGTAGGGCTTTTTGGTCTCTCGCCAAAGCGGTCGAGACAAACTTCTGTCGGTCTACACTGCCTCCGCTGGTAAAACCAGATGGCTCACTGGCGCATGCGCCTAAGGAGAAAATGGAGTTATTTGCTTCTCTTTTTGCTTGCAATTCGCGTCTGGACAGTAGCAACAGTGTACCATCTCAATTACCTTACTGCGGTACCTCTATGTCTGAGGTCCGTATCACTAACAAGGAGGTTCTTAAAACCTTGCGAAGTCTAGACGTGAACAAAGCTAGTGGACCTGATGGTATAACCAGCTATAGTTCTAAAGGTCTGTGCACCTGAGTTGTCTCCTGTGTTGACACGCTTGTTCCGCCTCTCATTCAGGACTGGAATAAATCTTGGAAGCTGGCCAATGGGCAGTCTGTGCCTAAAAAAGGTAGCCGTACCGACCCTGCCAACTATCGGCCAATTTCGATTACCTCCATACTCTGCAAGATTATGGAGCGTATATTGAACGCCCACCTCATGGCATACCTAGAGCAAAATTATCTCCTCAGTGATCGCCAGTACGGGTTTCGCCGAAATCGATCAACTGGGAACCTTCTAGCGTATGTCACTCACATATGGGGCGAAGCCCTCGAGAACAGTGGTGAAGCACTTGCTGTTTCCCTCGATGTTTCGAAGGCTTTTGACAGGGTTTGGCACGCTAGTCTATTGGGCAATGTATCCTTGGAGTACACTGACCGCCTTAAGTTGTTAGGGATTGAATTTTCTCCGAACCTAAACTATGGGCGGTTCATTGAGTCCAGAGCCAAAGCAGCCGCAAGGAAACTTGGTGCCTTGCAGGGGTGTGGCGGTACTTCACGCCGGGGCAGCTTCTTACCTTATATAAAGCGTAAGTCCGGTCGTGCATGGAGTACTGCTGTCACATTTGGGCTGGTGCTGCAAAATGCCACCTGGCAGCATTGGACTTAGTGGAGAAACGTGCTAAGAGGCTCATTGGTGACCTTGATTTGGTTGAAACCAATCTTGTCAGCCTCGAGCACAGGCGCAGAGTAGCCAGTCTCTCGGTATTCTATAGAATGCATTTCGGTGAGTGTGCGTAGGAATTACACGCCTTAATTCCTCCCTCTCCTTTCCACCATCGGACAACCAGACGGTCGGCGGGTCTTCATCCCTTTGTTGTCGATATTCCACGCATTAGAACCAAACGGTTTGCTTCGTCTTTTGTAATGCGTACAGCAAATGAGTGGAATAATTTGCCGGCGTCTATCTTTCCGTCCGAATACAATCGAGACGTCTTCAAGACAAGAGTGAATAGGCTTTTGTTACGAGAAGACAGTGCGATTTACCATCTAAGGCTGCATCACCACTTACCACCAGGTGGGATTGTGGTCAAGCACTGGCTTATAAGAAGTAAAAAAAAATTACCTTCTCCATCTAATATTTCATTATGATGAAATTTTGGATCATTATTAGCACTATGTTTCATCATCATCATCACAGCCCTTCACAAGTTCACTGCTGAACATAAGCCTCCCCCAAAGAATGCCACAAAGCACGGTCCTGAGCCACCTGCATCCATCGACTTCCTGCATATCTTACCAGGTCGTCACACCATCTAGTGGGGGGTCGCCCTACACTTCGCCTGCCGGTACGAGGCTGCCACTCAAGAACCTTTCTTCCCCATCGGTTGTCGGTTCTTCAAGCTATATGGCCGGCCCATTGCCACTTCAGCTAACTAATCCGTTAGGCTATGTCGGTCACTCTGGTTCTATTGCGGATATCCTCATTTCTGAGTTTATCACGCAGAGAAACTCCCAGCATAGCCCTCTCCATAGCTATGTTTAATTAAATTCAAATTTTAACAGGATTATTTTTAACTATATACTGCTAATATTGAATAAGCTTTTTATAGTGTAAATTATATTTGTCGAAATGTTAACTATGGATAATTAATTCGAACCTTACATGCTAATGGTGCTTCATTTTTTTAATTTGTATTTACTTACATATTGGACGAGGAAATTACTATGAATTATTTAATTTAAAATATACTTGAATAGTAGGGTATTATTATTTTATGTATTTTAATAGCTACAGCATTTATAGGATGTGTTTTACCTAGAGGTCAAATATAATTTTGAGGAGCAACAGTTATTCTTAATCTTATATTTGCTATTCCTTATTTAGGAACAATATTAGTAAATTGAATTTGAGTAGGATTATAATAACCGAAATTTAGTTCATAAGAGCGTGTAATACAATAAAATAACAAAATAATAATTTAGGGAAAAAATAATAGGTAATATATAATATAGTAATTTTATATAAGAGTATATATATACGATGTGACTCACCTGATGTAAGTGACTACCGCCGCCCATGAACAACTGCAACACCACGGGAATTGCAGGTGCAGCATAAATGAATTTTAAGTATTCTTGTAATATATATTTTTAGAATCTATTCCACTTCTGATGTTAGAAATTATTTTCAAAATTATTTAAATAAAATGTTGTTACTCGTATTAGAATTTAATCTGAAGGTTAATTGTTAAAAATAACAAAGTGTGAGAGCGGATATTCAACTTACTTTCTTGCTTACGCAATTAATCATTATCAGGAATAAGACAGTGTATAGCACTACACATTCAGTATAGAGCAAATACAGTTCGACCAACCGTAATATGTACCAGACACAATCACACATTGGTGCAACGTGAAGGACATAATTACATGATAACACCAAGGTAACTGCTCAATATTGCACCCTGAGTTCAAGGCAGCCTCTCAGCAACACCACCTTCCTTGCTTACACTAGAAGAACTACTTTACGAACAGAACCACATCACTTGGCTTATTTAGGCAGAATCTCAGTGTGGAAGTAATGTTTTAGCCCAACGGGCATAATAACGACATGAAACTCGTAGAATTACAGACTGACCCGTCTTAGTCCACTACGCGTTACTCTATACTGCTAGAACATGTGGGAGATCCACATCTCATTTCTTCCACCCTCAATTCTTCTTATTTTCCTTTATTATTTTATCCTCATTCCTAACAAATATTGAATAAAAAATATTCTATTCGATACTATTCTTTGAACATTCAAAATTTATATTGATGTAATTTAAAACATACTTATATTAATATATTTTTACTAACATTAATGTTAATCATTTAGTAATGCTTTTCAGGTGACTGCTACGAGCTAACAGCGCGTATGCAGACATTGTTGCTACTTGCTTCACTGCTACCCGAGCGGTCGGCCAGCAATACTGTTTGGAATGAATTACGTGAAACACAAGCAACGCCGTTCTTCCGGTTGTTGACACTGTCCTTGCAGAGCGATGACGATGGTATTTGTTTTCTTTGTTGCAACCTTTTACAAAATAGATTAATATTAACTAAATAATGTTTGTATTATAATGTTGTGGTTTATTTTGGTTGGTTCAAGGCTAATACACTATACTAAGATGTGGTTTTTCACTACCGCGTAGTATTGTTTAAAGATTACTACGTAACATATTCATTGAAGAAAGCCAAATTATTCATTACAACAATTAGCGTCATAGATTTCCTAGCGAGCGTAAAGTCACTATTATTGCATTCGGCAAACCTTGGATTTTAGAATATAGTAATACGATACTTTAGTACATTTTCGAAACTGTTTTCGATTCCTTGCTTTATTTATTCCCTTGAGTCTCTCTCCGCTTCTTACAACTTATACGACAAAGAAGAAAAATAATTGAGGAGGATAAAGAAGGAGGTTGTTACAAAATCTATATACACACCACATGACAATATTTCTGTCTTATTATTGATTGCAAAAAGACATCAAGTAATAAATAATTAATAGAATCAGGCCAAAAATAAGTAATATTTTATACATTTTGCTTATATTTCAGAGCTTAAAGACGCAGCAATGCACTGTCTGACACAGTTAAATAAATCAGCATTAAATAAAAAACACGCGGATAAAACCAACGATGAAACGTGTAAAGTCTTCTTAAACGATCTTAAATTCGGCAACCAACAAGCACTTAGTGCCAGATCTGGGGCAGGTGACACGGGAAGGGACGGCGACTGTCAGCCGGAGTATGTTTGCGAGGAGCTGTGTAAGCTGTTAATATACCACTTTCAAGATATGTTCGATAAGAAGAAGAGCCTAGCGAGTCAAGGTACGTTATATAATAAACTATTAATGCATTTCAATTTACAATGTTCAGTTATGTTAAATTATTGGCGTATTAGACGAACAGTTTTAAGTTTTTTTTGACCATTCCAAGCTAGTGCTTGACGGCTATTCCACCAGATGGTAAGTGGTGATGCATGGAATCGAAGATGGTAAAGCGCACTGACTAAGCTTAACAAAAGCATAATTCACACTTTGACTCTGATGAAAATATTATAGTCGGATGCAAAGACTTGCTGGCAAGTTATAATTTATGTTGAAATTGAATCCTATAGACTTGTGATACGGAACAGAAATACCAGTGCGAGAGTGTTAACTCTCCTCAGTGGCGAAGCTAGGTCTCCAAACCAGGGCAAGCCCAAGATATGGTTTTGTAGTTTTAGCAGTTTTATAAAAAATCACCAATCTTAATCTGTCTCTACTTTTCAGTTTCATATTTAGTACTCTCGAGGACGTGTTTAACAAAGCACACAGAAGGCATACTACTGCTAAATAGATTGTATGACTATATGCATACCTTCGGCTTTGAAAAAAGCCGTTTGGATTTGCTTGAGCGAAAGAAAAAGATATTTACATACAATACAATACATGAACAAAAGGAGAGCATGAACAAAGTACAAACATTGTACAAAATTTAAAAAACAAATTGTTTATTTTCTAAATCGAATCGTCTTTCTTTCTTAAAGAAAGATTTGATTACGTCCGCGTGAAATGTTGGTGAACATTTTAATTGTACCAATAACTGTTTATGTGGATATGCGCTGTTTTTTCTCAACAAAGTTTAAAGGTTTACCATTTCCTCGCCGATTAGCACTTTAACACGCTTCAATTCATCACAAGGAACACTATTATCCTCCATTTTCACTAAAAATCTTATAAGCATAAATGTTTAACTCCCAACCCAATATTAATTCCATAGATTCGCTCAAGTAAACACACAGAGTAAACATTGAAATGTGAAGTGAAGTTGCACCGCACTCGACTAACTTGATATCTGAAGTCAGGCTTATCGCTCCATACTAATTGCTATATAAAGAATCGTAATTATGTGTTATTAATTATTATAGAACATATTGTCACATGTTAGAAAGGGAGCGATCGTCTTCTCGAAAGCCCGGTAAAAAGCCCACACGTGTGATAGAGGCGACTAATCGCTCAACTCAACTCCTTTTTTATGATAGCAGTATCGCGCAGTAATGTAATCTGCCAAGTGTTGACGTTACATAATAAGGCTACGAGGTCATAACGTGTGTAGAAGAGAGGAGCGTGCGGGAAAGGAGAACGGCAGGCTTGTATGGGAATTTCGTACAGCTAAAAAAGTTTCGTGTTTTGGGATATTTTTTATTTTAATTGGCAGTTAGTAGGATAGACAAGCCCTATTTAAATTCTTAGATTTTTAAAACCTGGGACGTAAAAGTCATAACCAGTTTTATTTTTTAAGGTTATGTACTAGTGCACCAATATAGATTGTAACATACATGCACATAAACATAATTTAAACAAACTGCTTGCATGAATATTTTCTGTGAATGGCGGACTGAACGCATTCAGCAGAGCAGCTGCTATTTCAAAATCTGTCATAAGATTGCGACAACTACGGTTAAATATTCATGGCGGAATAATTTGAAGTCTCTCTTAAAACGGCCATTCACAGCTTCTACTACCCACCTGTTTATAGTCACACAGCGTGATCTGTTCGCTTCAAGAGTGGATAGCTGTGAATGGCAGTCTTCTTTAATTTCGGGCATATGACCTATGTATCCTTTTGTCATGCAGACTATCCATTCAGTCACGAAAACCTCTATCTAGAATAAAAACATCATTTCCTCTATAAAAATCATAGAATTCTGTTTCGTTTAATAAGTCATTCATTATGCTCGCATCATTTGTAATGGCACTATATGTCCGCGCCCTTTCGCGAAACTACTATCAAGAGATAGGGAATGAAGGAGCAGATGCTCAACTCAACGTAAAAATGGCCAGATAATTCGCTAAATTGCTCAGATGCAGTCACAAATCACAATCCAAAACAACAGCAAAGAACTGAAAACTGAACAGAACTGAAAGACAGATAATCTTTACCTGTCAATAAATAATTGCCATATGAACAAATAAATATTGATGACGAACATCATTCCTATCATTAAATCTTAAACCATTATGATTTTATGCAACAATTACGCATTCTTAGGTAAAATATATAAGTGTTTAATTATATATAGAGTTATTTCTATTTCTAAATAAATAATTATCATTTCAATATTTGTGCTATTTTACATATGGCAACTTCTAAAACATAAATGCGTTTAGTTTATGCTTATATTACGTTTATTTATTAGAATCTTTTATTGATATTATTAATTACTCCGGAGTTCTAAAAATAGAACACTTACATAAATATAATTGGCTTAGTTGCCTTAATATGTGGTACAAATTCTATAACAAAACAACAAAAAAGTATGCGGTACAAAATGTGCCGTTCTCCTTTGAAATAATTTGAAACAGTTTACGAGTTATTGATATTATTGATTGAGCAGTTTGGTAGGGCAAGCCGGACTTCAAAGAATATTGAATAATATTGATAATAAGGCGCTAGCGATAAAATGCCCCCCCCCCCCCCCCTCCCGCACTTCCAAACACCCTTTTTCGAAGTATATAAAGGATTAAATTGGAAAATCTTCTATTATCTTTGCAAATTAATACAACAATGTAATTAATTTTTCAACAAACTTCAAAAAAAGAAGTAGGTACTCAATTCGCCTGTATGTATTTTTTATGTGTGTTACCTCTGAACTTTTTTCTAGGTGAACCGGTTTTGACGATTCTTCTTTTTATTTGAGAGCTGATGTTCCTCATGTGGTCCCATATAAACACAGAGTACATTATATATAGGGAATAGAGTCATCACTTAGAATCGTAGCATTAGCGCCACCTATCGATATACGACGTCCCTACAGCCCAGCGACGACGTATGATGCTCTATATTTATTATTTATTTTCAAAGTAATTTCCAAAAGTCAAACCAATTTAATATTGATTTGGCTTTTGGAAATTACTTTGTTTACAATATAATTTAGGCAAATAAAACAACTGTTTAGCGGTTGGACGTTTTTTTATAATGCTTCCTTTTATTATAATAGTACATAACAAATTCTCTCAAAAGAAGCCACAATCCAGGTCAACAGAGCACAAATAGTTAAGCAAATCAGGGTCCAGAGTTTCATGCGTAAGTCCAACGAAAAAGGCGAAGTCTTGGGAGTCTTATAAGGGGCGAAAGTTGAAAAAGTGTCCTACTATTTTATATTTTATTTTTATTTTAATAGTAGGACACTTTTTCAACTTTCGCCCCTTATGAGATGGTTCTCCTTGTACTCTACACTCCATACTGTCAATGTTACAAATGTCATTTATATTTAATTTTATTATATACATACAATATTAACAACAAAAGATACTAAAACTAGTAGTATGTGTGAGTGTAAAACTAGTAACTTCATTTAACGTAATTTAATTTGTCTGTTTGTCATTACATTTCCTTTCGTGGTTTGTGAATGTGCTCTGTTTGTGTTTATAAGACTAACAACTTTGCTTGATCCCCGGACTCCCAAGACTTCGCCTTTTTCGTTGGACTTACGCATGAAACTCTGGACCCTGATTTGCTTAACTATTTGTGCTCTGTTGACCTGGATTGTGGCTTCTTTTGAGAGAATTTGTTATGTACTATTATAATAAAAGGAAGCATTATAAAAAAACGTCCAACCGCTAAACAGTTGTTTTATTTGCCTAAATTATATTGTAAACAAAGTAATTTCCAAAAGCCAAATCAATATTAAATTGGTTTGACTTTTGGAAATTACTTTGAAAATAAATAATAAATATAGAGCATCATACGTCGTCGCTGGGCTGTAGGGACGTCGTATATCGATAGGTGGCGCTAATGCTACGATTCTAAGTGATGACTCTATTCCCTATATATAATGTACTCTGTGTTTATATGGGACCACATGAGGAACATCAGCTCTCAAATAAAAAGAAGAATCGTCAAAACCGGTTCACCTAGAAAAAAGTTCAGAGCTAACACACATAAAAAATACATACAGGCGAATTGAGTACCTACTTCTTTTTTTGAAGTTTGTTGAAAAATTAATTACATTGTTGTATTAATTTGCAAAGATAATAGAAGATTTTCCAATTTAATCCTTTATATACTTCGAAAAAGGGTGTTTGGAAGTGCGGGAGGGGGGGGGGGGGGGCATTTTATCGCTAGCGCCTTATTATCAATATTATTCAATATTCTTTGAAGTCCGGCTTGCCCTACCAAACTGCTCAATCAATAATATCAATAACTCGTAAACTGTTTCAAATTATTTCAAAGGAGAACGGCACATTTTGTACCGCATACTTTTTTGTTGTTTTGTTATAGAATTTGTACCACATATTAAGGCAACTAAGCCAATTATATTTATGTAAGTGTTCTATTTTTAGAACTCCGGAGTAATTAATAATATCAATAAAAGATTCTAATAAATAAACGTAATATAAGCATAAACTAAACGCATTTATGTTTTAGAAGTTGCCATATGTAAAATAGCACAAATATTGAAATGATAATTATTTATTTAGAAATAGAAATAACTCTATATATAATTAAACACTTATATATTTTACCTAAGAATGCGTAACTGTTGCATAAAATCATAATGGTTTACGATTTAATGATAGGAATGATGTTCGTCATCAATATTTATTTGTTCATATGGCAATTATTTATTGACAGGTAAAGATTATCTGTCTTTCAGTTCTGTTCAGTTTTCAGTTCTTTGCTGTTGTTTTGGATTGTGATTTGTGAATGCATCTGAGCAATTTAGCGAATTATCTGGCCATTTTTACGTTGAGTTGAGCATCTGCTCCTTCATTCCATATCTCTTGATAGTAGTTTCGCGAAAGGGCGCGGACATATAGTGCCATTACAAATGATGCGAGCATAATGAATGACTTATTAAACGAAACAGAATTCTATGATTTTTATAGAGGAAATGATGTTTTTATTCTAGATAGAGGTTTTCGTGACTGAATGGATAGTCTGCATGACAAAAGGATACATAGGTCATATGCCCGAAACTAAAGAAGACTGCCATTCACAGCTATCCACTCTTGAAGCGAACAGATCACGCTGTGTGACTATAAACAGGTGGGTAGTAGAAGCTGTGAATGGCCGTTTTAAGAGAGACTTCAAATTATTCCGCCATGAATATTTAACCGTAGTTGTCGCAATCTTATGACAGATTTTGAAATAGCAGCTGCTCTGCTGAATGCGTTCAGTCCGCCATTCACAGAAAATATTCATGCAAGCAGTTTGTTTAAATTATGTTTATGTGCATGTATGTTACAATCTATATTGGTACACTAGTACATAACCTTAAAAAATAAAACTGTTCCAAAATCTACCACAATAGCGCTGGCGTCTGAAAAACTACGATATGAAGATAGCTGTTGTGAACGGAGTGAAGTCAGCTGAATTCAAATATTTAAAAAAAATCATGATTAGAGTAGTTAGTAAAATGCCAGTAAACAAAATCTCAACTATTTACGTAGTACAAAACCAAGCGAATTGGTCGGTACTTGTTTATTTCTCCATCTTATTCTAATTACTTTTCGCGCTTTTTTTTAAATTTATCCTATGCTACTGCAGCGCCACCCTTATTGGACACGTTTTTAGGGACACTTTTCATATATAGAGATGGTCCTCCTTCTACTCTACACTCCATAATTGACAGACTGAAATTATCATAGATCTCTCCCTTTGGCTCTTGCCATAGATAAACGGAGAAACAATTTGCAACGGCGAAATCATATTAATAATTCACTTGAATAAATGTAAAATAAATAAATTACACAAAAAATTTAATTACAAATTTGTTTTGTAACAAAATAGTAAGTTAGCAAGGTTCGATTGTATTTTAAACTATTCATTAATTTGTTTAATTCTTAATTGGCCTAGCATGGCTAGTCATTGTGCAGAGTTTCTCTATTTTCAGAACTTTCAATGCTAAATGTCCTTAACATTTTGTTTATAGGTGTTCGTAACATTTTGTTTATATGTGTTCGTAACATTTTGTTGCTAAGAGTTTGTAACATTTTAAGAGCCCTCTTACATTTCGGCGTTTCGCAAATTTAGGTATTTTACGCACCGAGCGGGCGGCAAGCTACGCGACCGATACTTTCTTTCATATCTATTCACTCGCTTGCACTGTAATACTGTGAGTATGGCGATTAAACGATCTTGATCTTCCATAATACAAAGTTTTCTTAGGATGGACTTCAGTGGATGGAATATTTTTTGGTGTGTCATTTTAATGTTATCTTATTAATTTATTACTATATAATTATATAATTTATTATTTATTATTATATACCATTTTGATATATTATTCATTATTTATGAAATTTAGTGTCAAAATAAGTACACAAATATTTTAATTGTTATGCTGTAATCGAAGGTTAATAATCGATTATGTCTACTACCGGTAGAATAGTGGTATAAATAAGTAAACGGTGCAACCGTTTATTTATTTTTAGTTACCTGTTTTAATAAATATAACTGTTACGGCCGGCAGCTGCCCTGCTTTAACAGGAGCTGGATCCCTCGTGGCCCATAGACGAAGGAGCCACGGGCAGATGCCGGTCGGGCGTTCCTACGCCGAGGGTCAAAGTTTCAATGAACACACGAGGGGAAAGGTCACTTGGATAAATGCACTTACCTGCCCCAGGAGCGCAGAAGACTCTCGTCGACCGGCCCGGCTGATGAAAGTGTTGTGAGTGTGTGTGTAATTGTATGTTCTGGTGTGTTGACGGGAACCGAGCTGGATGACGCCACGACGTCCGGGAGAAGGCACGCGCTGGTATCCTCGGAACTTTCCCCTTCTGTTGGCACTCGCGATGGGTTGTCACGGAATGGGACAGCTACTCGCAGTCTTTCAGAGGTAAATCACTTGGAGAGTTGCACGCGAATTTCACCGAGTTAGTACGTTCTAATCGCGATCCCTTTGTTTGCAACGATTTACGCGGTTTTTTTTTCTTTAACAAAACTAGCGCGAAACAGACGTCCGTATAGCTCGCAAGAAAAACATACCATAATGGCGAGAAATGCCCCGCCAACGCGTCCGGCGGCCGGGGGGGGGGGAGCGGGGGCGAAGGAAGGTGCCCTTGATATCGAGGCCAAGCACGCGCGTTAAGACTACGGGTTTATTGTAAATTTTTTCCTGCCGAAACAACCCCCCGTCCCGGACATAAGGCATTAAGTCCGCGAGTAGATTGGCAAACGGGACAAGGTCGCGACGGCCCGTTGCAAGACCGAATCTCCGACCAAAACCTCGGCCACTCTAGGCACCCCATCCGCTCCATACGACAGCTTAACAATGCGCCCCCGGCGCCAATACAACGGCAGCGCGTTTGGTTCTTTAATCAACACGAGGTCTCCCACCCGAGGAGGCTCCGTCTTGTCAGACCACTTAACGCGCTGCTGCAAAAGATGTAGGTACTCCAGAGACCATCGGTGCCAAAAGCGTTGAGTCATCTGTTGCAGAAGGGCAAACCTGCTAAGCCGTGAAGCACTCGTTTCCCTGAAGGGATACTCGGGCAGAGCGTTAAGAGGCTGGCCAATCAGGAAGTGTCCCGGGGTTAGAACCTCCAAATCATTCGGGTCAGAGGAGAGGGGACAGAGGGGCCGAGAGTTGAGTACCGCCTCAATTTTACAGAATACAGTGGCGAGCTCCTCAAAGGTCAAAATGGCTTCGCCAATAACGCGACGGAGATGCGTTTTTGCAACCTTAACCACCGCCTCGAAAATACCGCCCCAGTGGGGACACGCCGGAGGGTCGAATTTCCACTGGATGCCCCTTTTCGACATAGCATTGCCTAAATAAGTCCGGTGGTTGGACAGAAATTCGACGACCTCCTTGAGATACCTATCCGTGCCCTTATAATTCGTCCCGCAATCCGACCGGATCAAGTCCGGCAAGCCGCGCCGCGACACGAAACGGCCAAGCGTGGCTAAGAAGGCTTCCGTGCTGAGGGCGCTCACCAGTTCCAAGTGAACGGCTTTAGTGGAGAGGCACACGAAGACGCAAAGATAGGCCTTACATGAACGCGCGTTACGAAGGTGAGAGGACTTAACGAGGAAGGGGCCAGCGAAGTCTGTTCCGACCCCGGCGAATGGTCGGATGGCCCTGACGCGGTCGGGCGGCAAGTCACCCATCAGAGGCTGCGATATGGGGGCCTTCAGTTTATAACAGGGGATGCACTTAAAGATGACGCTCCGAATGGTGCGTCGGCCAGACAAAATCCAGAACTCCCGCTGCAAAATAGCCGACAGGGCGTTACACCCAGCGTGGGCATTCTTAACATGGTGGTGGGTTACCAACAACCGGACAAGGGCGCCGTCTTTAGGGAGCAGCAACGGGTGTCGAGCCCCGCACGGCAGTTGAGAGTTTTTCAAACGTCCGCCCACGCGCAGCATCCCAGCGTCGTCCAGAAAAAGGTTCAGGCGGGCCAGAGCGCCCTTGATAACGGAGTCTGGACCATACGGATCCAATGCATCAGGGATTCCCGACGCTCGCTAGGAGACAAAACGCACGCTCCGGACAGTTCCAATTTAGGGATAGTTAAACGGGATCTAATGGGGGCAACCTTGCTTTTGGCGAGTACGAGATGAACTGCAGTATGCCCAGAGGAACTCACAGTCCGCAAATATACGACAGCAGCATAGCCCTTCTCAGAGGCGTCGCAAAACCCATGTAGAGTAGCCCTGCATTTCCCTGGAGGGAGGAAGCACCTGGGCATGGAAACCCGGTTGATGTCCGGAAGGGAGGAGAGCATGGAGAGCCACTCTCGCAAGAGGGCCCCACTAATGGGCTCGTCCCAACCCAACCCGGACATCCAGAGCTTTTGAAGGAAGCACTTAGCCAAAAAGATGACCGGGGTGATCCATCCATTCGGGTCGAAGGTGCGAGCTACTGTAGACAGCACGGAGCGCTTGGTCCATGCTTTGGGAGGTGGGTCAAGTTTTACTCTATACGTGAAGGTGTCCTGAACAGGCTGATATTGAATGCCCAGCACAGTCAACAAATTAGGATTCTCAGGGTGCTCGAAAAGGTGAGGGTCTTGTTGATCCTCTCCTGGGAGGTCCCTCAAAATGTGTGGGGAGTTCGACAACCACTTGCACAACTCATAGCCTCCCGACTTCAGGATGGCAATTAATTCGTCTCGCAAGACCAGAGCCTCCTCGACGGTGGAAGCGCCCGTACAAATGTCGTCCATGTAGACCGAAGTCTCCAAAATAGAAGCTCCCCGAGCGTATCTCAGGCGCTCTCTCTCAGCGAGTTCAAGGAGGGTTCGCATGGCGATATACGGGCTGGACCGGAGTCCATATGTGGTGGTGTTCAACTCAAATACCTGTATGGGATCGCTGGGCTTCTCGCGCCACAATATCAGCTGATATCGGCGGTCATCACGATGTACCACCGATTGGCGAAACATCATCCGAATGTCCGCGACAAAAACCACCTGGTGTCGACGGAATTGGGTCAAGATGTCGGATATGTCCTTGATCAGTTTAGGACCCGAGTGAAGACACTGATTCAGGGACACACCGTTTGAGGTGGGGGCGGAACCGTCAAAGACTACCCGAATCTTACTCTCAGGGGTCCTCAAGACCGCATGGTGAGGGAGGAAGTAGTGCTCATGTGAACGCCATTCGAAGTTGGACGGTGACATGTGACCCAGCTCCTGATACTCGCGCATGAACTCGACATATTTGTCGCGAAAGGCTGGGTCACGCCGCATGCGGCGCTCCATGGAAAGCAACCTCTTCTCGGCCAGAGCACGGGATTGACCCAAAGAGGGGCGGGAGTCCAGAAAGGGTAAGCGAGTGACGAAACGACCGTCAACCCGCCGGCCGGTATTGTTCTGGTAGAACAACTCACACTCACGGTCCAGAGGGTCGACTCGAGCTGCATGTGGTGGTTCCTCAATGTCCCAGAACCGCTGGACGGCGTCCGATAGGGACACGCCCACGACGGAGAGCGGGTCGGCCGTCGGAGGGGGAGAAGACCACATAACCGGTCCAAAAAAGCTGTGCCCAAATATCGTGGAAATGGCTGACAGGCCATCGGGCTGCAGAGCTCGTATCTCACCTAACAAAAGGGCACCCAGCGTGTCGGCCCCGAGTAGCAAATCTATCGGCCCAGGTTGGGCCCACCGAGGGTCTGCCGGTCTCAAAGCCGACGCACAGCGCACAGCGCTGTCATTTATACGAACGTTAGGGAGGAACCCTACAATGTCGTCGAGGACATTTACCTTGACTAAAATACGAAGGTGTTCGCTGTCAGAGCTGAACACCAACTCCGCTTGTCCCCTAGGAGCAGGAGGCTCGGCACCTCCGATACCTACCATCGGACGTGATTCAGAGCTCCAGGGGAGCCCCAGTCTTCCCACCAACCGAGTAGAGGCCACACTACGCTGGGAACCCGAGTCCAATAGAGCTCGAACCGTTAAGTGTTCGCCGCTCGGGTTGTAAACCTTCACTGAGGCTGTCGGCAATAGAACAGTTTGACAGGTGGACTGCCGACGACTTATAGGCTCAGTGGAGGCGGCCATGGCGGGAGCTAGGGCGGCAGCCTCCTATCTGGAGCTGCCTCTGTTAGGCCGGCACCCGAACCGGGGGCCCCGAGCGCGGCACTCCGACGGCGTCTCGAAGACCCTAGACTGGAATTCCCCGAACGGGCCGACCGGGGGAAACTCGGGGATCCTCGGCTCCAAGGCCAGGGGCCGATATGCAGTCTCCGGAACCCGGTAGTACCGGCACCGGCCAAAGGGGGGCGGGCGGCGTTCCAGTCGCGGCCACTCAGCCAACGGGGGTGAGAACGGTCTAGCTGACCGCTGAGTGGCCGCGCATCCACTATCAACTCGCGGAGGGGGGGGTGAGGACCCCCCCGCCCCTGGGGGAACGACTCCCAGACCGATCGGGGGAGGGACTCCCCTCAGAAGGAGGGGCGCTGTGGTCCACCGGTGAGCGCCGGGCGTCGCCCGACAGTGGGCGTGGCTGGGCGCCCCCGCCCGTGGGAGTCGGGGCCTGGCAGGGCCCTGCGAGGACGAGCCGCGCGCACCCACGCACAAGAGGACGTTGTGGTTGCCCTGGCAGTGCGTGCAGGGCCGCTGGTGCGGGCAGTCTCGTTGTAAATGCCTCTCCAGGCACGAGAAGCACCAGCGGCGCTCCCTGGCGATGGTTCGCCTCGCCTTAGCCGGCTTGCGCAACAGCTTCGGGCACGACGCCGGCCGGTGGTCGGATGCTCGACAATAGGAGCAGGGAGGCGCCTCCCGTGCCGCTAGGCCACTATAGGACGGCACGGGGGGGCGCCCTCCCGCGGGGGCTCCGCTCGGCTTCAGGGGGGTGGGCGCCGCCTTGGCCGGCTGACTCGGCCTTTCCCGGGGCACCGCTCGGGAGGCGGCCGGGGGGACCTCGACGGCGCCTGCTGCGTTCTCCAGCAGCCTGCACTGCTCTTCCAGGAACCGCAGCAGGTCCCTAAAGGGGGGCATATAAGAGGCGCCATCCCCTCCGAACCTCTCCTCAAAATGGAGCCGAAGGTCGAGGGGCAGGCGGGACAGCACTATGTGAAGGAGCAGAAACGACCACTCGTCCACAGGCAAATCCAGCCGCCGCAACGAGTTGCACGCTACGACGACTGGGTTCACTATGTCTTCACGTAGTCGAGTCCGGTCCTTCAGCAGCGGGAGGTTCAGCAGCCTCCGAACATGATCGTCCGCAATCCGCCGGACGTTGGCGTACCTTCCAGCGAGGAGGTCCCTGGCGTTTTGGTAGGCGTCGTCCGACAACTTAAGGTGGCCGACGACGCTCAGGGCCTCCCCCTCTAGTGAAGCCAGGAGGTACCCCATTTTTTGGCAGGGGGTCAAGTCCCTCCGGGCGTCCACCAGGCTATCGAACAGGCCGACGAAGGTCATCCACTCCGAGAGGACCCCGGAGAACCTTGGCAGGTCCAGCGTGGGAAGTCGTCCTAGCAGCTCTGGCTGAGAAGACGGCCTCCGCGGGGACTCGAGAAGGCTACTCAGCCGAGCTTCGCGCTCCCTCTCCGCATCCTTGGCCCCCGCCTCGACCAGGTCGTCCGTTAGCGCGAGGAACTGCTCGTAGTCCGCGCGGCAAGATTCCAGGACTCCCTTCTCCACCTCCAAGTCCTCGAGCTCAGAGTAAGCCTCCTCCACGGCCGCCCTTCGAGCATCGACCTGCTCAAGCCTCTTCCTCAGATTGTAGACCCGGTCCGGTCGGCCTATCAACGCGTGTGCGCTGGTAGCCCAGCGCAGCTCAGTCCGCAGGCAACGGATTAGCATCTTGGGCGAGGACATCGCTACTAAATCCAAATTACGACACGGCTCGAGCACAATTACAAGAATAACAATTAAAAAATACAAAAAGATTAACGGCTAACTAATGCAGTTCCTATCAAATCGAGTTGAATAGAATGTACACAAATAAGAACCGCTATTATTAAATCAAACACAAGTTAGTACAGAGGAAAAGGTAAATCAATTAACAATAACAAATACTAGTGCGGTCAAATCAAGTTAATTTAGATTACGTAAATACAAATTACCACTCTTTAGTTCAAATACAATTTACAATACAAAAGATACATATCAACAAAAATGACTTGCTCAGAAATCAACCCTTCTATAAGTAACACACTACCATCCGACAACGACAATTAACCGATTACGCAAAAATAACCCTCTACCTACATGACGCAATCTCCCGCTCTCACGCGAACCGGGCGTGGTCTTTCAAATTTACCCGCTAACAACAAGCAAGCTAACAAAGAAAGGGATTTTATTATTACGTATATAATAAAAGGTATTTTACGTTATTACGGACGTAATTAATATTAAATTAATAAACTAAAATAAAATAAAATTAATAAACGTATTATTACGGACGGGCGTGATTGTAGCCACAAAATCAACCCAACGCTCCTGCCACCAAATTATTTACTTCTTATCGAATACTATGGTCGGTGGATCGACCGGGAATCGATCCCAGCACCGCGTTCTGCTACCAATGTTACGGCCGGCAGCTGCCCTGCTTTAACAGGAGCTGGATCCCTCGTGGCCCATAGACGAAGGAGCCACGGGCAGATGCCGGTCGGGCGTTCCTACGCCGAGGGTCAAAGTTTCAATGAACACACGAGGGGAAAGGTCACTTGGATAAATGCACTTACCTGCCCCAGGAGCGCAGAAGACTCTCGTCGACCGGCCCGGCTGATGAAAGTGTTGTGAGTGTGTGTGTAATTGTATGTTCTGGTGTGTTGACGGGAACCGAGCTGGATGACGCCACGACGTCCGGGAGAAGGCACGCGCTGGTATCCTCGGAACTTTCCCCTTCTGTTGGCACTCGCGATGGGTTGTCACGGAATGGGACAGCTACTCGCAGTCTTTCAGAGGTAAATCACTTGGAGAGTTGCACGCGAATTTCACCGAGTTAGTACGTTCTAATCGCGATCCCTTTGTTTGCAACGATTTACGCGGTTTTTTTTTCTTTAACAAAACTAGCGCGAAACAGACGTCCGTATAGCTCGCAAGAAAAACATACCATAATGGCGAGAAATGCCCCGCCAACGCGTCCGGCGGCCGGGGGGGGGGGGGGGGGGAGCGGGGGCGAAGGAAGGTGCCCTTGATATCGAGGCCAAGCACGCGCGTTAAGACTACGGGTTTATTGTAAATTTTTTCCTGCCGAAACAATAACAACCAAATGTAACTAATATTTTTTTAATCGGTACTTACAGTCAATTACTATATTTTTTTATAAGAAAAATATTTGCTGCGACGGCATTGACCGAACTTTTCTCGATTCGATAATTTCAGGCAGTAGACACTTTTCATAAAAACTTGTAACTTGGGTAACATATTGAAAATCTAAAATTGGTCGTATTTGTAAATTTTTAGTACTTTTACTGCATTAATCTGGGCCAATACATATTATGGCAAGTATTCAGACATTTTTATTTGCTAAATGAAGCTGGCCTTGGATTTGGTAAAACCAGTCATTATTTTGATTTAATGTTACACTTGAATCACTGAATTTATAACCTTTAACTTTTTTTTTGTCGAAAGTCCGTGTCAAAATCTATTCCGAAAGCTGAAATAGGACATTTAACTTCAATAAGACCGTTGCTGTATAAACCATTAGGTGAAGCCCTCAAATAACAATTAACAATGATCTAGGTCAATGAATAGACCACATTTTTCTATATTAATATTTTTTTGTTTGCTCAATTGTGCACATGCTGCAGACTCGTTGTCCCTACCATGTTTAATGGAAGAGACGTGATCTAAATTATAACTATATAAAATAGTTTTAAACCGATCGATCAAAAATTGCGGTCGTAGTTGACGATGTTCTAGTATGCAGGCAATCGACGCACACTACGGTAGTATCGAAACGATGCAGGGCCCGAAATAAACTGACGCAGGTCCACCCTCGGCAAGCGCTCGCACGTTAATGATCGCAGATGGCCGGCGCAGTGAAATATATAGTACTTTTATTTAATTAATTAAAATATAATAGTAACGATTTAAAAAGTAAAAATAATAGTATGGTTTAAGCAAATATTGATGATTATTTTGGTATAAATTTTACGTTTAAATGATGTAATGAGGAAATATAGAGGCTTGTATCGAAGCTTTTTTGGTCGTTTTTTGAATTATGTCGATTTTTTTTCCTAGCGTGCAAAGCATATAACGAAAATGGATTCAACTATTATTAAAGTGTAGGATATTTGGGAGATAAAAATAGTTTTTTTGATGGTCGATATTCAATAGAATCTACAAATTAGAGCTCCCAAATCATGTTTTCGAGAGTTTTTGCCTAAACATGCATCGGGAGAATGATTATTACTGATTAAATAAATAAGTTATCTAAAATCCATTCCGAGCTTATTTGAGGAGAGAAAACGAACTATTTTTAACAAGTAATTGTTATTTCAAGCAATGAACGATAAACATAAAATTTCAACGAGGAAACCTTGTAATTTCGCATTTTTTTGTAATACGCCTCTTAAATAAAAGTATGCAGTAACAGCTAACTATCAGATTTTTTGAGATTTTACTGGAACTGGAATAATTGAAATAGACTTTCATTCCCAAAATGCCGCCCCTGTTAAACTGCCGCCCGGGCCATGGCATTTTCGTCCTTTGTACAAACTCTTTTTGTGTAGTGTCCTCAGAGTTGTTTATGCTTACAAAAATTGTCAAACAATAAAATTAATAACATTAGAGTTAAAAAATAATAAACATCATGCATTGATCATGAGCCGTGATGATCCTAATGAGAATACTATTACACACACACACAGTTAATATTTTTAGATGATTTAGATGTCCGAAATGGGTGAAAACTGAATTATGATATCCCGTTGTATTCGCATATACTACTTTTCAGATAACCTTTGGATCCGAGTTTGTTCCTGTCTCTCATCTCTATTATCGGTCAGTTTGCGTAGTCGGTTATATGGCGTCCACCGCCAGTTCCCGCGTGTTTTGCTAGCGGCGTTGCAATCCGTTCGAGATCAACTCTCCTTACAGGGGAAACCGGTTGACGTCATCCGGAATGCCAATCATGTATGTATAAATAGCTAAAATATTTTTATTTACATCATATATATTATATATACAATGATATTTTTAAAAACCTGAGCAGTATTTACAGTAATTTTTTGTTTGTTAATGATTTTTTTTCGTAATAATATTAACATTTTTAGGATCCAGTACTAAATACTCTGTACTGGTTGCTCACAACAATAAACTGCTCAATGTTAGAGTGTAAGTCGGCTAAGGAGAGTTTTGCTGATAACATAACGGGCAGCCTCAACAAGTTGTGGCCTTGGTGCATGATGACAGAACAATTAAGAAATACTATCTTGCATTTGTTAATCACTTTCACTAATGATTGTCCTAAAGGTGAGTTTTTTTTCTTTATTCGTTTTATGATTTAATTTATGTATATACGTTAAAGTTAAAACTGAAAATTGATCAAGTTTTAAGACCTTAAAGTTTTTACCAAATTCAAATTACACTATATAGTATTTTATTATTAGAGACGTCAACGACCCAGTACGAGGGGTGATCCAAAAGTAATGATAATGAAAATAAAACACGGTAATTAAAGTTAAAATAATAATTTATTTTTCTACATAGTCTCCTAACAAATCAATACATTTAGTCCATCTTTTTTCTAAACCCAGGATTCCCTTTGAAAAAAATTCTTTGTCTTGACCTTCCCAAAACGCTTCAACAGCGGCCATTACTTCGCTATCGTCTTCGAATTTCTTGCCTCGGAGGCGTTCCTTGAGCCGAGGAAAGAGGTAGAAATCACTAGGAGCTAGATCTGGTGAATAGGGAAGGTGTTCGAGCAGTTCGAATCCCGTTTCTTGAATGGCAGGCATCGCAACTGCGGCTTTGTGCGTTGTCTTGGTGAAACAGCACTCCAGCTCGCAGTTTGCCGCGTCTTTTTTCCTTAATGGCCTCCTGTAATCTTATTTGGTCTGCGTAGTAAGAGCCCGTAATAGTGGCTCCCTTTTCCAAATATTCCACCATAATTATGCCTTGAGCGTCCCAAAAAACAGATGCCATAACCTTTCCCGCCGAACTTGAAACTTTGAATTACTTTGGCGTCGGTGAGGAGGCTCGCTTCCAAGTCATCGATTGTTGTTTCGTTTCAGGATCAAAATGGTGGATCCAGGTCTCGTCCATAGTCACAAAACGGAACAAAAAATTTTCTTGATCTGCTTGGAACTTTTCGTGATTGACCCTCGAAATGTCAACTCGATTTTTCTTTTGCTCGTCGGTTTACATTCTGGGTACCCAACACGCAGAGACCTTTTTCATATACAACTCGTTCGCAAGGATTCTTTGAATGCTGCCATATGAGATCCCTGTGACCTCAGCTACATACCTGATGGTCACTCTTCGATCCAACACAACACAACATCTTCGACTTTTTTCACGTTGTCTTCAGTGAGGGACGTGGATGGGCGTCCTTCGCGATGTTCATCTTCAGTGGATGTTCTGCACAGTTTAACCTCCTTGGCCCAGCGTGCAACTGTAGAATATGGAGGAGCAGAGTCCCCCAATGTTCCCACTAAGTCACTGTGTATGTCTTGAAGACATTTTTTTCAAAGAGAGGTACTTGATGAAAGCTCTAATTTCGTTTTTCTCCATGTTGATGTTATCTCTTTGACAGTTCGTATTCAAATGAATGTATCTCCCGGAAATCGTGATCTATTTATATGATTTTTTAGGCTCATGTAGTGGGTATATAAAGCAAGCAAAAAATATTTTTTTTTGGATTTTTATGCGGACCTGAAGTAACCGATTATCATTACTTTTGGATCACTCCTCGTATTCAGAGAGACGTCAGGTGCCCTTTCCTGTTCCATAACTTCATCGCAGTTAATAGCTTCCGATTTTCTGATTTAGAGAAAATCCACATTACTAATTTACGAAGTGATTATTTTGAAATCTGTCAAACACCACAGGGTTTTCTGGTAATTTTTCTTGGTGGACAAAAGGGTTAAGAGCGGCATTGTGTTGCAGCGTGGGCGTGTATGTGCGCGTGCGTGGGCGGGCGCAGTCTGCTGGGCGAGCTGTGCGCGCTGGCGGCTCGCAGCGGCGCATCGCTGTTGCTCGCTTTGCGGATACTGCGCCAGTGCGTCCCGCATCATCATTGCCGGGCTATACTTCTTAAGGTAACATACACATATTATGATTAAACATTTTAGGGCCGTTATACGTCTATGAGGTATAAAATGAGGTGTAAAATCCACGCGCGATCTGAATGGGATGGGAACTACTCTCTATGGATTACGAAAACACACAAAAATGTTTCATGTTTGTAATTATTTTATATTTCCAAGCCTTTATGTTTGGTCGCCTAATTAGTGTCGTAAGATGCGGTTATAAAATATGCCAAACGGCTATCGATAGATGGCGGTTTAACCATTTCGGTAACGTCAGGCGTAACGTAATACCCAGGTCGGCGACGAGAAACAGCGTCAAAGATACGAAGTATCTGGTATTTTCGACCGTTAGCGATTAAAGTAAATGCTCCCTACAGGAACCCATATCCAGCAATAGATTTTGCGGGTTGATGATGTACAAGGACAAGTTGCTAAATTGTCTTGTCACTACTGCTCATAGACTCAGATCTGGACACGTTCCATCTAAGACAACTTCGCACAATTGAGAAGACTGTGGAGTTATAGAAGACCTACACCATTTATATTCAGTGCCTAGAAGACTGCAATGAAGTGGACGATATGAATGACAAGCTCGTGGAAACTGTCCATGCGGTCGGAGCTAAGTTCTGCAAGACCCGCCGCAGAAGAACACAAAAATTCTCCGATCACACTCTTAATCTCATGGCTGTTAGACGGGAGATGAGGCTACATTCTTCAACAGATTTGACAGCATACAGGCAACTGAACAGGCAGATCTCCAAATGCATGCGGCGGGACTTACGCTTGTATTGAAAAAGCGATCTAGCGGACCCAAGGCTCCAAAGTCTTTGCCAGAAATCTGTCTGCCAGAAAGAGCCAACTGTCAAAACTGAAGACCGAGTGTGGCAGCATCGTTTCTGGGATACCTGAGATTTTGAATGAGATTGAGAGGTTTTATGGGCAGCTGTACATGTCATCGTTGGAGTCACACGCAAGTGTGAGTAACGATCCAAGAGCGAGTCTTATCCGACACTATTCCTAAGATATCCTGGACATCAGTCTGAGCGAGATTAGAATGGCTCTCCAGCACCTTAAAAACGGCAGGGCCCCAGATGAGGATGGAATTACAGCGGAGCTTCTGAAAACGGGTGGAAAACCGGTACTTAAAGTCCTTCAGAAGCTCTTTAATTCTTTCCTCCATGGTGGCACTACTCCAGAGGCGTGGAGCAGAAGTGCGGTAGTCTTGTTTTTCAAGAAAGGTGACAACGCTTTCTTGAAGAACTACAGACCGATTTCCCTTCTGAGCCGCGTCTACGTGCTGTTTTCGAGAGTCATTACGAATCGTCTCGCGCGCAGACTTAACGACTTCCAGCCTCCCGAACAAGCCGGTTTCCGAAAGGGCTTCAGCACCATAGACCACATACATACCCTATGGCAAATTGTACAGAAGTCCGAAGAGTACAATTTGCCACTATGTCTGGCGTATGTGGACTATGAGAAAGCCTTTGATTCCGTCGAAATTTGGGCGGTGTTGCAGTCCCTTCAGCGGTGCCAAGTTGACTGTCGGTATATCGAAGTGCTGAAGTGCTTGTACAGTAGAGCTACGTTGGCTATCCGAGTACAGAACCAGAATACGAAACTTATTCAATTGCAGAGAGAGGTGTAAGACAGGGTGATGTTATATCCCCGAAACTCTTCACCGCTGCATTGGAAGACGTTTCCAAGCTTCTGGACTGGAAAGGATACGGTATTAACATCAATGGCGAGTACATCACTCACCTTCGATTTGCCGACGATATAGTCCTTATGGCAGAATCGCTGGAGGACCTAAGCACTATGCTCAATGACCTCAATAGTGTCTCCCAACGGATAGGTCTTAAGATGAACATGGACAAAACAAAGATTATGTTTAATGACCATGTCACACCTATGCCGGTAGTTGTTGGGAGCACTAAGCTCGAAGTTGTTGACGAGTATGTTTACCTGGGACAAATAGTCCGACTAGGTAAGTCCAACTTCGACCGAGAGGTCAATCGACGGATTCAACTCGGCTGGGCAGCGTTCGGGGAACTACGACACATCTTCTCGTCAGACATACCTCAAAACCTTAAAACGAAATTGTACAACCAGTGCGTGTTGCCAGTGATGACTTACGGAACTGAGACGTGGTCCTTCACTGCTGGCCGTATGAGGAAGCTCAAGGTCGCTCAGCGAACTATGGAGAGGGCTATGCTCGGAGTTTCTCTGCGTGATAAACTTAGGAATAAGGATATCCGCAGTAGAACTAGAGTAACCGACATAGCCCAACGGATTAGTAAGCTGAAGTGGCAGTGGGCCGGCCATATACCTCGAAGAACCGACAACCGATGGGGAAGAAAGGTTCTCGAGTGGCAGCCTCGTACCGGTAGGCGAAGTGTAGGGCGTCCCGCCACGAGATGGAGTGTCGACCTGGTAAGACATGCAGGAAGTCGATGGATGCAGGTGGCTCAGGACCGTGCTTTGTGGCATTCTTTGGGGGAGGCCTATGTTCAGCAGTGGACTTGTGAAGGGCTGTAATGATGAATAATGACACCATTTATTGATGGAATGTGCTCGATTTGAATCTGTTAGAAGTAATTTTATAAGGGTCTTGAATTTGAACAGAGCTGACGTAGGTACATATCATTATATTTTATCCCAATCAAATAGCAGCGATACGAAAGTTCTGTTCGAACCCATAATGGCCCACGTAGTATAGTAATTGATGTTATATGAGTTCGTCATGTATGTTAGGGTATGATGGGACTTGCTAAGGGCAAGTGAAATGCTTAAATTCTTGGATATTTAAGTAAAATAAACCACAATAACTGTTCAATTAATCCGCAAAGAAAAAATACAGTGTGACAGAAGAGGATTTAATAAATGCTATTAATTGAATGAAATTGTATTTTTGTCAACCCTTTATTAAAAAAAAATCCCCAAAGAATCTTTATCATATTTTGCAAAATTTCTCCAAAACGGTACGAGCTCTATAAATACCTTTTACACTAAAAAAAGAAGGTCTTAAAAATATTAACATTGTTGAGCGCCACCATTAATACCTAGTACATGGCGACACTAGTCACTACTAGCGCCCTCTAGTATCGAGTAGAAGAACTAGGAGAGTCAAGATCTTTCTAGAATTTCCCATGGAAGAACTTTCTACAACTATCGACACGTGGTCAATCGGGACCGATATGTAATCAAACATTCTGGATGTTTCTATAGTACAAGGTTCTGGAAATTATCTGAGGCCCTATTAGGGTTTCCGATTTCTCGAGGTTTTTTAGTTCTCGGGTGTCGAGACTTCTCGAGCCTGATTTCTCGGGTCTTCTCGGGTTGTCGAGAAAAAATAAAATACGTCTATATTTTTGTTTAATTAATAAAAAGAGTCTTTAATTTAACTGTGTTTATTTTACATGAAAAAAATCAACATAATTTTTAACAAAAAAAACAAGTTCTCAATAAAAAATCAGCTCAAAACAAAATTGCTAACTAAAAACAATCATACTTCTTCTCCTTATCATAACTAATCTCATCTCACTAATCTGTAATAAAAAACAGAATCTCTGTTAACAATCAGCTTAAAACAAACATCTTAAGTCTTAACTAAAAACAATCATACTTCTTCTTATTATAACTAATCTCACTAATCTTTAATAAAAAACAAAATCTCTGTTAACAATCAGCTTAAAACAAACATCTTAACTAAAAACAATCATAATTTTTCTCATCATAACTAAAGATCACTCACTAATCTCACTATGTGGGTGGTATGGTATCACAATTTTTGGCAGTTTTAATGTAATTAAATAAGAGATATCTATCTACTATTAATACGAAAAATATAACTGTCTTTAAGCCTGCTTATTAATTCTTATGAAATATGCCTTAAGATAAACCAAAGCATTAATAGATTTATCAGACAGCCGGCTCCTAATCTTACTGACCACATTTCCCGATATGGAAAATACCCTTTCATTTTCTGTTGAAGTCGGCTTGACTGAAATTAATGCTTTGTATAGTGTTTCCAGATTAGGGGTCCTCTTGCCTGTTTTTTCAAATAGCAAAAACTCTTTTTTTATAATTGATTTGGAAAGCACCACAGCATTAGTTGATTCACCATTTCTCGAAACACCTTTTATTGCTCTCTCTAATTGAGCTGCAAAGCTGTCTTGTTCAGTTTCTGATTCGCTTACGCCTGCTTCGACAACTTCTGAATTATTTCCTGTCGAAGGTTCTGTAGTAGTGGGAACAGTGGGGTATAGACGATTGAATAAGTCTTCAGCGTATCCAATTAAAAATGTCTTGCTATTATCGGTAAAATAAGCACTCTTTTTGAGAATAAAATTATCGGGGCTGTTTAGGTAGCGTAGCAGCGATATTAGAGGTGTATTCCGACGATCTGATATTTTCATTTTAAGAGATTCTACTAACTGAAGAGCCAAAGGGTCGTCGATACTTTCTAATTGTTTTAGCAACACATCTGTTATAGCCTCTGCAGTTAGTAAATTGGCATCTTGTCTGCTCAATGCTTCAACTGCAAGTTTAGTTGGCGTCAATATCAACCGCAATTTTTGTAGTATAGGAATATTTTCCTCCTTCCATTTAAATGAGCTATCTAAATCAATCAAGGCTTTTTAATGGAATTTTTTAACTTCAAGAAACGCTCAATCATTGTTAGCATTGAATTCCACCTAGTTCTGACATCCTGTAATAAGACTAGTTCGGCCCCGAATTCAGTCTTCACATGTTTTTGTAGTGTGATATTTCTAAGGGGACTCTTTCTGAAAAATCTTATGATCGAACGGGTCTCATTTAGCACTTTGTTTATGTCGTCAATAGGCTGCAATATAGATTCATCATCAGATTCTTCGTCATTGTTATAAGTGCTGGCTTCATCAGAGCTGCTGTGTTCATCGTCGCTAACAGGTGTGTTTCTTCTAGCAACTGTAGTTACTGTTTTTTTTTTGCAAAAGGTATCAAGAATAGCCAAATGGATGGCATGGTTTACACAGAGGACCATCTCACAGGGGCTCTCTCTGCCAAATTTTTTCATAACATTTGGCCCGTCGCTTGTTACGGCCAAGACATAATGCTCGAAGTTTACCCCAAAGTATTTCAAACGCTCCTCTACTATTTCTCTAACCTCTGCGGCACCGCATTTTCCGGGTATGTAAACTAGCCCCAAATTGTAAACTTTTGCCTCTGCTGTATGAACACAGACGCTAAAATATCGTCTGTTTCGTATGCTCGTCCACTCGTCAATTGTCACACTTAGCCGGTTTCCTGATATGCAAAGCTGAGAAAGCTCTTTTATCATCTCTTTCTCCTTTTCATCATAAAACTTCAATATTAGGTTCATAACTTCGGTTTGGGTCTTTGGAAGTTTATACCCCTTGGCAGCAAATGATTCACGGATAAATTCACTTTTAGTAATGCCTCTTATAGTAAAACCATCTTGGGCTGAAAGTTTAGCTAAAATTTCACCTAACGATTTTCTGGGTTGAACGTCAAATTTCAGTGTTTGCTGTACGTGCATAGTTTCAAAATCACTTCTTAATTTTTTTGGTGCCGTCACCCCGGAACTAGACGAACTGGTAGATGCTTCTTCTGTGTCCATTTGAACCTCGGTGGATCTTACATCAATTTTGTGTACATGAGCTAAATGCCTCACTAGTCCGCTTGTGTTTGATCCTTTACAGGCTATGGTTTTAGGACATTTTAGACATTGCGCATTTGAGGCGTCCTTATTTTTCTTGAAATATTTCCAAACTTTGGAAGTTTCCATTTTGGTTCATTAGTTGTAAAATCTATAACAAACAGTTCAAGAATTAGTAAGTATTTTAGTTTAGTACCTACAAAATAGCTGACGCAACAGTGGGGAGGCCTATGCCCAGCAGGGGGTTGATGTGGTTAGGTTAGGCTGATGATGATGATGAAAAAATAGCTGTGTCCTTTTGTATACTACGTTTGGTAGGATTGGTTGGATACGTTTTGTGTTATTTGTAGTAGATAAATTGCCATAAAACAACGTCTTAATATTATGTGTTTAGTTTAGAACTTTAGGCTTTTGTGGGATTATTACAACATCTGCAATACAAATGCAATTAATGAAATCGGTAAATATTTATGCACTAACAATTCTCTTATTTGATTAAAAACAAAAGTTTTATTTCTTTAACATACCTATTCATTTTAAACAAAAATATTATTTTGGTAATAAAAAAGTACTTACAAAACAAAACAAACACTTGAACTATTTAAATAAATAATAACAATACTTACCTGTTTGTTCTGCGATTCTATTACTCGTGCGTCACTAAATAGTAAATACACTCACTATGCTGGGTTTATGATCCGACCGATCCGAACACGGCGGGAGTTGAAACACGAATGAACAAAATACAACTGGGGCCGCGTCGCGCTTGCGTTTGTCGGCAAAAACAAAGGATACCGACAGACACGAGCCGTGCTGTCAAAGAATGCCGCTGCCGCCTCGCATTTACAAAGAAAGCTAAGCGTAAAAATGTTTATTTAAACTTCTCGATGTCTCGACTTTTCTTGAGCTGAATTTCCCGGGTACGAGACCGACCGATTTCCCGGGAATTCCCGGGACGAGAATTCCCGGGAACAAACCCTAGGCCCTATATATGGCCGCTATAGACCGCGACTCGGGCAGTATTCAATTAGCGATACAAGCAAATACTTCTAAGCGATATAACTGCGAACTAAAGTGATCAGTAGTACAATTGTGTTTTGTTATTAGTGTGGTTTTGAGTTGTAATTAGTGTTCTGTAATTAAAGTGTCAATTTTGGTAATTAACTCGTCAGTTTTTAATCGTCACGAACCCCAAGCTCGTAACAATATTTTTAATTGAGAGTTTTATCTTTATTCCCCGTTTTACTCAAGAAAATATAATTTTTCCCCGAAATTGAATATATTCGCGCGAGCGTGCCTACTCCGTCGGCCTGTAATTACCCGCGAGCTCTGTCGCAGTCCGTTATCGGACATCGTCGATGGTGAATCGAGCGTCGGTGTTGGAGTGACTTCAAATATATTTTAGTTTTTTAAGTGTAAGGCTAAGCTTCCACTAGGCTCGCCGAGCCGAGTCGAATTGAATCGCAGAAAGTCGCCTCCTATATATTTACTATGAAACTGCGTCCATTAGCGAAAAGCCGTTGCGCGCCGAATTGAATCGGCCGCGCGAATTGCTTGACAGGCGAATTTCATCGCCGATACGATTCGATTTAACTCGGCGCGCCTCAGTCGACGCGGAGAAATGGATGCACGCCAACGTATTTTAATTAATTTCTCTTTCATTTTCGTAAAAATCTTTTTGTTTAAATAAAAATGAATGAAGAACTATTGATATCACTGGTTCAACAATATCTAGAATTGTTTAATCATGAAGATCCACATTATCACGATGAAATAAAAACATCTCTTCATCCTAGCTATCCATGACGCAAGAACGACCTATTTTGATGAAGAATTTGCGATGAATGAAAAATTCGATTCGATTCGTTAAAGATGGACGCACTAGGAATAAATGCGACTCGCTTCGATTCGACGCATTTCTGCTGTAGTCGACGCCAGGCTTAAGGCTAAGCGTCCACTAGGCTCGCCGAGCCGAGTCGAATCGAATCGCAATAAGTCGCCTCATATATATTTACTATGAAACTGCGTCCATTAGCAACGAGCCGCGGCGCGCCGAATAAATCGACCGCGCAAGTTGCTTTACAGGCGAATTTTTTCGCCGATGCGATTCGATTCAACTCGGCGCGCCTCAGTCGACGCGGAGAAGTGGATGCGCGCCAGCGTACTTTCATTGATTTCTATTTAGTTTTTGTAAAATCTTTTTGTTTAAATAAAAATAAATGAAGAAATATTGTTGTCACTGGTCCATCAATATCCACAATTGTTTAATCATGAAGATCCACATTATCATGATGAAATAAAAACATCTCTTCATCTGAGCTGTCCCTGATGCAAAAACGACCTATTTTGATGAAGAATTTGCGATGAATGAACAATTCGATTCGATTCGTCAGAGATGGATGCACTAGGAATAAATGAGACTCGCTTCGATTCAACGCATTTTTGCTGTAGTTGACGGCAGGCTTAAGTAGTATGCATTGAAGTTTTTAAACGGTGTGGATGTCTTGAGTTTTTTCGAGATGTGCGTTAAGGTAGCAGCGGCGCTTGATCTCAAAGCAGTAGCGCTAATAGGTTTGTTGTTTGTTGTATTGAAGAAATGGAAATTTAAACGTATATAATACGAAAAGTGGTGTAAAGCATGGTTACTGAAAGAATAAAAATTTGAGTGAAAAGATTATTGCAATATTTACAAATGGATGAAAAGATGTATCTTAAATTGTTATTAGCGATAGCTCTTTTGTTTCAAAACTAGGATACAGGAATGAGAATAGCTATATCGCCTCCTGAAAGGCTAAAAGTGACGTTAAGGTACTTTGAAAAAGGGAAGGAATAATCCTTAAGGAGACAAACGAAAGTCTCAAATATTCTACCCTGCCACATCTGATGCCTGTGCAGGACACCGCCACACAACCTCAGATTTGCTTGCATGGTTAAACTGACAGGTATACCCACGGGCACAGCAAATATCATAATTCATATATTCGATATTTATATATTAAAATATAGCATAATAGGTTGCCTGTACAGATGTGGAAACCTGCACAATTATGCAACACACAAGCCTCCGGTTTAACTGTGAGGTTTACTTTAGCGGGTATGGCTACGTTATGCATTAGTGGAATTCGTTAACTTACTGCAGAGCGACGTGTTGTCGTGCATGAACAAGGCGTGGTCGCGGGGAGGCAGATGCGCGCGGGGTGCGGAGGGCGGCGCGTGGGGCGCGTGGGGCGCGGGCGACTCGTGGGCGCGGCTGTGCGAGGCGCTGGCGCGGCACGCGGACGGCAGCGGCGCGCTGCTGGCGCCGGTGCCGCCCCGCGGGGCCGCCGCGCGCCTGCTGCCCGCGCTGGCCCACGCCGCGCACCACCATCGTGCCGCTTTTCTGCAATCCCGTGAGTCCGCACCCACACACACCTACACTTACACCGTGTCACACACATACGATAAGATATCTATATCTGAGCGCATATCTTTCAATATCGCTCTCTATAAAATTCAATGAACTAACACACACAGCGCAAGTAATTTATATTTTGTCGTTAAGTATCTGTAAGCAGCGACATATATAGCAGATACAAATTTGGCATAGGATTTTACCTGCAGATTAATACAGGTAAAAACTCAACCCCTATTTTTCCGTTTTTGCCCTACTTTCTTTTTCATATTAAAATGGGACAATCCTTAAGGTACAGACTTTTTAATAACAAAAGAATCATTCAAATCGGTTCAGCCGTTTCCAAGAAATCGGTGAACATACATAAAACATATGCACCGAACATAGAACTTTCTTCATTTTTGAAATCGAATGTGGCGGCGCTGTGGTCACGACACAAGCGAAACACATCGACCACTCCCCTTTTCCTTTCACAGCCACACGGATAAAAATAGTTATCGAATATTAATATGTAGTAACCAAATAAATGACATTAATTGTTGCTTTGCATTATGAATGAGTTAGTGCGATATACAATGCAGTGTAGTAGCGAGCTGTCTTATTAGTTATTTAGTCTTTAAAACAGTTTAAATATCGTGCACTAAATATCACCTGGTGTAAATAAGCATACCTCCGATACGGCATATGCTATTTTTGTTTCCTATTTATCAAATCATTATCAGATTGTCAAAATTGGTTCCAGTCAGAGTTCACCTAATTTTATCAACTACGGCGTTCCCCAGGGATCAATATTAGGACCGTTGCTTTTTCTTATTTATATAAATAGTCTGAACGAAATCGGCCTTAAGGGAGACGTAACTTTATACGCTTATGACACATGCTTATTTTACTTTGGACATCATATTGAAACCATCATATTAACCAATTTAATTAAAACTTGGTACTAATCGAATCTTCTCACCATAACCAATCGAATCTTCTCACCATAAATGTATGGTGAGAAGATTCGATTGGCACCAACGGTGATAAAACGAATTACATAATATTTTAGCTAAAAACAAAAAATATTACTAGCTATCTATATATAACTATTAATGACCAACTCATAAAAAGAATAGACAAAGAGAAATATCTTGGTTTGTTGTTGGATAGTCAACTGACTTGGAAGCCACATTTAAATAAGATTAAAAATAAACTTACTTCATTAACTGGGATCATTCGTAGCTTTGTTAAAGTTTTACCACGTCAACTGCGATATACAGTACTCGTATACGAGTAAAAGGCCAGTTACGTGGGCTAAGCCCACTCAGGACATGTTATCTTTAAAATCACTGGTCAAAGACCTTTAGATTGATATAAAATAATAAGCAAAAAGTCCAAAGTCCAAAAGCTAGCTATCTATCTCAGCTACTTAGCTGTCATTGTCAATTATGTTTAGATAATACCTTGGTAAAGCCACACATAGATTATCTGGTTGAAGTATGGGGCTGAGCAACGAAAACTATCTTAGCATCCCTTCAAATCGCGCAAATTAGTAAAAGTATTATTTAATTATGATTTCTTGACACCCACAAAAAAATATATGATGAAACTAAAATTATGAACATTAATCAGACATACGAAAAGAAGTGACACAACATTACTATTTAAAAATGTATTTATTGCTTTTCGAAGTATTCTCCGCGAAATTTGACACATTTTTCCATACGATGGAACCAATCATTGAAGCAACCGTTCCATTCGGAAGTTGGGGTCTCCAAAATGGCCGTTTTGTAGGCGTCCACAGTTTCTTCAGGTGATGAAAATCTCTGTCCACGCAATTTATTCTTTATTTTAGGGAAAGTATAGAAATCATTAGGGCTTAGGTCGGGGCTGTACGGCGGATGGTCTAATAATTCTATGTTTTTTTGCTCTAAAAACTCTTCTGTTCTGTGTGCGGTGTGAGAACTCGCATTGTCGTGATGAAGGATGATGCGGCGGTTGCAGTTCTCTACGGAGTTCAGAAATGACCTGTGGCAAACAAATGCTAGCATACCATTCTGCATTAACCGTTCTTTGTCCCTTAAGAGGAATAGTCGTAACATGGCCGGTTTTGGAGACAAACGTGGCCACCATTTTTTTTGCAATACTCCGTGAACGAACAACTTTTGTTGGCTTTAACTCATTTTCAAACACCCAAACTCGTGACTGGTTTTTTGTTTCGGGTTCGTACGCGTATATCCAGGATTCGTCACCTGATACGATGTTGTATACAGTATTTGAGGATCCTGCGTGGAATCTTTCGAGAGTTCTGACGCACCAAGTAACGCGAGCCGCTTTTTGCTCTTCACAGAGCGAATGCGGTATCCATCGGGAAAACAACTTTTTTACACCTAATTGTTCATGCAAGAATATTTGTATTTGACTCATGCCAATGTCTAAAGTTGCCTGAATTTCGCGGTATGTCACATGTCGATCTTCCTCAATCAGCTTACGCACAGCATCAACGTTTTCTTGGGTGACTGCAGTTTTTGGACGACCTTGACGGGGATCATCACTGAGCTTGACACGTCCACGTTGAAATTCAGCAAACCAGCGATAAATGGTTTTGGATGGGGCTTCATCACCAAATGCTGAAATCATCCGGTCAACACACTGTTTTTGTGTTAAACCACTTCGAAAGTCATAATAAATCATCACTCTTGAATTTTATCGAGTTAATTCCATTTTATCAACAACTAAACAAGTTTGACAAAACCTTGTGACAAGACCGAGAATCTTTTTTTAAATAAATAAATGGTATTCGATTTTTAAAACCAAGGAGTTTTCAATTAAAAAGATTTTAATATGACAGGAACAGTGTAAATATTCCATTCCCGATACTTTTAGTGCAGCCTATGTATACGTATTTTACCTGCTTGCTTATACGTAAAATATTACACAAAAATATGCGCAGCCAAATAACTTTCACTAAAAAACAAGAATTGCATGAGCGTATGCTTAGAAGTGCAAATAATATTAGCTTATACGTTCCACGTACAAATTACGGTAAAAGAAACATATTGTATGAGAGTGCAAAACCATAGTTATAATAATAGAAGCAGATATGCCCGGTAGTTGAAAATGTATCGGAACCCGGTGTCTCCACACCGGGTTCCGATACATTGTATTATGGTTATATATGCTTATACTATGGTTTTGCACCCTCATACAATATGTTTCTTGTACCGTAATTTGTACGTGGAACGTATAAGCTAATATTATTTACACTTCTAAGCCTACTACTACACTTGCAGATCAGTAAAAGCAATATATACGCAGTCACGCACGCACTCGCATTTTATAAATCAGATCGTACTACACAATCAATTATAAACTGTATCCCTACAAACACAGCGTGCATTTACTATGCACCGTACTACTTACTCACACAAAAGTATCGGGCGCTACCGTTGTGCTGTGCAAAAGCCATTTTTTACATATACATTAGTGGTCGAATAAATTGGAAAGTTATCGATTCTCTTCCATTTATACTAAAATTGCACTAAAATTGAAAATAAAATAAATAAAAAACGATATGCACAGGAAATTATATAATAAAAATAAACAATATGTAGCTAAACGTAAATTATTAAATACCTAACCTACCTAACAAATACAATAAAAATATCCGGTTATGTTGGTTTAAATTGTCATAGCGTATTGAAAAAGTAGGTATTTTGGCATATGGTACTAGTTTTTGTAGGGAACCAGTTTGGTGGCCTTCCTGTGGCATCAATTCATTTCTTTTTTAAATTAGCATCTTTTGGGAAGCTGAAAATGTACGATAATAATTTATTTATCATTTACATATATCCTACGCCACTTCTTAACCTCACCATGTACCTAGCAAGCTTTTGTTAAAAAAACCCCCTAGTTGGTCAAGATATTGTTAAATACATATATGAAAACAAATACACACTCATGCATAACAAATAAATAGCTAGGAGAGTTATGTTGACTTATTTTTAGCAAAAGTCACTATTATAATATCTGAATTCTGAACCATGCCAATTAGGTATAATAACGCATTCGAAGCTTTTGAAAACATAAAAGTATAGAATTAGCACGAAGATAAGGCATAATATACTATAATTCAATCCAAAACACTTCACCGATGATTAACCTAATTATTTAATCAACTTACTTTATAATCGCTAGTTACGAATTCCGTGTAGTAAACGGTGGAAATAATCAAAATAATTAAATACCATTATGTCATATCAGTCTTCCCACCGGGCTGAAACAGATGACAAATTGAAAGAATAAACTATAATAGCAATTCGCCAATCGACATTGTTGTCGATAGCATACGTTAGTGTATCTGCACAAGCACAACACTAACTCATCGCAAGATACAGTGGCCGTACTACACGATGCATCCCCATAAATAAAGTATCGTTTTGTCATATTTACATTGGTTGTTCAGTCGCTTAGCGACATACATAAGTAGTGGTTGAGGAGCAATGTATTTACTACAAAATAGTACCGTCGCAGTGATATTTGACAACAAAAATAACGCATTAAGAGCAAAAAATAGTTTACGATTTGTTGTTTTTCATGAGTTTAAAGATAAAGATAGTAAAATACTTGTTCTTACATATGGTAAGTGATTCCATTATCTACAAAGATTTTGTTTTGGCTTCGGTTTTTACAAAAAACCACTGAATAACACGGCACAAAAAACCACTGAATAACACGGCATTCTGATATTGTTTCACGATTACGGTTGAAAGTATACTAATACGCAGAGACGGCCGTTTGAATATAACCTGAGCATTTTAATCATAGCGTGCGGACACAGACACGCCCCCTTGCCACTTCTCCTCTATTTAATATTTCTATGTGCAAAACTTTATAATAAAATGCCAAAAGATATAAAAGAATCTAAGACCATTATTACATTTAAGCGACAATTAAAATTTTACATCAGTAATAAAATTTATTAAAATATTATATATAGAATTTACATATTTGAACAGTGAACTATTTGTAAATAAGAATATATATTCACACCAAACTAGAACAATATTGGGTCCATAATAGCACAAAAAATAGTTAAATGTATACAATATTAATACAATTTACACAAAACTAACAAAAAATTAACATTACAAAATATTGAAATATTTCATATATTTACACTAAAATAAATACATACTCATTTTAAAACATAATTAAAGTATCTTACATATACTATAATAAATAATAATTAACAGCTTATCGCATTATACCTAACTAGTAATACACAATTTTTTTATATTTTTTTTATGAGCATTAACAAATTTCTCAACACATCTAGTTAATCTTATTTTGCGTGACCTAACGGGTTATTGTACTGGGAGTTTGACTGCGCTTTATTTCTTGCTTGTATTTTTAATAGTAAGCGCCTATGAAATGTTCTTAAATTACCTTCTGTCTTTTTTATATTTTGTGCAAGATTTTAAATTCATATTTAATATTTAATGTAAGTCCACAGATATGTTATGCCTACTCAAAGCACATTTTCTTTTTCTTTTTTCTTTTATGTTCCTCAGTAAGTGAGTGTATACTCTTTTGGGAAATAAATTTCTTAAACCTCATAATAATACAGTAGATAAGTAGGTTACTATAATATTAAATAAGCTAATATTCATATTAATAATTTTGTTCATTGGTTAATTCGTTTATTAAATTTCAGCGGAGTTGTTGGAAATCCTATCAGCTGCACTGCTGACTGGCAACATTTCGGAAGTGGTGTTGGCAGCTCGAGCCGTTTGGGCCTTGGCTGCTAACAATCATAGGGTATGTGAACACTATTTCCTATTAAGCCTGCTTTCTCGTTATACATGAATATTGCGTGGTTAATATTTTGTTACTCGTCCAATGACCACAATGCGACGGGCATAAACAAACACGAGGGGCGATGTTACAAATTGATATCCTCTTTCTTAATTACGTTTAGATATCATTTGGTAAAAATGCTACTGTTTTAGTTTATACGATGATATCATAATTAAACCATAGTCTCTTCTCACTTCTCCATGTTTAATATCAAATTATAGATTTAACGCTTGCACAAGTGTGTTTAATTATTATAGAATAAACCGTAACTTGATATTTAAATACTGTTTGTTTTAGTAAGTTATATTTAGTAAATCATGACGATCGGAATATTCCTAATTCTTTTTATTTTTTTAATGTGAAATATGATAGGTATTATATGAACGATGCCATTTCCATTCACTCATTCATTCACACAATTCTTTTAATACTTCTTATATTATTCTGCAGCCGATGTCAATATTTTATAACATACAAATTGGTTATGATGATGATGATGATGATGCAAGTTAATGGCTATCGGAGAACAGTGTATTCTGGGTATATCATTAAATAAAAAAATAACTGCATAATATTTACATTTTGAAAAGTTTCGAAGGGAAACTCACTCAATTCAAAATTCGAACTTTTGATCTGATACACGACTGGATGATAAGAGAGCTGGTTCTTTTCTCGCTCAATAAGTATAGCCATTCAGCGAGGAAACGCAGACATCGTTCTCGGCACTACAGCGCTCGGAGTAGGACTGTATGATAGTTATTAGTTTTCGTTTTTTCTTTAATTATGGTAATAAATATTGTATATCTTCGAATGTAATGTAAATAAATGAATCGTGGATTAATGAATAGAAAACTACATAATATTATTTAAGAAAACATCTTTTATTACATTTATGTGGTAATATAAACAAAATGTATGCTTTTAGCACGTTCTTTTTTAAATAACCTATTTAAAAATCCTCAATTCGTAATCTTTATGAATAATTGTATTAGTCAAGCAACCTGACGCACATTTGTACGCTGCTCCTCGTCTTTGGTCTGGGAATTTTACGCCTAGCGTAAATAAATCGTTATATGGCCACCTATTGGAAGACGAGGACCCTTTTGACTTGTACAATAATCGCCGCTTACTTCACCCACAGGACGTAATGCGATGATGGATTCTCTTAAGTAGTAGTATACAAACATTAATAATGTGTAAACTAATCTCTCAGGCGAAATTAGTGCTTCGAAGCGCTGGAATGGTGAGCGCTGTACAGAGTGCGTTGCAACGTTTTCGTCGAGAACCGCATTCTTCACAAGCGCTGGAGCTGCTCACCTATACACACACCATGCTGCACGCCTCCTGACTACACGTTAACATTATTATTATTAATAAAACTGGATGGGAGGAATCAGTAGTGGGCACGCCCATATCCAGGATGCCCGGCGAAGAAAAGTGACACTACCTAGTTATGTTATTTAAACATTAGGTATAGCTAATGAAATACATTTATATATAACATAAAAGATTTCGAAAGCTTTAATTGCCTCTTAAAAGTTATTCAAATTGTTCTTGTATTTCTCATTATCTCCTATTACGAGCACGGCAGGTATATAGTATTATTGTATTATTATTAAATTGATGAAATCTTCTTGCAAATGTAAACACCATCAGAATACGAACTGCGAAGCTCAAGGTCGTGAGTTCAAATAAGCCATACGACTGTTGTTTAAACCACTCTCAGCACAAACAGTGACAATCACAGTATTATTGAACATTTCTAGTAAGGTTTTATACCTTATTGTTTTCTTTGAAAAAAATATTGAAGCCGTCTTTCACCTGTTCGTTTCTGCAAGTTTCTTATTTTTAGCAGATTTAAAAAAAAATACAAAGGTTCTCAATTCTACTGTATTTTTTTTGTATGGCATGCTACGCAATGTCTTCGTTAATGTGAAATCTATTTTAATTATTCTTTTTTTTATTAAATAGGGTATGTCTCAACAGATCAATTTGGTATTTCAAGAAAAATTTCAAGAAAATTTCAATTTAAGAGTGGTAATACTTATAAGGGTAAATTTTTAATATAACTATTTGGACAACGTTCTAGTTGTTACCTTTAGGTTGTAAATTGTGATATGGCTTAGTCCACTCAAAAGGTACAAATAATTAAACTTTCAGAAAAAGTAAACCCCGAACTGACTTAGAAAATTATTGACACAATTAATTTAATTGCTTCTGAAGTCAGGATTTTAATTCCTAAATATGTACATAGTAGTAGGTTTTTTAAAAGTTTAATTATTTGATGGGTTCAAATAATTAAACTTTAAGCTCTAGATGAAACAATGTCGATGATTTGATTCTAGTAACCCAGAATTATTTAATATATGTAGCATAAGCCATGGGCGTGTTCAACAGTGGACAGTAGTGATGATCACTGATGATGAACCTGATTATTTATTTTATTAAAATTCTAGGTCCACATAAGATGACAGACCTTTTAGGAATTATTATGACACTTCTCAAGATTTTTGTATATTCTTTTTTAATAAAATCTGTCATGAATGCTCAACGAAGTAAATATATGAAGTATTTATTTACTGAAAAAGTATTTACTTTCCTGTAACGTAAAATATGGTCTCATTCATTTGTTTTATTTAAGTTTCATATCAACAATGAATTTTGTTATTCAATTTGACAGACGAAAAAAGGTACAAATAAAAATAACGCAACAAGTATGTATGTGGGATATTATGTGGATGTTTTGTATTATTTTTTTTAATTTTGAAATAAATTTTTAAAATATACACATCTTATATTTCGACGATCCTATCAAGATACTGATAATAAAATAAAATGCTTATTTTAATTTATTAAATTTCTAATATGGTACAGGTCCTTTTTAATCTAAGAGTGCGATCGTTATGACTCGAGTGTTGTTTTACAATATAAAACGTTTAAATAAATTTCACTCGAAATTCCAATTCAATGAGCCGATTGCCGCTCCACTTAATAAAAACACCCGAGTTTCATCTCGGGCAGGCACCCTAGAAATGGTATCCTAATTTTAAGCGCTGATTTACTGCGTGTTTGGTACTGAAGCAAAACATTGTGAGGAAACCTGCATGTCTGAGAAATTAACCACTTCAACTGCTTGTGCCACGTGCACTGCTTAGGTAAAGTTGCGGGTTGTGAGGAGATGTGGTATGGCGATCCGTAGCACTTAACACCTTATCTTTCTGAATTATTATTGGAGCTCACCACTGTTAAAGCGGGAGGATAGAAGTGTGGATATGATACGTCGCTGTGTCTAGTGGATAGCCAGCGCTGTTGGCTCTTCGAAAGTGTGCGTAAATTATTGCCTGCGCCGGGTATGGAGGATTTTAAGTTAATTGAGAAGAGCTTGACATAAACATATAAATAACTTATAAATTTTTATGTTCTCATGGTAAGTGAATTTTGTATTCTTAATGAGAATAAATTTCTTAAACCACATAAACCGACCTTGCTTACGTAAGGCCCGATATACGTTAAGATTAATGTATTATTTATTATAATATTAAACTACATAAAATGTGGGTATCTATTTATGTACAAAGAAATGTTAATCAATATAGTATACTCATGGAGAAATTTAGAGGAACGCAAATAAGTATGGATTCTTAAAATATCATGTATATTTGTGACAATTATGTTTATTAATTTAGATTTTGCTTAGTACTAATTAATTTAAAATTACAAATGTCAAAAAACAAACGATCAAATGATTTTTTTTAATAGGAAAAGGGTGACAAACGAGCACACAGTCCACCTGATGGTAAGTGGTTGCTGCGGCCCATACTCATCTACATCTATCCTCTATTACAAATCAAAATGTAGATGCATTGTCACCCGTGAAGACTAAGATGGAATGCCTCATTTCCAGTAAAAAGGGCCTCCGGCCACCTGCACTAACCAAGCGAAACGCAGAGGTAAACCTCTACTTCACGCTGGTTTTCTGTGAGGTCGTGGTACCACCCCGGTTCGAGCCGGCCCATCCGTGCGACAGTAAAAGCTGCCGCGTGGTTCTACCACTGTTAAAATGAATGATTAATGAAAAGTTAACTAAATTAGGAAAAAAAAAGAAAAAAATTATAGGAAAGAAACATTTTTGTACTAGAATAAAATAGAATATTTTTTATTCAATATAAATTACATGTAAATCTTATTGAAAGTAATTTTTTTACTTTACCACTGGTTCGGCAAAAAATCTCTGTTCTGGGAAGAACTAGCAACAAACCCAGCGTAACTTAAAAAAAAAACAAATTATACAGTATGAAAGGTTGTAACAAACTGTTTACAAAATATTTTAGAAACAGCTTTGTAGCGACCACCTCATTCCCAGGGGTTATTATCAACCATGTATTAATTTATATAATAATAACTTTTTTTATACAGTTTTGTTTAGCTAACTAGCTTAACATTTTATTCATTTTTTTAAGCTAAGGAAAGCCTACGTGGGTAACGTGGGCTATAATCATTACCTTTAGATCTTCGGACTGCTTCCAGTGTCCTTGGCATACTCCCAATCAAAACACCAATAAAATCATGACATTGCGTTCCGTTATTCCAGTAATGCGTTTTTAAGAGCTCTCAAATTAGCGGGGGCAGGATTTTTTTAAATTTGTTTTCTAAGCTTATCCCATACTAGCTCTATGAGACTTAAGTTAGGCGAGGGCGCTGACCACCCGATAAAATTGATTTCAACGTCTCGAAGGTATTCGACAACTACGGCCGCAGTACCTATGGGTGCGTGCATTATTAAGGCCCCTGTCCGCACTGCGATATTTCACCCCGCAATTTTTTTATCGCAATTCTGTAACACAAGAATCTTATAGGAGTAGCCGCACTGACGATAAAAAAATCGCGCGGGAAGTAAATCTGTGATTTGAGCAAACATTTTACATATTAACATATTTCCGCACGAATAACTTGTGCATTAATAAATAAGTATGGCTATGTCTGCACTGCGGAATAAAATTCACGCGTTTCACGTCTCTACAACCAAAATTATTTTTGTCCAATTCGTATCTTGATAGGTAAGCAACCAACAAGTCGTAGTAAATTACCAAATGATTTTATAATCATTATGTAATCCGAAAAACTTTTTACTGTATTTCAGAAGCCTTTGATGTTTTATGTATAAAGGCCGTAAATTAGTGAATCCAATGTTCATTTCATCTTTTGATACGTCTATCACGCCGCTGCTGTAGTATCAGGTAAATTAAAAAAAATCTGTTGTTCATTTTTAGACGTGCGTTTTTGCGGGGAACTGCATCGAACTGACAAAAATCGTACGAAATCTTATTCGCAGTGCGTACTAGGTGTAATTCCTATCACGGAATATAATACGCCAGAATAAAAGTCGCGCGGTGAAATATCGCAGTGCGGACATGGCCTAATTAATAATATTGGGCAAATTCCGCTCAAGACTAATACTGCTCGTGGCAAGTAGAGTTATAAGACAAAGGTGACCTCTGCCACGTTATCCGTGAACTTCTGCAATATCAGGGGATTTCATTCGAACGTTCGCGAAGTCCACTAGGTACCTTCTGAAGACGGCGAAGCCGACCTTGCTCTTTCTAACCGAGACGCAGGTGTCTTCTCCGTCCGCGATACAACTCTCCTATCCGGGGTACAAATTAGAATAATTTTGTGCATCGGGTTGGAGTTTGCGTATACATCAGAGAGGACATCAGTTGTCGACGCCTCAGCAGTCTTGAAGGTCAGCGACGACCATCCTCGCGTCTACGGGTCTTTCTATAAGTAATATCGACACAGACCAACTCATCGACCACGTCCAAATTGCTGCAGATTCCGTGCTAAAACAGGTCCCATCTGCAGGGATCGTGATCCTTGGTGATTTTAACGGCCACCACGCTGAATGGCTTTGGGTCTCGTTTAGTCGATCATGCGGGAAGATCTGTTTGTGACTGCCTTGGCATATGGTCCGACATAAATGGTTACTTCGCCTACGCGGATTCTAGATGTGGAGGATCGTACACCTTCCCTCTTGGACCTTCTGCTGATCTCTCATCCGGACGTATATCAGGTCTCCATCTACGCCCCTCTTGGCATGAACCATTGTCTGCCATTGTTGTTTGCGTTTTGCAGGCTGCCACCGTGTTTGGCATTACAGGTCGGCGGATTGGGACGGAATGTGGTCCTTCTTTGCATCCTATTCATGGGGGCGGGCTCTGCTTTTTTAAAATAATTTAATTTAAAAGAAACTTCTTGAAAATACTTCTTGACGATTTTCATAGGCTCGTCAAGAAGTCGCGTGAAAGTTTTTTCAATTCTATAATTGTTGCATAATGGAATCTGTGGCCTAGCGGCTGAGACTGGCGACCAGATAACCGTAGCTGCGTAGGCGAGCACGGGTGCCCTCGATTTGTTATGCAAGGGTCATATCAGGCAGCACTTCTGCAGCGCCCGAGCAGTTGTAATCCTAACTCGCTGCTTAACACGTCACTTAAAAATAAAAAAAAATATTTAAAAACCATCAGTTTCTGCGTTAACGTCTTCACAGGGGAGGTTGCCCTCCACCCTTTTAACATAGCCCTTCACCCAGCAGGATACTAAGGAATGTGTACCAGTGTAACAAAGCAAATAATATTTAATAAAAGAAAAGGTTTTATTTTTCTTCTTAAAACTATGGGGTTCCGCACGTCCCCCTTTACAGGGGGTTCACTCAAAGCCTCTGCCCTGCTCCCCAACCTCTTTCCCCAAAATCGATTTGAGGTTTTGTTACTTCCAAAATATGAGCGAGATATGTTATACTTCTCCGTGGTAGAGCCACGCTGCAGCTACATTAATTACAAATACGATCCAACTCACTTATGTACCGTGGATCTGTCAAGACTTAGTATTCATATGTCCCTATTAGTTTTTAAAGTTTGCGAAACGAATATTTGCAATGTAATATAAAAATCATCACGTGGTATACGTGGTAGAGCCATGCTGCAGCTATATTAGTAGTATAGTTGTAGCACGAATGGGTCGGCTCCACCGGGGAAGGACCACGCTCTCACAGAATACCAGCGTAAAATGGCAGCTTGACACTGCTGTGTTTCGTATGGCGACTGTAGAGAACCGGAGACCCGTTGTACTGGAAAAGAGGCATTCCATCTTAGTCCTCATGGCTGACCACGTATCTGCATTTTGATTCGTAGTTGAGGATAGATGTAGATGTCTATAAGTCACAGCAACCACTTACCATCAGGTGGAATGTGTGCTCGCTTGTCACCCTTATCCTATAAAAAAAAACTTATATCTGTGAGATGAAAAATGTTTTCTTTTATAAGAACATAAAATTACAAAACATAGGAATATAGCCCTTAAACCATTAGAATCGGACTTTAAGGACCGACAAAAACAAAACGTGGAGATATTTTGAGTTTGGTCTTTCCAAAAAGCAGATCTTTTTTAGTGCACCTGCCGAATTATCCTTGTGATTTTTTTACTCAATTCCATAAGTATCCACCAATGTAACTACATAAGGGGTTACAAAATGATCGCGAAAAAGTGTTTGCGTTGGCGTATTACTTATTTCTTATAGCATTATACTATACGTTTTTGTTACAGCTTGGAGCAAAAATCATCCTCGTAACTAATTCATTAATTTGAATAAAATTGGACACATTAAACAATTCCTTGATGAAACGATTTTGCAAGCAATAAAATTATATATTCATGATTATAGCTCAATCTCTACGTATAACGTCAATTGCTTATTTATTGAAAATAATGTAGGTATAGCATAAAATAATCATAACAAACAGTGTGCAGCGGGTGGTCGGCGCTATAGCCGTCTGCGCTGGCAAGTCTGAGTTATCGAGTTGTTACACAGTCGGATCCGATAAGGTCCGGCGTCGATAGCGTGCAGTACGAATTCGACGACATACGGGGAAGTTTGCGTTACTCATTACCGCCGTAAAGAGTGATAATCCGCGGTGGTGCGAGTGCCGGGCTTCGCGTCAGTGAGATCGCGCACCGCAGACCGCTACCCACGCGGCTGCTACACAATCTTCGCGAATTCGTGATTCAGCAATAAGAAACAATGGAACGTAACGGCCGCGGCCCGTCACTCATATGAATATGAAACACCACCGGAACGCATTATTGCCGTTTAGTCAGCGAAGTGTGCTATATCAGTGTGATATACGGAAATGTCTTTGCCGCGTTTTAACTTTCCGCCGGAAAGTTACTCCGCCGTTTATTCCAGCGACGTGACGAGTGCGAATGTGAGTACCTAGTAAGAGACGATTGGCGAGTGGCGACTACGTTATCGGGGAGCAGCTTGCGTGTGCGGAGCGACAAGGTCGCGGCGTGTACACTAGTGCATTCAACTCATTTTATGGAATAGCATCTGCCAATCATCAATCGATTAGCTTCTAATTGAAGCTTAAAATACTATTTACTATTTGAAAGGAAGAAACCTCCGTTATATATTTTCCGAACGAAACATGACATTAGAATTTAGTTACCTATTCTTATTAAATCCAAACCTGATCAAAACACGCAAACATTTTAAACTAATTTATAAAAAAATATTGGTTTGAGGTTATAAAGCTTGCTTGGCGAGTGCATATAAGTCGCTGCAGTGAAATAGTCGGGTGGTAGCCCATAATACCAGCCCCGCCCCTAATATCAGTCTTTTCACTTATTTACTTCAAAAATAAGGTTTCTATTGGCATTAACTACAGATATTGTCAACTAAAAATTTCTTCGTCTCCATTCTTCACTAGTAGGAAAGTATATTTCAAATATTACTACGCAGTTATAACTCTATCAGTGTTCAATTTATAATCAATAGACGTTGGCAACTGACAACGCTCATTTTCTTATTTATTTTTTTGACGAGTGGTCCAAGTAAAATTAGGCTTATTTTAAATTATCTCATTTTAAGAACACCTCATATTTTCATTATCTTTTGAGAAAGACCTACCAAAAAATCAAAGGTCATCCAGCCGATATCAGGCTGGCATAAGGTGCAAAATAGAACGACATTCGGTACAGTTGGCTCAAATTTGAGCCATAGCGCTTTTTTGTTTGTCATCGTTTCTATAATTGTTTTTGAATAATATGATTGTAAAATAACCCATCGATTTAAACGAGTATTTAAAATGATTGTGCTCTTATTAAAATAGCACGAATTTTGGCCCAAAGAGGCTGGTAATACCCTACCACCCTATATAGGTATCTAATTCGTTCATTTGGTCCATGGATTCCACCGTTAACCACTTGCATATTATTAAACTACTTGCATAATATGCCTTTGTCATGTAAACACTATAGGAACGAACTGTATTATTAGTAAAATACTAGCTGTTACCAGCGACTTCGCCTGCGTGAAATTTATTACGATTGAATTTCACGGGTTTTAATATTTTTGCGCGGGACCCTGATTATTTTTCTAAAATAAAAGTACCTAGCCTAAGTTACTCTTTATAACATCACCATCTGGTAGTGAAGGTCCCGCCAAAATTTTTCGGACGTTTCGGAAATTAGCCGGAACAAACAGACAGACAGACGGATAGGCGGACTGACAGACAAAAAATTTAAATATTGATTTCTTGTTATAAGTACCGTAGGTATATACTTTCATATGCATTTAGTAAAAAGCTGTTATTTTGACATTACAAACAGACACTTCAATTTTATTTGTTTGTATACATGGTACATTTGTCGATCGTTGGGGATATTAAGTAGAACGAGGCAAGAATTCTAAATGTTATGATTACTTATTTGTATGTATTATCTTTATATATAAAAACTACGTGTCACATTGTTTGTCCGCGATGAACTAAACTACTGAACTGATTGCAATGAAATTTTGCACACTGTGTGCAGTTTGCTCTAACTTGAGAGATAGGATAGTTTTTATCCCTATAAGTGACCCTCAATATTTTTTATTACGAATTTAAGAATTTTTATAGGACACAGCCTGGTCAGCTAGTAATTATAAATATAAGAACCTATTGAAAGAAAACATTCAAACAGCGGAATCAAGTCAACATAGGCTGCCGTGGTGCAGATTTTCGCTAATAGGTATTTTCATATGTATTAGTTTTAATGGATAATTGTTCGATAAAGTAGTAAAGAGTAATTTGCAGTTTTGGATTACGTAATTTAAAAAATTGTAATCGAGAAGGCACATTGTAGGCTGCTTGAAGCTTTAATAACTTCTACAAAATATCGGATATTTTGTTGGAAATCAGCTACAGAGATAACGAACGTTAGAAACCGAAAAAAAAATTAGATCATACACTCGTTAATTATCTGAATGACAAAAAGGGATTCCAAGTCTGGACTAACTAGGTAGGCAAAGTAGCTTCACTCCGCATTATCACTACTTTTCTGCACATTAGCAGGCTGTACGATATCGGTTTGACACTTTTGATATATATTTTTTAAATAAAATTTAAGCGGCAAATGAACTATCAGTTTACCAGATGGTACAGATGCGTTGTTATTACAGACAGAAACAAAAAGAGCGTAAAATTCTTCCTTTCACACCACATACCCTCTGTAACATCTCAGAAGAAAATGACTAAATGTGTCTCTTAATTTTCTCTTAATTTTATGACATTTTGAATTAAAAAAAAATTAAGTAAAAAGAAATTAAAAAAAGTAAGCCCTAGATAGTATCACGCTGTCCTCGAGTACCTATTACTTGAACTTATTTTCTATATTTTAGATCCACACACGGAGTGCAGGAGACAGTTAACCTTCTTTACCATTTGTAATTAATTTCTGCTGGAAGTTGACTAAAGAAGCGAATTGAGGGCATTGCCAATGAGGTAGGCTGTGGGAGGCCTAAGTTCAGCAATGGACTTTTGATAGGCAGCAATGAATGAAATGAATGATAAGTTGTTTACAAAAATCGTAGCTAAAATAAATAGGGTACCTATAAGAAAGTTATTTTTTTAATATGTAGATATTTTTGTTAAGTGAAAATATAGGAATGTACGCAGTAAAATCAATTAAAATAATGCATTATCACGCATTTTGAATTTAAAAGATAAAAAGGACAGAATGTTTGAGATTATTTTTCATTAAATTTTCTTCACCATTTGCCTACATTACTTATTCTGAACTATCTCTGCAAATTTGGCCGGTTATTGCAAAATCCTTTATATGCAAATGTTGATACAAATTATGTTGAGGTTATGATAGCAAGCTTATTTTCAACTTAAATTTTAAAATGGCGATATGCATAAGGTCATCTGCTTGAAATGTAAACCAGTGAAGGTTACATCATTTGGGACACATGTGGACAGTTGTTTGTTCAGATACGTTCGATAAAGTACAAAGCAACTACATCTGTTGGTAGCTGTATTATACTCCCACCCGAAACTACCGTTCTCTTGACCACGTTGAAGTTTTTTTAACACGTTTCATATTATCTTTGCTTGACCTGTATGTATGAATGTAATGGAATTTTTATAATTTAGTTGTCCCAATTCCGGACGTCTGAATAATCGGAAATTTTGCAAAAATATTATATTTAAAATTTTTATGACTATGGCCTAGTCTACACTACCTACAAGTTCACACAATAGGATCGTCAAAGCCCATGGTCAATGAATGCACTTTTTTAAGTTTTATAGAATAATGTAAAAAAGTAACTCCCCAGACTGGTTTGTTCTCTTCCCCGACTGGTTCGTGGGTGCTTGTGACAAGAACACCGGTTCCTTTCTCGCTTAAAGGTGGCCATTCGGTTAAGAAGTGCAGCCAGTGTTCTTGTGAGGAATAGGGCCGACCGATCATCAGACTGTAAACAGTTCACTTCTAGACACGGGTCTCTCCCATAGTAGGGAGGTGGAAATTATTACGCACTGATCGCATATTCTCGCGACTTTGATGCTGCTTTTCTTTCACCACGCAAGGGTAAGGTTTTCCCGGAGTGCCCCTAAGTTGCCTTTTATGACACTCATGGGATGTGATGGGGTGATGGGATTTCGTAAGTCTATAGGAATTAAATTAAAAAAAAGTAGTAAAATAAAATAATATAATATCAAATGTAAGCTTTTCATAGAGTACGTGCGGGTAATATGGTCATCCAGTTAATATGGTCACTTTCTTATAACTCAAAAACTACAGCCTAATTTTCATAGATGGCTTTGTGATATGATAGCTCTTCATCAGTCATTCAAATAATAAAGGGTCAAAAGGGCCGCCGCTTTATCGACGCCATTTTGACAGTTGATATTACTTATAGTAAGTACGTGAGGGTAATATGGTCACCTTAAGCTTTATCGCCCAATAAAACCAAAATTAGGAGGAGAACAGAGACAAAAACACAAAAGTCATGTACTATAACTAATATATTAAGAAAAAAATAGGCGATAGTAGAACATTACCTTGCGCTTTCGCTTAAGGTATGCAATAGCAAACAACTTTGAAAATAATTAGGAACACTTCGAAAAAACTAACTACACTATACAATACAAAAATCCACTAAAATATTTTTACAATAATATCAACTCTCAAAATGGCGTCGATAAAGGAGCGCCTTTTCGACCCTTTATTATTTGATAGACTGATCAAGAGCTATCGTATGACAGAGCGTTCTATGCAAACGACGCTGTAGTTTTTGAGTTATAAGAAAGTGATCATATTAACCGGATGACCATATTACCCTTGCGTACTATAGTTAGCTTTTTTTTAAGTTAATTTTTCGAAGTGTTGCTAATTATTGCCAAGGCTTATTTGTTATTTTTTCTATATTAGTTATAGTATACGACATGGTGTATTTGTCTCTGTCCTCCTTGTTTTGGTTTTATAAGGCGGCAAAGCTTAAGGTGACCATATGACCCTCACGTACTTTAATATAATATTTAGACTACTAAATTGGTTGATTACGCAGTAACGTTAATTACAAATGTTGAGCGAAAAGTGGGTTCAGCCTTCAGATGCTCAAAAAGACAATATTAAAGACGACAGAGTTAATAATCTAGTACATCAAACCCTCTATAATCAATAAAGATAAAAAAGACAGTTAAGAATGAGTTAGTATCTACCACTGTTGTCGTAATTCCAGCCATGTCCATGATTTATATGGAACTATCTTTTTACCCGCGGCTTCGCTCGCGTGAGCTTGAATTTAGGAACATCAATAGATGCTGTTCCATGCTAAATTTAGCAAAATTCGATCACTTTTAAAGTCTCTTTCGATCTTTTTTAACGTGGGGTTTTTTTACGCATCTTTGGACGAAAGATCCATAATTATAAACCCCCGTAAAAGAACATATCGTTGATGTGAAGCACCGACGCACCGGGAAGTCTAAAGTATTTCAAGATGTTTAGTATCGTCCCAACCATTATATCGGATCTGATATACAACAAATCCTTGAAATAATTTTTTTTCCTACCTACCAATGATGATTCGCGAAGCTATTGAAATTAAAAAAAAAACATCCTAATTTTAATAGGGAAGATGGCCGAGTGCTACCATCTGCTAAGGATCCTATAATTAACAAATTTAAATTCAAACCCAAGTATACTATTGCATTTATTCTATTATATTTTATTCTTATTCTATTCTATTCTAACTATGACATCAGGTCATCAAACACCTCAGTCCTCCCGTGACCACGGGTGCTGTAAAGTACCCAAAAACATCGGGAATTAAAAAAGTTTAAATTAAACGTGATAAAACCCTTAAAATTAGTTTTTTCCTCATGTATTTTATTTACATTGAACGTGGAAAGCAGTACACTCATGAACGGGAGTAGAAAAATGTTCGCCTTGTTGTGGCGGTAAAAGAGAATCCGCCCCCTCATATCGTCCCGTCTATAAGAGGCAACATAGGAAAACAAACAGGAGATGGGCAGCATCATCTTCCTGAGAACAGATCAAAATAATAATAGCTGCGGTTGCCAACCCGCCTACCAAGCGTGGCAACTATAGCAAATATCCTGCTACGTGACAATTTATGGTGGAGGCCTACGTTAATTTCAGTGGACTTTTGATAGGCTGACAATAATGAGTTCTACTCATCTTTGCAACCCTTAATATTTACGGTAAGGTGAAAACAAAAAAATAACATACCCGAAATTATGAATAAAATAAAAACTGCATATATTGCCCCATGAAAAGTAAAAAAGTAGAAGCTTACATATGTGTTACGACTGGGCACAGGCCGCAGAGAGTTTTTGGCCAAAAAAGTGTTCGCTGCGCTAATTCCAATGCGGGAACCTCAACTGGGAAACTTCTCAGATATGCAGGTTTTCCTTCACCGTCCAGAACGTGGTAAATTGCAATTAAAATGCTGAAATATATAATAATGCTTACGTACCATGAAATTTAAGTTTTAATCAGTTTGATTACCGCCTTTGACAAGTAAAATAAAATGAACCCTTTTTTTCTTTAATTTGTTTGGGATTTTTGTCAAAATGACTAAATACTTTAAAATACTTTAAAGAAAGCAGATTTTACTTAAACAAAGGTTTTGTTTAAGTAAAATCTGCTTTCTTTAAAGTATTTCTCCACAAGAGCCTGTTCATTTACATATACTCATAATATGAGCTATGAAACTCTGTGAGTCTGAAAATATGAAAGCTATCTTAAATTACAAACTGATTATAAGTCTCATTAAAGGTAAAAAACGAAGTAGGAGCTAATATACTTCTCACTAACTGGGCTCTTCATTAGCTATAGTGTTTTGTGGGCAGAAAAGTAAAGTATGCTGCAAATCCTTCAATGCATATTAACGGTTTTCACATCTCCACGACTATTTTAATTAATCAGAAATCTAGGTTTCTCGACTAAGTTATTCTTCACAACTTTAACGGACACGTGTTAAGTTAAAATTTTCTATAACAGATTAATCCTCGAGGGAATCGTACACGTTTTCTTCCGTACTATGATGAAATCTCATGGCGAGCTACACGGCCCTTGTATTGTATTTATTTAAATACAATTCATAAAAACTGTAACTAAGTTTTTGCATGATTGTTGACCACATCTATTTAATAATTACATCACATCAAACAATGCCACGAACGAATTTTCAATTATTTACATCGTATATTCAGTAACATTCCATTATATGATTTTATCAGTGACTTACCATTATAGTTAATTTAGAAGTAAGTAGATGGTGCTTTTATTAGATAAAATAATGAAAGCCAAACCTATACTATCTAGTATCTAGTAATATCATCGATAGAAGCGAACATTTATTTATCATATCAATAAGGCATAAAGTGATGTCAATTCTGTTAAAGGTTCTGTTTCTGTTAAAAAATACGCTATCAACGCCGGAAAAATTATTTAATATCATAATATGACCGTATCATGAAATAGCAACGTTGTGTTTAGTTATTAATATCTTCCAACGATTTTTATTCATTGAATTTGGTCAAGCTATATCATGACATGGTCAACAAACAGTGCTAAATATCATGAAATGGCCACACCACTTCACGTCACCAGTTCAATTCTACGATCTGGCCAATGATAATGGAAATTTTGCAATAATTTCAGACGAACCAGTTTTAATCAGCTATTCTTTTTTTCAACAATCCATTTCATGATATAAACATGACAAAGTAATAATAAAAAAAAAACAAATAATGTAAATTAAATTTAACGGTGGTAGAGCCACGCGGCAGTTTTTGCTGTTGCACGTATGGGCCGGTTCGAGCCGGGTTGGATACCGGCGTGAAGTAGAAGCTCCGTTTTGTCTGGTGAGTGCAGGTGACCGGAGGCCCAATTCCCCCCCCCCCCCCCCCCCATAAACATGGTAGCGGAATTACATCAAAGACTAACCCCTGGAGAATCCCTCGATGAGCATCCACGACCATGTTATTCCACTCCTGAGCGTGGGTGCTCAGACTGCCCCGCGTATTCTGGGGGGGGGGGGGGGGGGGGAAATTCCGCTCAAAAGGTAACTGCTCGGGGCAAACTGAGCAACAATACTAAGGCGACGCTATCTGTGAATTTCGGCAACATCAGGGGACTTCACTCGAATCTAAACGCCGTCCACTACCATCTCGAGACGGCGAAGCCGGCCTTGCTCTTTCTGACCGAGACGTTGTAGTGTTATACTACTTACATTTCATTGTACTCCCTAAATAAGCCTGAATGTCCTTTCGAAAACACACTTCTAGAGTGGTGTCTCTTCGAATTTTTTTATCTTCACTTAGGAGCGGTTGACAACTCCTTAAATAAGCCTGAATGTCCTTTCGAAAACACACTTCTAAAGTGGTGTCTCTTCGAATTTTTTTATCTTCACTTAGGAGCGGTTGACAACTCCTCAAATAAGCCTGAATGTCCTTTCGAAAACACGCTTCTAAGAGTGGTGTTTCTTCGACAATTTTTTTTTTCCACACAGGTGCGGTTGACTACTCCTTAAATAAGCCTTAATGTCGTTTTGAAAACACACTTTTAGAGTGGTAGTCATTGAATGTGAACTCCACCCTTACCTGAATGCAGATGATGAATGTAAGAGATAATATATCTGATTTTGACTGGTGATGTCTGTTTCTGCAAAGCTGTGTTTTTATGGTTTATTTTAGAATGTACATGTCAAAATTTTTGCTGAGTCAAAAATTTTCCAGGGTCGGGGGGAAAATGTAGTGTTATACTACTTACATTTCATTGTACACTATTTCTCCATTCTGTTCTTGATTTTCTGCATTCATGTTTTGCATCACTTTATACTATTTTTCCATTCTGTTTTTGATTTTCTGCATTTATATTTAGCATCACCTTTATTTCCATAGGATCCTGTAACGTTTTTACACAATAACATATCATTTTACTGCATATTTTCACACTATTTAGTACTTTTAAAATAGCTGTCAATGAAGTCTTACCTTTTTCGGTCTTTTATTGAATTCTCTGTAACTCTACAATTTCAGGCTTCGTGTACGCTGCCGTGCATTGGTTTTCCTATGTGAATAATATCTAATTTCTTACTTAAATGTAATGATTTTCCAATTATATTCCTAAAAACCAAAAATTTTATATTTGACAGCCGTTATTTATTTCGTTGTTATGGTAACTTTTATTCAAATTCGTCTCTGGTATGATGTTATTTCTACATAAATACTCTTTGGCTGTAGGTCATTTACAATAAATTTCGTTTTAATTTAAATAATTTCTCGTTCTCTCTAAAAAGGTATAAAAGCCGAACAATTGGAGAATACGGGACAGTCTCGCTTCAGTTCTCAAAGGAGAAGCATCTACTAAAGGCCTTATCCCGGGGCCGCATTGCCCCGGGATCCTGCAAGCCTCCATCTACACGTGAAGTCGTCGGCAGTCTGCTTCAAGCGCGGGGCCACACTACCTTCGGGCGCGCTACGACGGCTTGCTCCAGGCGCCGGGTGCACCTACTGCCCGCGCTACCTTCGGGCACGCTACGACTGCTTGCTCCAGGCGCCGAGCGCACCTACTGCCCGCGCTACCTCTGGGCGCGGCGACTACTTCTCCAAGTACCGAGCGCACCTACCCCAGACGCTACGTGCGCCGGCTCCGGACGCTGCGTGTGCCCAGTCCAGGCGCTGCGTGCCGTCGCCGCTGAGAAACCTCAAGCTCTGCGTGTGCCCATTTCTACAAAAGCAGCGAGGCTCCAGGCTCCCCTATAAAACTATATTGTCCTATTCTCCTACCTTTATTTTTTTAAAACCTAATTGTAATCTCATTTCATCCATCATCTTCATATTTCATTTTTTTTATAAAATTGTAAATACTTTTCTGAAACTTTAAATATATTATTTTCTTGGTCTACTTTTGTTGTTTTGCTGTTCTTAGGTTAGGTTCTTTTCTCTTTTAATTGTCGCTTCACGACTACGTAGGTATCCTCTCCGGCTGATACTTTGTATCTCTCCTACCCGGGGTCCAAATTGAAGCACTCCTTTGTGCCTCGGGCTGCAGTTTGCGTATAATATGTCAGAGAGAACATTTGTTCTCGACACCTCGGTAGTCTTGAAGGTTCGGACCTGTCCATCCTTTGGCTACGCGTAGACAGCGACGACCATCCGCGCGTCTACGTGTGCCTCTATAGGTCCCATAGCGGTAATGCCGAAACAGACCGACTCAATGACCACGTCCAAATGGCTACGAATTCCTTGCTACAACAGGTCCCATCCGCAGAGATCGTGATCCTTGGCGATTTTAACGCCCACCACGCCGAACGGCTCGCTTCACGTTTGACCGATCACGTGGGGAGATCTGTTTATGACTTTGCCTTGGCATATGGTCTGACACAACTGGTTACTTCGCCTACGTGGATTCCAGATGTGGAGGATCATACACCTTCCCTGTTGGACCTTCTGCTGACCTCTCATCCGGATGGATATCAGGTTTCCATCGATGTGTCCCCTCTCGGCTCTTCGGACCATTGGCTGATCCGGAGTGAGGTGCCACTCACGCTCCCTTCACGGTTGCGTTCTGCAGGTTGCCGCCGTGTTTGGCATTATAGGTCGGCGCATTGGGATGGATTGCGGTCTTTCTTTGCATCCTACCCATGGGTTTGCTTCTCGCCGGATGATCCCAGCGCTGTTGCTGACTCTGTCACTGATGTGGTTCTACAGGGAATGGAACTATTTATTCCATCATCTGTGGTACCCATCGGAGCCAGATCTCAGCCTTGGTTTGGTCGCTCCTGTAAGACTGTATTACGCAGTAAGCAGGAGTGTTATCAAGGCTGGGCTGCGGCTTCGGCGACTCGGGATATAACCACCAGCATGCTTAAAAAGAAGTATAACTTTGCCTCCAGGTCCTTCAAAAGAGTTATTGCCAGGGCAAAGTCAGAACACATAGGCAGATTTGGCGAGAAACTAGTTCGCCTTCCTTCGGGAACCCGTGTATTCTGGTCTGTTGCCAAGGCTGTCCAAAGGAACTTCTGTAAGCCATCACTACCATCTCTGCACATGGAGGACGACTCACTGGCCCAAGCCGGAAAAGAGAAAGCCGACCTTTTAGGCTCCCTTTTTGCGTCCAACTCGACTCTTGATGACGGAGGGAAAACACCGCCGACCATCCTGCAGTGTGAGTGCTCCATGCCGGATGTGCAGTTCTCACAGCGCTCGATTCGCAAAGCACTCCTCTTCCTGGACATCCACAAGTCAAGTGGGCCTGACGGAATCCCCCCAATTGTGCTGAGGACGTGTGCTCCGGAGTTGGCACCTGTCCTAACGCGTCTTTTCCGGTACTCCTTCTCCCTAGGCGTAGTCCCGAAATCATGGAAGACAGCTTTGCTCCACCCGATCCCTAAAAAAGGGGACCGCTCAGACCCGTCCAACTACAGGCCTACCGCCATCACCTCTTTGTTCTCCAAAATAATGGAATCCATTATAAACTGCCAGCTCATGAGGTACCTTGAGGATTACCAGCTGATTAGTGACCGCCAATACGGTTTTCGTCGGGGTCGATCAGCTGGTGATCTTCTGGTCTAACTGACTCATAGATGGGTGGAGGCAGTAGAGTCCAAGTGGGAGGCGTTGGCCGTTAGTTTGGACATTGCGAAGGCCTTCAATCGGGTCTGGCACAAAGCGCTTCTTTCGAAGCTCCCTTCCTATGGGCTTCCCGAGAAATTGTGCATTTAGATCACCAGCTTCCTTGCAGATCGGAGCATCAAGGTCGTTGTAGACGGTGTATGCTCCGACTACAAGCCTTTTAACGCTGGTGTTCCACAAGGCTGTGTGCTATCACCAACGCTGTTTCTTCTGCATATCAATGATATGTTGCTAACTGGTAAAATGCATTGCTATGCGAATGCACTGATTGTGCATCCGCATACCAATGCATTTGTGATGCTGGTGATGCTCTGTACACCGGCCGCGCCAATATTTCTCGGGAAAACGTCGCCGAGTACCGGAACAAACTTGTGTCTGAAGTCGAGTCTTTCCTGAACATAGTCTCGGATTGGGGGCGACTAAATCTAGTCCAGTTTAATCCTCAGATGACACAAGTTTGCGCGTTTACCGCTAAAAAGAACCCCTTTGTCGTATCTCCTCAGTTTCAAGGCACTCCCCTTCTTGCTTTAGCCAGTATCAGAATCCTCGGAGTCGACATATCGAGTGACGTGTAATTTCGTGGTCACTGGGAAGAGAAAGCCAAATTGGCCTCTAAAAAGCTTGGCGTGCTCAGCAGAGCGGGACAGTATTCATACCGGCACACCGCTTGCAACTTTACAAGGCGCGGGTTCGGCCTCACATGGAATACTGTTCCCATCTCTGGGCAGGGGCTCCCCAGTGCCGGCTGCTTCCATTTGACCGCATCCAGCGCAGAGCGGCTCGAATCGCTTACCATCAGGTGAGCCGCATGCTCGTTTGCCCCCTCTTCTATAAAGAAAAACAACATTATGTACAATCTCAGTGAATAATAAAATTGTCTGAATAATTAAAATGTCAGCGATACTCCTATCAAAGTTGTTTTCAGTAGTTTAACAATTCTTTAAGGCCTTAACAGTGGTTGAAATGCATAAACCTTGGATATTTATGTGAAAAAATCTCAATAACTGTTCATTTAATCCACAAAGAAAAAATACAGGGTAAAAGAAGAGGATTTGGTAAATGTTTTTAATTGAACAAAATTGTATTTTTGTCAACCCCTTATTAGAAAAAAAATCCTCAAAGAGTACCTATCTTTGTCATATTTTGCAAAATTTCTCCAAAACGGCACAAGATTTTTAAATAGTTCTTACACTAAAAAAAAGCTCTTAAAAATATCAATATTTTTAATTGAGAGCTTTATTTTTATTCCCCATTTTGTAAGAGAATATATCATTTTTCCCTGAAATTTAATATATTTACGCGAGCGCGCATGCTCCGTCGCCTTGTCAGCCTGTCACAGTCCGTTTTCGGACTTCATTGAGGGTGGACCGCGCGTCGGTGGTTAATCGACTTTATTCAAATATATATTAGTTTTTTAAAAGTTTATACTCAATTATAAATATTTTTATGACTAGAAATACTTAATTTAGTTAATATCTGTACACTGGTAACTGTAAATATTATTTGCTAAATAAATAAAATTTTAAAGTGCCCAAAGAAGAAGAAATTTTCGCGGCGACGTTGATTAGTGAAATTGAAAAATGCATTTTCATATAATTTAGATGTGGAACGACCAACATGCTCTCGTTACTTAGATTTCGATAGTTTTTAATACCTATGTAATTTTATTGTTGCATATTTTTATTTAGTTGATACTGAATTTTATAATTATGTATTACAATAAAACGCTGTTTTTATGAGTATGACTTTGTAAAATATTATTGGGGAGGGAAATATAGATACAGATACTTACATTTAGCTACACTCTTATCAAATTAAATCAAACAATTTAAATAAATAAAAAAAATGGTGCTTCCCTAAGTATAAATAACTATATAAAGACATTCTTGGGTTTTGGTTTTTTTTATGTTAGACAAACTATCATCTAAAAAAATTTAAAATTTTAAATTGGAGAGGGGTTTCTCTACGTGATAAAGTTAGAAATGAAGATATTCGCAGTAGAACCAGAGTAACTGACATAGCCCAACGGAATATTACAGTGAAATGGCAATGGGCTGGCTATATAACTTGGAAAACACATAAAAAATAGGAAGAAAGGTTCTCGAGTGGCAACCTCGTATAGGTAAGCGAAGTAGTACTCAACTTTTATTCCTCTTCACGTATTCTCATACGCTTTTCTTCACACACACACACACACACACACACACACACACACACACACACACACACACACACACACACACACACACACACACACACACGCACGCACGCACGCACACAAGCACGCACGCACACACACACACACACACACACACACACACACACAAATAGGTCGCAAATAATATTTACCTACAAGGCAAGAGTGAATAGGTTTTTGTTAAGTCAGTGCAATTCACCATCTTAGGCTACATAACCACTTACCGATGGGATTGTAGTTGCTTTACTACTTGTAAAAAAGTAAAAAAAAATTACCCTGTGAAAGTTTGCATTTAGATATAATTTTTCTAACCAACCATGAAAATATGATGAGAATATGTATATAAGTATAAAGGTTGCCTCACACGGAACAGTAAAATAATAATATTATATCTTCCATTATCTACGCACGAAAACTTTTAAAATCTCTGAATCCCGAAGTATGTTCATATTAAGAGGCTGAATAGAGCCACATTGATATGCATGGGGATCGTTTTGTAATTTCACGTCATTATTAAAAAAAATTGTACGTATTTCAGGTGGCGGTTTGCAAAACACGATTCCACAAAAATTCACTCAATAGAAAATAATTCCAAAGTTGCTTCTGAAAATACTTAAATTTTCAACGTCAATTTTTTCTTATGTGGTAGAGCCATGCTGCAGCTATATTAGTAGTAGGTATAGTTGTAGCACGAATGGGTCGGCTCGACTGGGGAAGGGCCACGCTCTCACGGAATACCATGTAAAATAGCAGTTTAACCCTGATGTGTTTCGTATGGTATATGTAGAGAACCGGAGAATGTTTTTACTGGAAACGAGGCATTACATCTTAGTCCTCACGGGTGAAAACGCATCTACATTTTGATACGTAATCGAGAATAGATGTAGATGTCTATGGAACGTAGCAACCACTTACCATCAGGTGAACTGTGTGCTCGTTTGTCACCCTTATTCTATTAAAAAAAAACTTTCTGAGATTTCTGTAAAATAATGTTAAGTATTGTAAGCACTCGTACAATTATATATCTCATGTTAATAAAGCTATTGGGCTATTTTGATTTTAAATAAATTGATTTTACTTTATAGGTTAAATAATTTATTTACCCTTCTATATCAAGAACCGTTTTTCAGTCACTCCTATTGAATTTGGCAATGATTTCTGAAATTTAGCATCTTTAGATGGATCAGAATCCGGCTGTTAGACATTGCAAAAATAATGGAAAATATTTATTTTTACTTTTATGCCGAAGCCTACCTTGTTTTATTTTATTACGGTCAAATAATATTTATAAGGTTATAAAGCAAGTATTTACAAATATTTTCATTGTTTTGTTATTCTATTGTTTACAGTTATTATCACGTCTTAGCTTTACACCAAGAATTACATTAGAAATTCTTGATGGGATGCGATGTAACGCGCATACTTTATTTTCATCAAGAACTTTAATATATATATATATTTGTTTTTTTTTTACCAGTAGAGTTTTAACACAATCTTAAAAAAGTTCAATGAATTAAAAAAAAAATGCCGATAATTATATAATTTCAAGTCAGTGTTTTACATTTAAAGATCAGTTATAAAGAGCCAAAATTCTTATTTTCATTTTGATTAATTTAATTCGAGACTCCAATAAATATGAAAGGGCTTTTATCTGCAATAATATTTTTCATCAAAAATAACATAGACTTATAAAAGTCATATACACGGTCAATCATACTGAAGATAATCAATTGTACTACAAAATATTTAAAAGACTATTTCCAGTATAATGACCCGAATATCATCATTAATGTTTGACTGGCACACTTAAAAGTTTTATCACATGGCTTAATTATTGACTATTATATTATGATAAGGTCATGCTTTTATATAAAAAGTTGCAAGAAACTTTAAATCACGGACCTATTGGTTTGTTTTACTTTTCACTTAATTAGTGAAAAACGTTTATCGACCAAATCGGCGATACATTAAAAATGGGCCAGATTAGGAGTTCCCTTAACCGACGAGCGTGTATGCGTAGGTATATGGATGTGGAGGAAGCGAGAGAGGTGTGTCAGGATCGTGCCAAATGTAAGTCCGTAGTCTCTGCCTACCCCTCTGGGTGACAGGCGTGAGTGTTTATGTATGTATTATTATGTAGTGAAAAACAAGATGGACTGATCTAAAAGTTTACTTTCTTGTGTAAAAAGTGCTATTTAGAATTTTATGCAAATGATAATTAAAGTTTCTATGTAAATAAGTGTAACATAACGGGTACTATATTCAAAGGTAGCGGCCATCCATATTTGCAAATCCAGTATCATTTTCTGTACAGAAATCGGCAAAGTGTTGCTCAAGGCACTATAAACAAAGCTGCTGATAAAATGTTACACTCACAACTGTTAACAAAAACTGTTTTTCCAAATGGTCTTATAGATAATAATGACTATTCCGCGGTGTTAGGTGCAGGAGCTATTATTAGAAGGAGAAGAGGTAAAATATTGTTTTAGAAATGGGCAATCAATATTGTTTTGTTTGCAATTGAGCATAAAATAAAAAATAACTTCAGCCAAAGAGCATAACTGGCATTATACTCAGGCCCATCAATTGGTATGGAAATAAATAATTTTACCAGGTTTCAAAAAATCAATCAAAATTCAAAAAAAACATAAATATTAAAATAAAAAAATTTATATATTATCTATGTCTAAACATACATATAATGATTTATGGCCACTTAGTAACTGACGGTGACTCAGTATAACATCCTACAGTCACGCCGAAACTAAGAGGAGAGAATCACTGTAGAAGAGGTAATAATTTATGGCGGAAAAATTTGTGATAAAATTAAAAAAAACTTACACACTTATCCAAGTTAATCTAACTTAGTCTAACTTATCCTTATGCGTTACAAAAAAAAAGCAAATAATAAAATAGTGAGATGGCGTCAGTTTTTAAGAAGATATAACAAAAATAAACAAAGAAAAATTTCAAAAAAGTTCAGTATTTAATTGATTTTTCACTTTTGACATTTAATCATTTAATCACGCTTTTCGAAACCACGCCAGTTGTAAACAATACTTGTGTGAAAAGACAAAATCTTCTTTTCAAATTTCCGCCGAGTTGTAAGTAGAAAGCCAAATAGGTCATGTGTCAATTTTAATTAAATATATTTTATATGAAGTGATCTTGACTACGTTTCATCAATTAACCATTGGTAAAAATTAAAACAGGAATTTTACAATTGTGTTTACAAGAAACATTATTAGTTGAACCTTGCAGCTTGTTCATTATTTTTATTATAAATACCTATAAATGTATATATTATTAATAAATAGTTCCCATAATATTTTGGATTATTTTTTATTTTGCCCTATCTGCAATGTTCTACGCTCTATAGAAAATGTGGCGTATGACATGATTGACAATCTTTCGAACGTTTTATCTAGGTACAAAGATGTTTTACGTTTTCGTCGCCTCCACATGATATTTTTGTCAGCATAAGGTACCCTTCTGTATCTGAAACGAATATAAATATTGCTACAAAGTAAAGTAAAAGGCTATACAAGTCCCTCTACTGGGCACAGAACTCTTTTTTTATTTCTGAGAGGGTTTAGGGCAAGGAAATGACCGCCGAACTGCCCCAATGCATGTTGACGAAAATTGCAGTTACAAATAGCATTCGTGCTGTCGGGGATCAAACCCGGGAAAAATTTACAGCGAACGCTTTGACCCAAATCTACTAATACGATACAAATAAATACGATTTAACATATATAATAAAAGACTCTTACGTACTTGAAACTTGAACACTTGATAGCTCGTGACGCCTACCGGACAAAGCTACAGCACAATGTAATTGAAGATGCGTAACTACGACATAATTCTCAGTGATGCGCAAGCATAACAGGCAGTATGTCACTTTTATAATTATCATCTCTGCAGTCTATTAATCTTTGCACTTTTATAAGTAATACAGAACTTAGTCGCTAGACGGTGTTGACGTTGGCTAAAATCTCTGCGATAGCCGTTTCGTCAAGGTCATTCAGGCTAGTTAAAGCCTTAACCTAGTAAAATGTGTTTTGTAGATGTCACTGGTATAATTTTTTTTTAAATGTTTTAAAGGAAGATCTTTAATTGTGTGTGCTATTTTATTGCATATTATTTTACCCATCCAGTAACAACTATTGCTAAAGCGTTTACTTTTTAGTATTTCGCTAACTGGGTGTCTCATGTTCATGGTTTATAAAACCTCCTCCCATGTTGTTTTACAAATTTGGCAACTTCAAATATATAGAAACAGGGCATGGGTAAGATCCTCAGTGTTTTGAACAGAGGTCGGTACGGCACATCGGAGCACGACACATGGATTGTGTGCTAGTTTGTCACCCTTATACTATAAAAAAAGATGGAAGCCTTCGGCAGGGAAGATCCGAGGGTCAGGGGAAAGGGAAAGAAACCAGCGAACAATGCGGGTGGTATCGAGGAAGCACCGATTATGTATTTGAGCGGTGCGTCATGAAATCCCAATGGCCTCAGTAGAGCCTCGCCCGGGAGACTGACAGGGATTAACCCGTTTGTAGAAACGACTACGGGAATAAATGCGATCGGCAGACCACCCAACAGGTCGGTCATATTTTATTATTATGAGACTATGAGACTTCCGGCTGGCCCACAACATTTAATAAGACTGGGTCTCTTGCCTTTTAAACCGGAACAAGGTACTAGTACTAAAAAAACAATGCAATGTTGGCAATTTCCTTGTTTTAACATCTTTGGCCAGGACGACACTATCCTCAGATTCAAATTTTTACTACGGTTTAACAGTATTTTTTTACTCACCAGGTGGTGAATTGTACAACAACAGGGTGCGAACCCGGTGGTGTAAATAATCAAACTGTCACGCCGGCATCTGAACCTTCAACACCAACTTCTTTATTCAGTTGTTTTCATTGTGCGGTAAGTTAAAGTTAGTTCAATTTAAACCCCTCATCATACTTTGTACTTTTCTCTGTGCTGCTAGATAAGTGCTGGATTGCATTTCCCAAAATGTTCTACCAAGCGCTTTAGCGGATCTTGTTGTTATCAAAGAGTTCTAGCCTCTTTTGGCAGCAATGATTAACGATAGATTGTTGATCTTTATTCTTTAATTTATGGTTCGCCGATATTTTTCTACTACTATTATTAAGTTACTTCATTAATTAATTTCTCTTCTGGTATGTTGATTCTGATATATTTTTTTTCTAACTTTTAAGCACACCTGATCTATAACCTCTTTAAATCTCATGGGATTGTCTAAAACATCTGCAGAGGAATCAATCCATCTTGTCCCGAGAAGGTGCCGTAAGATTCGATTATGGGAATTAAGATTAATTTCAAACGTGGTAGAGCCATGCTGCAGCTATATTCATTGTATAGTTGTAGCTCGAATGGGTCGGCTCGACCAGGGAAGGACCATGATCTCGCAGAATACTAGCGTAAAATAGCGGCCTAATGCTGTATGGTGAGTGTAGAGAACCGGAGACCCTTTTTACTGGAAAAGAGGTTTCCATCTTAATTCTCACGGCTGACAACGCATATACATTTTTATTCGCAAACGAGGATAGATGTAGATGTCTATTAGCCGGAGCAACTACTTGCCATCAGGTGGACTGTGTGCTCGCTTGTCACCCTTATGCTATAAAAAAGGGAATTACTAGAAAAATCTCAAGGATTCGCACTGATGACGTTGTAATTATGTTATACATGGCACAAGTAACGGATCAGTAAGCTAAAGTAGCAATGAGCCGGTCACAGAACGAATAACCGGCAACTGAAAGTTCTAGAGGGGCAGCCTCGTACTGGTAAGCGAAGTGCAGGGCGGCCTCCCACTAGTTGCAGTGACGACTTTACGCGGTAGAGCCATGCTGCAGCTATATTAGTAGTATGGTTGTAGCACGAATGGGTCGGCTTGACCGGAGAAGGACCACGCTCTCACAGAATACCAGCGTAAAACAGTAGCTTAACACTGCTGTGTTTCGTATGGTAAGTGTAGAGAACCGGAATCTTATAAAAAAAAACCTGGTACGACATACAGAAAGTCGGTGGATGCAGGTGGCTCAGGACAGTTTTTTTTATAGAATAAGGGTGATAAACGAACACATACATGATGGTAAGAAGATGATGTGGCCTGTAGACACCTACATCTCTTCTCTAAAATGTAGATGCGTTATTTTTCCTGAAGATTAAGATAGAATGCCCCGTTACGAGTAAAAAGGGCCTCACTATACGACACACAGGTAGTATTAAGGTGCTATCTCAAGCTGGTATTCTATGAGCACTTGGTCCTTCCCGGGTTAAGCCGACCCATTTGTGCTGCAACCATAGTAGCTGCAGCATGACTGTACTACGTACGTGCCTTGTTTCGTGGCATTCCTTAGGGGAAGAATATGTTCAGCAGTGGACTTGTAAAGGTGAAAAATTGCTATAATGCCAATAATGAATGAATCCTTTATTGAAAACATTACCTACTGTCAATCACAGAAATATTTCAAATAGTTTGTTAACATATTTTAAATAATTAGAGATAAATGTTCAATAATTCACAAGCTTAAAAATAGCCACAAAAACTTAACTGCGTGATGATTGTTCACTCGCTGTAAACAAATTTCACGTTAGAAATGTTCAAGATATATTTATTTTATGGGTTTATTGTTACAGTTTCGAAACGGCATTAATGTTCTACAAAAAGAAAAACGCGCAGCCAAAAATAAGGTAAGATTTTTTCAAATGGATTTAGTGTGATTATTATTTCATTATCGTATAAAGAATAGGATTTTATGTAAGTATATTATTTAACAATAATACTTGCTGTACTATAAATAATTATTATGTAAGATTTCGAATAAACCATTTTTATTAAGTTACGTACTGGGTTATGATATGGGACAGTCCCGTTTAACATTAGGTGAATCTGTGTGATTGTCTACCTTACTTAAGAATATTAAAGATATCAAAATATAAATATATATTTTTAAAGATAATTATAAAAATAAAATTAAAGAAAACTCATAGAGAACGCTAAACGTCGATTTTCAATATGAATCGGACTTTAAACTCTGAAACGGAATTAAATTTTCACGTAAACAAATGACTCCGATAGTTCATAATGTTTTACAGAAATATATTAAAACGACTGACTGACGTGTTTTTAATGTTAATGTTTAAAATTGCGCAACTGAGAAACTGTAAGTGCGCAAATTGTCAGTGAGGGCTAATATTTTTCTGCTCGCCAGATGTCGCTAGTTAACACTGGGTAAAGTTTTTGTTACACAATGTAATTTAATTGAGAAGTTGTTTTTTAATAAAAGTTTATCAGTTTAATACACAAAACAATGCGTTAGTGGTAATTTTCTGCACATTTTAATTTTTTTTATTTTTTCTAAATTTATGAATAGTAGTGGTTTGGTTTATTTATTTTTAATGTTATTAATATGAAATATAGCTAATAGTACAGAAAGAAACAATAACTTTTACATTTTCGGAACAAATTAACTTCACCGCTATGAAATCTGTCAAATATTATACCTCACTTTCTAGTGGCGCCGCCCTGGTGACAGAAAAAGTCGTGGATGCCCTCATTGAGGAAGCTTTAATCGATTTATTATTTAAAAATCATATTTGTTAAAGTCAGGTGGTACGGAATTGATTTGTAGAGCATCGCTACAGCGTAATAGCAATATACCTATACAAATAAATAAAAATGAAGTGTCTGTTTGTAATGTTAAAATAAAAGCTTTTTACTAAAAGCATATGAAAGTATATGGTACTTATAGCAAACAAACATTTATTTAAAACTTTTGTCTGTCTGTCTGTCTGTTTGTTCCGGCTAATCTCCTAAACGGCTAGACCGACTTAACTGGAAGATAGCTGATGTTATAGGGAATAACCTAGGCTATTTTTATTTTAGAAAAAGAATTAGAGTTCCGCGTAAAAAAATACCATGAAATCCAGTCGTAATAAATTACACGCGGGCGAAGTCGCGGGGAACTGACAGTCACTTTATAATATTATTCCCGTTATGGCTGAAGAGGTGAAGAGCGAATGGGTCGGTATGACCGAAGAAAGATTACATTTGCACAGAATACCAGCGTAAAATAGCAGCACAATGCTGCTGTGTTTGTATGGTGAGTGTAGAGAACCTTTGATACAAAATGTCTCTTTACTGGCAACGAGGCATTCTATCATAGTACTCTGGGGTGATAAAACATTTGAAATTTTGATTCTTAATCTAGGATATGTTTCGTACTTGTCTATGGACTACAACATCCACTTTACATTAGGTAGACTATAGGATCATTTGACAATCTTACTTCTATAAAAAAACTCAACCAATGTTTGAAATAATTGTTTCTCATTTATTTATTACTATTTAAAACGATTATCTTATTTTATAACTTTTATTTACGTGTTGTGTTTTTAAGCTGCCGTGGAAGAGGGTTAAATAATGTCACAGGTTAAGAATACTTTTTTTTTTAAATATTTACTATAATGACATTGTGTACCATTGTCTTGTTTTTCAGTTTTTTTTTATTCATGGGAATTCCGAAACATAATATGAGTAAATACAATAATACCGTTCAATAATTCCTGTTATTCCGTATCGGATAAACACTCTTGTAGTCAAAATATCAGTTTTGATACTTTTGAAAACTCTATACAAATAATGAAATTGAAGTGTCTGTTTGTAATTTCGAAATAATGCCTTTTTTTGAATGCTTAAGAAAGTATTATACAGCAATAATAACAAAAAAAAACAATTTTATTAAAAATTTTGTCTGTCTGTCTGTTTGTTCCGGTTTTTTTTATAGGATAGGGTGACAAACGAGCACACAGTCTACCTGATGGTAAGTGGTTACTGTGGCCCATAGGCATGTACATTTATCCTCAATAAAGAATCAAAATGCAGATGCGTCGTCACCCGTGAGGACTAAGATGGAATGTCTCTTTTACAGTAAAATGGGTCTCCGGTTCTCTACACTCACCATACGAAACACAGCAGCGTTAAGCTGCTATTTTAAGCTGGTATTCTGTGAGAGCGTGGTCCTTCCCCAGTCGAACCGACCTATTCGTGCTACAACTATACTATACTATAATATACTATACTACTATACTATACTACTAATATAGCTGCAGCATGGCTCCACCACGTGAAAATAATCTCCGAAATGGCTGGACCGATTTTGACGGGGCTTTCACTGGCAGATAGCTGATGTTATAAGGAGTAACTTAGGCTACTTTTATTTCAGAAAAAGAATTAGGATTCAGCGCAAAAAATTAAAACTCGCAACGACAATTACTCGTATATTAATCTACTAGCGGGGAACAGCTAGCAGATTAATATAATGTCATATTTAAATAATTTTTCATTTGACTGCCAAGCGTGTCATTTCGGCAATTTCTTTATACTATCGAGCAGTACCTATAACTTTAAGGGCTGATGAGAATGAAAGCATTATGACTAAACTAGATTAATTTAGGTTGCTAAGCTTTCTGTTTATTATTATCTAACCTTGCCTACCCGCCCTTTTTTTTTTTTTTTTTTTTTGCGGATGGAAAATCATCAAATGACGCCTTTCGCTCTGGGTGGAGCGGAAGGGAGTGTCAGACTTTTACTGACTAAAAACCATCCGTGTTCCTTCAGTGCCCTTACGTTCCGGAGCCGCGGTATCTCTTTCGAACAGCCCGCAGCCCCGGCAGGCGTCGGCCCTTGCGGGCCCCTTCACGATGCTGACAGCTCTTTGAGGCGCGCGTGGAACAAAACGCGCCGTCGACACGGCCTGTCGTCGTTAGACGGACGGACGGCGAGCTACCCATTGCTCGCCATCCACAGACCCGCGCCTACGGTGGCCGGGGGCCACGACGTAGCCCCCGACGCCCGGGGCGTCTCCCGCGGCGGCCGGGAAGGAAAGCTGCTGCTCTCTCCTTCTCCCGCTCCGCCACCTCCTTCACTAGCATCACTGCTTCGCAGAAGGTGGTGACGGCATCCCATTCCGTCTCGCTCCGGACCATGGCTTCGACCAGGGCCGGACGCGAGAGGTCGCCGCCGCCTATCGCCGCTACGAGGACACGGCGGTGCTCCGCCCAAGCAGGGCACACCTCCACGGTGTGCTCCACCGTGTCCTCCGGTCGCTCCTCGCAGTGGGAGCACCCGGGCGTTTCCTCCCGCCCGATTCGGTGCAGGAACCTCCCGAACACACCGTGTCCGGTGAGGACCTGCGTCAGGCGGAAGGTGAGGACGCCGTGGCGTCTCTCAAGCCACTCCTCAAAGAGGGGTCTTATCGCCGCTATAGTGGCGTGCCCAGCACGGGGTTGCGACAGTCGCTCTCTCCATGTCGCCATGAGATCATGCCGGAAGTCTGTCCGCTGCGCGACAACTTGCCGCGGCAGCGGGGTTTCCCCCCGGCATAGTGCCTCCGCGTGCCATTCGTGCAGGCGCGCGAGGACTATCGCCTCCAGATCCCATGGCGGCAATCCGGCAAGGAGGCTCGCCGCCTCGCGGGAGATCGTGCGGTAGCCGCGAACCATCTTTACGGCAACCACCCTTTGGGGCGCGTTTAGGTGGTGTACGGCAAGCCGCGCCAAACCACGCGCCCACACCGGGGCCCCGTAAAGGGCCATGGACCGCACGATCCCCGCGTAGAGCCTCCGGCAGGAGGCGTTTGGCCCCCCCAGGTTCGGCAGGAGCCGCCTGAAGGCAGCCCCGGTCCGTTCCAGTTTGGGAGCCAAACGTCGGAAGTGCTCAACGAAGTTCCATCGGCCGTCGAGGACGAGTCCTAGGTACTTCAACGTCGACTCGACGCCGACGGATACCCCTCCTACCATCACTGAGGATCCCGGTGGTGGCCTGTTCCGAGGACCATGGAAGTGCATGGCCTCGGACTTGTGCAGAGCCACCTCGAGACCCAGTTGCCGGATCCTCTCAACGACTATCGCAACCCCGCGTGTCATAGTTTCCGCCGCCGCCTCGTACGACCCCCCTTGTGCCAGTACCAGCGTGTCGTCAGCGTAGCAAACTACGCTGACGCCGGTAGGGAGGTCAGCGCGCAGCACCCAGTCGTAACCGATGTTCCACAGGGGCGGCCCCAGAACCGAACCTTGTGGGACACCGCACGACATCTCTCGCCGGTTCCACTCACCGTTTCGACCGGGGTAGATGACGGCCCTGTCCGACAGATAGTCCCCGACTATACGACGGAGATAGGTCGGCACCCGGTGATACCGGAGTGCCTCCCTAATGCAGCTCCAGGGCATGGAGTTGAAGGCGTTGGCGATGTCGAGAGACACCGCCAAGACAACCCCCCCCCCCCTGGCCACTGCATCCCCTGTCGTGAGGGCTCTCACGCGCATGATGGCGTCCACCGTAGAGCGCCTCTTGCGGAAACCAAACTGGTGTTCCGCAAGATCCGGCCCCGTCCCCGCAAGGTGCTCGGCGAGGCGGTTTGCAATTACTCTTTCAAAGAGCTTGCCCACCTCGTCGAGCAGCACCACGGGCCGGTATGCGGACGGAGAGTCCGCAGGGCGCCCCGGCTTCCGAATGAGGACCAGCTTCCCCGTCTTCCAACGAAGCGGGAATTGGCCTCTCTCCAAGCATGCGCTTAGGAGCCCCTCCAGTCGGGGCCCGAGAGCCTCCGAGGCCAGGACCCAGGCTTTGCCAGGCAAGCCATCGGGTCCTGGGGCGGTATTCCTGGCCTTGAGCCTACGTACCGCCACTCTCAGGTCTACCCCGGTCCCTTCCGGGATGTCGTCGTCGTCGTCCTGGTGGTCCGCTTCCGGCACCGCAGGTGGCGGAGCCATAGGCGGGGGCGGATGTTCCCCGCGCGCAGGGAACAGAGCGCTCACCACATCCTCCACGAGCTGAGGCCGGAGACTCTGCGTCAGCGGGGGGGCCCAGGTGCGGAGTTTATCCCGCACCATCTTGTAAGGGCGCCCCCACGGATCTCTATCGAGAGTCTCCAGCATCTCCTCACGGGCCCGATCCCGGGCCCGCAGGACAGCCTCCCGGAGGGCGGTCTTCGCCGCTCTGTATCCCTCGTACAGCTCCGCCTCAATGGCTGCCGCATTCGGTGGACGAATGCGGAGCCTGCGATGCCTGGCGTACAGGTGCCGCGCGGCGACACACGCCTCGCGCAGAGACGTCAGCTCACGCGACCACCAATACACCTGACGCCGGGCGCTTCCTGGCCGGACGCGGGGCATTGCCACGTCACATATCTCGGACATGGCCTCCTGGAACCACCCTGCCTCATCATTGACGTCGGCAGGCCTGTCCGGTGATGACACCCAGGCCTGCACGATCGAGGCTTCCAGGAGGAGCTCCCGGTCCAGCTGCTTCAGCGCCCAACGCGGACCACTCGGGGCCTGTAGGACTGGCGCGCTCGAGGGCTGGGTGGAGACGTCAAACCGGATGTATCGGTGGTCGGAGTAGGTCTCCACCCCCTCCATGACACGCCAGTCAATGGCACGCGGCGACAGAGCGGGGCTAGCGAACGAAATGTCCACCACCGACTCGCCCCGCATCCGCACACACGTGGGGACAGAACCCCGATTTAGGACGACCAGGCCTGTCTCCAGAGCCCAGTCTTCCACCATCCTACCCCGCACATCTGTACGACGAGAACCCCAAGCCAAGTTCTTGGCATTGAAGTCCCCGAGGACAAGTACGGGGAGGGGATAACTTCCGACGACGACTGCTCTCAGCTCTGCAAGAGAGTTGTGAAACTCGGCGAGAGATCGGTTCGGGGAGAAGTACACCCCCACAACGACGAACTCCCCGAACCGTGCTGCTACGCACCCCTGACCCCTCCTGACACCTTCAAGGGTCGGGGTGCCTACCCGCCCTGCGGTTCCGATCATGTGAATTTAAAAGCCGACAATTCCTTTATACTGTTACGAGCTGGGGGTTCGAGACAATTAAAAATTGCCGAGTGAATTACCAAAATTGACACTTTAATTACACAACACTAATTACAATCTAAAACCACACTAATAATAAAACACAATCACTTTAGTTCGCAGTTATTTCGCTTCGAAGTATTCTCTTGTATCGCCAATTCAATACTGCCTTGGTTGTGGTCTATACCGGCCTTATATAGGGCCTCAGATAGTTTCCAGAACTTTCTACTATAGCGACATCTAGAATGCTCTAGTACATATCGGTCCCGAATTTTCTGGAAGGATCTTGACTCTCCTAGTTCTGCTACTCGACACTAGAGGGCGCTAGTGTAACTAGTGTTGCCATGTACATGACATTAATAGTGGGGCGCAACACTGCCCCCTCCTAAGATATGCTCGTCCCGAGCATTATTGGCCCCATAATAACGCGCCAGTCAATCCACATGGACGATCTTAAGAGTACCTCTGGCACCTTTCTGTATCCGGTAGGTTACGTCATTGATCCTTGTCACAGTCCAGTACGGTCCGTCCTATTTAGTTTGAAGCTTAGGATATTTCCCTTTGCTGCGAACTGGATTGTGTAACCACACTAGTGAACCTTCGTCAAACCCCTTGTTGTTCATTTTGCGGTCCCGAACTGTAGCTGCTCCAACTTCCCTGACGCGGTGGGAACGATGATCCTGCCGCACGGCTTCCACCTCCAGTGCATGGGTCAAGGCGTCCTTAAGCGTCTCGTGGTGACCGAGCCTTACAGCAGCTCTGCACGCGATCTTTGAGCTGCGCACGAAAGACGTGTTCCAGGTGAGCATCGCCATATCTCGCCTCCAACGCCTCAAGGAGCTGCTCGTAAGTCACTTCCTTACCGAGAGCTTCCAGAACCGTTAAGGCCTGGCCGCGAAGGCCTAGAGTGAGAGAAGTCATGGCCTGACTTTTATTCCAGCTGTTCGCCTTCATGACAACCTCGAATTGGATTTTATAGGCCGACCAGGAAGAAGTCCCGTCGAACGGCGGCACTTTGAATCCGCGTAGCGAAGGTGTTGTAGCTACCACGGGAGCTGTAACTCCATCCCTAAGTTTTAGGTCGCCCAGCGTTTTCTTCACGTCAGTCATCACGTTGTCAACCCGATTGTACACTTGGTCGATTCGGGTTTCAGCTTCCGACAGGCGGTTGTCATGTTGAGCAACCCTATCCTTCACCTCCCTTATCTCTTTCCCAAAAGTAGCGTGAAGCTCCTTCCTGAGGAGCATCTGCTCTTCCATACCGCGCTGCAGCTGCTCTTCCAACCGACGGGCCTGTTCATCTTGTCGGCGGGCTTGCTCTTGCAGTATCATCATCAGTTTTCAGGAAGGATCTTGACTCTCTTAGTTCTGCTACTTAACTTAGGGCGCTAGTGTAACTAGTGTTGCCATATACAAGACATTAATAGTGGCGCGCTACAATATTAAAATTATTTCTGCTTAATTTTATAAAGTTTCAGAACGCTGTAATGCGATATCATTAAAATTAAACAGTAGTTTGCTTGATATAATAAAATGCGTGATATGACCACAGTCTTTCCTTTGGTTTCTCCCATGATAAAATTGTGGCCTTTATGTATTGCATCTAAATACGAGTAGCGAATCGTCAAGCTACAACTAGTAGTACAAAAGTCGCGGCTGGTTAAAAGGTTCTACTTCTTCAAATAGTTATTGTTTTATAGTTATTTTGCATACGTCGATATATAAAAGCCACGTGACTTAACACATATATATATATATATATATATATATATATATATATATATATATATATATATATATATAACTATACATACTAATTCAATTAAGCTGCAACCTATATAGATTATGAGTGTCTCGCCATAAAAGACAGATTTCCTTTCAGTATAGGTATTATTTTAGGAGAAGTGTAGTGGTGGCGTTCGAGAATCCACTACCCCATATCATTCCGTATGTATCGTATAAGAGGTTACGGAGGTAATCTGAAAGAGGAGATAGAACTGCGGTTGAAACTCCGCCTGCCAAGCGCCTCAACTACGGCAAATATCTCCTCTATGAGAGAGCCTATTTCCAGCAGTAGACTCTTTTACCGGCGAATTCATCCGCGTAGAACTAAAATAAAAATCTCCAGATCTGCGAGTATAATAGTGGTCTTTGGGCAAGTAGTTCAACTATCGAAAATTGACTCAGAACTTAGTATTTATATAGTTAGATAAATAACTAAAATTGTTCATTACAACCTTTAGTTATGTATTTTTTGCGGTCTACGCAAATTTGCTTATCTATCAACGAATAGGAATCATAGACCCGTTGTCAGTTTGAGGACTAAGATGAAATGTCTCGTTAAAAGTAAAAAGGGGTTCGGTTCTCTGTGCGCAATACATGAAACACAGCAGCATTTTTATACCAATACACGCTTATATTCTAATATAATTTAAAATTAAAAATTTTGTACAGCCGACTTCAATATAAGCGACTTCAATATAGGTTATTTAAGAATAACTCAATAACCATTGGTCTGACCTTGGTCAAATTCATATGGGACCACACGAGAACTATTAGCTTTCATATAAAAAAAGAATCATCCAAATCGGTCCGCCCAGTACAAAGTTATGAGGTAACACACATAAAAAAAAAACATACACTCGAATTGAGTACCGTCTCCTTTTTGGAAGTCGGCAGAAAATAGCCTGTGTTAAGCCGTGTAATGGCGTTGTAAGAAAATCTACTACTCCATATTATACTCCTGTGGGTGTCGTAAGAGGCGACAGAGGGCAATTAATTAAAAGATATGCAGCGGCATCTTCCTGATAACAACTCAAAATAATAAAAAAAAATGCGTGAATGTCGTGGAACACTCGGTTGGAATGAAGTTCCTTGCGTATACTACGCAAGGAACTTCATTATTATTGATAAACGTAGGTATTATATTATTATTGATTAACAAGTACAAATAAATGAATTACTAGCGTCTATTAAAATGAAGCGTCCAAAGATGTTTTATAGGTCAAAACATCTTTGGAAGCGTCATTTGAAATAAAATAATATTTCTTTCATGGCATGATAGGAAAAAGTGCGAGGGAGATGGATATTATTCCATCTCACTTCCTTATTTTGCCGCCAAGGCCGTCTATACTATGACACAAGGGGTAGTGACGAAAAAATCTTACACTTTTTGTCGCCTAGCTCCCATCCGCGAAACCCGTACCGTCCGATAAAGAACTTTTTTTTTTCGGAGTTTACAGCCTGGTATCTATAGACCTTTAGGCCAAGTCTTGAGTATTTTTATTCGGTTTATTATAATTTCCCCAAATGTATAATTATTCTTCATAGTTCACTGCTTCACAATATGTTGATGCGTCACATTGTGCAGCCCTTGGGAGATTTTGACGGCAACTTGAGCCAGCAGACAGCTGACAGTTGGCGATGGTATCTAAAGGCGCCTATGTAGACAAATAGCTTATCTTGCGAATCCATCACCATCAGAGCACTTGTTTCACCGTTTCCACTAATAGTTCACATGCGTAGACAGTTAATACATAAAATCGCACCACTTTTGCATATCAAAATCCACTTCAAACTATTATTTAAACTATAATACAGGAGCAGCAAGCCGTAGCCGGTTAAGTTCCCGCCGAAACTCCGATAAAGAACTTCGTTCCAACTGCTATTGCCAACTCGCCTGCCAAGCGTGGAAAATATGGCAAACTTTTTCCAGCCAGGAGAATGAAATAAATTTCTTTTATGAAAAGTTTTTGATGGGTTTTAGAATGATTTTATTAATTTTTTAGAATTTGTTCGGGCTTGAAGGATAAAAGAGCCAGTAGAATTATTAATTACAGTCTGTGAGGCATTTTTCATGTTAATCTTTATGGGTGACAATGCTTCTGTAGTCATCAGTAGCTACTCATTTGCCTCTTATTGTTAAAAAGAAAATTAATAATATGAATTTAATTTATACTTCTTTCTGGTATGATCCATATTTCTTACAGAACATTAATAATACATTTGCACGCAGCCTTAAATTGTATTTAGATTTTAAATATGATGAATTCTCCATTCCACGTTTCAATGTGGGATTTTCCTAGAACTTCGCAAAATAATGTCTTTAAATGGTGATTTATGTAAGAAAACCAGAACACATGAAGGAAATGGTTAACATAAGATAATACTTACGTAAACGCATTATGTCACTGATCATGGCCAACGTAGCGTTGTATCACAGAATTTGATAATTTTTAACTCGTGTCGATAAACTAACTGTTTTATAGAAATTATGTATAAATAAATATATATATATATATATATATATATATATATATATATATATATATGTATTATTTAAATATTTGTAAATTGAAGCAACAGGCATTTTATAATAAATGTTAAATATTTATTGATCATAGTAACACATGTATTTTCGTTACTTATATAATGCTAATCATGACAAAATGAAGTAAAAGTATTTAATGTATAAATAATGTGGCTAGGAATATTGTGGGTACCGTACGCGTGTGGCAAAAGTCATTTAACGTAAAGCCTAACTAAAGTGTCTCCTACACCTGGCGGTAAAAATAAATAAATATTATCGCAGTAAACTATGTGAAAATGGACTTGATTTGAATTTGCTACTCCATTGCCAATCTACTGTAAGTGTTGTGAGACAATAAGCTGAAGAACCAAAGTGTAGTAGCTAGTAAATTTTTCGGATTTTCGTAATCCGTTTCGTTTTGACCGACATGCTAGAACGTTTGCAGTCAGTGAAAATGTTCAGGATCATCCCAGTCATTATATTTAATTACATAGATAACACATCCGCGCAACCGCACTCCGATTTCTATAAGATGATGGATGGACCCATTACCATGGTTGGTATGTGGTACCACGAATCGTTTATAATATGTTAAAAAAAGTAAGTGGATGCTGCGGCCCATACTGCTTTGGATTGGATGGGATTGTGTTATTTATGAATATGTTTAAGATGTGGTTAAAATTTAGTTGACGCTGCTTGCTCTGATTCATAATATGGTAAGTTACAACAACTGGAACCCTATTTATACTTAACGAGACATTCTATTTTATTCCTTAGGGTTGACAAAGTGTAGTCTACGTCTTGGTTCGTAATTGAAGATAAATGTAGGTGCCTACAGGCTACAGCATCCACTTCCCATCAGGTGGAAACGTGTGCTCGTTTAGATGTCATTAGTTTTATAAAAAAAAATCTTAATGGTGTAAACATATTTTGGTTTATGACCTTGGTCCAAGAAAATATTTGCTGAATTTATTTTTGTAATCTAGATGTTTTGGTCACGATGACTGCCTCACGCATTTAACATCGTACTTCGAACTTATCGCATCGGCCAAAGAGATTATAATCACTAGGGGTATCTGTGGAAATATTGTCAACGTACAACGTATTAGAGATGATATCTTAAATATCCAATGAATATTTATATAACTTTGACTCCATAGCGAGCAATTTGATTTTGATCCTCGCCAACTCTATTGAAATTTTATCTCGATTCTCTATTTCAATCGCAATTTAAATGTGAAATATTTTTTTTTATAAGGTAAGGGTGACAAACGAGCACACAGTCCACCTGATGGTAAGTGGTTGCTGCGGCCCATAGACATCTACATCTATCCTCGTTTGCGAATCAAAATGCAGATGCGTTGTCACCCGTGAGGACTAAGATGGAATGCCTCATTTCCAGTAAAAAGGGCCTCCGGCCACCTGCACTCACCAAGCGAAACGCAGAGGTAAACCTCTACTTCACGCTGGTATTCTGTGAGGTCGTGGTACCACCCCGGTTCGAGCCGGCCCATCAAAGCAAAAGCTGCCGCGTGGCTCTACCACTGTTAAACATAACTTAACTAACTAGGTACATGTAGGGGAAGGGATGCACGAATATAGTAAGGAAACATTGTAATAAAACTACATGGCTATGAAATTATAAAAGTAATAGAGTAATTAAAAACAATGCGGATTTACTTCTAAGAAACCCAGAAGAAGACCCAGTCGTGGACGATTTAGGACAGGCCACGCAGAAAGTTCTATAAAAAAGTTTTTTGTATTTTTGTAAATACAATTATTTTTTTACAAAAATATATTGAAAATACAATTATTTACAAGTAATATGCAATTGTTCAAATTTTCCCTCCACATTTTTACAAGCTAAATTGAAATATTGTGTTTCATTGTAAGTTTTTTTTTAAACCGGATGAATAGTTTGATTTGATGACATCAAATGGTATTTAAGGATAAAAACCCGTCCAAAGTAACCGTGTAACGCTGGTATAACAAGTTACAGCAGGCTCGACTAACTTTAAGATATTGTGAAGAAAGGAGTGGTCGTCGTTAGACGGCTGTCACGAAAGTAATTTTTTACGTGGTAGAGCTACGCTGCAGCTATATTACTGGTATAGTTGCAGCACGTATGGGTCGGCTCGACCGAGGACGGACCACTCTCTTACAGAATACCAGCGTCAAATAGCAGCTTAACGCTGCTGTGTTTCGTATAGTGAGTATAGAGAACCGGAGACCCTTTTTACTGGAAACGAGGCATTCCATCTTAGTCCTCACGGGTGACAACGCATCTGCATTTTGATTCATAATCGAGGATAGATGTAGATGTCTATGGGCCACAGCAACCACTTACCATCAGGTGGACTGTGTGCTCGTTTGCTACCCTTATCATATAAAAAAAAGCGTGCTAGTAGGGAAAAATTTAATTTTAGAGAATAGACGAATTCCATATTATGAAGAGATTGAAACATATTGCTGATTCAATCGGTAAGCGTTCACCAATTTTTTTTTTATAGGATAAGGCTGCCAAACGAGCACACAGTCCACCTGATGGTAAGTGGTTGCTGCGGCCCATAGACATCTACATCTATCCTCGTTTGCGAATCAAAATGCAGATGCGTTGTCACCCGTGAGGACTAAGATGGAATGCCTCATTTCCAGTAAAAAGGGCCTCCGGCCACCTGCACTCACCAAGCGAAACGCAGAGGTAAATCTCTACTTCACGCTGGTTTTTTGTGAGGTCGTGGTACCACCCCGGTTCGAGCGGGCCCATCCGTGCGACAGCAAAAGCTGCCGCGTGGATCTACCACTGTTAATATAATTTTTTTTATTTACTCCAACACCTTAGCGTGAAGAGGATAGGTTCTCATTAGGTTGCCGTACAACCCTACTAATCTTCGATCAATTGTGCTATCATTGATCGAAGCTACTAAAGCTAAGAAAGCCCACGTGAAATGGTTTCGTAACATGATTGCTACATTTGAGACAGGCTCGTCTCGGTGTGTTTACATTATTATAAGTGATGAATCTTGAATGTATCAACACGATCCTGAAACGAAGTGCTTGACAACGGTTTGGCTGTTTCAAATTGAACCAAAGCCTACCAAAGTGAAGCGATCGAGAAGCGCTGGTCAACTCCTTTACGAAATTTAAGAAAAATAATGACGAATGGTGTATTACCAAATCGTTGCTTGTAGTGTTCACTGCTGTGAGCAACAATCGACCAAACACATGGCTCTGCAGACCACTGCTCTCTCACGTCAACTCTTCAGTGTAACTTCTTTTTTTATTTCTAAAATAAAAAAGCAGCTGAAAGAGATACAGTTTTCTTCATTGCCGGAAAAAGTTAACAGTGAAATACTTAGTTCAGACGCTTAAAACTTTGGATGCTGATGGATAGTTCTTTGAAAATATAATTTAAAAATAAAAACATTTACCTAGTATACCATAGTACTTTTTTAGTTTCGTAAAAAAGTGGCCTACGTATATGTAAGTTTTTTCCTTCACTTTTTTTTACTCGTGGGTACTTGCTCTTGGGTTCATAAAAACGAGTTTTGAAGCTTCACTATATGTAAGTAAGTACGTCATATTAATAATGTGCTAACACAAATTATTTTAAACATTCTATATCTTCCTGACGTAACATAAAAATATGTATAGTGAAGACCTTGTGCTTATTCATCGGTTAATGTTGTAATTCAAGTGCGCGGCGGCAGCGAGGAGCGGGGAAGCTAACGCTTCGTTTTATGTGTAGGGCATTTTGGCTCTGATAAGCAGGCCGAAGGCAGGCCGGTGCCGCCATGCCGTCGCAGCCAGAGGTCAGTATTGACGTCAATGGAGTCACGTGACTGGCTGTCGTCGTACCTACGAGCGCGGGCGCTGGCGCGCAAGCCGAGCTACCTCGCAATGCGCAATGCGCATCCGCCTTGCTCGCTACTCGCCGCTTCCGCGCTCGGACTCAATATACTTCCAGAATCCAAAATAGTTCATAGTAATAATATTATTATTTTATAAACCGTTCAGTTCAAATTTATTATTTTTATACACACTCGCACACTTATCAAGTTGGTAGAACAGGTGTTCACAACATTTTGCAAGCTTTTTATCAGACATCTTTAACCAGTTATGACTGTCGGTTGAATTGTAAGCAAATTAAAAAAAAACTGTCAAAGTGCGAGTTGGACTCGCGCACCGAGGGTTCCGAACAAATCTGTAGGTATATAAGTTTAAAATTATTAGAAATATTTTTATAATATTATGTAACTAAAAATTTATGCTTTTCGCAATTTTTCCTTTATCTGTGTTATAAAACGTTGCTTCACACCAAATTTCAAGTTTCTGAGTTCACGGGAAGTATCCTGTAGGTTTTGATTCCCTTGCGAATGTCGAAAATTTACGTCATAAACGGCTGTATCTTTTAATTACGTTGGCTTAGAAGTTTGACTGTTTCACAGCTCTAAGGGACAATAGACTAGAGTATTTGATATGAATTTCAGCTTGATACCTCCACGCGTTCCTGAGAAAAAAGGTCTTGACAGACAGACAGACAGACAGACAGAATGACAGACAGACAGACAGACAGACAGACAGACGGACAACAAAGTGATCCTATAAGGGTTCCGTTTTTTCCTTTTGAGGTACGTAAATCTTAAAAATAGCATATTGACGATGATAATTACCAAAGCGACTTTAACCATGGCTTTAACTTCTGAATAATCATGTTCGTGTAATCCGACGACGGCGACGGCGACGGCTCCGTGGCACAGTGGCTTAGCAATGAGTTGCTGCGCTGGGGGCCGCGGGTTCGAATCCCGCACGGAACAAGTATTTGTATGTATGGTCTACAAATAATTGTTCCGGGTCTGGATATTTGTCCTTGTGCAATTTGTGTTTGTAAACTGCCTCCACGATACAGGAGAAAATCCTAGTGTGGGGGTAACGTTTTTAAAAAAAATCCACTGCGTAGCACCTGTATTTACGCACGCGCTCGTGCTATATAATCCTGTCCTGCGCAGATGGCTAGTCTAGTCCTCCAAACCAAATTCTTCTTCACCAGCCCCTAAAAGATAACCGCTGGACATGGGCCATTTCATTTGAAGGAAGGATGCGCCTAATCGTGAGGATGGTAGTATCGGACGTTTCCCATCTTCGATATATGGTTATATGTCGGAAGCCATAAGACTTTTCTGGCGTTTGCCATGGCCGCCTCTTAGGTTATTTTATACGTGAGGTGCGCTGCAGCTATATTATGGTTGTAGCACGAATGGGTCGGCTCAACCGGGGTAGGACCACGCTAACAGCTTGATGCTGAAGTGTTTCGTATGGTGAGTGTTGAAAACTGGACAACCCCGGATCTTGGGAGGGGGGCAAACCGGGGCACCCGCCCGGGCGGCAGTTTCATGGGGCGCCAAAATTATAATATACTCGTAATATGGTTGAAAAAAAACTTGCATCAAAAAGCGCCAAGCCATCGCACGATCTATCAATTATTCACTTGATTTTATAACGCCCAGTTTCCTTTTTGAGCAGATCCTAAGGGTTCATCCAGCATTCATTCTGCCAGCAGCTACAGCGCTGTAGATTGTGGGCAACATCTAATGGCGGGAATTTTGAATTTAAAATACTTATTAATTCTATAAATAATAAAAGTTAAAAATTATTAAAAAATATATTTTTTAAATAATTTGTTATCCTTAGTTCATCATAAAATTAATTAATTATTTAAGAACTTACCTACGACGTTCTGCAAGCTGTGAGCGAAGATTCAGCAAACTGAAAATAATTAAAACCTCTGCGTACAACGAGTCAGGAATGTCTATCTGGCCTGTGATTCCAGTCATTGTAAATAAAACTGCCTTTGGGACAGACTTTGATGAGCAAATAGATTCTTTCTCAGAAAAAAAAGTACGCCGTGTAAAGCTGTAGCAAAATTAGAGGAGGAGAGATTCTATATATAATTTTACGTGACACAACAAAGTTATTAGCTAGGTAATAAAGAGTGTAAGTTTTTTAATATGTTATCTCAAACGCTGGAGAGAGGAGGCACCACCATCAACTTTTTGCCCCGGTTCAAAAAAATCGTAGATCCGTGGCTGAAACCGGAGACCCTTTTTACTGAATGTGAGGCGTTCCATCTTAGAACTTAGAGGTGTCAATGCATTTGCATTTTGATTTTCAATTAAAGTGAGGACAATTAAACTATATTTAGTAGTTGTATATGGGGCATGACATCCATTTACCATCATGTGGACTGCGTGCTCGTTTGTCACCTTTATCCTACAGGTCGTAATGGGCTGACGGATTCTCTTACGCCAGGATCACAACGTTGAATGTTGATTACGTAACTAGCAAAACTAGTCTTCTTTTGTTTAGTTTATTATAATAACGGTAGATTATAATGACATTGCAAACTTAATTATTTTTACCTAACATCTTGTCACTACACGTCATCATTTTAAAAACAAAACCAGTTCTGAAGCATTTTTATCGAGAATGTGCGTAGGCACTTTTTATATTTTTTAGATAATAAAAAATATAAAAAGTGCCTACTTTGAGTACATTTTGACTGATTATCAGCATATTTTAATGTTTTTTTTGTCATGTAGGTGTTTGAATTGATTTGAGAGCACACCATGGCTTCATAAACAGTCAAAAGCCGTTCAAATAGAATAAATTAAATAATTTATAATTAAAAATTTTGTACAGCCGACTTCAATATAAGTTATCTAAGAATAACTCAAAAACTATTGGTCTGACCTTGATCAAATTCATATGGGACCACACGAGAACTATCAGCTTTCATATAAAAATGAATCAACGAAATCGGTTCACCCAGTACAAACTTATGAGGTTAACACACAAAAAAAAACATACACTCGAATTGAGTACCGTCTCCTTTTTGGAAGTCGGCAGATAATGATAAGATAAAACTATTATTCCGGTGCCGTTATAGGGTCGTAATTTTCCACAAATTCTGTCACTTTTATCATTTTTTAATTTGATTAAGAAAACTTAATGTATGAATAATTCATCCCTCAAGATTTTTGTTAGAGGAGACAGTTACAACCAGATTGGCGACAAAAACAAAAAAATATTCGTCACATTTGAAGTTTAAAGTATGTACGTACTTGGCTTCTTCTTCATCAAGTCATAAGATAAGTGCCTTTTTATATGGGCCTTGCTGTAGGCAGGATACATGCTACATTTTTCAGACGATTTGGTGATTACAGTCCTATACGCCCTGCACATATGAAGCTGCACCCGTCGCCGATCTGGGTATTTTTAGTTTATCGTAAACAAGATTGTTACATTGCCATCTATCAGAAGTCATGTGGTCTTTCTAGCATTTTTTTTAAACTTATTATAAGCCAGTGCTTGACCACACTACCACCTGGTGGTGTGTGGTGATGCAGCCTTAGATGGTAAATCGCACTGTCTTAGCGTAACAAAAGCATATTCACTCTTGCCTTGAAGGCGCCCAGATTGTATTCGGATGGAAAGATGTTTATTATATATATATATATATATTATTTATAGGCATTTCACTGAATCGCATCTTACGACATCCACGAGATGAAATAGAATAATGGATTTTCTTACGTCGCCTTAACATAACACATCTGTGTCATGTTATTGCTAGAGTACTATTATAATTATAATAATATTTAATTAATATATAAATTTCTATGATAATAATTTTAGGTTCGTCGACATTATATTAATCCGCTACCTCGGAAAAAATAGTGAAAGCATACTATAGTTTTTTTGGGCTTTAAATTAAATTTTGAAGAGAAAGTGTATTAAATTTTAGTATTAGGTAGTAATATTGCAATATAGAATGTAGTATATTGAAAGGTCTTCTACTTGATTCAGTTGCTTTGCATTCATTTAAGTATGACTGTTATTCTTTCAGCTTCATCGTGGGCTTTTGCTAGTAAGGTTCTTTCAAAAAATCTGTAATAAAGATAATTGAAGAATTGGTAAATTATTTAATTTTAAAAATATATAAATCGACTTATTTCATAAATATTTGTTTAATGTAGTTAGTTATACAAATTGCTCGCTAAAAGTATTAATACTTTCATTATAACAGGTTTGATTGTCAAATACCGTTATTTTCGAAAAGATCTGATCATGTACAAATCACAGTTTATATTTAAAAATTTGTGAGGGTTTTTCTCTATATCGATATATGAATACGTACTTTAATAAAATATATTGATGTTAGGTATATAATTGTACAAACAATTATAAAGTGGTATTCTTAGGACAACTTATTGTTTATAAAGATCAATTTTTTTACATCGTATAATAATTTAAAAGTAGAACCAGAGTAACCGACACATCTCAACTATTTAGTAAACTGATATGGCAAGAGGCTTTTTTATAGGATAAGGGTAACAAACGAGCACACAGTCCATCTGATGGTAAGTGGTTACTGTGGCCCATAGACATCTACATCTATCCCAGATTACGAATCTAAATGCAGATGCGTTGTCACCCGTGAGGAGTAAGATGGAATCCCTCGTTTCCAGTAAATAGGGTCTCCGGTTCTCTACACTCACCATACGAAACACAGCAGCGTTAAGCTGCTATTTTACGCTGGTATTCTGTGAGATCGTGGTCCTTACTCGGTCGCGCCGACCCATTCGTGCTGCAACTATACTACTAATATAGCTGCAGCATGGCTCTACCACGTATAAAATATAAAGGCTGTCTATAGCTCGAAATAAAAGAACCGGCAACTGATGGGGAAAGGAAAGGTTCTCGGAGTGGCAGCCTCATATCGGTAAGCGAAGTGCGAGGCGACCCTTTACTGCTACTAATATGGTGTGACGACCTGGTAAGACATGCAGGAAGTCTTTTGGTACAGGATTTTGGCTCAGGACTATGCCTTGTAACTTTCCTTGGTGTCGGCCTATGTTCAGCAGTGGACTAGTGAAAGGGCTGTAATGATGGTGATGTGATAATAATAATTTATACCCTCGTTATAAATCGTACAATTATGTTTGTTTATAGATTTTTTTACCTTTATATTACTGCGTGTTTTTCGAAGGCAAATTTCACGATCGTTATTATTTTATATTCACTATGCAACTTAATCATCGGGCGCCGAGATGGATTTGTTTTTTATAATACATTTAATTGCATGCTTTTGTATACATTTAAATACATATAAGTATTTCGTGTCACTTCATGGCATACAATAGCCGTATCTATAATATAAAAGTTAAATTATGCAAATTTGTGGACGGAGCCATGATAGCTAAAACGAAGGTCGAGAATCATCTACAAATAAATGAACTTCTGCTGACGTACATATATTACCCGAAATGTAAAGTTTATTAAATAAAATATTTAAATAACAATTACTCATTATTTGTATTTGAGTCACCATATTTTCTCTAGTATATCGCTTGTGGGCTCTTTGCCTTATATAGAGGCTTACAATATAATATATAGTTTCGAGTTTCGACCGATTTTATAACATGTTCGAATTCTTTTCGATAGAAACGATATTTTTCACTGCGGCTGTATATCTTATTGCGTGCTAAAATAATCGGAAATGCGTCACCATCACGTGTAGTTCCGATCTACATAAATGATTTTTTTTGATTTTTTTCCCCTCGCGGATATGATATAATAACACTTCGTGCTGAAATCATCGCAAATGCGTCATCGCCATATACGTAATTTTTTAAAAGAATAAAGGTGACAAGCAGGCACAGTACGCCTAATGGTAGTGGATGCTGAGCTTTATAGCTTATAGACATCTACATCTATTCTCAATTTAGATTTCAGAATCAAAAAGCAGACGCATAATTGTAATCATTACGTAAGCGTTTTTATAATCGTAACGCCTTCATTTCAAGTTTGTGTAGAATCACAAGTTAGCAAGCAGTTGCTCTGCTATACATATTTATTAAACTTTAAGTTCGCCTATTGTAATCCTTAATTTAAGGTATCTTACATTATACAACATATATATTATAAATATATTTTTTTATCTTTTATTTGATTTTTGCAGAAAAATAACAAATAATAGTTTATTTTATTTTAGTTTGTTAAGTAGCAAGCTTAGGATGTAAGGACAGTTTATGGTTTGTAATTTTGTAGCTGTATGATATGAGGGCGGTATAAATGTCCAGTTTACTGTAATAAAGTAAAAAGGTAATGAACAATTTTGTCATCAGATCTGTTTGAAATTTGTATGTGACTACAGTGGAAGTCAAAAAATCAATTAAAGGTTAACTAACTTTAAATTACGATTTATAATCTTCTAATAGAGGGTATTATGGTCGGTTGAAAAATACTTACCATCTTCTGCAAAACTTTGTTCTAAAGCTATTTCAAATTTGCGGAATAAGCATGCTAAATGCGGAATACTGTGAAATATGGCTTTTTTATTTTCATTGTTACTTGCGTCTGCAGCCAAGCGTAAATTTCGTTGTAAATTTCGATAGATTACGATTTTATCACTGGTTGGGGAACCAGCAAGAGATACAGCGGAATAACCATTGTACGCAAACCAGGTTCGATCCCTACCCCGTCGGCGACAATGAAATTGTAAATTTCATAAGGCATTTGTTATTTCATTAACTAGGACTAGAAATAGGAACATTCGTCTATCATAGACCACCAGGGGAACCAGGGAAAATGCAGATGCGTTGCCGGCATTCACTTGTTGCGCAGTTCACTAAGTCGTATCGGTCCGGAAAAATCGCTGGTGGTAATCGATTCCACAAAGAAGTTGTGCGAGGAAGAAAACATCTTCTCAATCGCACAGCGGTGGACCGCCAATCACACAGATGGCATGGATGGTATCGCGAGTTTTGTCGCGATGTGCGATGGTGAAATTGAGCGGCTGGAATTGGTCCGAACACTTCCTCAGAGCACTCCCCGTAGTAGATGCGATAAAGTACGCAAAGAGATGCAACATCTCTTCACAGCGCCAGTGAATCGAGCTGATCGGAAAGAACTTGGTCGACTACGGTTCGAGCCGCTTTGCGCTGGATGCAGTCAAGTGGAAGCAGCTGGCACTCGGGAACCCCAGCTCAGAGATGGGAGCAGTATTCCATGTGAGGCCGAACCTGCGCATTGTAAAGTTTCAGGCGGTGTGTCGGCATGAAATACTGTCCCGCTCTGCTGAGCACGCCAAGCTTTTTAGAGGCCAATATGGCCTTCTCTTCCAAGTAACCACGAAACTGCACGTCTCTCGATATGTCAACGCCGAGGATTCCGATACTGGCTGAGGCAACAAGGGGGGTGCCTTGAAACTGAGTAGATAAGACAAAGGGGTTCTTTTTAGCGGTAAACGCGCAAACTTGTGTCATCTGAGGATTAAACTGGACTAGATTTAGCCGCCTCCAATCCGAGTGAGATAATCCATCCAAGAGAATCCAATGAATGTTACCGGTTTGCAACATATAATTGATATGCAGAAGAACCAGTGTTGGTGATAGCACGCAACCTTGTGGAACACCAGCGTTAGTAGGTTTGTAATCGGAGCATGCACCGTCCACTACGACCTTGATGCTCCGCTCAGACAGAAAACTGGTGAATATCGCCTATTCAATACTGACTCGGTCGCGTAAGGTCTATACTGGCCTTATATAGGGCCTCAGGTAGTTTCCAGAACTTTCTACTATAGAAATTTCTAGAATGTTTTTGACTCTCTTAGTTCTGCCACTCGATACTAGAGGGCGCTAGTGGTGACTAGTGTCGCCATGTACCATGTGTTAATCATAGCGCGCAACAGTACCTTCAAGATTCATGTCTGCCGAGGCGTCGAAAACAGATATCCTCTCTGACGTATACGGAAACTCCAGCCTGGGGCACAAAGAAGTGTTCTAATTTGTACCCCGGGGTAGGACAGGTACGAATTATCAGCCGGAGAGGACACCTGCGTCTCGGACAAAAAGAGCAAGGCCAGCTTCGCTGTCTCTAGATGGTAGTGGACGGCGTTAAGGTTCTAGTGAAGTCCCCATGTTGCAGAAGTCCACGGATAGCGTGGCAGGGGTCGCCATGGTTTTATCGCCCTGTTTGCCCCGTGCAGTGTTATAGTATAGCTGTATAGAGTCCTTTCTTTTTGAATTCCGTTAACATATAATGGGGGGGGGGGGGGGGGGCTCCGACCACCTGCCCTAACCAAGCGAAATTCAGAAGTAAAGCTTCTACTTTACGTTAGTACTATGTGAGGTCGTGGTTCGAGCCGACCTCTACCACTATTAATTATGTTTATTTCTTTATAAATATCGATTAATAATTCTATTAGTATTGCCTGTCCATAGTCACGTAGGCTTCGAGGCATTTATGTGGCACGTGTCCTTCCTTAATCACTACTTTATACTATTTTTAAGTTTTATACCAGCTATACTCAGTCCATTTCCTCCGGAAGTTTTCTGTCAGACGATAGGGCGATATTCCGAGTAACATAGTACATATTTATATTAACGTCATATTTTCTATGACGATTCTTATTTTTGACTTATATTGTATTATTCATTGCCTTTATGTTAATTGTAAAATTAAATATACACAATGCACTTTGTCAAAATTTCCATCGGAGACTTGAAAATTTATTAAAAACTATCTTTTTCGCATTATTTCCACACAAATGTTTTGTCTAGTATTCAGTACCAACAAATCTATTCTTTAAGTTTATGCATATGCCTTCAATTGCAGTTATAGAAAGTTGCATTAATATTTTCTTCATCTTCTTTCTGCCCTCATCCCAAGTTATTTGTGTTTGGGATAATATGTCTTCCTCTTCTTTCTCCTTAATAAGCCGTCATCTCCTCACTTCCGCCTTTCTTACACATATCGTCCCTGTCACAGTCCATTCATTCATCTTTTGTTAGGTATCCCTGTACTTCCATATACATCCACTTTCATATCCAACATTCTACCTGTTACATGATTTTCTTCCCTCTGCTTAATATACCCATACTACGCTAGCTTACCACTTCCACTTCTCAACTTTTTCGTGGCTGGTGATACTGTCAAATTGTCTGTAATAAATTCAGTCAGTAATACATCCAACTTAAATTTAACATTTGCATTTCAACCAAATGTACTCTTATTTCATACACCTCTTTTGAAGCCCCGTGCTCGGCTCCATACAAAAACGACAGGTCTTATGACTGTCTTGTAGATTGTCTTTCGAATCCCCTTGAGCTTAAGGGGAAACCGCGAATTGCAAGGTGTTCCTGTGACTTGTCAATTTATTTAGTTCTATTTTCAGAACGTTCAATGGTACAGTTTTTGTTATATTTTGATCAAACGTTTTCAATAAGTACAGTTTTTTATTTTTTTAAATTTTTATTTAAAAATTAAATCTGGGGCTGATTTGCTTTTCCAAAATGCCGCCCCCTAAAATCTGCTGCCCGGAGCCATAGCCACCGTCGCTACTCCATTAATCTTTCTTAACGGCAACATATTATAAATGCGATTTTTTCACAACAGTGTGCATCTATGGCACAGTACCTTTCGAATGATATTAATATCATTTCTCTCCTTTTTTAAATTACTAAAATATGAATATCTGATATTTAATATAATTGAATTACAAACGTACTTTTACACTACTACAAATTTTTTTTATGTTAACATATTAATTTAATGATTTTCATAATAAGTTTGCATCGACCACTATCGATATACAGAAGTTATAGAGTTTAGTCCACCTAAAGTTTGAGTAAAATATAAGTATAAGTTATATTATTTCTTAAAAATCGTGGATTTCTCACGTTTTGAACTAATTTCAGTTGTGAAGTCCACGTTGAATAAAATTTAATCCAGCTTTTTAACGAAACAAGACACTGCAACTGTATTATTGTTTCAGCACGTATGGCTTGGACTTAGAGCGTTCAGGGAAGAACCACGCTTATATATCATATGATCCAACACAAAAGAGCATGAATATTGAATGACGAGAACCAGAGCCTTTTTATACTGGTAACGATCTAACTTTTGTAGACACCTACTTACCACTTACCCTCATGTGGAAATTGAGACCGCTTGCTACATTTAATCATTGTATTTATAAAAAAGGCATTTTTTATGTTTTGCATGCATTTTTTACAATCGTCCGGACGAGGAATATGGCTCAGTATCCCATGAAGTATATTTTCTTACAATATCGTTTTCCTAGATGAAAAATTCTAAAAAATAATAATATATTGCATAACGCCCTTCACGCTACAAAAACGTCATAGACAAATTAAAAAGCGATTAAATTGGTTGCTGTTATAAAGACAATTCTAATATAGTATTAATAGATATTAGGGCCAATGTGATTCTTGATTGATCGCTCATTAATAGTATTGAATGATAGTGACACATATTTAAGTGATTTTAAGCGTACGTGACAAAATCGAAGTGTGTCATTTAATTATGTTCGGGGTGAGGGTTTGACAATCAGCTTTTATTAATTACTTTAAAAATTAATGCAACGTTTTCCTCAACTCGTACTGTGCAACAGTAGGCGGTTTGAGTGGTCACGTGAGGAGAGGAAGGGCATGCCATTATAAAATTTTAAATGTAATATTTAGTAAGTTATCAGGTTGGATTTGAGTCATTGCATACAACAATAAAAATAATCTTAACCAAAAATTTATTATAACACGTAACTTTGTGTTTGAAATGAATAGAATAGAATAGAATGATTTTTTATTCAAAATTGATTATTACATAATACTTATTGAAAATTATATTTTATTTACCACTGGTTCGGAAAATACATCTGTGCTGGGAAGAACCAGCAAGAAACCCAGCGGGACTTTTTAAATTACTAAAAATGAATTATTAAAGATTAGCTTTTCGCCCCGCGGTGTTACCCGGATCCAAGTTGTGACGTCCAGACAGTCAAGACCCACGCGTATTAAAGTTCAGGACTTCTCTCATTTCTGAGAGGGTTTTAGATCAAGGAAAAGGCCGTGCGCTGCCCCAATGCGTGTTGAACTTCACATGCCTTCGTATTTTTTTCTTACTTCTGCGACATGCAGGTTTCCTCACGATGTTTTCCTGTACCACAGAGCACGTGGTAAATCAGCAATTAAAATTTCAATTAACAATTTCATTGGTACCACGCTTATTATGAGCTCGCAAAATACGTAGAGTTCAAGCATAGTAACTTTCTCATATTTCGTAATAATAGTGATCGCAGATTTTAAGTTAGACTAAGGCCTTTCGAATAGTTAAACCGCTATAACAATCTTCTCTCTGCCCTTTGTACATTCATCCTCCTTCTTCAATAAATAATTTTCTGTTACAACTGTACGCTTGTGTAGCTGCTTGCCATGTAGTGGCCGATTCGACGTGCTCAATCCCTTTTTTCCTTCAAAAAACTACTCAAAACTCATTATTTGGAACTGTAATAAGTCCCATCACACTTAGTTATTAGTCTAAATCTGTCTTAGTTTTTAATCTACATCTAAAATTTTATATTTACTTTACTTTAAAAATTACGTCTTTTCACCCAAAAACAGGTTAACCTAAAGTAAATTTCAAAGGTTATACTTTAAAATTCAAACATTTTGTAAAGTTATAAAATATGTTCTGTCCATAATTATCCTAATTTCGTTTTTGTGTTTTGAGTATACCCTCCATCACCTTGCACGTTAAAAAACTTGAAATTTTTTCCCACGCAATCTTCGTTTTGTTGCGTAAACTTTTTTTTGTTTTGCAAACATACATTTTTAACAATTTAAAAAAAAATTGAATTGGTGAGATTTTCGAAAGATTAAGAAATGCGTTCCATATTTCGTTATTTTAATCCAAGTAACAATATTTATTTTTCAAAAATTTACCCTTAAGGCAAAATTTCCCTTTAAACGTGGATAGAAAGTTTGAATGAAAAATATTGTATTTAAACCAAAAAGTATTTGTACCAATTTTCAAGGCACAAAAATCATTTAATTATTTTTTTCCATAAAAATATGAAATTGCACCCTAAAATAAAAAGTATCGTACAAACTGGAACATCCTGTTCTACCTTCTAAGGTCATAATTTTTCCAAAATCTTTTCGTAGTGGACGCCTTCATAATAAAAGGAAGCTATTGTTCCAATTGCTCGCTTCTACATACAGCGGATTGGACTATGCGGCGAAAAGGTTTTTTTGTATATCAATGATCGAAATATTCAAATAATCAGTTATTTCGATAGCATAATGTCTTATGAGATTTTGCTATGGGGAAATGCGGCTGATTCAGATTCTATTTTTGTTTTACAGAAGAGGGCCATTAGAGCTATTTACAACCTAAAACCGAGAGAATCTCTTAGAGATAAATTTAAAGAAATAAATATATTAACTGTGGCTTCTCAGTATATTTACGAAAATTTAATGTATGTTCACAAAAACAAAGGTAGTTTTAGTAAAAAAAGTGATATACATTCTGTAAACACTAGGAACAAACACAAGCTAGTGATACCATTTTCTCGACTCCACAGAGTCAGTAATTCATTCTTGGGGCAATGTATACACTATTACAACAAGGTCCCGGAAAGTGTACAGGCTCTCTCTATTACCAAGTTTAAACGTTTTGTTAAGTTGAAACTGTATAAAAAGGGTTATTATAGTATAAATGAATAATAACCTCTAGGAATGAGGTGGTCGCTTCCAAGCTGTTTCTAAAATAAATTTTGTACCAACCATTAATGTAAAAATGCTTTATAAAAAAAGTCCCGCTGGGTTTCTTGCTGGTTCTTCCCAGGACAGAGGTTTTTTTCGAACCAGTGGTAAAGTAAAAAATGAATAAGAATTCTTGAAATACCTTATTTTTCATACTTTAAACTCACGTTTTAAGCTTTCAAATTTAAAAAAAAAAATAAATGATGGATATTTTATTATTTCAAGAATATTTTCACCAATTTTATAATAATAAAAACCATAAATTATTTTTCTCCATATAAATTTAAACACAGCGGACGGGAGGGGGGTACACATCTCCCTGTACGGGTTTGTTTGAGACGACCGATTGTTAGCAGAAAATCAAAATAAATAAAAAGGCTTTACTCAAATTTCAAAGCTAGTTATAAATTCGAATATCATTACTTCAAAAAGGTTTGGAATATAAAATATGTTATTTGCCGTTTGATGGGAAGCAGCTTTACCATCGCGCGGATATTGGCTCAACATGCATCTATCTGTTTGTGTTTTGAATTGAAGTTGATCTATCTTTTATGTAATGATTTCTTATATTTACTCGAACACTACACATTGAACATAACTATTTTTTACGGATTTTATCGCGTTTAATTACAACCCACTATCTTGTAGAGGGATATTACACTTGATGCAGGAGTGTACAAGCTTGATTGCGAATGTGGTCTCTCTTACATACGACAAACAAAAAGATCCATTAAAACCCGCGTGAAAGAACATATGGCTGACGTGAAGCACCGACACTCTGGGAAGTCTGCAGTCTGTGAACATGTTCAAGATCGTCCCCGCCATTACATCGGATTTGATAGACCACAAATCCTCGCAAAAGAACACCGATTCCTACCAAGGATGATACGCGAGGCTATTGAAATTAAAAAAACATCCTAATTTCAATAGAGAAGATGGATGGGTGCTGCCATCTGCTTCGGATCCCATAATTAACAAAATTAAATTCAAACCCAAGCATACCACTGCTAGACTTCAAAATACTGTAAGTTCATTCTGCGTAAATCGAACCAAAAATTAATATTAAAAATTGAAGGTAGCCGGGCTAACTGTGACATCGGGACGTCAAAGATCTCAGTCCCCCCCCGTGACCATGGGTTGCTGTAAAGCACCCGAAACGTCGGGAATTAAAATAATAAATTAAACGCGATAAAATCCGTAAAAAATAGTTTTATTCAATCTATCTTTTATGGTTGAATATCAGTGGCTGTACGAGCTGTATTCTTAAGGAACCTTATTTATCCATATTTATAATGTTTTTCATAATAAAATTAACATTATAAATACTTATAGATAAATATTTATGCAACATTATATTCAAAGAACCCGAGCATCTAGATTTCGAACCCCGCGGGCAGCAGTAAAATTATAAATTGCGATTCAGCGATGAACAAAAAAATCGTGCCAAAATCTGTATGTCATGTCATATCATACGAGTATTATATTGTAAACTCTTACGCTAGTCAACCAGACGGGTAGGCAGGAACTACAGAATTCCATTTGGCATGATCATATCACACCTCTCCCGCTTCTTTCATATTATTATATCTACTACTTACGCATACGTGGTAGAGCCATGCCGCAGCTATATTAGTAGTATAGTTGTAGCATGAATGGGTCGGCTCGAGCGGGGAAGGACCACGCTCTCACAGAATACCAGCGTAAAATAGCAGCATAACGCTGCTGTGTTTCGTATCATGAGTATAGAGAACCGGAGACCCATTTTACTGGAAAAGAGGCATTCCATCTTAGTCCTCACGGGTCACGACGCATTTGCATTTTGATTCTTTATTGAGGATAGATGTAGATGTCTATGGGTCACAGTAACCACTTACCATCAGGTGGACTGTGTGCTCGTTTGTTACCCTATCCTATAAAAAAAAAAGTAGTTATAGTTGATGATTTTCAACCGATTTCAAAAAAAGGGGGAGGTTCTCAATTCGACTGTTTTTTAATGTTCTTTAGGTGTGTTACATCAGAACTATTTTCTCCGGCTTATCTTCAATATATCGCCAATTTGATCGATGTCTTCCTTTATTCTATTCTAAGATAAGCTTCCGTCTTATGGTCTACAGCAAACTTTGCCCACTCTTCCAGACACTGCTGCTGCATTAATTTGCTTTATTTTTTAACTATTCTAAGCCAGTGTTTGACTTCTATCCCACCAGATGGTAAGTGGTAATGCAGCCGAAGATGGTAAAGCGCAATGCCTTAACTTAACAAAAGCCTTTTAACTCTTGAATTGAAGGCACCTACATTCTAACCCGATGGAAAGACGACGCTGGAAACTTGTTCCATTTCTTCGCTATACGAACAACGCATGATGAAGCAAATTGTTTGGTTTAAATACGTTGTAAGTTGACAACAAAAGGGTGGAGATTGGCCCAGCGTCTGGTTATCTGATGGTGAAATGGTGAGGGAGGAATTAAGTTATGCAACTCCTGTTATTTCCTGTGATAACTCTTTTTTCATTTTCTCTACATGTTCAAACTACCGACGCTTTTCTATCCTAATCCTTAACACAACTACTTCTTGCATATCACACTTATCTCTTATCACACAATTTCTCACTCTATCATTCAGAGTAACCCCTAGCATACTTCTCAATAATCTCATTTCTACAGCATTCATTTCAATGTTTACCACCGGCGATTTTTCCGGACCGATACGACTTAGGGACCTTCAATATAAGAGCTTGCTCCTTTCTAAAAGGCCGGCAACGCATCTGCAATTCCCCTGGTGTTGCGGTTATTCATGGGCGGCGGTAGTCACTAACCATCAGGTGAGCGGCATGCTAATTTGCCCCCTCTTCCATAAAAAAAATGTCATACTTCTTCTGCCACATCTAAATTTCACTACTTAACTTAAGCTTTTTGTATTGCCATACATACCTTTTTTGACATATTCTGACTTCCTTTAATAGAGTTAAGAACCCCATTCGCTCTGTGTTCTGCATTCACTTTTCGTTTAATATCTACGTCATGTCTACCATCTCCGCTAGACACGCATCCTAAATACACAAATTTATCTACTAGCTGACCCAACTCCCCTTCTATTCGTTCAAAAACTATGACTTTCATCTTGCTTACGTTCACTTTCTTCCCTTTTCTTTTAGTTTTAATTCATTAATGGAACCATAATTTGCTCCTACCGACGACGCAAATATAACACGATCGTCAATGTACAAGTGGCATTTGACGGCTAACATGGGCGAGATAGGTTTCTTAACAATATGAGTTAAAAAGGTTATCTCACCCAAATTAGCTCGACTTTATAAAATTCAAAATAACTGATGACCAGTTATTTTGAATTTTATAAAGTCGAGCTAATTTAATAATATATTCGAACAGCCACGGGTAAGCCACGAAACCCCACCTGTCCTTTATTTGCTTATTTTATTGGCTTATTAGCTTAGTTGATTTTGGCCCAAGCACTGGAATCCCTATAAATTAACTGAATGCATGTTTTAGCCAACTGTTACTCAATACAAGCCAGCCAACCAGCTCCTGCGACAAAGCAACCCTGTCCAGTATATCATAGGCCTTTTATAATTTTTACTGCACGTCTGAGAAATAAAATATTTAGAAGACATGTGATGTCCGTCAACACGCACTGCGCTGTCCTGTCAGCTAGTCCTGTCAACAAGTCCTATTAGCCAGTCCTGTCAGCAAGTCCTATTAGCCAGTCCTGTCAGCCAGTCCGCTGCGCTGTTCTGTCCGTCAACACGCACAGAGCAGTGCAGCGGAATCGCTGCTCCATAACCCTCTCAGAAATAATAGGGGACTCCTCTTACTTTTGAGAGGGCACAGCCGAATGACGTCTATAGGCTGTAACTTTACTGTTACATTTTATTAAAAAAATAATATTAAAGGTTTCAGAAAAATTTAAACCGCAGCTGCTGGCTGCGTGCGTAATGAAATACAAAATTTTCCTTTGTTTTCCATATTCGTTTTACCCCGTAGGAACTTTTGTTCTTTGTTTATTCCCTAATCTAAGTAAAGACGGTTTAGTAAAATGCTATGTTCCTTTCACAGATTGGTTTTCTGCCGATTTCCAAAAAGGAGACGGTACTCAATTCGACTGTATGTTTTTTTATGTGTGTTACCTCATAACTCTGTACTGGGTGAACCGATTTCGTTGATTCTTTTTTTATATGAAAGCTGATAGTTCTCGTGTGGTCCCATATGAATTTGATCAAGGTCAGACCGATAGTTTTTGAGTTATTCTTAATAACTTGTATTGAAGTCGGCTGTACAAAATTTTTAATTTTAAATTATAATTTGATATAATCCCTGGCTAATACGACAGTTACGACAATAGTTTGCGAAATGGTATGCCATAACGTTGTCAGCTCCCACACGTTGCCCTGCCTGAACCCAGTGTAGGGCAAAGGGCAACGATCAGTCGTCCGAGATCACGTTAAGAATGCAGACGTTCGGGGTAAACGTACTGTGCTTAGGCGATGCATAATTCAGAAGGTGCATCATTGACCCCTGATGAGCTGACTACGTTTGCGTCCATCTGTTTATATCAGTCCCTTTTGCGAATCCCTCATCGAATAAAATCTGGACTGAAATTTTATAAGGAAAAACTAAAAATATATTGACGCAATCGACACATATAAGAAAAATGTTTAGGTAGTTACATTTGATGTTGATCTCTCTTGAATGTTCCCTTCATGTTTTTAAACATTGAAACATAAATTAACAAGTTTAAGTTGCATTGCATACTGATTTTAAAATAAGAAACAAAAGAATTATACAAACAAACCCTAATTATATAATCAATTATTATCTAAAGTATACTGAACTAAACTGATGACCAACGCAAGAGATTTTTTCTGTTTCCTTTCTGTTAATTTATATTCGATTAAACATATGATCTGGAGGAGGAATATTTTGTACTCAACAATATAATTAATGCGGCGAGACTTACGCAACTTCAATACAGCTCGTATTGAAGAAGCGATCGAGCGGAACCAAGGCTCCAAAGTCTTTGCCAGAGATCTGTCTGCCAGAAAGAGCCAACTGTCAAAGCTGAAGACCGAATGTGGCAGCATCGTTTCCGGGACACCTGAGATTTTGAGTGAGATTGAGAGGTTCTATGGGCAGCTGTACACGTCATCGTTGGAGCCACACGCAAGTGTGAGTAACGATCCAAGAGCGAGTCTTATTCGACACTATTCCGAAGATATCCCGGACGTCAGTCTGAGCGAGATTAGAATGGCTCTCCAGCACCTTAAAAACGGCAAGGCCCCAGGCGAGGATGGAATTACAGCGGAGCTTCTGAAAGCGGGTGGAAGACCGGTACTTGAAGTCCTTCAGAAGCTCTTTAATTCCGTCCTCCATGGTGGCATTACACCGGAGGCGTGGAGCAGAAGTGCGGTGGTTTTGTTCTTCAAGAAAGGTGACAACACTCTCTTGAAGAACTACAGACCGATTTCCCTTCTGAGCCGCGTCTACGTGCTGTTTTCGAGAGTCATTACGAATCGTCTCGCGCGCAGACTTGACGACTTCCAGCCTCCCGAACAAGCCGGTTTCCGAAAGGGCTTTAGCACCATAGACCACATACATACCCTACGGCAAATTGTACAGAAGTCCGAAGAGTACAATTTGCCACTATGTCTGGCGTATGTGGACTATGAGAAAGCCTTTGATTCCGTCGAAATTTGGGCGGTGCTGCAGTCCCTTCAGCGGTGCCAAGTTGACTGTCGGTATATCGAAGTGTTGAAGTGCTTGTACAGTAGGGCTACGATGGCTATCCGAGTACAGAACCAGAGTACGAAACCTATCCAATTGCAGAGAGGTGTAAGACAGGGTGACGTTATATCCCCGAAACTCTTCACCGCTGCATTGGAAGACGTTTTCAAGCTTCTGGACTGGAAAGGATGCGGAATTAACATCAATGGCGAGTACATCACTCACCTTCGATTTGCCGACGATATAGTCCTCATGGCAGAATCGCTGGAGGAGCTAAGCACTATGCTCAATGACCTCAATAGTGTCTCCCAACGGATAGGTCTTAAGATGAACATGGACAAAACAAAGATTATGTTTAATGTCCATGTCACACCTATGCCGGTAGTTGTTGGGAGCACTAAGCTCGAAGTTGTTGACGAGTATGTTTACCTGGGACAAATAGTCCGACTAGGTAAGTCCAACTTCGACCAAGAGGTCAATCGACGGATTCAACTCGGCTGGGCAGCGTTCGGGAAGCTACGACACATCTTCTCGTCAGAAATACCTCAAAACCTTAAAACAAAATTGTACAACCAGTGCGTGTTGCCAGTGATGACTTACGGAACTGAGACGTGGTCCTTCACTGCTGGCCGTATGAGGAAGCTCAAGGTCGCTCAGCGAGCTATGGAGAGGGCTATGCTCGGAGTTTCTCTGCGTGATAAACTTAGGAATAAGGATATCCGCAGTAGAACCAGAGTAACCGACATAGCCCAACGGATTAGTAAGCTGAAGTGGCAGTGGGCCGGCCATATAGCTCGAAGAACCGACAACCGATGGGGAAGAAAGGTTCTCGAGTGGCAGCCTCGTACCGGTAGGCGAAGTGTAGGGCGTCCCCCCACAAGATGGAGTGACGACCTGGTAAGACATACAGGAAGTCGATGGATGCAGGTGGCTCAGGACCGTGCTTTGTGGCATTCCTTGGGGGAGGCCTATGTTCAGCAGTGGACTTGTGAAGGGCTGTAATGATGAATGATGATATAATTCGTGGTGAAGTATATTGTTATTGGTCACAATTGTATTATTAGAATAGAAATGAGAATATCCCTTTAATCGCAGTGATGTCTTTGTATGAAAATGACGTTTTATGTGCCAAAATATCACTCTCGGTTTCTCATACTAAGTGGAGGATTTACTCGTATTGAGATCAACAACAATAATTTAAAATTAAAAATTTTGTACAGCAGACTTCAATATAAGCGACTTCAATTTAGGTTATTTAAGAATAACTCAATAACCATTGGTCTGACCTTGATCAAATTCATATGGGACCACACGAGAACTATCAGCTTTCATATAAAAAAAGAATCATCGAAATCGGTTCGCCCAGTACAAAGTTATGAGGTAACACACATAAAAAAAACATACACTCGAATTAAGTACCGTCTCCTTTTTGGAAGTCGGCAGACAAAGAGCTGTCATACTGCCTATTTAGACTGTTTAGGTCTGTGAAAAATAAGGAGATGAATCCGTCATCCGCGCGGAATTATGTGCCTTTTTTATATAATTACATTCTTGATACATTACCTTACTGTGTCACATGCTCCGCAGCATAAATCGTGGGTGTTTGTCGGCCTTTACACTGGCAACACTTATAATCGACAAGTATACAATAAAATTTTGATTTGAAAGCTGTCACTTATAACGAGAGGATGCACTTGGGATTCTCTATTCAGACTGGCCCTAACCTGGTTTCCAAAGGGAGTTCATCACGAAGGCTTCACGGTCTAATAAGTAGCTCACTTGGGTTCCAGCACTAAATTTATTCTTGTCTTGTCTAGGATGTATTCGCCTCCAGGAAATGAATAGTATAGCATATTTTTCATTCTATATTCAAAAGAACCGTTGAGGAAGATATGAAAAAAAAGGAAAATTATAAGATATGCGTTAATTTTTAAATATTTTGGGTGACACTCTTAAAAACTTCTGTCACCCTCACTGCTGTCTGCCTCACCATCAAAAGGATCGTTTGACGGACAATTTGAAAAAAGTGGTAAAATTAAAAATTTATACAATTGACTTCAATATAAATGAAATGAGGACATGATCAATGTGGTCAAAGTCAATTATATGTCCATTATTAAGGATAACTCAAAAACTACTGGTTAGATCTTGGTAAAATTCATATGGGACCACATGAGAAGCATTTCAAATAAAAAAGAATCTTCAAATTCGACTCCCCTAGAAAAAAAATTTCTGATGTAAACATTAAAAAACAGTCGAATTAAGAACCTCCCCCTTTTTTGAAGTCAGTTGAAAATCATCAACTATAACTACTTTTTTTTATAGGATAGTGTAACAAACGAGCACAGTCCACCTGATGGTAAGTGGTTGCTGTAACCCATAGACATCTACATTTATCTTCAATGAAGAAACAAAATGCAGATGCTTCGTCACCCGTGAGGACTAAGACGGAATGCCTCTTTTCCAGTAAAATGGGTCTCCGGTTCTCTACACTCACCATACGAAACACAGCAGTGTTAAGCTGCTATTTTACGCCGGTATTCTGTGAGAGCGTGGTCGTTCCCCGGTCAAGCCGAGCCATTCGTGCTACAACTATATACTAATATAGCTGCAACATAGCTCTACCATGTACTAGCAATACTAATAATAATATCCTCCATACCGAACTTCAGTCTAGGCGGTCACTCTGAACGAGGAGTAGTCGTGTGCTTAGTACAGGATTATATTATACGAACGTGTGCATAAGCACAATGCATTCTCTATTTCTTCACTTTCAGGCTGGCTTTTCACTATGGGATATAATATATATAATATCCCGAAATATAAATTATATCCCGCAATTGGCGTTCACACTGTGAGATATATCTTTTAACCAGTGTGCGTTCGTCATTGGTCATTGGATTACCCCCCTTTACCCCGTACACCGTTCTGCGGGGGCGCGGAACGGTGTGCGGGGAACAGGGGGCAAAATATAATATGAAAATATCGCTCGGTCGATCGAAAAAATATTTATAGCTAGAGATGTAATATATATTATAGCTAAGTGTAAACGGTTCCATATGAAATGTATGGTGAGCGATATTAATTTATATCTCGAGATGTAATATATATTATATTATATCCCGTAGTGAAAAGGGGGCTTCACGGTCCGATAGTACGGCAATGCGACGCGACCAAAGAGAGATCAGACGCGGGACCAACGGATTTACGTGCTTCTGAGGCACTAGCCAAGACAACTTTCTGACTCCGGCTTACTATTGATATTTTCTTGAGAGAAAATCCCAATATTTGATTCTGGACCGAGCCAGAATATAATATATATGACCTGGTCGGTTAACGGCCATGAGAATGTGCCAAGCTAATATGAGTGATTGTTAAGTGATTGAGGTTAAACATAGGTTAAATCATAATTGGATATGACAAGCAGTCAGTTTAAATATGAAATGATATGCGTCCGACGACACGATGTCAGTGCGTGCTCGGTACACTTGCCGACATGTCATTGTATTTTTAATATAGGGATAGAGTAACATAACTATTAATTTATAGTTTAAAATAAAAAAAATGTACAGCCGACTTCAATATAAGTTATTAAAAATAACTCAAAAACTATTGGTCTGACCTTGATCAAATTTATATGGGACCACACGAGAAATACCAGCTTTCAAACAAAAAAGAATCATTGAAATCGGTTCACCCAGTAAAAAGTTATAAGGTAACGCATAAAAAAAAACATACAGTCGAATTGAGTACCGTCTCCTTTTTGGAAGTCGGCAGAAAAGACCTAACGATGCTAATTAAGGATGTTCATAATTAAAATATATATATAGCGCCATGTGGTGACTACGTTATAGAATGCATTACCCCATTTTGTCCCGTGGATGTCGTAAAATGTGCCAAGGAGATCTATGGGTTACGATAGATAGCGATATATCCATCTCATTTACGTCAGGCGTAAATTTCCCAGACCGGCAACAGAAAGCAGCGTCAAAACACGCCCTGCCAAGCGCCTTGTACTAAGACCTTGGAGTAAATTGAGCTAATGCTCAAATTAATGGCGGCCAAAGTGTCTTCGCGCATACCGTCCTACGCAACACTCTTATAATTGCATTCATTCATCCTAGACGAGACTTATGAATGTATGGCTCACTTACTACAGTGGGCGTTGATTGCCACGTTCAATCTCGCGTAGACAAATGACAAATCGCCCACGCGTCACTTTTGTCACAAAATTCATTCAACATAATATTTTGTGAAACATCAAATCAAAAATCTATATCTAAATATTTCAATTAGTGTTTTTTCAACTAACTGGTGTATGTAGAAAATCCTCTCACAACGTCTTTGGTAAAATTAATCTGGCTTTTAAGGATTTTATTGTGGTTTATTAGTTTATTTTTATATTTCCGACGTTTCGAGTATTTTGCTGCACCATGATCACAAGGGAACTCAGGTGTTCACCGTCCCAATATCATAGAACTTATCTTATTTATTTGGGTTAACAACATCTTAGCTTCAAAAGTTTTCTAGTTGTAGATACCAAATTAAGCCAATTACACTTAAAGTAATTAAATTTTGGGCCGATGAATGCACAAGGAACTTGTAACATCTTGAAGTCTTGCAGTGGTATGATTGGGTTAGGATTTCATTTTAGTAATTATAGGATTCCAAGCAATAGGAAATACCCAGCAATTTTCTTTATTTTCAATAATGTATTAGAATGTTTTTTATTTCTATAGCCTTGGAAATCATCCTTGAAATGAATCAGTGTTCTTTTGCGAGCGATTTGCGGTCTGTACATGTTCACAGAATGCAGACTTCCCAGATCGTCGATTGTTCAAGTAAGCTATATTTTCCTTTACGCATGTTTTTTTTAAACTTATTATAAGTCAGTGCTTCACTCCCACTTGGTGGTAAATGACGAGGGCCCTAGATGTTTAATTACACTGTCTTAGTGTAATCAAAAGCAAATTCGCTCTTGCCTTGATGATGCTTAGATTATAATCGGACGAAAAGACGGACGACTGCAGATATTTTCACGTGTCCTGTACGCATTACGAAAGACGAAGCAAACCTCTAGGTTCTAATCCGTGGAATCTATACAACAAAGAGGCGAAGACTCGCTGACCGCCTGATTGTCCGAAGGTAGAAAGGGGGGGGGGGGGAGAATTAAGGTATGTAATTTTTGCGCACCCTCTCCGAAATGCATCCTATAGATTATCGAGAGACTGGCTACTCCGACAAGGTTGGCTTTAACCAAATCAATTGCCAATAAGCCTTTTAGTACGTATCTCCACTGATTTTAACGCTGCTAGGTGGTATTTTGCAGCACCAGCCCATATGTGACAGCAGTACCCCATGAACGATCGCACTTTAGACGATTTTTTAAAAGGCGTTTATAAAAAATCTGTCTGTCTGTTTAAATTTAAGCCACAGGACAAAATAATTATTATAAGATACGAGTTGGTATTTTTATTTTCTGCGCCCGCCGAAATTAAGGCTGAAAACAAAAAAAGCTGAAAATGATCATTTAGTTCAAAAGTAGTGGAAAACCTATGGACTAATAATAATCACAGTTATATTATTAACAATTTTTACTTTTTTATTTAGTTATTTATACAAAACAACGTGGGTTTTCATGGTCTTCCTTTAATATACAACACGCTGTTTATCGGCGATATTTGATCTATATCATTGGCTTTATTAATTGGCACCACAAAATTCAGGCTCGTATTTTTTTTACATTCAAGTAGATTCAATTATCGGCTCTCACAAACGTCTTTTTAAATATTATGAGTTCTACTCTTTGAAATAAAAATAAATAAGTACATACTTATATAGGAATATAAAAGTCAGCTAAACACGATAAAATTCATAAAACTTAGTTTTATTAAATTATATACTTTAGGAACTCAAATAGTTTTGCATGTATACAAATAAGGTATGTGAGGGTAATGTATAGTCACCTTAGATTTTGCCGCTCTATAAAATCAAAACTAGGAGGAGGACAGAGACAAAAACATAAGTCGTATACCTACTATAACTAATATATTAAGAAAAAAACTAGCAATCAAGCTATGGAAATAATTAGGAATACTTCGAAAAATCAACTTTAAATAATTTAAAATTAAAAATGTTGTACAGCCGACTTCAATATAAGTTATTAAGAATAACTCAAAAACTATTGGTCTGACCTTGATCAAATTCATATGGGACCACACGAGAAGTATCAGCTTTCAAACAAAAAAAGAATCATCCAAATCGGTTCACCCAGTAAAAAGTTTGAGGTAACACACATAAAAAAAAACATACAGTCGAATTGAGTACCGTCTCCTTTTTGGAAGTCGGCAGAAAAACTAAATACACTACACAATATGTACTAAAATCGACCAAAATATTTACTATAATGTCACCTGTCTAAATGGCGTCGATAAATCAGCGCCCTTTTTGACCATAAATTATTTGATTGGCTGATGAAGTTATCGTATCGCAGAGCCATCCATGCAAACAAAAAGTTAGTTTTGAGATATAAGAAAGTGACCATATTAACCGGATGATCATATTACCCTGATATACTATAGATAGATATATTTTTTAAATTAAAATATATTTTAACAAAAAGTTGAAGACTATTTGAAATTAACAATATTTCTTATATTACAGAATTTTATCATCTTATAAGTATTTATTTAAAATTGTATCCCAATTTAACATGAGTAATTCGGTGGGATCCTGTATAATTTGTTATAAGGCGTCTCCATTGTAATACGGCGTGACATGCTGACATTTGCATTATGTAAATTTGCTCATTTGAAATTTGATTAGAATATAATTTGAAACACTATTATGGCTAGTCCCTACATTGAGTTATACAAGAAGTCCCTACGTATCTGCTTAAAGGTTGTTCCATGTTTAAAAGTGTACCCCATCCCAAAATAAAATTAGATATTAGATACGTCACGTATTCGAACGGTCGACCCTTGATGCACGCCACGGTCGCAGGACGGGCAGGTCAACCGCCCCTCAGTAATCATCTACATTTCATTATCGCTGTGATTGTCCCCTGGGAGTTTTTTTAAGGAGCTTCCTATTAATATTTAAGCGCTCGTTGCTGCATATTCAACGCGACCTCGGCCATGGACCGGTCATTCGGCGATTCACATACGATGAGATCCGTGTTGTCGTCACGTCATCAGAATCTCGTCGGAACGCTCCGGCTTACAATTGATAGTTGCTATAGGACATTTTTAAAGTCAGTGTTATTTTATTTTAACGAAAACAATTATTTTTGAGGTAAATAATCACAAAAAAGAAACTATTTAAAAAGAACAACGTTGGCATAGATATTTCCTTCAATTGAAATTTTATTGTTTTTGTTACATAATATGTATTCTTAGAAAAAACAATAATAATAATGTTTATTTCTCCTCACAAAAACATACAATACATAATAAAACTTATATCTATTTAAATACAGGTATGTTCATACTCATAGTCTAGAATATGTGAGGAGCTGGTGTCTGAGTTAGGTCATAAAATGCCTGTATGATGTAAAATAAGGAATTAGTTAATAAAACATTTCAGAATTCAGAAATAACTTAGATTGCCCTTTCATCATTCATCATTACAGCCCTTCACAAGTACACTGCTGAACATAGGCCTCCCCCAAGGAATGCCACAGAGCACGGTCCCGAGCCACCTGCATCCATCGACTTCCTGCATGTCTTACCAGGTCGTCACTCCATCTTGTGGGGGGATGCCCTACACTTCGCCTACCGGTACGAGGCTGCCACTCGAGAACCTTTCTTCCCCATCGGTTGTCGGTTCTTCGAGCTATATGGCCGGCCCACTGCCACTTCAGCTTACTAATCCGTTGGGCTATGTCGGTCACTCTGGTTCTAATGCGGATATCTTCATTCCTAAGTTTATCACGCAGAGAAACTCCGAGCATAGCCCTCTCCATAGCTCGCTGAGCGACCTTGAGCTTCCTCATACGGCCAGCAGTGAAGGACCACGTCTCAGTTCCGTAAGTCATCACTGGCAACACGCACTGGTTGTATAATTTTGTTTTAAGGTTTTGAGGTATTTCTGACGAGAAGATGTGTCGTAGCTTCCCGAACGCACGAACGGTCGAAGTTGGACTTACCTAGTCGGACTATTTGTCCCAGGTAAACATACTCGTCAACAACTTTGAGCTTAGTGCTCCCAACAACTACCGGCATAGGTGTGACATGGACATTAAACATAATCTTTGTTTTGTCCATGTTCATCTTAAGACCTATCCGTTGGGAGATACTATTGAGGTCATTGAGCATAGTGCTTAGTTCCTCCAGCGCTTCTGCCATGAGGACTATATCGTCGGCAAATCGAAGGTGAGTGATGTACTCGCCATTGATGTTAATTCCGTATCCTTTCCAGTCCAGAAGCTTGAAAACGTCTTCCAATGCAGCGGTGAAGAGTTTCGGGGATATAACGTCACCCTGTCTTACACCTCTCTGCAATTGGATAGGTTTCGTACTCTGGTTCTGTACTCGGATAGCCATCGTTGCTCTACTGTACAAACACTTCAGCACTTCGATATACCGACAGTCAACTTGGCACCGCTGAAGGGACTGCAGCACCGCCCAAATTTCGATGGAATCAAAGGCTTTCTCATAGTCCACATACGCCAGACATAGTGGCAAATTGTACTCTTCGGACTTCTGTACAATTTGTCGTAGGGTATGTATGTGGTCTATGGTGCTAAAGCCCGTTCAGAAACCGGCTTGTTCGGGAGGCTGGAAGTCGTCAAGTCTGCGCGCGAGACGATTTGTAATGACTCTCGAAAACAGCACGTAGACGTGGCTCAGAAGGGAAATCGGTCTGTAGTTCTTCAAGAGAGCGTTGTCACCTTTCTTGAAGAACAAGACCACCGCACTTCTGCTCCACGTCTCCGGTGTAATGCCACCATGGAGGACGGAATTAAAGAGCCTCTGAAGGACTTCCGGTCTTCCACCCGCTTTCAGAAGCTCCGCTGTAATTCCGTCCTGGCCTGGGGCCTTGCCGTTTTTAAGGTGCTGGAGAGCCATTCTAATCTCGCTCAGACTGACGTCCGGGATATCTTCGGAATAGTGTCGAATAAGACTCGCTCTTGGATCGTTACTCACACTTGCGTGTGGCTCCAACGATGACGTGTACAGCTGCCCATAGAACCTCTCAATCTCACTCAAAATCTCAGGTGCCCCGGAAACGATGCTGCCACATTCGGTCTTCAGCTTTGACAGTTGGCTCTTTCTGGCAGACAGATCTCTGGCAAAGACTTTGGAGCCTTGGTTCCGCTCGATCGCTTCTTCAATACGAGCTGTATTGAAGTTGCGTAAGTCTCGCCACATGCATTTGGAGATCTGTCTGTTCAGTTCCCTGTATGCTGTCAAATCTGTTGAATAATGTAGCCTCATCTCCCGTCTAACAGCCATGAGATTAAGAGTGTGATCGGAGAGTTTTTGTGTTCTTCTGCGGTGGGTCTTGCAGAACTTAGCTCCGACCGCATGGACAGTTTCCACGAGCTTGTCATTCATATCGTCCACTTCATTGCAGTCTTCTAGGCACTGAAAACGGTTTTGTAACTCGAGCTGAAAGGTTTCGGGACTTTGGATTAGAGCACGAGGGGGACGGAGCGTTGACTTCATCAGACGAGACCTCTCCAACTTAACATTTAGGTTCAGTGTGCCTCTAACCGTTCGGTGATCGCTGCCGGTTTTCACCCTCGCGATCACTGAGACATCACTGAACAGTTGTCGTCTGGTCGTCATAATGAAGTCAATTTCATTTTTTGTCGAACCGTCGGGGCTCGACCAGGTCCACTTCCTGTGGGCCCGCTTTTTGAAGAAAGAGTTCATCATAAAGAGTCCCTCTTTCTCCATGAAGTCGGCCAGGTGCTGGCCCCTTGGGTTCCGTTGCCCTATTCCAAATTTCCCTACTTTCAGCTCACCGTTCTCTCTTGTGCCTAGTTTTGCATTGAAGTCTCCCATTAACACCGTATATTGGGTTTTGGAGGAATGCATGGATCTAGAGATATCCTCATACATTTCCTCCACCTCCTCATCGGGGTGTGCCGAGGTTGGTGCGTAAACCTGTATGACCTTCAGCGAATACCGTTTGGTGATTCTGAGTATAAGGTACGCAACCCTCGTCGACACACTCCCGATCTTTACAACGTTGTTAACGAGAGACTTGTGGACGATAAATCCGACACCTCCTTGGGACAGATGGTCGCCCTCCCGGTGATAGAGCAAGTTGCCGGATTCAAGGATTACCGTGTCCTCCCCCTCTCTTCGGACTTCGGATAATCCTATAATATGCCAGCGCAACTTGTCTATCTCTTCTTCCAGCTCCACGATCTTCTCGTCAGTCCTCAGGGTGCGTGCGTTGTATGTTGCCAGGTCGAGTCGTCGTAGGTGGCAACCGAACCTCCACCGGAGATTCTTAGCACCCCCTGCCCCGCCGTTACCATGGTCGCCACCGTAGCCAGGAATAGCGGGGCCGCCGGGGACTGGGGGCCGTCTGTGTGTTGTTTTGATCATTGGGGGGTATTTGCCATAGTTGCCACGCTTGGCGAGCGGGTTGGCAACCGCAGTTTTTTTATTGTCATTTTGGCTATTACCAGGAAGATGCTGCTGCCCATCTCCCGCCTGTTTCCCTTTGTCGCCTTTTACGACACCCACGGGAGGATATGGGGTAGTGGATATTCTTGACCGCCACTACACGCCCTTTATTACTACGTAAATTTAATTTTCGTGTCTCAAGTAGATATCCTCGTAAACTCATTACTCCTCTTTCGCCGCCCCTTCGTAATAATACCCAGTACTCATCCTTTGCAGACTTTTAAATACTTAAAACAATGTCGTAGAATATTTACGACGACTCAAAATATTAATATTTCTTTGTAGTGATTTTTTTTGTATTATTTTTTTTAATCTTGTATATTTTTAGCTATTTGATAACAGCTTGAAGAAAATGCTGTGAGCACTAAGCCTGCGGTGTTTACCTATTATTGAATGTGCACTTATAGTTTATATTACTGTCTTAGCATTATATGTATTACTGTAACATTTGTTGGTGAACCAAATAAATAAATTAAAATAAAATTAAACTCATAGCACAGAATAAATAATAGTACTACGTACCCATAGGTATAGCGTAACATTATTTAATCTGTGGTATAGCCCAATTTTGGAGATTTTCTTATTTCTTACGGCACGCTTCTGTAGGTATTTCTTTTGTATTTTATATTGTGGCGCTTTTCTTTTGTATAGTTATTATATTTTTATGGTCATGATTTTGATAAAGTAAAACGATATGTGAAATAAGAATAGAAGGGGAGTTGGTAGAGCAAGTAGATGAATTTGTGTATTTGGGATGTGTGTTTAGCAAAGATGGTAGATATGAAAAGAATATAGAACGACGAGTGAATGCAGGAAATAGAGTGAATGGGGCTCTACACTCTATTGTGAAAAGTCAGAATATGTCCAAAAAGGCACGTATGGCAATTCACAATGCTGTGTTAGTGCCTACTTTAATGTATGGTAGTGAAAGTTGGGTGTGGCAGAAGAAGCACGAGAGTAGAATAAATGCTGTAGAAATGCGGTCATTAAGGAGTATGTTAGGGATGAATCTGAAGGACAGAGTGAGAAATTGTTTAATAAGAGAAGAGTGTGGTTTGCAAGATGATGTTGTGACCAGGATTAAGAAAGGAATGCTTCGGTGGTTTGGTCATGTAGAAAGAATGAATGAGGAAAGAGTGACAAAGCAAATTTATGTGGCAGAGGTGAACGGCAGAGTCGGGAAGGGTCACCCTAGGCGAAAGTTTATCGACCAAATTGGCGATATATTGAAAATGGGCCAAATCAAAAGTACCTTTAACCGACGAGCGTGTATGCGTAGGTATATGGATGTGGATGAAGCGAGAGAGGTCTGTCAGGATCGTGCCAAATGGAAGTCCATAGTCTCTGCCTACCCCTCTGGGTGACAGGCGTGAGTGTTTATGTATGTATGTATGTATATGTATGATTTTGTAAGAGATAATAATTTAAATTAAAGTTGCAGCCTAATGTGTTCTACCGCAGGGTCGGTTTTAATAGCTTCAATCTTCTAATTTGTTTCAAATCATTAAAGCTTACACGCCTCTTAAGATATTTAAAAAATATCTTAAAAGTATTTTTTATAGGATAGGGTGACTAACGAGCACACAGTCGTTTTACAATGGTAAGTGATTGCTGCGACCCATATACATCTACATCTATCCTCAATAAAAGAATCAAAATGCAGATGCGTTGTCACCCGTGAGGACTAAGACAGAATGCCTATTTTCCAGTAAAAAGGGTCTCCGGTTCTCTACACTCACCATACAAAACACAACAGTGTTAAGCTGCTATTTTACGCTGGTATTCTGTGAGAGCATAGTCGTTCCCCGGCCGAGCCGACCCATTCGTGCTACAACTATACTACCAAACTACCAATATAGTTGCAGCATGGCACTACCACGTATATCATCGTATATCAACGTATGTCATGTAAGATAATAACAAATTATGTCGTATTGTCGTTACTTTGTTGTACAAACAGAAGTTTTTTTATCAATTATTACAAAATAATTAAATGCATATACAATTTATACATCAAAAACATTTTCTTTCACGTTTAAGTAATACTGATTTGTTTTAAAATACATTATTAATACGTGTACTATCTATAGTATTGTTGAATTTAGTTTCTCAACCTGAATGAAGAAAGAAAAAATGTGCCTTGCACGATATTACGTTATCAATATATTACATCTTGACGTCTTTACCTTTTATACATTATTGTGCACGTTACGTATAATTTAAATGCCCTTTTATATTCCGTTGCAGTTATAGTTATTTATTGATAACGCTTTGAATTATTACAATAAAATATGTTGTTCTCATGACTTGTCTTAGAATTTTATAGCTCTATGTCGTGTAATCCTTACTACCGAGCGACGCCATGGCCACATGGCGGGTTCAACGAATTCTCTCGGCATCTATGCGCACCTCGCCGTCCCGACATTCATTATCAAACACTGCCTACGTATTACCCTTATATAAAATGCATAAAAAAATATTGAAATTCCTTACATTCGACATTGATTTATATATATGTCTCGGATACGGTAAATGATAAAATCTTTCATTGTTACCGACCCATAGGAATTGTTCATTTTGATTTTTAAATCTATACACAAATAAATTAAATTGAAGTGTCTGTTTGTAATATCAAAATAACAGCTTTTTCCTAAATGCATATGAAAGTATTTTTTTTTATAGGATAGGGTAACAAACGAGCACACAGTCCATCTGATGTTAAGTGGTTGCTGTGACCCATAGACATCTACATTCTATTCTATCCTCAATAAAGAATCAAAATGAAGATACGTTGGCACCCGCGAGGACTAAGATGGAATGCCTCTTTACTAAGATGGAATTAAAAACAGACAGACAGACAAAAATTAAAAAAAAAACATTTTAAAATTTTTTGTCTGTCTGTCTGTTTGTTCGTTCCGATTTTGACGGGACTTTCACTGTCAGATAGCTAATGTTATAATGAGTAACTTAGGTTTATTATAGAAAAATAATTATGGTATCGCACAAAAAAAACTTTATAACCCATGAAATTCTATCGTAATACGCGGACGAAGTTGCGGGGAACAGCTAGTGGATTTATAGAATTCTAGAATCTCCCCTGTTTCCGAACGAAATTATCTAGTTTGGATTTCATGTTAATATAACCTTCCAACAAAATGAACTTAAGCTTGATTGACTCCACATGTCCACGAAATGTTTTTTTTTAACTTCTTATACACACTGGTTTCGTCACGATGTCTGTTTTCATCGCGGAGCACGTAGATTGTAAATCAGCACTTAAATTGTAATAAACTATTTCATTGATGCTGTCGGGAATCAAACTTTTATTCATTGTTGTTAGGAACCTTCTCTAAGCTCACAAGCAAAAATCGTCTTCCGCAGACTTCGCTCCTGCAAGCCAGTCTATGACTTATTTTCATTCCGACGCATCGCAGATTACTAAGGCAAAGATTATGGTACCACTTGCAAATGCATTACAAAACCATTACGGACGCACTGGCATATCACTAAAAGTAGAATTAAATTTTTCTAAAGTAAATCACGGATCTCTGAGTAGTACCCTGTAGTGGCGGTTTGAGAATATCCACTACCCAATAATATCATTTCGTGGGTGTCGTGTAAAAGGTGACAGAGGGAAACAAATCAGGTGGGGCAGCAGCTTCTTCCCAATAACGATTAAAAATAAAAACTGCGGTTGCCAAGCATGTCAATTATGACAAATATCCCCCATGTGAGGCAATCTATGAGGGAAGCCTATGTTCAGAAATGAACTTTAATAGGATGTAATGGCAACGGTAAGCAGATCAAGTTCAAAACTAAAAACAAAGATATTCAAGGATAATTAATTATCATTCTAAAGTAGACCATAGACGGTACTGCAGCATGACATGGCACATGGCATTGTCATGCGGTATGACGGACCTTCATTCTTAGTATATTATGTATCAATCATTTTATCACATTTAAGGACAGCTTGCATAATAATGAAGGGAACTGTCGTGGAATTTTACATATTTCAAAATTTTATGTAAAATTTTGTTTTTTATAACATTTATTTTGTCTTTTTCATTCGCTTGCACCAACGCTCTAGCATCGTTAGGGTGGTCTTACGGTGTCTCATTTACCACATTTTCGGAACGGACTCAGCGATTGCATGATATGCCGATATCATGCGTTCATACCAATCGTAAATTGCAAGATGAAAAATTAAATAAATTGTCAATATTTGTTATAGAATAAGGGTAGTTAAAGAGCACACAGTTCACCTGATAGCAAGAGGATACTGTGGCCTATACACATCGATATCTATCCCCGAAAAAGAATCAAAATGCTGATGCGTTGTCACCACTGAGGACTAAGATAGAATGCCTCATTTCCAGTAAAAAAGGGTCTCAAATCAACCGTCTGCACGTAGTGTGCATGTCTTTCGCATCAATCAATACAATTACACGATTATGCGTGCATAACAGTCCGCCAAAAACGGCATGCCGCTTTATTACTAAATCTTCGCGTGTATCTATATTTATCTATCTATGTAACGGAATTATTTAATTTAATTTTCACCAACTTTTAGACGGTTGATTACTTGAAAATTTGCACTCGTATCAACTATCAAGGACCGATGACAACATTAATTTAATAACTTTATCCTAGTGTCCTGATCTGGATCACCATAATTCTCTGTAGTCAAGTTCATGAGTCTGTACAGATCATGAGTAATGCGTGATTTTTAAGTTTTCTTTTAAAATTTACAATAATTTCCGTTGAGACTGGGGCTATATTATATACGTGTCCGGCAAATCTACTGCAACATTTAGTTCCAGCCAAGGCATGGGTATAATGTTACAGTTCTGTACCGTGCCACAATTACTCATCCGACCGAACAACAGAATCCTAATTCACGCACGCAATGAACAAAAAATATTCACTTAAACGTGTAACGATGATTTCCTACGTTGAAAGCTTGAAAGGCTTTTACCGCTTCCTTCTCCGCTGCATGCATATCTGTGCTGCACGAAGTAAGCGTGCGACATTAGATTCTCAGAAAGTTACTTCATTTGAAATGTCAGTTTCTTATAAGGAAATAAAGGATCTAAATAAAAATGTAGCTGATTAAGAATATAATTTAATTACATGTCTTTCATAGTCTCGGAAAATCAGGAAGATGCTGCTACCCATCTCCTGTTATATTTTCCCCTGGCGCCTTTCACGATACCCACGGGGTGATATAGGGTACTGGTAGGGTAGGTGTTCAAAATATACAGAAGGTATTATTCAATCGATAATACTTCTGCACCATTCCTCCGGCGCGGCGTAGCACTACCGTGAAGAATGGCCCTACATAGCTTTTGGTGGACTTTAAGTACTTATCGGTTTTCCGCTCCGTTACCGCTTTCAAAAGTTCTTCTGTAATTCCAACCTGACTCGGTGTTTTGCCGTTTTTATGTTGTGGAGAACCATTCAAAAGCTTACATTTGAATGGTTCTCCACTACACGAGTTTATAAAGAGATTTTGTTTCATGAAATATTAGAAAAAATATACACCAATTATTTACATTGTATGTACTTTTCGACTTTGGGAGACGTTCCTTACGATATTAAATAGTTAAAATGAATGGTAAAATTAATCTGCTTTCACGTAGGTAATAAATAAATTAAAACTGTAAGTTGGCCCGGTTTGACTATGATATCTTCTCTCAGTCACCTCTTAACCGTTCATGGTACAAAGATAAAAGTATGGCTTTTCTCTTATAACCTTGTACTTGACTAATATCGCACCTGATAATAAGTGATGATGTAATCGAAGATGGCACACTGACTTGGTTAGACAAAGGCCTAGAGTCTCTTGCCTTGAAAAACACTGTAACCGAATGAAAAGCTAGACGCTTGTAAATAATGTCATTCCTTGGCGGTATCCATCACGTTTAGTTGAGTTAAAATTAACTAAGAAATATCCGTCAAATTAGTTTTAATATATTAAATTGACTACATCAAAGTCTTAACTTAACATATAATAATAGTTATTCGCTATAAATACTTTCAATCACGATCAATTTTCGCATACTGATTGCTTTACTGTGTATAATCATCAATTACTACTAAGAAGTCATATGTGCTATCCCATCCACCTCTAGTACTTGACTGCGTACTGGTAGTGTAAGAATATCCACTACCTCATATCATCCCGTGGGTGTCATAAGATGTGATGAAGGGAAACAAATCAGGAGACGAGCAGCGGCGTCTTCCTAATAACAACTAAAGAACTGCGGCTGGCAACCATAACGCAAATATAGCAAATATACCCCCATATATATATATATATATATATATATATGAGGTAATTTATGGAGGGGGGGGGGGCTATGTTCAGCAGTGGGCTTTTGATAGGCTGTAACGTAATGTTTGGTAACGCACATAGGCTTTACAATATACCTACGCGACGAGTTTTTACACCTAACCACAGAGTAAATAATATTACTACGTAACCTAACGCTATTTTCACACCTTTCATTTCTTATTTTGTTTAGAAACTTGCGATCCGACCCGGCTCGCGCTGATGATTTCTTTTCGATAACAGCTCCAACTACCGGGTCTAATTGTGAATCTAAACTATCCAGTGACCCAAAATCATTACAATTTTTACATAGAGATGAGTTACATGTACATCTCCTAACAGTGTAATGATGAACACAATGAAACGCATGTTTTCAATTGATAGTTTCTGACTAAGCCGCGTGTTTGGCAGTGTATAATAATCCATCACCTTATTTCGTCCCGTATCGTAGGTTTAGTAAAGGAGATGGCGATGGATAATGCCAGAAAGGTCTAACGGCTTCCGGTAGATGGCGATAAAACAGGCGAGAATAGATCTCGATGTGTATAGGCCACAGTATCCTCTTGCTATCAGGTGAACTGTGTGCTGTTTAATTACCCTTATTCTATAAAAAATATTGACAATTTATTTAATTTTTCATCTTGCAACGCATGATTGTCTTCATATCGGCATGTCATGCAACCGCTGAGTCAGTTATAAATATTAGGTCCTTACATATGAAATTAGCGTTTTGTCGTACTGACCACTTTGATCTGAATATCTCCTCTTTGTTTAAGAATTCCAAATTCAAATTTATAAATTCATTTAGCTGGTATATTTGAGTTTTGAAAACAGTCATTCATTTGTTTTTTCCTCATTATTTTTTTCCTTGGCGTCGCTTATTATCGCACAATGGAAAACATGAAATATCTGTATATTTACGAGTACAAGTTCTATCGTAGCAGCAGTGCTGCAGAAACAGCTCGAGGGATAAATAATGTGTACGGCGCTGGTGTCGCAAAAGAAAGCACGGTACGTTTTTGGTTTCAACGTTTTCGTTCTGGAAATTTCGACCTTCAGAACCAACCCCGTGGACGGCCGGAGACCAAAGTGGAAAATAAAGAATTAGAGGCTATTGTGGAAGCGGATCCATCATAAAGTACTTCAGAGATAGCTGCAGGTTTCGGGGTAAGTGATAAAACTGTATTTATTCACTTGAAGCAAATCGGGAAAGTAAAAAAACTTGAACGATGAATTGAGTGAATCGAACTTGCAAACACTCGTCGACTGCCGTGTTACTTTGCTCAACCGACACAATAATGAATGGATTTTAAATCAAATCATTACTTGTGATGAAAAGTGGAAATTGTACGATAATCGGAAGCGCTCTTCGCAATAGCTGAACTCTGGAGACCCAGCCAAATCCTGCCCTAAACGAAAATTGACTCAGAAAAAGTTACTTGTGAGTGTTTGGTGGACTAGCGCCGGTGTCGTTCACTACAGTTTTCTAAAATCTGGCCGAACGATTACGGCAGATATCTATTGTCAGCAACTGCAAACCTTGAAGGAAGAACTAGCTGCTAAACAACCGAGATTGGTCAATCGCTCTAGGCCATTGATGCTTCACGACAACGCAAGACCACACACTGCACAACAAACAATCACTAAGTTAGATGAGCTACAATTGGAATGTCTGCGACATACACCCTACTCCCCGGACCTTGCTCCAACAGATTACCATTCTCCGGAATTCTTACAAAGAAAAAATTCAACTCCGATGCGGCAGTCCAAACCGCTTTCAAAGAGTTTTATATTATATATTGATTTTCGCCGCCATGGTTTTTTTAGTAAAGGGATCAATGAACTACCTATGAGATGGCAAATGTGCATAGATAACAACGGTGCATACTTTGATTCATTAAATATATTTTACAAAAAAAAAATTGACTTTATATTCCTCCCGTACAAAACGCCAATTTCATATGTAAGAAAGAAAGAAAGAAAGAAAGAAAGAAAATAAGTTTATTTAGTAACACATTTTAGAAGTTTGCTGACCATAATAACATATTAAGATAAACGGTTACTAAAAAGGTACCCAACTCAGCATAGTCTTGGTACTAACAAAGTACTTCGACACTGATCTTCCGTGGGTGCCAATAACATTTAACAAAAACAAAACTTAACAATATTCATTATTATACAATGTTACGTCAATATGCACATACAGTATATTCAAACCATATAGGTACACGATTACACTATAATATAAGTAATAAAACATACATAAGTACTTATAATAAATTAATATAATAAAAATAGCAATTACTTAAATAAGATTAAAAAGAAACGAATAAACGGAGTAGAAAAGTATGTAAGACACAGTAAATAATTTTCAATAAATTGACTTTTGAATACTAAGTAAGTATTTTTTGTAGTTATATTTAAACAAACCGATTGAATCTAGATTTCTAATTGGTGGTGGAATGTTGTTCCAGCATTTCGTGGCAGAATAACGAAAGCTACCTCGAAATGCCGATGTACTGTGTCTTGGACATACTAAACGAGTTGCTATTCTAACTTGTCGCCGTGAAAAGTGTAATTTATTATAAAGATACTGTGGTGAAGGACCTAATATAAAGATATGATTGTGATCTTTGATTTTGTGCACACCAGATGTTGAGTTCTAGCCGGGGTGCAGTTTCAAAGATTTTAGAAGTTTTGTACAGCGATCGTTATAATAACAGCAGCGTTATACTCCATAATAAAAATTACGATGTTCAAGTGTCACGTATATTATATTATTGACATACATAACCTCGCTCTAAATTTATATTTATAAATAAACACCTTTGTGTACGAGGAACGATTAATTCATATTTTCGTAAATAGTGCAAACGAGGGTGGAAATATTATGAATGTTATGCCGGCCGCTATCGCGATATTATGTCAGTTCGTTGACACAACGGAAGCAAAATATGAAAGATAAGCTTTATTTATCGCTGTGTAAATATTATCATAGTCATATCTGTTATCTGATATACTTAGCTTTTTAAATATTATGAACAAATACTTTATGGATTTATTCCCGCAAGACTAAATTGTTATAATACAAGTGTATAATATACAAAGTAGCTGTCTTTGGTTTTGCTAGGCGCTAAAAATATTAGGTATTTTCTCAATTAAAACTTAAAACACCTATCTAGAACAACTTGTAAAGTAAAACATTATCTATGTACACAATTTCATTAAAATCTTAAAAGCCGTTTCCGAGAAACCAGTTACATATATTTTTTATTTTTTTATTTGATTATTCAAAAAACGTATTAAATACATTTGATTTAAAATCGATAAAACAATGATTTTCTTTAAAAATACTTCTTTCCATAATTTTTCGACCAAATCCAGCGCCATTTCGAACTCATTTACACATACTATGTTACGAGCATGCAGCACACACAACACCTGATGGCAAGTGACTACCACCTCCCATGAACAACTGCAATACCAAGAATTCAATTCATTCGCAGGAACAGGAACAGGGGAATCATAGACGCGTTGCCGGCTTAGTAAAGCTTTTATACGTCTCAGCGTAAGACAAGCCTTTTATTATTTCTGAGTTGATAATGGAGTAATTAGTCGCTGCGCTGCGCCAATACGTAGGTATAGGCAGACTTCACAAATCCTCGAAATATTAAATTTCTTAGATATGCAGGTTTTCTCTTACCGCCGTAGACGTTTCAAATCAGACCTTCTGGGATTAATTGGAATTAATAATATTGATGCCAGTGACGATTATTATTTACATACTGTGAAATTTACAATGGTAGAATTATTTTGTGCGTGCAGTAGGGGTCATAAATCATAGCTCGGCCTCAGCCCAGCTTGGGCTGTTTCTGAGCATGTTGTGAGGGCGCAATGGCATTATTGATAACAACAAATTTAATTTTAGATATAAGTTATTATCTTTATTTTTATATAGAGAGCGAAATACTCCGATGATTTATGACCCAAACTGCACGCACAAAATAATTCTAGTATAAGTTATCACGGTTCATAGATATGTCTACATATTAAGAAGAAATGATGAGAACGAATTTGCGGTGACCTATCGATGTAAGGTATTCTATCCAAAACAGCAGAACCGAAGTTTTGCAGACTGGTGATGGAGAATAGCATTTACAGGGTGGCGGCTCTATGCTTAACAACCTACTTGCTCGGAGGTATGAGTACAAGCTTCACAACTGGCGCATTCTGGAAAGATCTTTAACGAAAGCAGGTTAGTTGTGGGTAATAATATACCTATCAGCAGTTTGATTTTAATACCCGACGAAAACAGAGAGGTGTGTTATACATATGTTTGTAGTGTGTATCTGTGTATTTGTGTCTGTCTGTGGCATCATAGCTCCTGAACAGATGAACCGATTTTGATTCAGTTTTTTCGTTTGAAAATTGTCTTAATCGAGATTGTTTGTAGATATGTTTCAAGAAAATCTGTTCAGCCGTTTAAAAATAACCAGCTTTTTTATTTCGGAGGTTTTTAAAATTTTTAATTTAAGTTATAGCATAAAATAAATAACAGTACAAGAAGTTATAGGTAGCTCTATATAGCGGGAATCATTTGCCGGTGGGAATTTCTGTACAATGGCGTTATGTTTTGAAGTAATAACGTTTACTTATCTTTTAAAATTGACGGCTTCGTGGCGTAGCGGCTTAGCAATGAGTTGCAACGCTTGGGCCCGCGGGTTCGAATCCCGCACGGAACAAGTATTTGTACGGCCTACAAATAATTGTTCCGGGTCTGGATGTTTGTCCTTGTGCAATATATGTTTGTAAACTGCCTCCACGATACAGGAGAAAATCCTAGTCTGAGGGTAACGCTTTTAAAAAAGAAAAAAAGAAAAAAAATAATAACATGTTATTATATACATAAAATAAATAAGCGTAATTATTTGTTAATATCATAGTAATAAGTTTTACTTGAACTCGTTTTTTCTTTATGGTAAACATTTTAACCTAATATACCTACACCACGATTCCCATCACAGCTATACAATTGCATTTCAGAAGTAATATTTATTGTTAAATCAAAGCATATACGTGTTGAAAAGTTCAGACCTGAACCTATCTTGTAGTTGTATTCAAATACTTACTTGTTCCATGCGGAAACTGATTCTACGAAAAGTAAAATATTTTAATCTGCTACGGGAAATAGGCCCACAAATTTATTGGAATAATTTGCCACAAATTCGTAGGCCTATTTTTCATAGCGAATTCACAAGGATTACAATTCAGTCAGAAATCAAATTGACTTACCAAAGCTTCCTCAAGATGGGTGTCCAGAAATAAAGGTCCACTGTCGGGTCTGAATAAATAAGATTTTTGGACTTCATCTACTAACTATTAGTTTTTTACTAACTATTAGTTCTTCGCTGTTGATTAAAATAAAGAAACGAGATAAAAATAATTTTTAGGGCATTATTAGGGCTTTTCCATATAAATATGGATATAGCTAAGAGTAGTGATTTACTTGATGAATGAATTTTCTTGTTGTACTTTGGTTATCGCATTGCTCATCTGAATCTCATATCGGAACTGCACTTTAAAAATCACAAACTCTTTAATAGGCGGCATGCCTATTATACACGCTTGTCTTCTCTAATTTCTGTATTAATATTACGATGAAATTATTATCATAAGAGAACTCGTTTTTATTAGCAAATAATACGCAGGAATTGCTATTTATAATAATTAATAAGCACATTTAAATATCGGTAGGTTAGTCATTCGAAATCCTGATAAAATTATTGTTCACACTGTGTATAGGAAAAAGACCCATACCAACCGATATTTAAATGGTGAATCTCACCATCATCTATCACAGTTGGCTACCGTGGGAAAATCTTTGTTTCAAAGAGCACGAGGGATCTGTGACAGAAAACATCTAGCCGCCGAGCTTCAGCACGTCGAGCTAGTATTGCAAGACAACAAGCTTCGGGTCCCGCGCCTACGTCACAGTGACTGAGAGAAGCCGGTCACGGTCGGTGAGAGAGTCGAGTGTGTGCCTTCTGTACTATCCTATGTCAGAGCAGTCACAGACAGGGTTGACTAGATTTTGAAGCGAGCTTCCATTAAAACATATTTTAAGCCGCCGAAGAAGATTAGTCAATTTTTACCATCTGTCAAGTATCATATCCGTCTACAAGATGCCAGAGTGTCCAAGCTGGATTTTGAATGTGGTCTCTCTTACACAGGATAAATAAAAGATCTATAATAACCCACATAAAATAACATTTAGCTGACTTGAAGCACCGACGTTCTGGGAAGTTTGCAGTGTGTGAACATGTTTGCTATCGTCTCCGCCATTACATTAGAATTGATAGACCGTAAATCCTCGCAAAATAACAACGATTCCTACCAAGGATGATTCGCGAGGGTATTGAAAAAAAAACTCAACAGCAAGTCTCTTTTACGTTTATATTTGACAGTTGAAACCATTGAGTTATATGTACTACGTACTAGAGAAGCCATTCCGAACATTGACTATGTTCAACTGAACTGTAGTGCAATCCATACAAACTAAATATTGCGTAAATTGAAGATTTGTGAATTCCATAAAATAATAATTATTACATTTTATTTAGAAATATAATATGTTTGTTTAGATTAAATTAAGATATTTTATATTAAATTCTTATATTTATTTTATATTAACATCTTATTTTATATCAAATTAAAGTCTTCGCGCATGCGCGACTACTACTCCCGCGCATGCGCGAAAACATAGAGTAGGACACAGTTTTTGTTTGAAATGGCTTCTCTAGTACGTAGTACATATAACTCAATGGTTGAAACAGTCTATCGACAAATGTTGGACATTTTCAATCACTTACTTTTTCGTTTATGCAATGCTCGATGGTTACCGCTTTACCTTACTTATAATTTACTAGATAAATTAACTATCTACATACATAATTAAGATTATAAAGAACCTTGGACTATACATATGTAAACTCTAAAATAATTAGTCTCAAGTTTAGAAACTGTTTCACGAAAGAAGTCCCGCGGAAATATGCGAACTTTAATGTAAATTATGGAATTTGATAGCAGATGTCTTTGCGAAGACTTCGGAAGAGACTTCTTTAAGTTGGAAGGACAGCCTTTAATGGTCGTATAGCAGATCACGGTCCTCCTATTATAATTAAGGTTCTTATGAGACAAGGAAAACATTGCCACGACATATTTTTAAATTCCTAAACATGCAGTATTTCGTCCAATTCATAAAAATAATAATTAAAAGTATAATTTTTAATCGTTTTTTATTATTTAAATTGACTACTCACACTAATAAAACCTCATAATTCAAGATATTTTGGAGCGAACGCCTGACCCCGAATGACTTAGTCAAAAATGTTAAGATATTTTTTACATTATACACTATTAGATTTTTTTCTTTTTCAGTTCTTTGAGACCACGATAAACAAATTACATCAACGTAATTTGCTCATTATTTTTTAAATTACAACACATTTACCTCAAACAGGTATTAAATACGTACACGTGTGTGTTACAAATAAGTATTTTATTATTATCTGTGAAAACAATCAGTTTAGTTAAATATGAAAAAAACGTCGGATAAAAATGCGATGTAAAAATTCTTATTCCGATGTATTTGGTTCCTAATTCCAAGTGCACCAAATGCATAGGGAAAAAGTAGGAAGAATAATGTGTTGCTCTAAGAATAACATGTTGCTCCTACAACCAAAATTATTATAATTTAAAAAATATAGATATAGACCTGACAACTTAATTTTATTTTTTATAATGCAATTAATTAATTGTCTAGTTGTATAGTTGTAGCACGAATGGGTCGGCTCGACCGGGGAAGGACCATCCTCTCATAGAATACCAGCGTAAAATAGCAGCTTAATGCATTGAGTTATTATGTTAAACTCATAAACTCTGTTAAACTCTCTAACCCTCAATACAAATAAAATGAACTTTATTTGTTTTACCCCATCAGAGAGATCACAACCGGGGGTCGACTTTGAGATCAGGATTCATAGGTGTGGTGAACTGTTTTTTGGTAGCTGTGATTGTCAGAGCATAAAACGAGTCAAATCCACAACATACCTTGGAGTAACAGTGGACCACAGATTGTCGTGGCACTCCCACATTGA